>BMAU01004929.1:330000-957500 GCA_019973935.1 Trichonephila clavipes | reverse complement strand
TAAATTTAAAGTGCAACAAAAAGATCTTGAACCGATATTGCAACCCCAATGATTTCCACCAGTGGTGTAACTGAGAATATTAGGGCTCCCTGCAAAGTCAGGTTTTGGGCCCCAATCTAGATCTTACCAAGGATATGTACTCGGCGTCAATCAGACTTTGAGCCCCTCCTCCTACTCGCGATGCGAGGGTGTATGTTACGCCATCGATTTTCAGGGATTTGAGTCGGGTTGCAGCCATAGCCATGTTTCTTTTATACATCTGCATTGTTGCAATCTGTACAAAAAAAATTTTCTCACACACATGCGGTTTTTTTTTCTTCCTTTTTGCACAAATTTAATTTCGAATAAACGTATACCATTCAAGTCAGACAAGTTCATCTTTAGTTCACAACCATGTTTAGTTACATCTTATTCTCTCTAATGAAGAAAAAACCCCAACACCAAGAAAAAAATTATTGTGGACTAATGAAATTTCGGCAATACATTCGTCTTGGTAACATATTTAATTGATTAAAGTGTCACGATCACAGGTTTATGTAAGCGCTAGAAAAGCTATTTCAAATGTGACGTGATGGTACGTTATAAACTGGTGTAACTGGATTCTAGGGCCCCATAGCCTGACTGACATCAAGTATAGCTTCGTGAAAAGGAAATCCACTTTTACTATACAACCTCGCGTTCGAACTCAGCGAACTGTTGATAATGGCTTAATTGTATTCTTAAAGTCATTTTGGACTAACATCAACTCACTACGTCAAATCTCAACGATAAATAACACTCAAGAATTTTATAGTGCGTATTTAAAGTGTACTTGACGTCACATCCTTCACGTGGCGCAATTAACGTCACACTTATGCGCCTAGTGAGAAATTTGTGAATCAAAGTTATCTTTCAGATGTATAAACACGCCTAGCAAATTTCGCCGACATAGCACAAATCCTTCTATGTGAAGGTATTTTTATATTTCCTTCCGTGTATTTTACTAATAAAATTAAATGAAGTTACTACATGAGATAAAAGATATTTCTATTTCAAAGCAAACTATTTCAAATTAGTTGAATTTAGACCTTAATAGCAAAATAAAGATTAATAAAAGTGATCCTGGCTGAAATCCGTGATACGAATGAGGGGGAAAAAAGACCACAATACACTGGAGGTTACTTCCCTTTAGAAACTGATGGAAAATA
The DNA here is from genome assembly GCA_019973935.1 of Trichonephila clavipes. NCBI lineage: Eukaryota > Metazoa > Arthropoda > Arachnida > Araneae > Nephilidae > Trichonephila > Trichonephila clavipes. The sequence continues at coordinate 956,313 of BMAU01004929.1, read as the reverse complement.
TGAAACCTCCCAAATGATTATGATGGGGAATAACCTTATCCAGAAAATAAATGCTAATAATAAATCATTGCAATAAGTTGAGGGTGAATATATATTTAAAAGAATCTAGCTTACTAAAATCCCTAGAAAATTATATTCAAAATTTCAGAAATGAATTTGGAAATATGGACAAAAAGGAGCAACTGATTTATCAGGACTCTCGTTTGAAGAGGAAGTTGGACAAGCTCGCAAGCAGTAAATTTTTGAAAGGAAGATATATATATATATATATATATATATATATATATAAACTATAAAATCTTCCCTTTCAAAAATTCTAAACCCACACACACTTCTTTACTTTCACCATTTTTTTACTGCCTTTATATATATATATATATAATTCATTTTTATGTCATATGTGATAGGGCAAGAGCAGAACTATCCTGAAGAGAGCTGAGATTTATGAAACTGTTATAGAACATTTTATTGTATTTTTACGAGAGCTTACAACCTGAGTTTAAAAAGAGAGCTACACAAAAATTAAAGGAAACTTACAAAGATGATATTGGATCTTTTAATTTTGACAATATGAATTGGAGCAAGAAAATAAAATAAAACAAAGATATAATGAAAAATCCCCATTAGAAATGTATCGAGTCGCAAGAGAAGTTTCAATGTAGAAATACTTTTGAAAATAATTTTAATAATACCGTAATCGAATGCATCAGGTGAAAGATCTTATTCAGTTTTAAAACGTATTCAAAATAGTTTAAGAAGTACTATGGGAGAAAAGACAAATTGAACAACTTACCCATATTACAAACAAAAAATGTTTAGGGTAAAATAGATATAGCAAAAATAATTGATGAATTTGCCAAAGAGAAATCTCGTACAGCAAAAAATGTAAGCTCTTGAGCAAGGTTTTTAACTTTTTGTACGCAGTAAAGATTTTTCTTTAACCGTTGAGTTTTATTATTATCGCTACATTTCATTTTGAGAATTTAAAGTAAGCGACTCTTTTTTTTCACTATTTTAGTTTTTCGACTCGTGAGCCCATGAGTCTCAAACCTTTTACCGCCAGGGACCTCCAACTACCTTAATCCGCCTCTGTAGATAGGGTAACAGCAGAACTATCCCGAAGAGCTGAGATTAGTGGAACTGTTATAGAACGCTATTGTATTTTTTGACAAGGGATTATTACCTGAATTTAAGAAATTTAAGCAAAAACTAAAAGAAAGTTATAACGACGATATTGAATCCTTTAATTTTGATTATATGAATTGGATAAGTTTTTACTATTTTTAAAAGAAAACAAAGATCCAATGAAGACTCCACTGGAAAATTATCCATTTGCAAGAGTAGCCTTAATGTAGAAACACTTCTGAAAATATTATTGCGTTGATAAGGGGTTCGAGGATTTTATGCAGATCAGTCGCAAAGAACAAAACAGTTCTTTAAGAGCGATGAGAATTTATTGTAGAAAATCTAATCCTTTAAATACAGGATTCAGCGCAACAATATTCACAAAATAAATCTCAGAAGGTCTTCACACCTTCAACAGCACACAAACACAATTATCGGTGTCTAAAATACACGTATATAAAAGATTATTCACAAGCAATCACTCGTTTAACAGCCGAAGTAATCACTAACCGCTTCAACAATCAAAGCAATACTAACTGATCGCTAGTCAAAACCAGAGGTGTTGAAGCGTTGAGTTGGGGCGCCTGATCTCATAATCGAGATCTTTATCTCCTATCAGGCAAACATAGGTGATAGACTTTAACTTGATAAATGCCCATTTTTAAGTTAAAAGTAATTTATAGTATAAAGGTAATAATTGCCGGTATAAAAATAAAAATAAGTGTGGTAAGGGGGAGATGCTAGTCAAAACCAGACTGACTGACTTTCGGCGGGCATCTCTCTATTTATATCCTTCGCGGATAATTCGAGAAAGACCCGCTTGCGTCATAGGTCTTGAAATTAGTTTATTTCTCTACTAATTTCTAGATCCCAGAGATATAGTACTTTTCGAGGCGAACCTACAGCCCCTTAGCCTTAGGAGACGTGCATGTCTAACAAAATACTATTGGGTTGTTCGGAAAGTAATTTCTTTTTTTTCCCGACAGGATTTAATTGTATTTTTTTGCACCCAACTTCACATTTAAGCCGTATAATTTTTATATGCTTTGAGAGCTCATATAGCAAGGCTTGTGTGTGAAAAATTCCAATTAATTCTACGCAGTAGTTTTTGGTTGGTGCCCTTTTAAATATGGAGAGCGACAAGCAGCATTTTCGACATATCTTACTGTTTTACTACATAAAGGGTAAAAATGCTATTCAAGCCAGAAAGAAATTGACCGATGTGTATGGAGGTGTGTTGACAGTACGCCAGTGCCAGAACTGGTTCGCTAAATTTCGATCCGGCAATTTTGATGTCGAAGATGCACCACGTTCGGGAAGGCCGGTAGAAGCTGATAAAGGCATTAGTTGATGCGAACCGGCGAATAACAACACGCGAGATCGGATTGAGGTTAAATTTATCAAATTCAACAGTTTATGACCACTGAAAGGCCTGGGATTATCCTCAAAGCTCAATTTATGGGTTCCCCATGTTCTTACAGTGAGAAATCTGTGTCGCCGCATTGACGTCTGCGATTCGCTTCTCAAACGTCGCGAAAATGATCCGTTTCTGAAGCGCATCATCACTGGGGACGAAAAAGGTCATGGAGCAAAAAAGGATGAACCGGCTCAGACCATTTCCAAAGTCGATATTCACCAAAAAAAGGTGATGCTGTCTGTTTGGTGGGATTTTAAAGGAATCGTTTTTTTTTTTTTTTTTTTTTTTTGAGCTTTTACCGGATAACACAGCGATTAATTCGGAAGTCAACTGTCATCAGCTAGACAAACTGAATGATGCACTTCAACAGAAAAGGTCAGAACTAATCAACAGGAAAGGTGTAGTGTTTCACCAAGACAACGCGAGACCCCACACAAGTTTGGTCACTCGCCAAAAGCTTTTACAGCTTGAATGGGATACAATGCCACACCCACCATATTCTCCAGACCTGGAAACATCGGATTATTATTTGTTCCGGTCACTCCAAAAATTTTTAGATGGTAAAAACTTCACCTCAAATGAGGAGGTCAAAAACCACCTCGATCAGTTTTTTGCCAGCAAAGACCAAAAAATTTTATGAGCGTGGAATTATGCTACTACCAGAAAGATGGCAAATGGTGTTGGACCAGAACGGCCAATATATAATTTAATAAAGTATTTGTTTATTATACGAAAACTGTCTTTCATTTCCACACAAAAAACGAAATTACTTTCCGAACAACCCAATACAACAAACTCAGAAGTCTGGATTCTCGAAATTGTACTTCAAAGATTGGTGTAATAACCAGAGACTCGGGAGAAACAGTCCCTTCAGCCAAATGGTCTCTTTTAACTTTACCATTGGTACTGTGGCACCTCGTCACCTGTCACAATGTCTTGACCCGGTGGACGATCTTGACGGGGTCTTTTTTTATCCAGAATTACCAGTACACGTGAATAAACAAACAGACCTTCCTGCCTATCTAAAGCAACTAGCTCTAGAGGGAATTGGAGATATACCAATTGAAGCCGTTGAGGTTTATACGGATGGCAGTAGAGACGATTATTATCGATCTGGCAGCAGAATTTACATCAAATCGCAAGACTATATCTTAAGAATCCACAGGAGAAATCCAGACGGTTTCTCAGTTTTTCGCAGTGAGCTAATAGTCATTGATGAGACCATTAGTTCTCTTGCATCTCTTCCAAATGGAAAAGAGATTTGGATACTGTCTGATATTAGAAGAGCAATACAGCACTTGTCCAATTGGCAAAGTGTGAGAGATAATGTTGGAGTGTCCATACTCACCAAGTTAAATCGACTTTCCACATCGCATCAAATTCATCTGCAATGGATTCCCTCTCACATAGATCTAGAGGGAAATGAGATTGAGGACACTCTTTGGCCAAGGCTGCACTTGCGAGGTACCAGAGCCGTCAGAACCCCTCACCTTTTTGGAGATTTTCTCTAGATCTAAACACCAGAATACTCCCCTCCCCCCAAGAGCACCATTGGTATCAGTGTTCTCGTCCTGGAGGCTCTCTGGCTCACGGTTTTACAAGACAGGATCACTCTTCTAGCCCACTTTCGAAGTGGCCATCTTAAAACAATGAAGTTTTCCAAAGGATGCAAGAGCTTTGAAATGTGCACGAACTGTTCTGAGCCGTATAAGTTCCTTAGCCATTGAGTTTTATTATTAGCAATACATTTTTTTTGAGAATTTAAAGTTTGCGAATCATTTCATTATTTTAGTTTTTTTACTCTTGAGCCCATGGGCTTCAAACCTTTTACTGGCAGGGGCCTCCAACTAACTTAATCTGCCTTTGATGGTATTATACATTATTATTATATCCCATTGAGTGTGATGTATATAAGACATTTGTATTATTGTTGGTCCACAAATATCATATCACCAATATTTTTTAACTTATTCTATTCATATACCTTTCATATACATAATTTGAAATCACAGTATAGAAAAGGGAACATTTTACTTTTTCCCCAATTTTAAAAAACAAAAGTCTCATGAGAAGATTTAAAAATTGATTTATTAAAAATCCTTATTATAAATCAAAATGCTGCTGTACAGTAGCTGAAAGTTATTGCAATAAATACATGTCTTAATGATAAATTATTATCCTGTGTATGTATAAAATACATATGAACATATAGAATACATACATACATAAATATATACATATGAACACACATATACTATACATAATAAAAATACCAATTGGTGTCCACAATTAAGATTAAAAATAGGCAAAACAAGGTATATCTCAAGTAATACTTAATTTATTATTATTAATTTTGTCTAAACATGTTCAATATGTGACAGCCAAAAAATAACACAATAAAGCAAACAAATTTCTCATACATACAATGAGATAATGTGATAATGATACAATGAGATAATAATCACTATTAATAAAAAAGTGTGACCATGCAGTACAAACTTATAAAAGTTTAATTGGATTGAGTAAGGCTTCAAACAAAAATATCAACCTCATAACTTGTGCATAATAAATATAATTGAAATAATAAAACAAATCAAAAGTAATATGGGTATTTTCAAAATTTTAATGAAGAAAGAAGTTAATTAAAAGTAAATGTTGTTTGTTACACCTCACAACATAGTCAAAATAAATTTTACAACATGTAATAAAAATGCATTTAGCATTAAAAACATAATTGAAATGTAAATTATAGGTTCTGTTGGCCACATTTATCAAGAATGAATTGTAGAATCAATATACACATTTTTCAAGCAAATAATTTCATTTAAATCAAATAAGGATTTCCCTATTGAGTTCTCTCTCTCTTCAACTGTGAGTATATTTAGTATAAATCATAAATTCATAAGTACTTATTAGTTAGAGCTTAATTTTAAATTGCTTGGCAAATATATCCAAATTGGGTTTCCTAAATTTAAAAATATCAAGTATTCCATTATTATTATTTTAATTCGTTGATAATTAATCACTTATACCTATGAATGCATTTTATTCCATTTTGAAATATAGTTTTAATTTTACCTTCAACATATATAAAACCAGATGCCACATATTAGTTTTTTCACTAAATTAATATGAATAATATATTTCACTATTACAATATAAATGGTGTTTGGTATATTTCAGGAAGAATGCATAAATATACCTTAAAATAAATTTTCATTAAATATTAAGTTTGTATGAAATTGAAAACAGAAAATAATCAACTTAAATTTTTACTAATTTATCCGAGAAAAACATATATAGGTTTCTTCAAATATATCAAAATAATTAACTTACTATATTAACATAAATTATTCTTTCATTTTAATACAGGTTAAAAAATGTAAAAGAACATACCATTAGTAAAACAATAATGAATAAAGAGCCTCAAAATGTAACTGACTATCTGGATAACTTTAATTTACCTTTGATCAGCAACATTCAACACCACACTTGAATATTAAATAGAATTCCATATTTGTAAATATTATAGTGCTCAGATAAAATTCTTTAAAAGTCTTCACCATCAGCCCATGAGGGGCAAGGTCAACTGAGCCCATCTTAGTTTACGTGACCTCAGGCGTTGGGGTGCATGTGCAGATGTTTCAGTCAAGTGGTCAGTCTGATGCCAAAAACCTCCAGTATTCAGTTCCCAAGCAAGCTTGGTACTCATTTATTAACCCACTGAAGTGATGAAAGGCTAAGTCGACCTTGCCCAGCCTGGGATTTGAACCCCGGACTTGTGGCATGGAAGCGCAACTTTAAAAATGCAGTTTAAAAAAATCATGTAACAAACATCTATTGCAAAAATTCACAACAATGGCTTAAGAAAATATGCTTACTAATTTCATATATGTTCTGAAACATATATTTTTTTAGTACTTACATATTATTGCAATCATATTGGTAACATGAAATAAAACAAAGCACATGTTCACCAATTTGGCATGTACAATGCATGCGAAATTAAGGAAGCCAACTTGGGAAGTTATCGTGAACATTGGCATTATAGCGATATATATAGAACATGAGAACCCTTTTTTCTATCTTAATACATCATATACAAACACAAATCAACTTCAACTTTCAAATAGGAACAATGAGAGTAAAATAAAAACATTCAGAAGTAATGATAGAATTTAAAAACTTGAAACTGGTAATCTTATGATGATTTTTTAGAATATTAAAAATAAATAATCAAGTAGCCTCATAAATTTTGTCTTAGAAGTATTTCATTTAATACAGCCCAAAAATATAATTCAATCAATGTTTTGAGAGAAACATCACAACTCTTCAAAACAAAACCAACAAAAAGAGATGCACCATATAATCTATATGATAATACTGTGATGAAATTAAATGAAAAATCTAACAGTTTTATAAGATTCAAATGTCAAGAAATTTATAATAATTTTTCACCTCCAATGATAGCTTTATCAGATGCATATTCAGGTTGCTTAGATATCAAACAGGCAGGCTTTCTACGTTTAGTGCTTCCATATCCTAAAATCATAGTTTTTGTATTATGTGCCCACGCAAGTTCACAAGAGTTATAAGCATAATGTTTAAAAGCCAACACACCAGCAGGTTTAGAGTCAATATTTTTTAAAAAAATACTATCTAAATATTTTTCTTTAAAAACATCATACAGTGCTGACACACAATTATACCTCTCATACAATGTAGTAGAGCACTCTTTTGCAAACATCGTTTTCATTAAATATTCACCAACTCCACTTACAGTACATGCTACACTCGGTCTAGTTTCGTCTAAAGAGTTTGCAGCCCAACATCCGGCACCATAAATAGGAGCTTGTCCAATTCTTCCAGGATGTTTCAGAAGTAGACCACCACTAGAAACAGCACTGGCCACATTACCACATAAATCTACACAAATTGCCCCAACAGTATCTAATAAACCATTTTCAGAATACTTTGGTTCTTCAACAACATAGGGACAAGAAGTGTGGGATGCAGATGAAGGAATCTCTCCTAACAAATTTTTATTTTTCTTATAAGCATTTTTCGCACTATCTGTTATGAGATCCCTTTTGTTAAAATAATTGAATCCATGACTTAAAGCCCATTTTAAAGCTCCTTCACTTACAAGAGTACAAGGTGGTATACGACCACCACTTAACAATCCCTTTTTTTGTTCGATCAATAATTCTTTCGCCACTGCTATTGGATTCTGCATATTACACAGTGCTCCAACTGATCCGAAATTTAAACTAGCACCATCCATAATTCCGGCATCACATTCTACTGTATTGAACAGAGTAAGATTTGAACCAATACCAGCATTTGTCAAAGGGCAGTCTTCCAAAACTGATACAGCTTTTGTTACTGCTTCAACAGCATCACAATTATCGCTAAGCATTGAGATTGCTTCAGAACATGCCATCTCGCAGGTTTTCATGTATAGAGGTCGGAGACTTTCCCCATGGTAACCAGCCCCAACATGAACAGCAATAAATCCAGTCATGATATCAATTCAAGTAAACCTAAAAAAATTTTAAAAATGAAATTTTTGAAATATAACTGAATTAACAGCTCAAAACATTTCCATCAATTACAAAAATTTCAGTATATCAATTGAGGTATGATTTTAAAAAAACATCACCGAAAGGACAAATTTTACAGTACAATTCACTAACAATGCTTTATACTTGATTTAATTCCTTTTATTTATCTCAATCTGTTAAAAAATAATCACAATTCTTTTCTATTACTTCATCACTTTTTTTTCTCTATTTGTTTAATTTTATAGTTAAAGAGTCTCTTAGAATTGGCTGAAGCAATTAGGCAATTTATAATCATTTAATTGACTTTAATTTAGCAATGCTTTTAGTAAGCAAAAAGAACTTAAATGGTTAAAGTTAAAATGCAGAAAAAGTATGCGTTAATCAGAATATCTAAAGATTTTACCAAAATTGATTAACTACATATTAAAATCATTCTATAGTTTCTTTTGAGCTTTAATATAGGGGAAAAGAAATTTTATACAATCACTTGTCCTTCTAGCTAATTTCCAGACACTTGACAGTTTCCCAACTTTCTCTAATTTTTTTTCCTTTTACTGGTTAAGTCATTTCTTTGGCAGACTCTTATCCAGAGTTTTAAGCACCTATAGAAAAAGTCAGGATTTTTGTCCCTCATCTGACAAAGTATAAGGGTCACAAAAGAATCTATCACGCTTTCCCAAAAAATTTTGTCAAAAAAACATGTAAACTAGCATTTCTCAAACTGTGGGACGTGCCCCTCAAAGAGGGCATGATAAACCTATGATGGGGGTGCAAGCATATTGAAAAGTTGAAAATAAAAGATTTAAAAAATTACAAATTTACTGAAAGGTAGCAAAACAAATACATTCTGATATAATAAAAAATAAAATACACATTTACTATGGTATAATATACTGTAAAATCCAGTGTATAATGTGCACCTATGCTTTGAAGCTACAATTTTTAATTGCTAGGTATATTCGCCGTATAACATGCACCCTCTTTTTTTACGAAGAAACCTAAAATGTACATATACATTATGTTTTTAAGACATATATTCGAGGTATTATCCCAGGCTTTTAAAAAAATAGTATACTTGTAGAAATGCAGCCATTTAAGTTCATAAGTAATGTCATTTATTTTAAATAAACTGTATTTTGATCTATGTAGAAGTGTAATTTTTTCCTATGCTCATCTTTTTTTCATATTTTTAGAGCTCTCATTTTTATACCTGACGTATAACATGCACCCGTAAATTTCGATCATATTTTTTGTATCAAAAGTGTGCAAATATACACATGGTTTTAAAATTCTTATAAATGCATTAGTACTTTACAACGTGTTTGATAACTAATCTCTCATTACTAAGTTAAGAACAAGTTTAATAATTATTAGTGACAACCATGGGCTTGTCATATGCAATATTATACACACAATTTTTAATACTTATCTTGATTACTCATACAGTTTATGATTAAAATCATTTTGTAGCTTTAACGTCAAAGTACATTATTATTGCATTCAATACATTGTTATTGTATGAAGGGGGCACGAGGAAAATTATGATTGAAAATTGGGTCACCAATATTGAAAGTTTGAAAAGCACTTATGTAAACTTACATTTTGTGGATGATTTTTAAGCATGAAAAGAGTGAAAAAAGAAAAATAATTAATGTAATGGTATTCTGACAATGAAATTGAATTACTATGGACAATATCAAGAAATAAGAATGCATTAATTAAAAATTAATACAGAATAACTTTCTTAATTCACACAAGATAAGAAATATTTAATTTAAAATTCATTCGACATCTAATCTACTTTAGTAAAATATACTTATCACTTAATTTGTGTGATGCAGCTTAGATACATAATTCCCAAACACTTTGAAACAGTTTACATTGAGTATACTTGCCAAATATGTAACTATACTTGCAAACATTGCAGTATAAACTGCAATTTTATTGAACACTCAAATTTATTCAAGATATTTAAAATATTTTGAGGCCCAGACGAAATAAAAGTTTATAAATAATATACAGGAGGAATGAACAAAATACGTAGCTCTTCCAGGCTTTAATCTCTAATCTTTGGATGTTTGAGTGAATTTGTAAACTTAACTCTTGCCCATTGGAAATTAAAAATACTTCAATGTTAAAATTTACAAGTTAAAATTAATGAGAAAAAAAAAGTACATTACATAACAATTTAAGTACAAGAAAAAGTTACACAAAATCAATGTGAAGCATTGAAAATTTAACTTTCTCAGATTAGGCATACATAATTAGTGTGAAAGATCTGTATATGGTAAGAATGATTTTTTCATAAACATATTATTGATTTTACTAGTCATCATTAAAGCAACAATGAATTCATTTATAATTTAAGTAAAGTGAGTATTTATTTATTGTTTTCACAATATTATTGCATGATGGAAAAAAGTAAATAAGTCTGAATCACATTGATATTAGATCAACAAGTATACAATGTTCCAGAGCAGTAAAGTCATTTCATTTCAATGCAATTCCATATTATACATGCTCTGTATTGGAAAGTGTACTTTTCATTGCTTAATTTGGGTTAGGAAACTTAGATATATTTTCCAAAGACTTCAAAGCAGTTAATTGATTAACATCAGTTTGACACCCCCCCCCCCATATACTTTATGCAAGACAGATGCTTCCCACACAGATTTAAGAGGTTATGTAATATTTCCATTATTATTAGTATAGTTTCTTATTCATTTGCAAAACATTGTTTAGACCAGTCCTGTTTCAGTATTAATAGATTGCTTTAGAAGTGAATATATTAGTTGTTGAACTTATATCTGCAAATGATACCTACATATTTCAAGGTTCACCAAATGTTGTCCTCCTATGTGCAAACAAGATAAGTGTGTTTGTGAATGAATCGGAACAACTTTCCACTATTGACTGCATACTGCAGCATTTGGAGATGACTTCCTGTCATAAAATGGCTGGTGGCAAAATATGTACCTAGCAAAATGCTAGTTTCAAACTACTCTTAGTCCCCTTTAGCAACCTTTACATATATAACAAACTATCCATTATCTATTTCTTGTATAACATAATTTTCCTAACAATGTCTTATTGCTTTTAAGTTGCATTGAAATTAAACACAAACTTCGACTTTAATAATGAATTCTCCTGGAATGTAAAAAAAAAAAAAGTAATGTACCCTTTGGATTTGCCAAAATTGTTTAGAATTCATGGTGGCATGTTTTCATTCCGGCAAAATGTTTACTTTGTCAACACAAATACTATGAAAAGCATTTTTATTTTGATACGATTATGAGTTCTTTGTACTCGATTACTATTTGATATTAAAATTGGCACATTTTTAAAAAGACAGACAACGTTTTACAATCAACATTTCATTGATCTCAAAGGAAAAACTTAATTAAGATTTTGGCTTTGATATTCAAAGTATATATTTTGTTGCAAATTTATATCAATTAATTCTTTTTTCCTTGAAGTTAGCCTTGAGTTAATTTCCCTGAACAGTAAAACTGAGAAATATAATTTAGAATCTTTTTTTACATGATTTTTGGAATGTAAGGGAAAAATACCCATAAAACAATGACACATTACTTTAATTTTTAAATAATACTGAATGTTGAGTTTGTAAAAACTATATGCCTTTGACTGAGAACTTGACAGATGAATTTATTTACTACACGAAAGAAAGGAATAAGCATTGTATCAGAAGATCTGTGAGGAAAAATAATTGAAGGAAATAAATTAGAATTTTCAGACTGTCTTCAATTTTTAGTGAGTGAGTGTGTCTAAGCATCACAATGAAAAGCTACGCTTCCAAATTTTTAGAAATGGTATAATACGTATTTTAAAATATTAAATAGTTTCCTTCATTTACTAAATTTCAATTTTCCTATAAAAATGTTACAATTTGTAGTTTACTTAGTTTGGAATTTAATATTTTGTTGCCTGCAAAAACTATATAAAAGCATAATAGTTAAAAAAAAAAAAACGCCAACAAGCACGCTGTTCTGCACTTCAGCATATTATTTCAATAATTTTTGCACCAATCTTTCATTGTTACATTACATGCCGAATTGTATCTTGATGTTAATGAAATTCGTATAAAGACATTAATTTTCAGATATTTTATGACAGCAATGATATCGTAAGCAATGTGAAATCTTGAATTTTCATTAACGATTGCAACCATCAAAATCTTTTCAATTTTATAAATGTAACTAAAACTGAAAATTTTTCCGAACTTACAATATTTTCTAAATTGTTAACAATGTGCGAAAATTCTCCATTACTCTCTTTCTGACTCCATATTTTTTTTCTAATATTAAAAAAACTTTCGCCTAGAAATTTACGAAAATTCGAGAGGAAAATATCAAAACAATTCGTTAATTGATTTTAGTGTTTCAAAAATACAATAATTTTATTTAATAAATTTCCATAAGTCATTAGAATCAGCTCTTTAACATCAGGTCTTATGCTAAATCGTGACGTTAAAGAGAGAGCAAAATGTCAAGTTGCTCTCGACTCTGTCGTTGGTATGTTAGGTTGAATTTTGGAGCACATAGTCCCGTCGGACTCAAATCTCCTATCCTGGAATTTTAGATGACTGTACAAGATTTACCAATGCCCTTTTTAATAAAGTATTTAAATAAAATTAAAATTTAGATTATGAATAATTTGAAAATATTAAAAATATTAATGCAAAATATTTAAATGAAAAGTTATGAGTAAATAAAAAAGCTCTTTTAAGAGCTGAAAATCATATTTTTCGAAGCATCCATTAAGTGGGCGGAGTTACAGTGGCCAATCGGGTTACAGCAAAACCAAGATCAGAAAGTGCGGGAAAAATATCAGGGGTGGGGTTTTGGGCTGGAGAGTGAAAGAAGCAATTTTATTGGCCGAGCCAGGAGTTCAGATAATGGGGTACAAGAACTTTGCAAAAAATAAGTAGCCAATCAGAAATGTTTTTCGTTCCGTTGCGTTCCTCTTTCGACTTTTGATCATTGCTCTGATAACGGTTGTTCTTTTCCACCCTCTCTCCGGGATTCTGGGCAAAAGCGCTTAGTTTTTCGCTGTCGCCCGCTTCATCTAATTTTCGATTTCGAGCCAATCAGAACGATCTGCGATTCAACAGAGTTGGATCGCAGTAGAAAAGAGAAAAGGAATTTAAGAATAAAAATAAAATTTAAGAGAAAAATAAAGTTAGAAATTAATTAAAATCAGGATCGACCAAGATGTCTTTGGTCTACGAATGAAGGGATAGAATGGATAATGAGAGATCTCATGAATAGATGGGTTTTCATGCCCGTCTATATTACTGAAAAAATTTACTGCTAGTTTTCTAATAGATTGTCTGATGGTCGGAATTTTAAGAGCTGATCGAATGTCAGCGTTCCTCATGTACCAGTGTGCATCGAGGATTTGTCGTAATATAACGTTTTGGGAGCTTTCAATGAGATTGATATTGGTTCTTGCTGCATGTGCCCAGATTGGTGAAGCATACGTTAAAAGGGTTTTAAATCAGAGTGTAGATAAGCAATTTATTTTGTCTATTTAATTTAGACTTTTGCCAATTAGGGGAAAAGATTACTCGTAGCATTTTTAAATTTATTTCTTACGTATGTAATGTGTTGTCTGAACGTGAGGTTTTTATCAATAATAACACCGAGGATATTTGGTGTGTAGAGACCAGGGTATTCTTTGGTTTTGGAGCGTGATTTCAGGGGGTGCGACGTCTTTGAGAAAAGGATATTGCTTCAGTTTTCGAGTATTTATTGCGATTTTCCAAACGGAGAACCAGATTTCAAGGTGAGCCAGGTGTTCATTGATGTTTTGTGTCAGTATGTTGGGATTGTAATGTCTACTTAAAATGGCAGTGTCGTCCGCATACATACAGATCATGGTGTTAGTAAATTATGTCATTTACATAAAAATTAAATAGGACAGGCCCCAAGCTAGAACCTTGGGCAATGCCGGCTTTTGCAGGTCTAGTTTGAGAGAACGTTCTGTTAATTCTAACAGTGAACGAGCGATCACTGATGTAGGATTTTAATAAAAGGATTAGTGGGGTGGGATTTTATAAGTAATTAATTTAAAGAGAAGGCCAGTGTGCCAAACTCTATCGAAAGCTTTCTGAATGTCAAGGAACACTGTCGCAACATGTTGGTTTCTGTCAATGGCATCTTTGATATACTCAACTATACGGAGTAGTTGATGGGAGGTGGAGAGACGAGGACGGAACCCGTGCTGCTCCGGAACGAGGATGTTTTCGCTCAAGGAATGCATTTAATCTGGTAGAGATAATTTTCTCCGCCAGCTTACTTAAAATCGGTAGGAGAGAAATTGGTCTGTAGGATTCAGCCAATTTGGGATTTTTCCCAGGTTTGAGTATGGGGATTATAACAGCAGTTTTCCAAGCATTCGGAAAGTTTCTGAGTTTGAACATGTTATTAATGATATTAGTTATTTTAAAGACCGTAATGAGGGGTAAGTTTTGATCATTTTATTAGTAATCCCGTCTCTTCCCGGGCTTTTCTTGATTTTAATCTTTTAATGTAATTAATAATTTCCGACGGAAGAGCGGGTTGAATAGCGTCAGTGGTGTTAGTATGATCATTTATGTAAGCGTCGACGATGGAAGAAATAATTTGGTCTTTTTGTGGATTATGAATGTTATTTAACTGGAATTGGCTCTCGAGTGATTGAGCAATTAGATCAGTTTTGTTTGAATCACTGAGAGCAATACCGTTAGGGCCATTAAGGGCGGAAATCGGGGGGGCCTTTTCCTGAAAGCTCGGGCGGTTCCCCAAAGGGAGCCGTCCTCAGCATCCAGGGAAGTAAGGTGATCCTCCCATACCTGTTGTCTGTATTTTTCCTACTAATCTTTTAATTTTATTTTGGAGTCTATTTAAATCAGTTTTATGTTGTGGAAATCTAGTGAATTGCCATAATTTTCTGGCTTTATTTCTCTCCCGGAAGAGGTGATTGAGCTCACCCTGTACATATGGTGGCTCGAATGGATCATTGGCCTCGATGCTTTCACGTGTGCGTTGAGAATCTCCGAAGAGAGTTCTCTGACTTGGGACTCAATCTCTGAGGTAGAGCTGGCCTGCGGGAGATAGAGGTTTTCAGTATTTTGCAAATGTTTTCGTGAAAACATTCCAATTGGTATTTAGTTGGGGTGGGAGAGTTCAAAATTTGCAGTTTTCGGGAAGTGAAGTTTGATGGGGTTGTGATCGGAACTTAATTCAGAGGTTGAGTCAATTTTGCAGGGCCAGTTCAAGTTTTTGATAAGGGCGTAGTCTATAATAGTGGCTGAAGCAATACCGAATCTGGTAGGAGTAGGGGGGCTAAGACTTCAATGCTGTTATTAATAACATAATGATGCAGTCTATTTCCTCTGGTGTCGCTCACAGGGCAACCCCACGAGGTGTGCTTGGCATTAAAATCACCAACTAATATGGTGATATTATTAATATTAAAAATTGGGTCGAGGGCGACACCCAGGTTTCTGAAATTTTGATACGACGGCGGAATGTAAGTCGATCCGATGAGCATGATGAGGGTCGCCTCGACACCAGTTACCTGGGCGGGGTGGGGACATGGTAATGAGAAATACAATTTTTAATGAGGATTGCAGTTCCACCCCTGCCGGGGCTGGGTGGGTCCTGTCATTCCTGTAGCAAGAGTAATTAGGGATTTTGAAAGAATGCTCTGGTCTCAAGTGTGTTTCTTGTATTAAAAATAAGTCGGGGGCGTGCTTATCAATGAAATCGCGTATCTCAACAATACGCGATCTCACTCCGTCAGCGTTCCAGGAATAAATGGAGAGCCCGAAAACGAACTATACATTATTAATAGTTAGGTTGTTAAGGGAGGAGCAGACTCCTCTTAGCAGACAATTGAGTTTGTCTGCCGGGTTATTGCAGTTGAAAGATTTTTTCATCTCACTGAGTAGTGAGGGAAAGAGGCTAAATATCTTTTGCATTTCGAGTATGGCTTGTAAAAAAGCCAAACTCGTTTGAATCAGTTTGGATAGCATTAAGTGCTTCCATATTAATATTATCATTATTACTATTTTCGGTTTTGTTAGACGCCGAGGAGGCATTCCCGGGGCTGCCATCTGTTGGGCTTTTTCGGGGTTTAAAATTTGAGCGTAGGTAATTCCAGGTTTAACCGGGTTATTATTAATATTTCTTTTTAAATTTTCAGCCGGTGATTTACTTTTACCTTTTTTAGGTTTAGGGAATTGGGGGCATTCAGTAGATGAGGCCATGTGGCCTCTGGTATTGCAATTGATGCAAAGGGGGTTTTCAATCCTTTCCTTGATCTCACACGTGCCTGTTCTGTGATTCGTACCACATTTCAGACAGCGGGTTTTCATGTTGCAATTCTGACTCGCATGGTGAAAGAAATTGCAGTTATAGCATTGAGTAATTCTGTTTCCTTTCTTAAACGGGTCGAGTTTTATCTGCATGTACAGACAGCTGCGTACCTGAAATATGTCGTTGACATGTTCGTCGCGCGCTATCTCTATCATGTAGATGGGTAATAGGGTTTTCGTGATGAATTTTCTTAATTGGGCAATTTTAACAATGTTAATACCCTTTGCTATAAGATCGTTCTTAATGTCGACTGGGTCTATGTTATCAGGGAGACCTTTAATGACCAGTTTAAGTGGTCTGGTAGAGGTGGGCTCGATCACGTAGTGTTCGAGCTCTTTTGCTTTTAGGTAATTAGTTATATCTCGATGGTCGTCTGCGGTCTGAGCTTCGATTTTAATATACCCTCTCGTGTGGGTATTAGTGGCTGTGGGGTAGGAGCGATGAAGTTCTTGCAAAATTAAATTATACGAATCTGTTACGACCCGCATGTGCAGAGGGGCGCTAGTAGTCCTCCTTGTTTACATTTCGTCAGTATGCTTGTAATGCATCCTCGGAGCGGACGTACCTACCGTCCTCAATAAACAAACAATTTTTAAAGTATACAGTCCACGCCTTTTGCTTGAGCAGTCAAGTTATACATAACTCAAAGTCTGCTCATAATCCGTTATAGACATTTCATAGAATAACCACACCATTTGTGGTTAAAATCAGAGCTATCGACCTCACCCAGTTTTGTGGTCGGTGTCGAGCCCGAGCCAAAAATCAAAATGGCCCCAAAAGAACTATCAGAACTCACCGTGTTTAACAGAAGGAAAGCACATCTGCTCGGTCAGATCACACGCATTAGAAACTCCTTGGAAATGTGGATTCACCATTGAATCAAGTTGAAATAAGAACTAAACTCGCATCGCTTTCTGAAGTGAAAGCAAAAATAGACAAACTTCGGACCGAAAGCTACAGGGTTCTTTCGGATGAAGAGCTCATGGATTTCGAGACCAGTTTGGACATGATGGAAGTGGACGCAGATAATTTAGAGGTGAGTCTCAATACCTTACTTAAATCTTCTAATGTGAATACCTCTGAATTATCTGTGAAAATGATTTTGCTAATTACAATGTGAAACTGCCATCCATTAATTTACCGGAATTTTCGGGACAATATATTGATTAAATGCAATTTAAATCCCAATTTGTATCATTAATTCATGATAACGCTTGTTTATCAGACTCGCAAAAACTATATTATTTGCAATCTGCCCTGAAAGGCCATGCAAAACAATTGCAAACAGTAAACGATTCTTACTCATCTTTATTTGAAGCTTTAGAAGGTAGATACGAAAATAAAAGATTAATTGTAAATAGTCATATTGCTGAACTTTTAAATCCTAACAAAATAAAATTTGAATCTGCTTTTCACCTCAGAAGTTTAATAGATTCAATTCAGAGTCATCTTAGAGCCTTAAAACAACTAGAATTAGAACCTAACGCTTTGTGTGAATCAATGTTAATTTTTGTTATAACTCAACATCTAGATGATGAATCGCGTAAACAATATGAAATGGAATTACATTCTAATGATTTGCCTAAGTGGAATAATTTTTTAGACTTTTAATAAAAATGAGCCAAGCCTTAGAAAACGTACAAAGAAATTCTTCGTTGAAAAACAAGAACGAATATTCTCCAAAATTCAGATCATTTGTCGTGAAAAGCAATGAAAAACCTGTCCGTTATGTCCTTCAGAGACACACCCAATTTTTAAGTGTAAAATGTTTCACGAGATGTCTGTTCAAGAAAGAAGCAACAAAGTGAGATCCTTAAACCTATGCTTTAATTGTCTAGGCCATCACCTTATTAAGAACTGTTTAAAACTGAACAGGAAATGTAGGGTTTGTAATGCGAACCACAATTCTCTTCTTTGCAAAACAAGTGTCCCCCGAGCGATAAACAGAAACCTCCCCTCTCCACAGAGTTCATCAGGGGTCATTTATGACCCGAGTCCAGCCATTGTAATAAATCCTCAAACCGCGACGTGTCTTTACAATGAGAGTGGGGAGAAATCCATTTTGCTTTCGACCGCGAAGGTCAAAGTTCAGAGTGCGACAGGGGTTGGCTTGTAATGAACGCGATCCTCGATTCAGGGAGCCAGAAATGCCTTTGTAGCTTGAAGCGTCAAATTTCCTCGGGTTGGAAAAATACTCTATGAATTCAACTATTGTAGGCTTGAATGGAGCTTGCATTTCAGTGAGGAAAGGAATTTCCGCTGAAATTTCGAACGGAAGTTCATTTAAAAGAAAACTTAACTTTCTCATAGTCCCTAAAATTACTAGTTGCGTTCCTACACAGCCATTGGATTTAACAAAAAAAAAATTGCCTCAAAATATAAGATATGCAGATGCGGAATTTAATATTCCCAAACGAATTGATATTCTCCTGGGAGGTGAAATATTTTATGAATTATTAAAAAGTAAACAAATAAAATTACATGACAATTCAATAATATTGCAGGACTCCGTATTTGGTTACATTGTAACAGGTTCCATTCAAAACGAACCATCGAACTATTATTTTTGCAATTTCATCCAAGATCAGGTTGATAGAAATTTAACAAAATTTTGGGATTTAGAAGCAATAGGAATTAAAGCAGAGTCTAGTTGTGACCCAGACGACCAAGCCATGCAACATTTTAAATCTTCAGTACGTTTCAATAGTGGTCGTTATGAAGTTGGGTTTCCTTGGAAGGGCCATACACAAGAGTTAAATGACAATTTTTCCGTAGCAGAAAACGTGTAAAATCCTTAACAAGAAGATTCATTCGTGATCCAACTCTGTACATACAATATTCCGAAATTTTGAAAGAATATGAATCTCAAGGAATAATTGAAAGGGTTCTAGAAACTGAAAAACCAACTGATAGAGCAGTATTCTATTTACCGCACCAAGCGGTCTTTCGCCAAGAAAGCCTAACTACAAAAATGCGCATTGTTTTCGATGCAAGTTCTCATGAAGATGGACAACCATCTCTTAATGACTGTATATGGTCAGGTGGGAATTTAAACCCAAACATATTCCACCTGATAATTTCTCTTCGTTTGAACACGATTGCTATCACCGCAGATATAGAACGTGCATTCTTGCAAATCTCATTACGTGACGAGGACAGAGATGCAGTTAGATTTTTGTTTCCAGACATTAAATCAAATCAAACAGATCCCTACAAGTTTCAAGTGTATAGATTTAAGCGTGTGATGTTTGGAGTCAACGTAAGCCCCTTCTTGCTCTCCGCAACAATTAAGCATCACATCGAGAATTACCGTGAGCAATATCCAGCAGCAACTGAAATGCTTGACACTTGTCTCTATGTTGATGACGTAATCAGTGGTGCTGATGACATCTCCCAAGCCTTAAAAGTATCAAAGGATGCTGAAACAATCATGAAGAATGCCAGCATGAAATTACGCAAATGGAATTCAAATGATCAAACATTGATGAGAACTTGGGAAAAGGAAGGCCTTGAGACATCCTCGTCACCCGGACGACAGTTCTAAAATCCCTTCGTCAAAGCTTTTAGGGATACCATGGGATGTTGTCCACGACTATTTTACAATTGATGTTAAAGGACTTCTGCAATTGGACACGTCAAAACCCATCACAAAAGAATTGTGCTTCAGTCAGCTGGGAAAATATACGATCCAGTTGGGTTCTTGTCACCCTACACAATTAGGCTCAAATGCCTATTACAAGAACTTTGGCTACGGAAGTTATCCTGGGATGACGAGCTACCGCCATATATTCATGCAGTATGGTCACAATGGTGGTTAGAACTTCCATTTTTATCAGAGTTAAAGATTCCGCGAAAGATCCTCGATTCCAGTGGAGATTCAAGTGAAGTCCAAATCCATACCTTTTCTGATGCCAGTCAAAAAGCATATGGAGCAGCCGCCTTCTTGAGAGTCAAGCACAAGGACAGAGTCAGCGTTGATCTTGTAACATCCAAGAGCCGTGTTGCACCTCTGAAAAGGTTATCCCTCCCTAGATTGGAACTGATGGGCGCTCTGCTTGCTGCACGCTTAGCAAAGGAAGTCAAGAAAATCCTAGATCAGAAGTGTTTCAACCAGAGCCTTTTTCTGACGGACTCTCAGGTCACCTTACATTGGATCAAAGGTCCAAGCCATAGATGGAAACCCTTTGTTGCGAACAGGGTTCGCGAAATCCAATCCCTCACCGATCCTAACTCGTGGTTCCACTGTTCCGGCAAGGACAACCCAGCAGATCTACTTACGAGAGGAATCAGCGTAGACGCTCTTACAACCAACTCCAAGTGGTGGAATGGATCCTCGTTTCTACGTCAAATTGACTTCCAGACCAAAGGACTAGATGAAGCGATCCCAGAAAGAGTGTATTTAACGGAAATGAGAAAGAACTCAAATCCAAAAGAGGACATTTCCTTGACATTGACAGTGACTAAAAACAATTTCCTTGAAAACATTATTGATATTTCAAACAACTATGTAAAATTAATTCGTGTTGTAAGTTTTCTTTACAGATTCATACACAACTGCAGAACCAGAATTACAAAGATAAAGGGACCCCTTACTTCACAGGAGGTAAGTCATGCTGAGAACTGGCTGATCCACTCATTGCATGAAAGGGAGTTCTATGAAGAAATGCGCAAATTGTTGGCAGGTGAGCCTATTCCTATGAAAAGCAAATTGACTCCACTTAATGTTTTTCTTGATGAGAGCAACATCATTAGAGTAGGAGGCAGACTTGCCAATTCAAATTTAAATGAGAAGGCTAAATTTCCCATGATTTTACCTAGTAGAAACGTTTTAACTGATATTATATTGAGCCATTATCATAAAAAATATTTGCATGCAGGACCCCACTCACTTTTTATATCTTTTTCGTCAAAAATTCTGGCCACTCAATGGCAGAAATAACTGTCGTAGAATTATTCATGAATGTGTGAATTGCTTTAAGAACAAGCCCATCACTATGAATCAAATTATGGCTAGCCTACCGAGAGATCGTGTAACACCGAATTATCCCTTTAATGTCACGGACGTTGATTTTGCAGGCCCATTCTTCATTAAGTTTAAAAATCAAAGAAAGGGGGCATTAAATAAAATTTATGTAGTAGTCTATGTATGTTTATGTACAAAAGCACAATTCATTTAGATTTTGTGACAGATCTCACATCCCAAGCATTCATTGCAAGTTTAAAACGTTTTTTTGGTAGGAGAGGAAAGTGTGCAAAAATCACCACCGACAACGCTAAAACATTTGTTGGCGCAAATGCCGAAATTAAAAAATTGTTCAAAATGATTAAATTACCTGATCACACATTAGCAGAATTTTTGACAAATGAATCGATAGAGTGGAATTTTATTCCACCCAGGTCCCCAAACCATGGAAGGCTATGGGAAGCAGGAGTAAAGGCATTTAAATTCCACTTAAAAAGAGTCGTGGGGAACGCACATTTAACTCTCGAAGAGTTCATCACAATACTTTGTGAAATTGAGGCTGTGCTAAATTCCCGACCACTCACTCCTTTGACGTCAAATTTCGATGATTTCGAAACACTGACCCCTGGACACTTGGTAGACCCCTAACATCCATAGTTGAACCGCAAATAACTAATATAAACGAGAATCAGTTGTCGAGATGGGAAAGAGTAAAAAAAATTACCCAACATATATATAAGCTTTGGAAACGCGATTATTTGAATAATTTACAAGAACGTCACAAGTGGAAATTTAACAAAAATAATGTTTCTGTAGGAACCTTAGTTTTAATCAAAGATGAAAATCTTCCTAGTACGAAATGGAGTACCGGAAGAATAACTGAAATTTTCTTGGCACCGATGGTAAGGTGCGAGTTGTGAACCAGCGTATGCCAAACGGAAATATATTAAAAGGACAATCAGAAATCTTTGTATATTACCTGTATGAATTTTGTTGTTAGTAATTATTGTATGTGTATAAATTAACTTCAATCGTATTTAAGTATCATAAAATGTATTGTGTATTTTTCATTTAAGTACTGTAAATATTGTGTATTTTTCATTTAAGTACTGTAAATATTGTGTATTTTTCATTTAAGTACTGTAAATATTGTGTATTTGCATTTAATATTGTGCATGCCTTTTTTTTGCTTTGTAAATATTGTGTATTTTGTATGTAAGTATCGTCAATTGCATTATGTATTTGTATTGAAATTTCATTTCAATGGCGGGGACTCTGTTACGACCCGCATGTGCAGAGGGCGCTAGTAGTCCTCCTTGTTTACATTTCGTCAGTATGCTTGTAATGCATCCTCGGAGCGGACGTACCTACCGTCCTCAATAAACAAACAATTTTTAAAGTATACAGTCCACGCCTTTTGCTTGAGCAGTCAAGTTATACATAACTCAAAGTCTGCTCATAATCCGTTATAGACATTTCTAGAATAACCACACCATTTGTGGTTAAAATCAGAGCTATCGACCTCACCCAGAATCGATAATTTTCATAAAGATCGGTTTGATTTTATACTTAGGTGGGGAGACGTCCTCGGCGTCGTCTTCTGCAGTGTTGAGTGCTGCAAAAGCATTGGTAGTTGCGAGCTTCTCCATTTCTTTATTTGGGATATTTTTTGTTGTTTTCTTAGGGAAAACAAGTTCATGATTATTATTCTTAGTATTATTAATATTAGTTTTAGAATTATTGGCGGCTTTTGCCGTAAATTTAGCCGATCTGATTACCGGTTCTGCGGTTCTTTTGACCGCTTTATTTTTAGAATTATGATAACGTAGGGCATTTGGGCAAGGTAAATAGTCAGCCAACTTACCTTCCAGGACAGAGATGTTTTCGTTGAGCGTCTTGAGCTCCTCCTCCAGTTTGGACTTCGTTTCCGTCGTCGCGCTGGGAGTTCTGTTTTCGAGATCGATCATGCTGGTGACGTAATCTCTTCTAATCTGATAAATTTCGAGTTCTTTTCCGATGCTCGTGATTTGCGAACATCTGAGGTCAGCAGGGAGTTTAAAAATGGGGGACCAAGGTCCTCCATGGTAACACATTGGTCATCGACCTGAGCTTCCATTAGACTCGACTTGCTTAGGCAAGATCCAAGGCTACGTACGCCCAAAGGAAACCATCTTGTTGCTCATTGGTGGATGTTCACTGTGACATGTTTTTTGTTTTTTTCCTGTAATCTAATTTGACACTGTAGCATTGCACCATACCAAAATAATATAAAAATAATGCTTTCGTCTCTCTGTCTCCATTTGGAATATTTTCTATTGTTTTTCGGTCAGACTTTTCCTCAAAAATTAGAGTATGAATGTTAAGTTGGTTAAGCATCTAATTTCCCCATCATAAAATAAAATAAAAAATTGCATCATACACTGTAATTTGTTATCTACATTATTAAAATCCGAAGGTAAACAAATGTAGCTATCTTTTCATCTATCTATACGACCCAATTTTCTCATGAACCACACGACGCAGAAACTCACTGAAGGTACCAAAATTTCGGAAATGATCCGAGGAACCCGTTTTAACCATTTATATTCCGATATTCCAATTAGTTAAAAAGATATTTATTGAAAACCTTAAAACACATAATTAGTACCATTTTTGACCACCAGGGGAAAATTCAGGACTTTTTTTTCAGACGTTTTTAAAACGCGATCTAATTTTTTCATGAGACTCACAAAAAAAATAAATACAGATTCTGAAACATCATTTATTTCGCCAGGATATGCTATAATTTAATTTACAAAATAATTATATTTTGTATTTTTTACGATTTTTTTAAAATGAGTCGAAATCGATACGTTTTTATGAATACGATTTCTAAATTGTTCCACTTGCATTTTTTTTCTCGTCAATGAAAAAAATATTTTATAGTAAAAAAGTTCATGCTTTTCTCTTTTGAAATCAGTCATTTAAAAAATTTAATGTCAAAAAAATGTTTTTTTTTAAATTTTTTTTTTTTTACGATTTCTCAAACAATACTCAAAATTTTATTTAAATACTTAATAACTTCTTTATTTAATAATCTCACAAAACTTTTCCGCGTGTAGAACAATATTATACGTAATCTGTACAAAGATTGATAAAATATCTTTAAAATTACAAATTTAAAAAAAAAATGTGTTTTTCGTTTTTCCCCCCTTTTGCGAGACTTATGTAACTATTACTTTTTAAAGTTTTTTGTTTAAAAATTAGCGTTGTTTGCAATCGATATGTGAAGTTTGAAAGCATTAACTTAAAAATGAAGCACGAAAGAAAATTTTTAAACAAAAAACGAAATGAGTAATTGAAAAAAAATCTTCCGATATTTTAAAAGTATTTTTACTGCTCTTCCCCGAAGGAACGCACGGCGGGGTTGTTAAACCCGGTGCGTCATAAAACGGTAGTTCCCAGGTTCGAAACTAAATAGGAAGAGACATTCAATTTCGTATTACGCTCCTTCTTAAAGTTTAAAATTTTTTTAGTGGAATGAAAAAGGTTAAAATTAAAATAAGATATCAAAAGATTTTTATCAGATCGTTTTTTTTAATGTTTTTTTCAGTTCATGTATATATATATATATAGGTTTTCCACCATACTGTTTTTTTTTTACTTATATATTTTATATGTTTAATCAAACATTCAAATGTTCAGAAAAAAAGCAATCGTTTCAATAGCTATCTGTTAATTTTTCTTTCATTTATTACTTATAGAAATTTGATTCTTATAAATATAGGTATGTTTTTTAAAAGGATTATTTCTATTGTTTCATTACGAAATGAATTATTTGTTAATTAAAAAGTACATCGTCTATTATTTTGGATCGAAATACATTTTAGAGACATTTTTAAGCTAACTATATGTAACGATTGATTAATTCATGAAAATATGAAATCTATTTTATTATTTTAGATTCTGGGAAACTAACTATTATTAAAAAATGATGAACGTTTTTGTTTTACTCTTAGCATCAGAATCGCATTAATAATTTTAAAATTCTAAAAGCAATATTTTTTTTATAAGTCATACATCGAAATTTTTAGCTATATCTTATCTGTGAGAAGGGGGGAAGATAGAACAATAATTTTACTCTAAAAAACCGTGTTCGGTCTATAGAGAGGGGAAAGAAACCTGTCTTTTAAATCAAAAATAAGTGGAATGGAGAAAGGGAAATTTTTTGACATAAGTTTAGAAATCACTCACATTGGGCGCGTACAAGCACACACACAGAAATGCTGGTGTCATGAGAAAAAGAGAAAACCCGAGCAACACCGGGCTAAGCGTTGGAGGAGGGGGGGGGGAGTCATTTTGAAAATGAGTATTAGAAGTGCTGATTTTGTGAAGGAAAGGGAAAATTTATAAAAGTAGAGGCAGCCCGTGTGACCCCGGGCCATGCAGCTAGTTTTTATCTAATTTCTGTTAACTCATGGATTCAATGACATAGAGTTATTTTAAGTTATTTATTATATAAGTGAATGAGGTACTAAATTAGTAACAAGGATTTGGTTATATAAGATTTCAACAATATATTTATCTTGATTCATAATATTTTAAACATGAATTACACTTAAAATTAAATCTTTACGTAAATAAAGAAATTATAAAGCAGGTTTTACTACGTACTCTCGGACCTTGGAATAAGGAAGTCCCTAAATCCCGAAAAAACTTTCGTTATATGGAAAATTCGTTTTATGGGGGGGTTCATCTTTCAATTTTCTGAATAAACCACATAAAACAAATTTTAAATTCATAAACACAATAAATTTAAAAAAGTAATTATTCACATCTTTTGTAAATTATTTATTTCATATATCTTGACCATCTAAAAAAGAAAAGAAGGAAAAACTGCAAGTTAAGTTTCCTGATGCCTTTATCCACTTCCTGAAGAATTAATTATTTTTTCTTTGATGCTCAAACACTTCCGTTTTGACATTTTCGAGCTACAAGAAAAAAAGTTACCAGTACGACTGATCAACACTACAAATGAACGGAAACTAGTTCAAGGACACAGGGGCACGAGACAACTCCACTGAGGGTGAAAGAGGATATCGAAGATGTTTCCAGTGAAGTGGACAATGAGGATTAAAGGTTGCACTTCTTGAATAAAATACCCATAATCCTATTCCTCTCGACAAGTTAGGCATCTAATAAAACCAGTTCAAGGTTTATGACCACCATGAAGTATGTTAAAAGAGAGAATAACTTGAAATGTCCAGAAGTACTTTAAAAATAGTGAGAAAAAAATGAATTAGAAAAGAAAAAATTCGTTTTATAGAAAATGCACTTCGCTATTGGGAGGTTATTTTACGAAGGAAATCGTGAAATGTTCAGGAAAAAGTTCACTATATAGAAAAATTCGTATTATGGAGGTTCAACTGTATATAATTTTTTTTATTGAAAGTATTTATGGCCATTTTAAAGATGAAGGATTTTATTGAAATAATTGGCTTTTGCTTCCCTGATAATGAAAAGTCATCTAAATGTGCTAATATGTATATATATACAGAAATTTCTGGGGGAAAATGCTGGAAGTGTAAGTAATTAATATTTAAGTCTAGAATTCAGCCTTCGATTTTATTGAAAAATATTTTTATGACCCTCGTCTTTCGATTTAAAAAAAGATAGGAACTGAATTTTTAAAACCGAAGTGTTTTTATCTTTTACGAACCTATAACACCCGTCTCAGAATCGATTTCCACAAAACCCATTTTTTAGCGAAATTCTACTCAATTAAAAAAAACACGTTTGATGAATTTCAAGTCTCTCAGTTTCATAGTTCCGGTGATCTCGTGTCTGAATGAGTCAATTTTCCGTATAAATATAGGTCCATGGTTTGTTATAAATATTTACATAAATTATGCAATTTTCTTAGTGCATCCAAATGCATTTAATGTTTTTTTTTGTTTGAGTACGTTGAAATATTATTTTAATCTGAGCGGCATGTTACAAATCTCGTACATTTTCTTCCCTCTCGGTTAGTGGAACAGTAAAAATTACGAAACATATTTGTACGATTGCATAGTTAGTATTAAAAATATTTTCCTTGAACAACAGACCACTGCTTACCGTAACAACAAGGATTTATTCTATTATTTGAAGCATAAAATAAAGTGGAATATTTGAGATTTTTTTTTCAAATGATATGTGCGTGTATTACAAAATAAAATCTTTAGCCCTCAATTGCATAATGTAGACTGTAAGTAAAATACCATTCGATCTCTTGGCAAATTTATAGAATTCGTTTAATAACGTAAGCAAGCAATGTAGCGTGTGGTGTACATTTTGGGATAACGAACTGATACCGAAGAAAACAACTAGATGGCGCTTCGAAGGTAGTGTGGTGCCAAGATTACTTTGGAATAGGGATGGTGATCTCTCTCTCTCTCTCTCTCTGAAATTGATTAATCGAAGAATCGATTTCTCGGGCCAAAAACAAATCGATTTTTAAATCAATATGTAACACTGAATTGATATTTCATCCTAGAAAATCGACATTTGATTTTTTTCTGTGTGGTTTGGTAAAAACCATAAATCTACTCTATTAAAATTCGTTTGTAAGCAAACGTATCTATGTAATTATGGGATGTCGCCCATTTTTCTCACGAACCACAAGACGCAGAAACTAGTCGAAGGTACCAAAATTTCGGGAATGATCCCAGAAATCCGTTTTGACCATTTATATTCCAATTAGTTAAAAAGATGTTAATTAAAAACCTTAAAACGCATTAAAACGCATGATTAGTATTTTATTCTGCACGTGGTGCCATCTGCAGAGAATATCGGAAAGATCGCCTTAAATTTAAAATTTCATTTACTTCGCCTTAAAAATTCTGCTTTTACAGAACAACGAAACTTTGCATATAAGTAAATTTATTTAAAAATTAATATAATAAAATTATATATATATATTATATATATATATATGTATATATATATATATATATATCTTTCAATCTTTCTTTCAATTTAATTATTTTACAATTTTTTTAAAAATATTTTCGGAACTTCTTTTTTTATCAGAGGTTTTTAAAACACGATCTAATTTTTTTCATGAAACTCACACAAAAAATAATTACAGATTCGTAAAGATCATTTATTTCGCCACAATATGCTGTAACTTATTTTACAAAATAATTATATTTTGTATTTTTTACGATTTTTTTAAAATGAGTCGAAATCGGTTCCTTTTTTGAATACGAGTTATAAGTTGTTTCGCTTGAACTTTCTTTCGCGTTACTGAAAAAAATATTTTACACTAAAAAAAAGTTCGTGCTTTTCTTTTTTTTCGCGTGTAGAACAATATTATACGTACTCTGTACAAAGATTGATAAAATGTCTTAAAAATTATGGTTAAAAAAACAATGTGGTTTTTCAATTTTTTCCCCTTTGCGATAATTATGTAAACATTACTTTTTTTAAAGTTTTTTGTTTAAAAATTACCGTTGTTTGCAATCGATATATGAAGTTTGAAAGCTTTAACTTAAAAATAAAGCCCGAAAAAAAAATCTTTTACTTTAACGAATAACGAAATGGCGTGTTGAGAAAAATGTACCTTTATTTTAAAGCTCAATTCAATGCTCTTTCCCGCAGTAAGGACAGCTCAGCTGTTTAAAGCGCTGCTTTATAACACGGTAGTTCCCAGGTTCGAAACTGAAGAGGAAGAGACTTTCCATTTCACATCACGCTACTTTTTTAAGTTTAAAATTTTTTTAGTGGAATGAAAAAGGTCAAAATTAAAATTAAATATCAAATTTTTTATCAGATCGTTTTTTTCAATGTTTTTTTCAGTACATGTATATACACTGCTGGACAATTGCTAAGGACGGATCACAAATTGCTATGTAGCATAACATTAAGCGAGACATGAGGCCTAGTAGGATAAAATATAGTTGCCACACTGTTCAGACATTAGAATAAAGAATATTTATTGTTCTGGAAAGTACAAAAGCTGTGAAACATCTGAAAGAAAAAAAAATGTTCATTTGATCTGCGTACGGAGAAATGGAACAATGCATCTAAAAGTCAGCAGGCATCTTAAAGTAAGGTATCAGTACGGGATATGTCCACCGTGGAGTGTGATGCAACATTCCACACGTCGTACCATACTTTGCACAACATTATCCAGCAGCTGTTGAGGCAATTTATCCCATTCCTCTGTGAGTGCACGGATGAGGGTGTTCTTGTTTGTCGGAGGATAGTTTCGACCAGCAACTTGCCTCCCCAAAGCATCCCACACATTTTCAATGGGGTTTAGATCTGAAGAACGCGCTGGCCATGCGAGACGTTGAATACCCTCGCTGTCTAGACAATCCTGAACAGCGCTGTGTTCGATGACATGTTGCGTTGTCGTCCATAAAAACAAATTTATCACCGACAGCACCACGGAAAAAACGAACATGAGGAAGTAGAACTTCAGCAATGTATCGTTGGCCCGTCATAGTCCCATTCGCAACCACATGTAGGCGCGTGCGGCCATTGATCATGATGCCGGCCCACACCATGATATATCATGTCGGATATCGGTCCTTTTCCTGGATATTTTCTGGACGATAAGCAGTACCACTCTCGCGCCAGATCAGTTGGCGTCTACAATCCGATAACAGACTGAACCTACTCTCATCTGAGAATAGTACGCATGCCCAGTCCTGTTCAGTCCAATTGTGATGCTCACGACACCATTGCAAACGAGCAGTACGGTGCTGTCTGGTCAATGGGACACACACAACAGGTCTGCGTGCGTATAGTCCTCCTCCCCTCAAACGTCTGGCAACAGTTTTTCGGGAGATCTGCTTTCCTGAGGCAGCAAGAAACTGATTTGCCACCTGCTGAGCTGTGGTGCGCCTGTTCCTTTTGCTGATAGGACGATATATCTGTCTTCTGCAGGCGTCGTACTTCTAACACGACCTTCCCCGTGCCGTCTACTACACATTCCAGTAGTTTTAAATGACTTCCACAGCCGTGAAACAACGCTATGAGCGATGTCGAACTCCCTGGCAACATCTGTTATTTTTCGCCCTTCTTCGATCTTTCCAATAATTCGGCCACGCATAAAATCATCTATGTGATGTCGGGAAGACATGCCAAAAATTTTAAGTTCGTCTATTAAATCTTTCCTGTAAAACTTTGACTTGAAACAACAACTGTCCACACGCGTCAAAACCTTTAAAGCTCTTATGAACGCTATCACGTGATGAACAGACGTGGAAAAAAATTTTCATACTCATACTTCTTTTTACTAATATCCCGCACTTATTCTAATTTTCCACAGTTTGCTTCCTTTCATTTTGTGGTTGCTATGGATGATAGTGTTATCCGTCCTTAGCAATTGTCCAGCAGTGTTTAAATTCTTTAATAATTCCAATAATTCTAATAAAATTGAACTTAGACACTTTCATATGCATGATTTCAAAAATGCTGAACTGTCTATCATTAAAATTTTTCCAATTACTAAGCACAGATTATGGTGGGAAAATCACTTTATTAGGAGTTTTAATACAATCTATCCATATGGCCTTAATGTTTTGTATTTTGCTAAAAATACTTTGCAAATAATGTTACAGAATAATAATAAAGAATTTTTCTATAATGCCAATAAATTAAACAATACTTCTAAAAGAAAATCTAGAAGTAATAGAACTAAAAGGAAAAATAGAGATAAAAATTCATTGAATGGCAATATTAGAGCATTGATGGCATTGATGATTTTGAAAAAAACTTTAATATCAAGAAGATCAAATGCTTCATGTTTGGTCTTAATAAACATGAAATTGCATTGTTATATGAATCCTTAAATAATGATTCCTTTAAGGTTTGTCATGCAGTACACATTATTAAAGATATTCTTTAATATCTAGTTAATAAATTCAATATTAATGTTGAGAAAATTAATGAACCTATTACAGAGTACTGCACTTTATTATTCATGAATAAAACTTTTGACAAAATTATTTTTCTAGTGTATTTAATAGACATTTGTCACTTTTTCCGGTTAGAAAGGTGGTTGTAAAGAAAGCTTTTAAATATAACAAAACGATGGGCAGATTTATCTTTAATTACAACAATTGTTCGCCCTCTATTAATACAGAAGATTGTATATGTAAAAACTATAATGATTTTATTGATGTTCATCATAAACATGTAGTTACTGGCAACTTAGACATAATCAATGATAATATTTTAAAAGATATAATGAGTAAAGGCACTAATTTTAGATTAAATGTTTCTAATAACAACAATACTGTTAAAAAACAAATTATTAAAGATATAAATAATTTTATTACAAAATCTGCTATTAAATTTGGACTACCTATTGAGGCATTTGAACAGTATAAGTACAATATTTTTAAAAGACCTTATGAATTTTTAGCTACCATTCTCAATATGAAACTACTTTTAAAGATATAAAACAGAAAATTTATGAATTACAAAAGAATTTTATCATAGTTTACATTGATAAAGTACCTGGTAACTATGCTGTGATTTGTAAGTATTTTTATTATAATATTCTTTATGATCACTTTCTTAATAATGGTTCTTTTAAAAAATTAGATTTGTCACATAATGAAATTAGTAATCGTATTATTGCTATTTATAAAAATTAGGTTATTGTATTCCTAAAATTAAGTATCCATATATTTTTTTAACTCCAAAATTCCATAAAAGTCCGGTTAAATTTAGAACTGTGACAAATGGTTTTAGAACATATATACTACTGCAGGCAAATTATTTCATAATATTATACAAAACTTTATTAATCAGCAATGTAATAAAGCTATAATTAAAAATAGTAAAGAGATTATAGATTTTTTTAATAATAGAAATATTTATTCAGTTCATAGTTATGACTTTGAAGATCTTTTCAATTCCATTGATTTATATGATATTATTAAAGTAATTTAGAAAACCACAGTATGTATAACCTTAATATTAATTTTAACAAATTTAAAACTCTCATAGATTTTGTCTTAAAAGAAAATTACATCAATTTTTTTTAATGCTTCTTTATATAAACAAGAGAAAGGACTCCCACAAGGGGGCCCAGCTAGTAATAGTTTGGCTAATCTTTATTTACATTTTTATGAATATAATTATGTTATTAATAATGACTACTACATTTTAGATATATTGATCATTTAATTATTTTTGGTAAAAATGATAATTTAAATCCTATTATTAATTTTTATCCGTCCTACTTAAACTTAGTTAAAATTAATAATAATCCAATCAAAACAAATTACCTAGATGTATCACTATATATTAAGGATTTGAAACTACATAGTAACATTTATGATAAAAGAGATGCCTTTAATTTTAATATCATCAAAATGCATTTCTGGGATTCTAATTTATCAATATCTATATATAGAAATATTATTTTTAACTATATTTATCGCAATAATGTATTAGTTAGCGATAAAGCTAATATTTTTAAATCTTAAAAAAATTTTAATCACTGTATTGAACATGGTTACCCTGCTAACTTTCTTTGTAATTATATTTATAATGGTTTTTTATGATACAATTTGTATTACTGTAATTATTTACTGTTATTATGTTTTGTAATGTTTTTTTAAATTTCGACAATATCTAATTTATCCTACAATTATTAAATAGATGGCGTCACATGCTTATTTTTTTTTTAATATATATTTTTTGAGTTTTTTTATATTTTACGCTAATTTTATATAATTTTTTTTTTATGATTTTTAAAAGTATTTATATATATATATATATACGCTAATTTTATATATATATATACTTTTTATATATATATACTTATATATATATATACTATGATTTTTATTTTTATGATACTTTTAAAAAAGTATATATATATATATATATATATTTCTTATTATTATATATCGTATCATATATATTTCTTATTATTGTATATCGTATCGTAATTAACTTTATGCGGTTCTGCTCTTCTTATTTGGCGGGAACTCGTTACTGCACTCTTGGCCATCAATTTAACTCCGATTTAGTAGGTTATGTTTATGTTATTAATCGTTTCTTATATCGTATCGCAATTAACTTTATGCGGTTCTGCTCTCCTTATTTGGCGGGAACTCGTTACTGCACTCTAGGCCATCGATTTAACTCCGGTTTAGTAGGTTATGTTTATGTTCCTATGTTATTTAGTTTAATGATTTTTTAATATTTAAATTCTACATATATAACTCTTTTTATTTCCTCTTGGTACATAGTATGACAAATTACAAGTGAAGGTTGGCGCCGCAAAACTTGTTTAAACCTGCAATCCTGGTTCCTAAGGCCAGGAATTTGTCTTTATACTATGTGCCTCCGTCCTACTTTTAGTTATCTTAGGTATATAACTATATGTCTAATTTTATATTTTTGTTTATGTATTTGTGTATATGTATATATATGTATAAATTTATACATATGTGTATGTATATGTATATGATTATATATTGAAAAAATCTTTTATATTGGATTTTATATATATATATATATATATATATATATATATATATATATATATATATATATATATATATATATATATATAGGCTTCCCCCCATACTGTTTTTTTTTTTAACTTATATATTTATATGTTTAATCAAACGTTCAGAAAAAAACAATCATTTCAATAGCTATCTGTTAATTTTTCTTTAATTTATTACTTATAGAAATTTGATTTTAATCTATATATATAAAGGAGAAAAGCGACTCACTCACTCACTGACTGACTAATCACGATATTTCCGGAACTATTAAACCTACAGACTTGATTTTGGTAGGTAGGTTCCCTTCATGGAGTAGACGACAGCTAAGAACGGATTTTGCAAAGTTCGAACCCCAAGGGGCGTTACAGGGGTTTAAGGGGCGTTATAGATAATTATTTCCATTACTAAACTATTAGATGTACAGTCGTCAAAACTTGGTACACAGATTTCTTTCATAAAGTAGAGATTCCCTACATAATGATTTTTACAAAAATCGACCTCCAAGGGGCGTTGAGGGCGTTTAAGGGGCGTTATAGATAATTATTTCCATTTTTAACCTATTAGACGTACAGTCTTGAAATTTGGTAAGTGGATCCCTTTCATAGAGTACAAACGCCCTACAGAATGGGTTTTGTGAAAATCGACTCCCAAGTGGCGTTGAGGAGAATTAAGTGGCGTTATAGGCAATTAACTCCTTTTTTAAACTATTAGGCGTAAAATCTCGAAATTTAGTAAGCTGATTACATTCATTAAGTAGAGATCCGCTATAAGATGGGTTTTGTGAAAATCGTTTCCTAAGTGGCGTTGCGGGGGCTTAAGTGGTGTTATAGATAATTATTTTCATTTTTAAACTATTAGACGTGCAGTCTTGAAATTTGATAAGCGGATTCCTTTCATAGAGTACAAATCCGCTGCAAAATGGGTTTTGTGAAAATCGACCCTAAGTGGCGTTGTGGAGAATTAAGGGGCATTATATATATAGGCAATTAACTCCTTTTTAAACTATTAGACGTCAAATCTTCAAATTGATTAAGCAGATTCCATTCACTGAGTGGAGATCTGTCATAAGATGGGCTTTGTGAAAATCGTTTCCTAAGTGGCGTTGCGGGGGCTTAAAGGGCGTTATAGATAATTATTTCCATTTTTAAACTATTAGACGTACAGTCTTCAAATTTAGTATATATATATAAGCGGATTCCTTTAATAGAGTACAGATTCCGCTGCAAAATGTGTTTTGTCAAAATCGACTCCCAAGTGGCGTTGAGGAGAATTAAGTGGCGTTATAGGCAATTAACTTCTTTTTTAAACTATAAGACAGTGTTTCTCAAAGTGTGGGGCGCGCCCCTGGGGGCGCATGAATTAAGGGCGCGAGCGTATCGAAAATTTAAAAATTTTTTAAAAAAATAACCGGAAAGAGAAGTAAAACAAAATGCTTTCTTCCATAATAAAAAAAATACACACAACACACTGACATAATTTATATTTATTATCTGGCTTTTTCCGTCATCAAATAGCTATCTTTGATCCCAAAACCAAATTAAAGAAGAAAAAACATTTTGTTTTATTTGCTGTTTTTTTCCTCAATGAGAGATTTTTTTTTTTTATTACGTTTCAACATAAAATATTACTCGTTAAAAGAAAAACGAAACACAGACCCTGAGAAAAATTCTAAGAAGATAAACAATTCTCCGCTGTAATTATTATTTAAATACTGTACATTAGTTGTAGAAAAAGAAAAGGAAATCATGATTCACTTTTCAGCCAGGCTGCATAGTACGTTTGCTAACCATTTGATTGACCTTCAATCTTATGGTATGGTTATTATCAATATTAGTTCCCTCCCATCTTTTATGCGTTTGCTTTTCGCTTAGGAAATTGTAAATAATTGAGTTTTGCGATATTTGGAAAAGAATTGATTGGTTTAACATTTCTGTAGGATAACTGAAAAGTGTCTGATTTGCGTCCTTTATTATGGTCTTGTACTTTTGAATCATTTTAGTTCAGTTTTATTGGATTTTTTCTCAAATCATCAAAGAATTGAATAGTCCTTGAAAGAAGGTAAGTATACTTTCTATAAATTAAAATATTCACTAAAATTCCGATTTGTATCGTGTACAGTAAAAATAATTCTAAACAAATGATTGGGGGGACCATTAATGTTAGTATCGAGTACGCGCCTGCTCCCGGGTTAAAACATTTTGAAGTCTTCTCGCTTTAAATGTTAAAAAGTAACACAATTATTCTTCATCGGAATTTTATATTCTTTTTCATAATTTAACATTAATTCTAAATGCTAATTGTGTGAGGTTTAAAATTACAGTTTTTTTAAACAGTTATTTACAATTATAGCATTTATCTAAAAAAAAATCATTTTCCATTTTTGTATACAATGTCGTGCACCCAGTTTTACTCTCCTTACAGTTCAGCTATTATATCAAGAATAATGTTTTATTTTTTTAAAAAATGAACTCGTGCGAAGAGTCGGTGTTTCAGCCAGTATACGTTTGATGTATCAGTACTGAAGAAGGTATTTTATAAATAATTTCTTATTACTGAATTTGGCCACGGTAGCCGAGTGGTATAGATATCGGATCGTGGCTTGCCTTGTCACGAGTTCGAGCCCAGTACCACTAAAGACCCGCCATGTAGGGCAACGATGCATGTTAAATCTGTTGAGAGTTGAAACGTTTTCCCGTGGTGTGGTGTGGTAGTTAGGAGAGAAGGGTGCCAGCTCAGGTGTCATCCACGTCACTTGACCATGGTTCAAAATTACGTGGTCCGTCGTCAAAAGCCCTCGTGCAGCTGAACAGTGCGACGTTAATATTCAATCAATCAATCTTATTACTAAATTAAGAACAAGTTTAATAATTATTAGGGGCTTTTCTTGTAGAGGAAAGTTTTTCAAAGGAAGGTTTTAATATCAGAAATTGACACTTAAAGAGTTATTTTTCTATATTTAGCTGAGATCTATATTTTTGTCTTCAAGGCATCCACTGCAGAAAATCCGGTTTGAAAAAGGTAGGATGTTGAAAATGGTAATAGTATACGAAGTACTTTTGTTTTCAGTACAGAAAATTCCTCATCCACCTCTACCCCAAATTCAAAGAGCGATTTATTACAAAATTGCCTTTTAATTTTTCACTGGATGTGAAATCTATGAAGATTTCTTCTTCGGAAGTTGAGAGCCCTTCTGGAGTATCTTGAAATAGATCACTAATCCAATCGTAACTTGCTACCAAGCTGTCCTCATCCAGAAAATATTTTAAATTCTTTGCCAACATAGCTAAATGATTTTACATGTTTTAAAAACAACTTTCACATGTTGTTCTACAGATTTGTAAATTTTTAACACATATGGAGCTTTTTCTAATGACATTTGTGCTTTGAGAAATGAATATGCTGAAGGAAATAAATCTTTAATTAAATTATTTTGCGATCTGTTCCAATTTAAAAATTAGAAGGAAAAAAAAACATAATTCTAAGTAATATATATTTTTAAGTAATTTTCTTAAAATATATATATATATTACTTAAAATATACACAAAATTTAATAAACTTATCGTATTAATTTGTACGGTTTATAATTAAGATCGTATTGTAACTTTAGCGTCTCTCTCTCAAAGTGCATTTTTATTGCAGTAAATACATTATTGTTGTACAGGGGGCGAGGCAAAAAATTATGATTGAAAATTGGTTCGCCAGTATTGAAAGTTTGAGAAACACTGCTTTTAATGTATGAGTGGTGCATAGAGTATTTTATGACTAATTAATTAATACTAAATTAAGAACAAGTTTAATAATTATTAGCTACTTCCATGGGCTTGTCTCACAGAGCAAAAGTTTTCGAAAGGAGTTTTAAGATAAGAAATTGACCCTCTGAGTTCATTTTCTATATTTAGCTGATATCTATATTTTGTCTTCTAAGCAACCACCGCATTTTGTAATATGTTCCAATTTAAAAATCAGAGAAAGGAAAAATAACTTAGTAATTATCCTATTACTTAACTTTTTTTTGCTTAAAAGTAACATATACAAAATTTAATATTTATGTCATGAATTTGTACGGTTTATAATAAACATTGTTGCTTTATCGTAAAAGTGCATTATTATTGCATTCAGTAAATTATTATGTATAAGGGGGGGCGCGATAAAAATTGTGATTGAAAAGGGGGGCGCCAGTATTGAAAGTTTGAGAAGCACTGCTATAAGACGTAAAATCTTGAAATTGAGTAAGCAGATTCCATTCACTGAGTAGAGATCCGCTATAAGATGGGTGTTGTGAAAATCGTTTCCTAAGTGGCGTTGTGGGCACTTAAGGTGCGTTATAGATAATTATTTCCATTTTTAAACAATTAGACGTACAGTCTTGAAATTTGATTACCGGATTCCTTTCATAGAGTACAGATCTGCTACAAAATGGGTTTTGTGAAAATCGACCCTAAGTGGCGTTGTGGAGAATTAAGGGGCGTTATAGGCAATTAACTTCTTTTTTAAACTATAAGACGTAAAATCTTGAAATTGAGTTAGCAGATTCCATTCACTGAGTAGAGATCTGTCATAAGATGGGTTTTGTGAAAATCGTTTCCTAAGTGGCGTTGTGGGGGCTTAAGGGGCGTTATAGATAATTATTTCCATTTTTAAACTATTCAACGTACAGTCTTAAAATTTGGTATATAAGCGATTTCCTTTCATGGTGTAGAGATCCACTACAAAATAGTTTTGGGGAAAATTGATCCCCAAGGGTCACTGAGGGGGATTAAGGGGCGTAATAGATAAATATTTCCGCTTTTCAACTAATAGAACGACCTGCTTGAAAATTAGAAGGTATGTACCGTTCATTGAATAAAGTTCCTTTTACAAAGATTTTCGCGAAAACGGACCCCCAAAGGAGTGGGGTTGCGAGGGATTAAGGCGCGTTATAGAAAAATTCCTGTTTTTGAATTTAACTCATTTACTTGAAATTTGTTGAGCACTTTTCTTTAGTTGAATAGAGTTCCACTAAGAATGGATTTTACGGAAATCAACTCCAGGGGGAAGCGAGGAGAGTTATTGGGGCATATTGATAGAAAAATTTCCCGTTTTTGAACTGCTAAGACTATAATAATAAAATTTCGTTTGCATGCTTCTTTTTTGTTGAATTGGAATCCGCTAAGAATGCTGTCAACGAGGTATTGATGATAAAAATACTGTTTTTGCTCTGTTAGATTTAGACTTGAAATTTAGCACGCATGTTTATTTTATGGAGTAGAGATGCACTGAAAGTTGCTTTGGTGGAAATCCACTTGATTGTTAGGTTAAGTGAGCGAAAAAAATCTTTCTCCTTCTATTTTAGATATGAATAGAAATTAGATATTCTAATTTATGTTCTTTTTATATCAAGGGGCGAGAGTGTAACAGCTATAAATATATTTTTCAATACAATCGAATTCTTAATGCTTGATATCAATATTTAATATATATGTAAACAGTTTACATATGTACAACATCGTGAAATACCCAATGAAGCGGGTGGGTAACGGCTAGTAAATATATATATATATGTTTTTTAAAAGGATTATTTCTATTATTTCATTACGAAATTAACTGTTCGTTAATTAAAAAGTACATCGTCTGTTTAAGAAAATAAGTGGAATGGAACAAATTTCGAAAAAGGGAAATTTTTTTGACATAATTTTAGAAATCAGTCACATTGTGCGCGTGCAAACTCACACACAGAAATGCTGGTATCACGAGGAAAAGAGAAAGCCCGAGCAACGCTGAGGTAAGCGGTGGAGGGGGGGAAGTCATTTTAAAAATGAGTATTACAAGTTCTGATTTTGTGAAAGAAAGGGAAAATTTATAACAGTAGAGATAGCTCGTTTCAGCGCCGGGCCATGCAGCTGGTTATTTATAAAAGTTGTATGTACCATCTTAAACACTATTTATCGCAGGCAGTTGTGCACCTGAAGTATGATCCTATACTTTACTGGCAAGAAAAAAAAACTCTATCTTCACTTTCACTCAATAGACATGATATATATGAGTATCGTGGGATCATCTGTTCCTTATGAGCGCCTTTTTTCAATTGGCGGCAACATCGCAAGTGATAGGCGGAATCGCTTGGATCCCAATAGACTTGACAGAGACAGTTCTTTTTAAAAGCTAATATATTAAGCATTGGGAAATATAAGATATATTATCTGTTTTCTAAACTTTTTAATGTAACAAATACATTTAGAAAATATAAATGTCTTCTTTTATACCTGATACTTTGATATGGTAATTGTGGAATTCCCTGAACTAAAAACTTTACTGAAAAGAGATCGCTTATTGTTGTATTTTTCTTGTTATTCATAAAATTGATTTATACTTACATTGTAAATGCAGACTTGAAAAAGTCGATTTTTTATAAATCGATCTTTTAGACCACGATTTTTTTTGTGTGTGAATCTGTTCATCAGGTTACGATTCGAATCGATTTAAAAATCGATCTTTTTCGGAAAGAATTCCCATCCCTACTTTGGAGCTACAAGGTTGGATTTAATGTAATCGCATAACTTATTCAGAGCCTTATTTGTTTTATACTTTGTTTTTTTAACCACTCACGTTGAGAAATATATTTCACTTAAATACAATGCTCTGAATGGCATTAAAGTTTGTATAGCTGTATGAGAAAACCCGTGTATTTTTTTCGTATGAATTTTCAACCTACAATTTAGATGCTGTGTTCTTATTAAATTTAGATTATAACATCAAATCTGTTGAGACATGTTGATAAGTTGTTTCTTCTTCATTTTCAGGTGTTTTTACACCAAGTACAAAAAGGTGAATTGTCCATTTGAAAATTATCTAGTTGTGCAAGGCATTTTGTTAAACGAATAGAAATTATCTCGTGGAACTCGAGATAGTAAATAATAGAATATTCTCAATCTAGTGGGATGTATATATATATATATATATATATATATATATATATATAAGATATATATATATATATATATATATATATATATATATATATATATATAAAGAAAAAGGGTTTAATATTAATTTATTATATTATAATAAAAGTTTAAAAAGTGTTGCCTAATAAATCCATCATACATAAATAAAATTTTCAGTTTTCATGAGTAGGACGAGCTATAGATACTTGTAACTATATAAACTTGATAGAGA
This sequence comes from Trichonephila clavipes, assembly GCA_019973935.1. NCBI lineage: Eukaryota > Metazoa > Arthropoda > Arachnida > Araneae > Nephilidae > Trichonephila > Trichonephila clavipes. The sequence continues at coordinate 915,204 of BMAU01004929.1, read as the reverse complement.
ATGTGAGTCCTTTTTAAATACATATTTATTTCTTCTCAATTTTTTCATTGTGACTTGTGGAATCCCTGGGTGTGCCTCATGGAACCCCAGGGTTCCATGGAACACAGTTTGGGAGCCACTACCTTAAGGCAACAAGATCTCTTTGTTCTTTGTAATTTTTTCCTTCTATATAAAAAAAAAGTTTTTCGTTAGATATAATAAATTTATTTCTTTTATCTCTCACACGAAAACAATAATAAAAAAGCAGTAAGTCCTGTTCAATATTATGGTTACAAATTAGCAATAAGGCGCAATTTCCCGTTCAATCAACTACTTCAATTTTATGTATACCACAGATCCCACTAGACTCTAGAGAGGACTTGGATATGCTATTTGTACTGAAACATTCGCAATTTAACATTTGTCATGACCAGAGGTCGCCAAACTTTTTGAACTCATAGATCAGTAAATTCATAATTTAAATCCTGTGGACCACTAATAAGATTTTTTAAGAGTTAAATTATTGTTATGAATCGAATTATTGTTTCAATGCATCTTAAAACGTAACTTAACGTGATAAGTAATTACATTCCACGTTTTTCTGGAGACCAACGAAATTTTCTCGCGGACCGCTAGTGATCCGTGGACCACCACTTTGGCGACCTCTGGTCATGACTAATGATAGATCACAGGGGCAGAGTTTTGAAAAAGTCGATTTAAGTGTAACAGCGAAGAAAAAAATATTTACTCAAGGATAATTGTATGTGGATCTGTCAAGGTGCAGAAGCAAAGACGGAATAAAAATTCAGAGGAATTTAGAGGAAAAGGTGATTAGGGACATTGTTTTTGAAGAGCCACTAAATTGAAATAGAAATTAAAAGACTTGAAAATTATTTTTTTCCTGCTTACATTATACATAAAAATTACAGTTTTACAATTTCAGCAAAGAGTAAGAACAACCGCTGTGTAATTTGTACCATGGGAGCTGGTTCACCTTTAGAAGGATGGGGAGTACCCCTTCTCAGTCTTCAAAAATAATTGAAAAATTAAAAAATCCAAGAAATACAGGTAAAAATACAGGGTGATTTACAAAGAAGTATACTCCAAATGCTATTAAACAGCGAGAAGCATTATCTCAGCGAACCGTAAGATGGATGTACTCAAGGACGTCTTAAGGCCTATGGCTACTGGGTCCAGTGCCTCGCCCTCAATTCCTTTCGTTCTTGACTCAGCCTTAAGAAGGTCATATAATTCGAATAATTTCAAATATCTAATGTTATTTCCTGTTGTCTTCCCCAAAAAACTGGAAATTTTGAGCGATATCAACTGTTTATATCTGATGACCGTCGTCCATGTATAGGCCTTTGTCTACCACCATACAACAACATTACTCATTTAATCTAAAGGCGGCAGTCGGTCGAACTGTATGTGCGATGGTAAGTCGTGCATATTTATTTGTTTCCGGTTATTGTTTGTACGAGTATTTGTGACAACGTATGGTATGTACTGTTTATTTTAAGGGTCATAGGTGGGGCCTACATTTGTGTAGGGGCCCAGGGCCTCAAGAAGTCTTAAGACGTCCCTGGATGTACACTTGAAGTCTGTATCTCGCTCCTGTTGGAAGAGATGTAGGCAATAGCATACGTGTCATGTGACTGACTGTGAGTTGACAGTCAAAATGGCGGCGTTTGTAGTGAAAAGGACATTTTGTGTTTTCGAATTCAGCCAAATATCCCGGAAGTCACTTTTTCGATGTGTTAACTATTTGGTTGATGCTACAGTTGCAGAACAACATTGACAGCTTCATTCTCTAATTGGATGGTGTACCACCATACTGGTTGACGAACGTGTGAGAATACCTCGATGAGCATCTTTCTCAGCGACAAGTCGCCGCCTACTACAAGCCACTTACTCAAAGGCCACCCAGAAGTCCTGACTGAACACTTTGTGATTTCTTCCAGTGGGGCTACGTAAAGGATAGATCATTTACCCCTTCTCTTCTTGTTTATCTAACGGAGCTGAAATAGCATATTACAAACACTATCAATGTACTTGATTCAGATGTTTTAAAGCGCGTTTAGGTGAAAATGGGCTTAATGGCTCAATGTGTGTTGTGTGACTAAGGATTCACACATTGAACATATGTGATCTAGAACAAAAGTTTAAATAATCCCACAAATTCTGGTGCAGGTAACACGTTGTTCTTGATTTCTAGTACATTGAAACTGCATACTTCTCAATTAATCCCTCAGTATTTGTGTGTAATGTATACATTTGCAGTTCATCACAGCTTCAATTATTACAAGAGTTTTTCATTTGCAATTTTCCTTACATGCGAAATTTCGATAGAATCGGATTATTTTCAGGTGCTTAGGTACTTTTTTTTAATCAAAAGAATGTATTATTAATACCCTTTTATAAGCTTCACTTGTATGTAACGGAATCTTTGAATTCAATTTTTACCCACTTGAAAAGGTCATATTAATTCGAAATTTTTCTCACTTGTCCAAAAACCGATGACAATACAATAATTTAATAATTTCGTTCCATTGTCCTGACCAGGAGGATCATCAGGACTAGCAATTTCCCATTTTCATATTCCATCCCGCATCTAGGGACTAATTCTAGATCCCATTCCCAGATTTGGCGACTAAAAGATTAAGTTACAACTTGGTTCGATTAGTAGCGTTCGATTAGTTAGTTTTTGTAAACTGTAATTTATTTTTATTGTACTCTGAAAAAAAAACAGTATATTCCATATTTCCTTTCCTGTACGGTAATACTAAACAGAGAATCTTAATTTTAAAAGGATAAATATAAAAAATTCTGTATATGTAGATTGAGTTTCAAAATATACGCGGATACAATATGACAAATACATAGACTTTTATCAATATTGAGATATTTTCTATCAGAAAGAGTCTTGATATTTCTACGAATAAAAATCATCAAATAGCCTAGATTTTCTTGTGGTTTGCTATTTTTTTCTGTACATATTTTATTATTTTCACCACTCTATTTAAAATATTTTTTGATAGTTAAATTTGCATAAAAATCATAGGAAATTATAATCTTTATAATCTAAATTCAGAAATTTTTTTTTGTTATCGAACGAATTGCATTCTGAGTGTAATTCAAATATTTTAAATTATTTACACGTTAAACCACTACATACTTTTGATTTAATAGCATGTTTTAGAACATTTTTGTACTTAAATTTAAAATTTTCAAATTAAGTAGTCTCTTTAGTTCGAAAAATTTAAAATACGGTCCCCGATTAGAAAATTGTTTGATAATTCTTCACCCCTAAATCATTCAGTTTTTCTAAAATACTATTCATGAATTAAGCAGTGCACAGCATATTGAAAAGGAAACGTAAAAAATATGTTTAAATATAAATATTCCTTACTAATGTAAAATGTAAGCTTCTAAACTTGATATCTTATATCGGGAGTCCGAAAGGTATGACTACACTTTTAAAAATTAATTTAATATAAACAATCTAAGATTTTTCACTTACTGTTTTTTTATGGTCTGTAAAGAGATGATTAAAGTTTCCGTTTAATTTAATACACAAACCAGATGGCGCGACGTCACCATTTTTCAACATTCTTGTTTCAAAATAGCTTCATCGCAAGAGCAAGTGTAAGTTTTAGCATGGTTTATCAAATTTAAATCTGCAACAGTGCAAATGGGGCCTCACTAAGCTCGAATTTAGTCGGGAGTAAAAGTTCCCCAGGCGATGGATGTGTGACGTTGGTATCTATATAAGCCAGTAATAGCCTCCGGACTGAAGTGATCACTTTGATCCAGCGGTAAGTTACGTGCTTACAGATCGAAAGGTATCGAGTTCTATCCTCGTAGGTGACCCTGGCTGAACTTCGAAAAAATGCAGCCATGCAACTGTCGTGTGCAATCTACCCGCCGCAAAAGCATAACGCAACAATCAAGCCTTCATATTCACATGATGCAACAATCAAAACGTCGGATTCCCATGACGCAACAATGAAGCCGTAAGATACATTTGACGCAACAAGCAAACCGTCAGGCAACAACTCACACGCTTGCCATAATTACTATATTGTTCTTTCGCCTATCCACCGACTCAATGGTGGGGGAGTGTGTGGCTCCTCTATCTCTATGTCCTATCCTCAGATGGAAAGAGAAAATCCAAAACCATGGCCACCTAGATCTCTAGACATCTTCAGGCTTTTCTTGAAAAGATGCACGCGTTTGTAACATTATTTGCCAGTCTTCAATTAGTGACACTGATGAAATGAAAAGAGTCGAATTACATATATGCGTAATGACGACATACGTAATGCTCTTAAAATTAACAGTTTCAAATCTCATATTCAGAATATTGCAATTAACTTTTTTAACGATTTAGAAGCAACCAATAATATCAATATGCAAAATTTATCACAATATACCCCTAATGACAAAACAAAGAGACCAAGAAGAATTCTTCTTGACTCCTACAATCCCCCGTAATTCTATTTTCTTGTGCAATAATTTTTATTGCACACCGTAATTGCTAAAATTTCACTTTCTTTAATTTTGTCAATATATTTCTCCTGCTCTCCCCACTGGACTTGCTCCTCCCCACTAGACTTGCTCCTCCCCATTATTTAAAACTCAGCCCCCAGGGCAGCCAATTGGTGTCAATGTTCCCTGTACCCTGCATCCAATCAGAGAGCAACCTCTTAGCTCTCAGTCAAGCCAAAAAACTCTTTAAAACTCACCACCCAGATGAAGAACATAAGCCACGCCTCCCGGATTCCATCGCTCAACCAATCACCAACATGCCACTCAGCAGAATGGAAAATACCACTTTTGCCAAGCCCAGCATCATAGACTCTCACGATATGGGATTGAGGACTGTTTTTACAGTCCGGACGCCCAAAAGAAAACGCCTATTCAACAAGTCGAATTACAGTGGCCTTGAGATTGTTGATAGTGCACTGCTTCGTAGAATGTGGCTAGAAATTTCGTTTAGACTCGATGTGTTGCGCGCAACTACTGATGTGCCCATTGAAATCGTACAATAAAGCATTGTAAGAAAACTTTGATATTTTCTTTATGGAAAGAGAAAAACCTGAAAGTAAATATCATTATTTATTTATTTTTGTAAATTTTTTCTTTTTCTTTTCTTTTTTTATTAATATTTGAAAGTATACGCTGCCCAGCCAGTATGGTGGCTCGTAAACTCGCATGTAAATGAGTGGGTTCAAGTCCCGAGTAAGGCATGGTTGTATTTTCTGCGGGAAAAGAAGTCGGACTTTCACCTGTGATGGATTCCCTTCTCGAATGGAAAGCAGCGCGCCTCTTCTGTTTTATGATGGGATCATCGTCTGTAATAAATGTCTATATTCTTTTGTTTGTATTGAATGTCTCCATTCTTCCACTTGTATTTCAAATGTATCCCAGAATAAAAAACAAACAGCAACATTTGAAAGTATAATCATACTTTTCGGATACACCCAGTACTTACATTCGTGTCTGAAAAATGCTCCTTTTTATTGGATTTTTAAATTTTACTTGGCTCTCTGAAGAAACACGAGAGCTATTGGTGACGGACAACATATTTTTGAACCGTGATCAAGTGATGAGGATGATACCTGAGCTGAATTTGCAGATCTCTTATTAACTCTCTTTTTTTCTCTCATCAACTGATACCGTATGAGTCGTTCCCATGCTTTAAAAATCTGGAAAGTTATTAATACAATTAGTTTTAAATAAAACTTGCATTTGTGATTCAGGTTACTTGCGTGTGGGAAAATAGCTAGTGAGTGAGAGTTAATTTTGAACCATGGTCATGGGACGAAGATAACTACTGAGCTGACACCTCCTCTCCTAATTTCCACACAAATGGGAGAATGGTTGAGCCTCCACAGATTTAACGAGCAGAGGCATAAGGCTCAAACCCAGGACACACAAGTCAAAAGTCCGTGACCTTCTCCCAGTGGTGTAATGTGCACCTCGCATTGTGTGTGTGGGGGGGTAGAATTCGAGGGACTCAAAGGTTTTGCAATCCTTTCTAAAATCTGACTTAGAGCCCAAAATCTGACTTTGCAGGGGAGGCCCTATTATTCTCCGTTACGTCACTGCCTTGACCATTAGGTCTTCACCGTCACATGGAAAAATGAATCTGTCATCAAAACAAAAATTATATCATTTTAAATTTTATTGGTAAAACGTAACATAATTATATACTACAACAGCAAATTTACAAAAAAAAAATCGAGATGAATCAAGTCATCTTAGAAAAAATGCAATGTAACTTTGAGAAGACATCCATTGTTCCGATACTATCGTCTCAAAAAAATGCTATTCTCCTTACAGTAGGGTGTTTGAGTGTTGGTTCGCAAGTAGAATTTGACGGGGGGTGCTTGATTAGGTTTCCTGGCGTGAAATCCCATTTCGGCGATGGTTGAGTTTTCGGGAGAACACATTCCTTTTTCGTAATCTTGGTAACTCGTGCACTCCACCGCCAGGAAATGGCAGTTTGAATTGAGGATGGATTCTTGGAAGAACGCATTGGCTCGTCCGTGGTCACAACCGTTTTGGATCCATTTGGTTGTGTCTACAAGAAAATGAGAGAGAAACATGTACCGTTATATTGTTAACAAATATAAGTTTTTTTTCCAAAAAATACTATTTCCAAATCTCTATGTTATAGGTTATCTTAAATCCTCTCTTCCCCTTCTCCCCTCCTTTTTTCTGTCTCTTGACCTTAACTTTTTTTAAAAATATAAAATTAACTTTCTTCTGGCTCTAAGTTGCTGGTTTTTCAGCTACCACCCTTTTCCCAGCTGGCCGATGAGAGCCTCGGGGAGATTTGACTGCCTGATCAACGGGGTAGCAGCTATTCAGGGCATTTTGTGTGTGTGAGAGTTCTGTGGTCTTTGCTCCTCGAACCCCCGCATGTTTTGTTTTGAATAATTTGAATTCCTTCATTTTTTTGCTATTCGTTAGCTGGTTTGGGGTTATTCAGAGCACCCAAGACCGTCAGGGCTTATTGTTTGTGTGTTTTGTATTTCACTGTTGTTTTTGTTGCAAAGTACTTTGCTATATCTTGTCTGGTGTATAAATAAAGTGATATATAAGAGGGTTCGGTAAATAGCAGATAAATAAGTTCATCTGACAGTTTCTGCGTTGGCCAATTTTTTAAAAAATGAGTTTAAGAACTTGAAAAAAATTCAAATTTTTTAGAAACTATTGCAAATTAAAAAGTGATTCATGAATGTAAAGAGAAATATACAGAAAGATAAGTTTTAGATTCCAAACATGGTGACAGTAACAGAAGAGTTTTTCATTTTAGATTATGTGCAGTTATTTCTGTGTAACGTGCATTTAGAAATCGCTACGGAAAAGAAGCACGAACAACCTGCGATGGTATCATCAATTTAAGAAAATAGATAGCTTGTGCATAAAGAAAAGCAGCGGTCAAAAATCTCGGAAGAAAAATTGGTGAAGGTGAGACAAAGTTTTGTTTCAGGTTCATGAAAGTCTATAGAGTTTCCACCTAGAATGTCCCAAAAATGGCATAGAAAATTGTACGAAAAAAATTAAATTTCTAACAGTATCATTTGTAGTTGACACAACAGGTAACAGAGGGTGACAAGTAATCATTGGGGCAGCATTACAAACCATCGATAGAAGGATGCAACAAAATTTATGAAACGAACTGAATTACAGATTGACAAGAGGGTCACACATATCGAACATATGTAACAGAAAAAAAACCTTCATATATTTCTCTTTACATTCATGTACCCCGTACTGTAATATGTGCAGTATTTTCGATAGTATGATTTTCTAAAATAGGGTCTATCATTTGTACTTACCGTGTATAGAGTGCCCAAAAAGTATGGCTACACTTTAAAAAATGGATTGAAAATTTGCAAAGATTTCCGTTTGCGGTTTTTTATGTTCCTTAAAGAAAAGATTAAAGTTTCTGTTTAATGAATTACAAATTAGATGGTACAATGGCCACGTTTTTGAACTTTCTCGTTTCAAAAGGGCTTCACCGCAAGAACAAACGCAAATTGTGAAATGGTTTATCAAATTTAAATCTGCAACATACATACAGCGTAAATTTCGGTCTACCAATAAACGAAGCCTGTGAGAAACTTTTACCTGAAGTTTCTCTCTCACCGTCTTGCCTACCTATGGGTGTGGGAGGAATGAAAGCAGAATCAGAGAATTCAATAATCACAATTATTTATTTAGTTAAACAAACTAACCAACAACAATCTATTCTCAAAGTGAATGTCAAATGAGTAGCATGAAAAAAGCAATGATTATCAAGGTATCCGACTACGTTCGGAACCATGATTTTGCAAAAGCGTATAAATGGATAATATTTATGATATTTAGTGTCACTTAGATTAGAAAATGTATATAAAATTGTTTTAAGAATAGTATTACAATAAAAAATTATTTAAGTACAATATTTTGACAAAAAATTAACATGGAATGACCCATTTTCAAAATATTCTCCTTTTGTGAAAAATGCTTCTATTATAATACTATTTTACCCGTATATAGCTTAGACCTTTGTATAGAGGCTCAACTACAATTTTTGAAATATATAGCTTACAAGTGGGTTTATCCATGTTTAACGACAACAGAGGGAAGAAATTTTAAGAAAAAAAAACGCCGATAATTATTTCAATTGGTTGTAACTCTTAAAATAATGTGAATTTTTCAAAAATCGTAGTTGAGCCTCTGTACAGATGTCTGAGCTATATACAGGCAAAATATTATTATAATAGAAGCATTTTTCACAAAAGGAGAACATTTTGAAAAAAGGTTATTCTAAGTTAACTTTTTGCCGAAATATTGTATTTAAATAAATTTTTTTTGTCAAAATGTCCGTAAAACAATTTTATACATGCATTCTAATGTAAGTGACACTAAATGTCATGAAAATTATCCATTTATGCGCTTTTTTTAAATCATTGTTCCGAAAGTAGTCGGATACCTTAAGCAAATATGTGGAATCAACTTATTTAACTCAATCTATCGTTGATTCCTAACCTTTAATCTACTAATTCAACACAATAGCAGATATTAACAGTGACAAAACACCACTCAATCTTTGCATGCGAAAGTAAACATTATTCATCTCTCCTGCGTAGCGAATGTAGCTGCTCCCTACCTCCTTCTCTAGAATTACAAAACTCTGAATTTATATAGTCAAACTAATCTGAATATTACGGTTTCTTTTTGAGAGGGATGGCTGTGAATTAAACGTGAATTCTAACCCAAAGATTCCCCAAGAGGATTAGTGTGAAGATCGCGTAAAGATCCGTCGCGAGCCCACGTTTAGGATCCATAATTTAAAAATGGCATTACAAATTTATGACGATAGGCAGAGTAATGCCAAAAACAAAATCTGACCATCGTAGCAGAAGTTCAGATGACATTACTCATACAGACTCGATGTGTTGTGAGCGCAGCTATTAGTGTACACACTAAAATCAAGCAATAAAACATTGTAAAAAAAACTTTGCAATTTTCTTTAGGGAACATAAAAAAAACTGTAAGTGAATATCTATGTTATCTTATTAGTAATTAACATTTGAAAATGAAGTCCTACTTTTCGGACACCCCGGTATAAAATTTTGAAAATAACAACAACTTTTTGTAGAATCGTTGTTGCTTATTTTGCCGGCCAATCGACGAGTGTCAGATCGAGGCTTACGAAATTCATAGTGGCAAGGGGCTAGATTACTTCCCTCCTTAGCAGCACCTTTGAGTACCACGCAGATGAAAGTACGCTTTTGCTCTTTTCCACCCCATTTTTGAGGAGGGACATCCTGGGGATAGTCAGGGTGCCTGCCCCCTGTCTCTCGAGAGGCCTTTCGGCTCGACGAATAGTTTGAGTGCCTCATGCCACATAAGAAATTTACAAGCATCCATGCCTTCTCTGGGATTTGAATCCAGGCCCTACGGCACAGCGGTCAGCTTCACTAACAACTGTACCGTCTAGGTAGCTTCAGTGGTATTAGTAGTAGTTCTGATACTCCACGCGCTGGGGGTATCATTTCGTCACCATCAATGCGATCTATGTTTAAGGGAATGAAAGATGGACCACTAAACTCTGCCATAATAAAATTAGTTTATTATGATCTTAATTTATATTCAATTAAACAACACTAGTCTAGGAAACTTATGATTAGGGGGATGCGACGTAAACCGCAATTATGACAAATAGCGTGATAAACCGCTGTATCTATATTTATAGATTATTTCCTAACTTATTAGAAGCCATTCTAGTCTTAAAGCTTAAGCAAACTGTCTTACCGCTATTTCCTCGGCGAATAACTACAGTCCTTATATCTTCAATTTATTCTGCGATCCAACTTGATCCGGCTAAGGGAATACTCTTCTCCCAGAACTTCACCTTGATTTTTACCTCTCTTCACTTAGCTTTACTAGTGCCCCTCGTGAATACTAACATTTCAATATATACAATTCCTAATCTGCATAACCACGCTCTCTTCTTCGGTTGTTTGGAAAGAATTGCCATTCTGACCCCAAAGATATCCCAAGAGGATTATTAGAAATAGTGCCGATAAAGCTCTATCACATACTAAACGAAATAAAATGCTGTATTCTGTTTATTAAAAAAAGACTTTTCTCTCATTTACCGTGTAAAGACGCCCCCCTCAGGTGCCCTTCTCCTAGAGTATCAGCGTGAGCTAGAGGTGTAGGAATAAAGGAAGAACTAGAAGCTGCCATGATCTTAATATGACTTTATTAAGATCTTAAACTTAAACCTCTAATAGAATAGATAATAATATGCTATGGGAGAGAATCTACGATGGCTAAATACACAATATATATATATAACCGAAATAACGTAACCCGGACCACTATCAATAACTAACTCGCCTAAGCTCAATTCCAATGCTATCACAGATCTGAATACTAAATAGTCACTCCTACCTTAATGTCGAATGAAGTAACGATTGATCTGATCCTAGTTAAAGTTGCGGTTCACTGGAGTGCAATGGTATGCATCTTGATCTAAGGGCTCTCTGTCACGGGTAACTTCTGTTGGCTGCACTTAACCTCTCAAAACCTCTTCACACTTGAATCACGGACTATTATAACATTCCCTAAATTGCCACATGGCTTACTCTAACTTCGGATATTTAAAAGCTTCCTAATTTGCATCTCTCCTTCACGCTTCACTTCTTGGTTTGGTTGGAAAAAAATTGCCATTAATTCTGGCCCCAAAGAACCCAAAGGACATGTTAATGAAAAGACGCGTGAGCCTGTCACAACCGTCAAAGAATTCCAGAAATTATAAATAAACCTGCATTCAAGTTATATACAATTATTTTGCATGTTTTAAGAATACCTATTTATGTAATCACTCTTATCATATTGACTGTCCCGAGCAGCAGAAGCGTCCTCTGGCGATTACTCTATTTTAGTACAGGTCAAGTGAGGAAAGAATGTGGTCGCTATTAAAAAACCATCCCCGTTCTGTGTCCTTTATTTTACTTAGTGATGTGTATTGTTTTTGAGTAATCTGACCTAAATTAATAACTTATTATTATATTTAGGAAGTTTTCAATGATCCCAGCCTCGATTTTACTACATTTAGTTTGTACTACAATCTAAATTCACAGAGTTGCGTAAGCAGTGGATTATACGTATAACGTTGACATTAGTTACATTAGTTGTGAAATGTAGAAATGCAATGAAAAATGAGAATATCACCCACAGTTGATATATTTCCCCATTGCGTTATCCTGGCTTGCGGCGAATACACATCCTGGCTGCCGTCTTCCCCCATTCGGATAGAAATCCACGTGTCCAATGGGAGCGCTGATTCCAAGACCTGTAGGAAAGAAATTAAGTAATATTTCTTTATGAAAATACACACACACTGGCCAAATGAATTAAAAACCTTGGAGATAATAATGCACGAGTGCCGCTAATTCTGTTCAGTTAAAAATATGTTACTTTGATCAGGACTCGAGGATTTTATGCCAATCAGTCGGAAAGAACAAGACAGTTCTTTAAGGGCGATGAGAATTTATTGTCGAAAATTCAATCCTTGAAATACAGGATTCAGCAGCAATATTCGCAGAATAAGTCGCAGAAGATCTTTACGCCTTCAACAGTACTCAGACACAATTATCAGTGTCTAAAATACACGTATATAAAAAATTATTCATAAGCAAACGCTCTTTCAACAGCCGAAGTAATCACTAATCGCTTCAACAGTCAAAGCAATACTAACTGATCGCTAGTCAAAACCAGACAGACCGACTTTCGGCAAGCCTCTATATATATCCCTCGAGGATAATTCGAGAAAGATCCACTTGCGTCATAGGTCATGAAATTAGTTTTTTCTCTACTAATTTCTAAAAGAATCCGGAAGGTTCCGAACTCGCCCAAAAGTCGCCAACATGATCGCCAAGTCACCAAAAGGGTCACCAAACTCGCCACATGTGTCGCCAACTTGGTGAAAAATGACGCCGCCTTGGTTCTATCGCCAAGATTTCACCGTTCCCATTGAATCACCATTATAACGTAAGGGGGACGGCGTTGCTTGTGAATATTACAACTTTAACGTAAATTAATCTAATTTAGAGTAAGATAAAGGCATTACACATCCAAAAATAAATTATTTACACTATTTTACACAAAATTCGTAACAAATAAAAGAGAAGGACTGCTACAATTTAATGCAACTATTCATGTTTAATATAGTTGAGTTCCCCAAATATAGAATATCGGATGCATCATCATTTTCAGCAGCAGAAATGCATTTTAAGAGCACCTCAGAAGATTCATTCTCTGATTTACTCCAGGAAACTTTTTCTTCAAAATCACGCAAATGATTATTTTTATCAATTTGAAACACCTATGTATCAGTATGTTATCAACTGAGTTATGGTTTTCGTGAAAAACAGCTGACTCGCGTATAATATGGATTCATTTCAGGTTTTAGAGATGTGCGTTCTTGTTTAATAGATGTTAAACGTACAGTAATTAAATGGAATGATGAGTTTGACGTGTATTAGGTTCAAAGAGAACTGTTACGTGACATGAAAATTTGCAGATTTAGTTTCAGTATTTAAAGTTCCATTTCGATTTTAACTTACAATGTAAGCTTATGTAGTCCTTTTTTACAGTTCCTAATTCTTAGTTTAGGTACTAAGACTAAGATTGATAACTAGCATTAAACGGTACTTCATTTCTTATTTTTAATGTAAGTCATAAGCAAGAAAGTATTAAGGCATGGGACAACTCAGCTCACGTACGCCTCACTCTCGACTCGGTCTCAATAAGATCATTAACTGAACAAATTCAATATATTCAGATGTTATTCCCGTCTATATTCTCCGAAAAACTAAGAATTTCTAGCTATATGACAACTGGCAACAGAGGCCGTGTCTACGCCTACCACCATTACTAATTTCGACCAAAGGCCAGTTGAGTTAGTTTGTGCATCAATTTGTGAGATCTCACAAATTTAGGCAAAAACTACATGTTATGAAATAAAATGTTGTTGTTGTTTCTAATGCCCTGACTGACGTAGTCAAATCGAGACCCACGAAATACATCTTGACAAAGAGCTAGAAGTACGCCTGTCGTTGGCCTTGAGCACGATACAGGTGCTTCCCCAAAAGGGACGATAGATGGCGACACCACCTATCTCCACATCCACAATTTAGGCATGGAACTGAAGGGAGGGAAATATTCTCCAGTCACATGCACTCGTGATTTAGTCCACAAGACTTCGGATCCCCTGATTTAACGAGCACGTACTCCGTGTGTGCTCAGAGGGTATTTGGCGGCATCGAACCCAGGCCATCCGGTCTGGAGTCCGATTCTCTAACCACAAGGCTACCCACGGCCCTTGGAAAGAGATTGTTTTATGATATGTTTGGGATGTACACTTCCCGAGATGACAATCTTTGCCCCACACAAAGGTCCGCTAAGCTAGATAGTTAGTCTCGCAGTTAACCCTTTATCTACCGCATTATGATTCACTACAGTTTTTTTTCATGCAATATTTATTTTGAATCACAACCTTGAAAATTAAGAGATGTACAAAAACAAAATACTCAACTTTGGCAAATTTAATCAGTTAGAGATAATTAATTAATTAAAAATATTCAACTGTAAAATTAATTATATACACTGTTCACTTAAAATAAATAGTCGAATCGTTTTCTAAGGTTTTCATTAACATAAGAAAAAATAAGACACTTACCTTTTAACATTAACTATTTTTTCGGAACAAAAAGGACAATCTTCACAAACCATTGAAAACGCAATTTCTGCTAAAAAACTATTTGCCTTCACTGCTAAAATACTCATCATAGAATCCATGCTGCCATATACCTTGGAAGAAGGCATTTAAAAGAATATTCCTGCTATCGTCAGAGTATTCTTAAAAATGATTATTCTATGTAATTTTAAAGTGATTGGTACTTATACTTACAATCGGTAGATAAAGGGTTAAAAGGGTTTTATTCTTCTGTCATCAACAGATGTAGTGCTCCTTTTTTCAGGCTTTTTCCTGCTTTGTTTTTTATTGAATTTGTCTCCTGGTATCGCAAGCAAAATTTCGGGTTCCAGATGTAGTCACTGAACCATTCACCATCTTACAATTTCAGTACAGGAAAGACCAGTTTTTCGTGCGTCCTTTTTCTTTGGAGTCTTTGTGCTCCCGCGCGCGTTTATTTGTTACAGGTTACTGTTTGTATGACTGTTTCACAACGTATACTGTATACCTTGTAGCAATTTTGTGCCAAACGAATATGTCAATAAGATTCAGGGCGCCACACTAAAGGAAATATTTGAAACAATTCAATTCCTTCCCCTATACATTCAGATTTAGGGAATAGAGGTTAAGAATTCAGGTTTATATGTTTATTATATATTAATTATGCAGAACTGAAAGATATTTATTGAAATTCGAATATATACTGCAGTTTGTAAAAAAGGCAACACCATGAAGGAATCATCAGAATTAAATGAACTTTGAAGCAAATATCAATTATAGGATATTACGTAAAATAGTAAAGTTTCAGAGCCATCGCACATGCGTGGCGGGCGCAGCGCCCTCTGAACTGATGCTGAAAGCGTATAAATAGAGGGCTGTAGCGGTACGTTGAAAATATTTAATGATTATTTATTAGTGGCGAATGTTTAATAAGACATAAGTATGCCTCCACACGACGGAATAAGGAGAAATTCTAAAAGTTTACGGAGTTTGAACGCCAGAGTATTGTCGACCTTCTAGAAGGAGGATTTTCCTATCGCGCAAAAGGAGCTCATGTGCAGCGGAACAGTTCCACAGTGATGCGAGTTTAGAAGCAGTGAACGATGGGAGGTGACGTCAGCGCGCGACGATCGACACCTGCTGGCATGTCTATAATGGGCTCATGAGCACAGAACTTGGCAAGCTGATTGGCACTAAGTTGTCTTTTCAGATGAATCATGGTTCAATTTGGGAGATCATGAGGGCCGCATTCGTGTTAGATTCTATGTCGGTGCTACCTTCCAGAGTGCGTTATCGAACGACATAGTGGCTTAACACCTGAAGTTATGGTTTGGGGTGCAATTTCGTACCTTTGACGATCCAATTTGCTACGAATTGAGGAAAATCTCAATAACAACTGGTACGTCAGGGAAGTACTACAGCCCGAAGTCGTTCCCTTACTTTAAGACATCCCTGGAGCTATCTTTCAGCAGGATAATGCACGCCCACATATTGCAAAGACTGTTCGAGACTTCTGTTCAGCCCAACACATGTAGTTTCTTCCTTGACCTGCTTGTTCACCGGATATTTTGCCTACTGAGCGCGTGTGGGATTTTACTGGTCGGCGTTTCGTTCGTGATCCACATCCTGCAGCTTCAAAAGACGAACTTTTGCTACGCATACAAGCAATGTGAAATTCTCTTCCACAAGCAGACATTCAAAATCTGTTTGACTCCATGCCACGACGTATAGCAACACTTATTGCAGCGCGTGGTGGCTACACCAAATACTGATTTCGGACACTTAATACTGTTTTTTTTTTTTTGCTTTGAAAATTTTGTCATTTATTTGTACTAATACGAGTCTTTTGTGCATTAAATTTCATTTAATTCTGATGATTCCTTCATGGTGTTGCATTTTTTACAAATAGCAATTTATATGCTTTATGTACACGCCATTTGTGAAAAATTTGTAAAAGCAGTTACACAATGAACAATTACGAAACTGCATTCGTCGCTTTAGGTTTCTTTCCAATTGTTTGACGAAATATGTTTCTTATGTGTGCAGTAACAGTTCTTTTTATAACCATTTCTTACCTATGTTCTTAAACGTGGACTGATGTTTAATTTTAAAATGTCTTTGTAAACTTGAGGGAGGGGGGACATAACACACACATAGCAAAATATTTTAGTTGTTTTAATCTATATTCATTCTCTCATCTAAAAGTCTTGAAAACCGCGTTCAGCAAGTTTTCTTTTTTACAGGTCATTTAAACTAAATGTGTCGCTAGGAATGCGTCACAATAATTAAACAAATAAAATGAAAGTTTTCCCATTAAAACTAAGAACGTGTCGTGAAATTAAAAGTAGCTTATAAGCACACGATGTGCATCAAACCAAACTCTATTTTCGGTTCAAATCATACACGATATTTGTATATCAGCGCTATGAACCAAAAAAATGTACAGAAAAGCTAGAGACAAAAAAGAACAGAAAAGGCGGTTTTATGTGATAACTTTTCTGAGTGGTGCAGAGTGCCATTGAGAATTGTACTTCATGCCCCATCTGGCATGAGTGCCATAGGTTGTCGACACCTGCTCCCTGAGTACTTTTTACTTAAATAGATCATAGGTAGGGTTTACTTTTATATAGTGGCTCACACTAGGGGCAAGGGGGTTCCTCGGGGCAGGACTCCCTCCAAGCCCTTGATTTGTTTCGATTGATTATAATCCTATGTATATATAGTATGTAAAGTTTAATTAAGAATTTGTTATTAATAATTAATTTTATTAATCAATGCTAATTATTTATTCAACAACTAATTTTTTTCCCGATAATCGGAAAAATCAAAAGAATATGTTGGGGCGGGGGCGTATACGAGCATGATACGAGAATGGTGGACTTTCGACCTAAAATTACGAAAAAAATAATTTGGACGTCTTAAGATATCTTGAAGTATTGTGTACGCCACTGGGCTCAGAGCTACAAGAAATCTTAAGGCGTCCATGGCCTTGAAGAAAGTATTAGCACGCTTATAAAAGTTTCCCTTGTATGTAACGGAATCTTTGAACTCGATTTTTACCCACTTTAAAAGGTAAGATTAAGTCGAAATTTTGCACACTTGTCAAGGACAAATGACAATACAACAATTTCATAATTTTGTTCCATTGTCTTGAACAGGATAATCAGGAGACAGTATAATCCAGATTTGGCGACTAATCCTTTGTACCATTGCCAGATTTGGCGCCTAAAAGATTAAGAGTAACCTTAAAAGCTTAAAGGTTTTTTTCGTCAGTAATTTCTTATCATAATATAAGCAATTGTCCAGCCTTTCTGAAAATGGAAATAAAATTTTTAAAAATTGCTCTAACTCAGGGATGGGCAAATTTTTTTGGTCACTAGTCGAAATTTTTTTTAAAAAGTGTATGAATAAATGATAGTTAAAAAAAAACTAAAAATACATGCTTCCACTGCAGTTGAAACTAAAAAATGAAAAATAAATTATTGTTTAAAAAAAAAGACTTAAAAAACATGCTTTTACGGTAAATTGAACTAAAAAGTAAAAAAGTAATTCTTAATATAAGAATAAAATGATTAATGAGAAAATTATATATATATATACAGGGTGTCCAGACTTAAAAAGTGACCCCCCAATAGCTAATTCCCGAACCGTTCAGTTTAGACATTCACTTCCAATTTGAAAAATGTTTTTAAAAAGTTAAAGAAGGTTTTTACATGCTTTTCGAACCAAAAAACCCATTTAGATAAAAATTAAAAAAATTAAATTTTTATACTGTCCCCAGGCCCTATCACTTATATTTAGGAAAAGAAGCAGTACACAAAAACAAAGTAAACACAAGAAGTTTCATTTTATCACAATAAAAACTGGCCGAGTTATGGAACTTTGAAAACTATACATTTAATGCATTTTCTGGGCCTTTTTCAAGAAGCTAGTAAGGGGCCGTCTCCAAAGTGAAATTAATTGGAACTTTGCCAGGAAACTTTCGCTCTTGCACGTCACTCTTATGTAAATCGTTTTTAAATGTAAAGTTAATATTACAACAAGTGAGTACATAATAAATAAAATTTATTATGTGTACATGTAAAACATAGACAAAATAAAATATTTTGGAGCAAGAAAACATTTCAAAAGCAGTTAAAAAAATAGATTTATTTGCTGCGGCTTCAGACTGATTTGCTGTGGTACTAATCATGGCGAACATTAAAAATTTGTTGTGTAGTCGGTTGCAATTGCATACAGTCGTATTCTAATATTACGAAATCTAGTTCGGGAGAACGAGATGTATACAAATGAAGAATACTACGAAGTGGTACTGTTGTATGGGCAGTGTAATCGAAATAAGAGAGGCGGCAAGACTTTATGCCAGTAAATTTCCCAGTCGAAGACATCCATATTCGAATCACCACGAAGTGCGTTGGTCGGTGAATGTGTGGTGCGGAATATGGAACAGCACCTTAATTGGCCCAATGTATTCGATGGATCTTTAACATCAGAATCATACGCGGAAATTTTATCTGGACCGTTAGCCGATATTTTAGAAGATGAAGTTTCCTTACGGAATTTGTCACGCATGTGGTACCAGCATGATGGTGCCCCCGCACACAAATCTGTGCAACCATGTACATTTTTGGCGCTGACATTTGACACTCGAATAATCAGCTACGGAGGTCAAGAGGTTGCAGAAGCTACAGGCGGACTTTCTGATGCGGGTTTGGTACTGCATTTTTGCGGAAGGCAGTCATTTTGAACATCATTTTAATTTGGTCATTCTGATATAATAAAGCCCCTGATTCATGATTGTATTATCATTCCACATTATGCTATAATTTGAACGGCAAATCATGTATTCTTTTGCTGCTATTTGTTTAAACAAGCTGTTTAAATCTTTTCGATACAAGTTTAATTTCTTTAATTTAGCTTTTATTGTTTGCCATATAGCAATACAAATTATCAATCTATGATGTTTACTACGATTTTTTAATATTACTATGATGTTTTTTATCTTTCTGTAGATAGTGAATTACTGTTCTCTAACCGCAATTTATATACGACCCCCTTTTCTGAGCAATTCATATGCTTCAACTTTATGTAGGCATAACTCGGTCAGTTTTTATCGTAATAAAATGAAACTTTTCGTGTTTACTGTGTTTTTGTGTACTGCATCTTTTCCTAAATATAATTCATAGGAACTGGAGACCGTATAAAAATTAAATTTTTGTAATTTTTTTTCTAAATGGGGCTTTTTGGTTCGAAAAGCACGTAAAAACATTCTTTACCTTTTTTTTAACATTTTTCAAATTGGAAGTGCAGGTCTAAACCAAATGGTTTGGGAATTAGCTATTGGGTCACTTTAAGGCTGGACATGATGTCATTGTGGTAAAAGCGTGGGGTGCTTTGTGCTACACTTTTACACTAACTCAGCATTTTTGAATAGAACTAGAGTAAGAAATTATAACAATTGATATAGAGCACCCCACAGTTTTCCCCCAATGACATTAATTTTCACGTTAATCATTTTATTCTTATATTAAGAGGACTTGGCACCCTTTGAGCAAACTTCTTTATTTACGTATTTAAAAATTATATTTTTAACATTTTATACAATGTTTCTATTCAAGAAAATGTTACCAGATGAAAATTTTTATATATTATTCACACAATTTTAAAAATTGTAACTTTTTGAAGAAAATTGGAAAAATTTTAAAAATCCTACTCCTTTTGTAAAAATTAATTTTTTGACCTGAAATTTTTATAATACTCTTATGGATGATCTAAACAACTTTAGGGATCGATTTTAGAATAACTTCATTCGTTTTCGAGAAAAAAAAAATAAAATGTTGATATACAGGCTAAAAATCAACGAAAAAGCCAACATGTCTTACATTTTTTTTTAAAGTATTCAGTTTATAGCAAAACGGATCCCTAATTTTATTACATGCTTTATTTTCAACATGCAAGAAAAAAAATGGAAGTGATTGGTAAGTAATTGTCGAAGGAGTAGCATTTTGAATGCACTAAGGTTTCGAAAAACACAAACTGAGAAAAAACAGGTTTAAAGTTTATAATTCTGAAAGAATAATTATTATAAGCTTAATTAAACTTAAAATACCACTTTAAGATATTAGTTATACGTTTTTCTTTAAAAATAATTGCATTTTCATATTTTTTTTCAACCCACACATTTTTATAAATGATCAACTTTTAGAGAGTACTCATTGCCCACGAAAATTCAAGAAAAATGTTAAAAAAATTTTTTTCTGTCACGACAGAAATTTTAGCTGTTTTTCTTCTTATAATATTAAAAGTATTACATTTGTTAGAAAAATATATCAGGAAGAAGAACTGAAATTATAAAATTATTAATATAAAATGCCTTAATTTAAAAGTTTTACATGCACACATTTCACAAGGAAGAAAAATTACATTATTGTATTGCCTCGAAATATTCTGCTTTTAATACTACACATTCTTTTTATAGTTATTATTTCTATTTCTAAAATAGGTTTTTTTTTTTTTTATCATAAAGCATTTAGCTTTTTTTTTTTTTTCTAAAAAGGGGGTGTGGCTGAATTGCCTAATTTATTTTCAAATGAAGTTTTAGTCAACTTCTAACTTTCCGACATGCACAAGTGATATATCAATCGAAAGATAATAATGCAAAGAATAAGATTAAATGAAAATAAAAAAAATGATAGGTTTGTGATTTTTAGGGTACCAAGACCCTTAAGAATTATTTTTTTTACTTTTAGTTCGATTAATCATAAAAGCGTGTTTTTAGTTTTTTTTTAAACCATAATTTATTTTTTTCTTAATTTTAACTATATCTATTAATTCCTTCAGATTTTGAATTTCTACTAAATTATATCAACATTTCAACAAAGCAACATAAATGATTAAGACACAGCAGAGATCATCGTACAACAAGCATCATGACCAACAAAGTTGAGATCGAATCATATTCTAGCTCAATCAAAAAGCGCATCATGTTAAATAATTGGGGCTCCTCTATGGTAAGTTCCGAGACGAGAATGCATTTTTTTTTCAAATATTTACCTGAAATTCAAGACGTTTATTATTGAAGTAAAAAACTGCTTGAATAGGAGCAGGAAAAGAGAGGAAAATGAGCCGAAAAAGAAATTTGTATACGGCTCGCGATCGTCGACTTCAGACCTTGGGGACAAACTTGCTACATGATGATTATATGCGTTCAGATATCGAACTTTACGGACTATTTATTTTCTAGGGTTCAGACTATCAGAATCAAAATTCAATTCAAAACACTCAAAAAAAGTTTTAAAAAATTGAAGTCGCTTGCGCATGTCTGACGGAAATTGTAAAAGAACCGTTTTTCCTAGACTACATGTTTGTACAGATTAATTGTTCCATGCATACATCACAACCCCCTTACTTTTAACTTTAAGAAAGTTCCAAAAAATCTCGACTTATATGCATACAAAAATATATGGTAGGTTACCTTCAAGGATGAACTCGGCTCCATCTGAGTGAATGATATCAACAAAATCGGCATCTGTGACATCCAGGCGTACTTCGGGATCTAAATCTTGGAAATATGGAGCTGCTGGATCTAAACCTGTGGTGAGGTAACGAATAAAACTGTATAAAACTAATAAATAACTGCTAAACATTTCTATGTTTTCGATAAGTGTGGAATTTATCTTTTACTATGTGTGTTACACAAAGAAAGTGAATTGTGATGATGTTCCACAAAAATCTTGCTTCTTTTTATGACCTTCGATTCAAGAAAACGTATTATCAATATCTAAAAAGTTGCCGCCTCAGTGGCTTAGAGGTAAAGTGCACGCTTCTTAAGTCCAAGATTTCTGGTTCGATCCCAGCTGTAGTCAGTAGATTTTTTTTTGGATACGAAAATCACAAGCATGCATATCATATCATTTATGTGCCATGTAAAAGATCCTTTGAATATCAGTTTGATTCTGGTACTCTCGGCAAATCATGGCAATTTTATTTCTTTCTCAGAGTATAATTAATAATTTAAAAAAAATTTGGATGCAAACTTCAAGAACTAGGCAGCACACAAAAGTGCTGCGGCACAGTGGATGAGAATCACTGCACTAGATGGTGCCCCCATGAAATGGTTTTCACATTTGGGGACTTGCCGCGTGGGCAAAGGCTTTATAGCCAATATGCAGCCCATGGGAAGGGATCTAATAAGTAGATCCAAAGCGTTGTTGTTACTTATAATGCCCCACGATGGATGGTGTCAGATCGAGGCCTGCAAAATTCATCGTGACAATGGGCCAGATTATATCTGACGTTATCCATAGCTTTATGCATCATACAGATTTTGGCTTCACTTCACCCAATTTTGCTCCCTATGGATAAAAAGGAGGACTTCCAGCGACCTCTCGAGAGAAATTTCTGCTCGACGAATATTTAGTGCCCCTATGCAAACAGACTCTTTTCATTTACAAACATCTGTGACTTCCTTGGAACTCGAATCCTGGCAATATGGCACAGCAGTCTAAACTGCCTGGACGTCCTAGATTCAATTTAATACTACAAATTATCTCCGAAGCCTTTTAGAGTAATAAAAGTGAATGAGATATCTTTGACTGATTTGAATCAAGATACAGATTTCATACGAAGGAATCTCATTAATCTCATTAAAAATTTACTAGATTTATAATTTACATTATATTTTCCGCATCTACATCTTGTTGTTGTACATCCCTGGAGATCAACAGGGCTGGATCAGGTCCACGATTTCAAATGGCCTAAAGGAAGTTTAAAACCAACAATAGGTTGGGTGCAAAATCCTGTCTAGGTTGTCCCAGGCCACTGGCATAGCTAATCCCTAGTGGATCCTGTATCAAAATTCTTTGGATGCCCTCTTTTGGAAATGGGAGTTTTGTTAGTAAGACTATTACTAACATTTTACGAGTTTATCTTACACATGTTGGAGCTTCAGTTGCTTGGGGGCCTCGTAATGATACGGCTGATACGGCGGTAGTAATCCCCTGTCCCAGTTATTCCATAATGTGTTCTGGGGAAGTAAGTCTTGTGATACTCTTGGTCCAGACACCTAGAGATCAGCAGAATTATATCAGGTTAATGACTTCAAATGCCCAAAAGGAAATCCTGAACCAACAATGGGGTGGCTGCAAGATCTTGTCTAGATTGCCCCAGGTCACTGTCGTAGCTGGTTCCAAGTGGGCCCGCTATCAAAATTTTCTGAGGCCCCTTTTTGGAAATGGGACCTTTGTTAATGGGACTATTTCGAACGTTTTACGAGTTTTACTTACACCTGTTAGTCCCCTATTAGCTTGGAGGTCCCGTATCATTGATACGGTGGTTACTACGCTCCTGACTCAGGCACTCCAGAATATGCCGTGGGGATGTAAGCCTAGTGGTACACTTAGTGCAGGCTGCATAGCTCTTGGTACTATAAGTGTATGTCAATGATCTAAGATAACTTCTGAGAAAGCGAGTAAATGTGGTTTGGTCCTGCCATTCACATGTTAGAACATAGTTTCAGTTGCTTTTTGCTAAAGTTTAGATTAACGTTGGAGAGAGAATAAAAATTTCTCTAAATAAGATAAAGAGTATTAGAATAAAAAGCAAAATTACCTGTTATTCTACCCAAGTGTGGAATTCGTTCTCCCGCGTAACCAGCAGTATGAGCCCCTAAGCTATGTCCAATGATGTGAATACTCTCAGCGGTTATGCCAGTCTCGTTCTGAAAGGTAAATAATTATTTTAATTTTTAAATTAAATTTAATTTTTAAAATAAATTAAACATTTTATTTATTTCATACTTCAATAAAAAAAATTTTTTCTTCGACTTAGGCATATAGGAGGGGAAAAAAACTTTCGACAAAAGAAATTTTTTCGGAAGTTATATGGTAACTATAGATATGTTCTTCGTGGTAAAAAGTATAACTTTCCATTTAGTGTTAACACGATTTTGATTTTATGCCATTAGATGAGGCTTGTATCTTCTATATTCACAGCGAGTACCTTCACTAAGAAAAAAACACACACATTCACACTCATGTCATAGAGTACGCAGATTGTCTTTAGATTATATCTGTAGTAGTTCTGTAAACAATAAACTTCATTGCTGATGTATTGATAAGATCAGAAGCATTTTGAAAGAAAAAAATAATAAGGAATAGAAGATGTGGGAAAATACTTTAAAATGCATTTACTCCTTCCATTTTATTCTGTTTTTCCAACAGCAAATTTAGAATTAATTTAAGAGATGGCCAACCTATAGCATACGAAAATTTATTGAAAAATTAAAAGATTTAAAAATCAATTATGAATAACATTTTTTTTACAATTTTATGGAAATGCGAATTTTTGGAAATAAACTTTCAAAATTTATTTTAAATACGCTTAATTAATTAAACTACTGTATAAAGTGTTATATTCTTCATTGTTGTGAGCACTGGTTTTCTAAAGAAAGTGCACTCACGAGATTTTGGAATTTGAGGGAAAGTGTTTTAAAATACTGAAAGGTATAAATGCTACTTGTCTGGAAGAGAACAATGAACTGCCCAGTAAGCGCTTACTGCTCAAGAATGAAAATATTCCCTATCAGAGTTTGCTTTTATTAGTTATATTAGGGTACAAGTAAATATATATACACTTTATAACAAAAAAAAAACGACGCACCAAGGAGTTTCCCGATTGTAATGAAATTTCGTATGCAAAGATATTTGTACAGAACATGCAACTAATTAAAATTTGGTGTCCAAAGAATGAATAGCGGGAGCTACAGCGCATCGGAACTGCGCATTCAGCAGGTGTCTATAAGAAGCGATTATCAATTTGATGATCAAAATTTCTGTTGCATTGCGAGCAACTGTCAGAGTTGTTTAAAAGAGGTTGTATCATTGGACTGAAAGAGGGAGGTTGGGCACACAAATCGGAGAATCGCTCATCATATAGGTCGAAGCGATGCAGCGATTAGAAAATTCTGACAAGAATGGGTAGACAGTAGCAGATTTCAGCGTCATGATGGTAGCGGTCAACCTAGGACCACAGCAGATTGTTATGAAAGATTGACTGTCAGATCAACTGTCACAGCACCTGATTCATTGTTATCAACCATCAGACGTGCGACCCTCACATGAGTGACCATTTACAGATGGTTGATTGAGCGAAATGTACACTCATACTGAATGCTACGCCTCCTGCCACTCATTCCTGTACACTGTCGAACCAGATTACAATGGTGTTTGGCTCGATCAGGTTAGAATCATCCTGACAGGGGATGTATAGTGTTTAGCGACGAATCCCGCTTCCAACTGTGTCCTGACAACCTTCGAAGACGTGTCTGGAGACGCCCAGGGCCGCGTGCCACTCCAGCTTTCACTATTGCATGACACAAAGGCCCTCAACCAGGAGTTATGGTCTGGGATACCATTTCGTTTGACAACCGTACTCCTTTGGTCGTCATTGGAGGCACTCTTACAGTACAGCGGTACTTCGACGACATTCTGAGAACTGTTTTGCTACCATTCCTTTTTCAGTACCCTGGCCTTATTTTTCAGCAAGATAATGCCATACCACATACGGCACGTGTTGCTATGAACTATCTTACAGCTTGTCAAATACTTCCTTAAACAGACAGATTGCCAGATCTCTCTCCAATCGAGCATGTCTAGGATATGATGCGAAGGCGACTGCATCTACCAAGGAATGTTGATTACCTAACCCGACAATTGGAACAAATTTGGCAAGAAGCACCGCATGAGACCATCAGAGTGCTTTATCACTCTATGCTGCTTGCTTTTAAGCTAGAGGTAGATCAACACCTTATTGAGCTCGTTACTTTGTAACTATATAACCCTGAAATAAATTATTAAATTTATCTGAAAATTTAATCATTTTCTATTCTGTACATAATCTTTCCACCCACCAATTTTCTTCTCTATCGGACAACTCGTTTTTGATAGAGTGTAATTTAAATCTAAAATAATAGTAAAAAGATTGTATTTCCCCTACCCTAGGTAGTCATATGTCTTCTTTTGTGAACAAACACGTTTGCTTTTTTTCTGTCTCAAAGTTGGAGAAACAAGTAATATAAAATAAAATTTAAGTCAATTCATACTTAGGTCAACAAAGAAAATTTTTATTTTACCGTTACTTTTTATCAAATAAATATAATTTAAATAAACATGTATATATATATGATAGAATCTCAATATTAAGTGGCAAAATAGAAAGCGATTTTCCTTTTTATATATGGTATTGGACTATTATTCTTGTTTGTTACTATTTTTTATTCATTAATTAAGTTTAATTATTCCAATTAAATAGTACAGTGAAAATAAATCACATTCTCAAAAATAAAGGCCATTCCAGGTGGGATTCAAGCCCACGACCTCTGGATTAGAAGTCCAATGCTCTGTTCATTGCACTACAGGGACACAACGAGCGATTTTCCTTTTTATATATATATGGTGTTGGACTATTATTTTTGTTTGTTACTATTTATTCATTAGTTACATTTAATTAATGAATTAATACTTGAATGAACTATATTAACATCAAATCTTATCTACTATAAGTTTAAAAAAATGTATTTGAACTGAAGTGGGTGAATAGAAAGTATTTTATTAAGGATAACAAGATAAATATGTATAAATAAATACATATAGGGAGAGTGTGAACTAATAATAGGAATTGAAAAAGATTAGTACATTTGACATAAATGCAGGAACTATACACCAAAGTTAGGAATGCTCCAAGACATGATGCATTTAAAAATTTAATAACCATTTTGCGGGATTTATTCAGTGATAAGTTTGATGATGCCGGCTGGGTGGCGTGGTTGGTTTCTCGCTGGCTTTCTGCATCCAGGTTTGCGGGTTCGACCTCGCCCCAAGTCGGTGGATTTTCATGATGCCGAAAATCGTCAACGGCCATGCCGTATGATTACGCGGCATGTAAAAGATCCCTAGAGTATCTGTTTGGCTTGGATGCTTCCAACAAAATAAAATTCTTGTACAGGTTCGCATCGCCAAAGTTCAGGTGCTTCCCTCTAGGGGGGAAACCGAGCATCAAAATTACCTGACGCAATTGGTATCCGCCTATAGGGTGCCACACTAAGAAGTGATACCAGATTCCGGGGGATGTACTATGTCTGCAATGGTTGATGATCCATCCGCAGCCCAATAGAAATAAAAAATAAAGTTTGATGATTTTAATACTGAACGTTTTTTCATCTCTTCATATTTATCCTTAAGAAGAGGCACACATAGAGTTTTTTTTTATCAGATAATGATACTCTTTTCAAAACGGTTACCCCCTTTTTGTTGCTTAAATTTTTTACCTGATGTAAAATGGGATAGATTCCAAAACCTACCCAACCTTCGTTCAGATGGGAAAATATTCCAGAGACTAAGAAACATTTTTTTTCAATCCATGGTAAGCGAAATTGAGAATAAGTAAAACTGGGGAGCTTGGATTTTTATCTTTTAAGACAAATTCGATTTAAGGTATCCGACTACGTTCGGAACTGAGATTTTGCTAAAGCGTTCAAGCGAATATATTTTTTAAAATATTTAGTGCCATTTAGATTAGAATACACGTATAAAATTTTTTCAAAAAATTATTACAATAAAAGATTGTTTAAATGCAATTTTTTTCGGCAAAAAATGAACACAGAACTACCTATTTTTAAAACGTTCTTCTTTTATGAAAAATGCTTCAATGATAATAACATTTCGCCTTTATAAATGTCAGGCAGATCTAACGGTAATCGCATGAATCATAATCTCTGTATAGAGCCTGAACTAGGGCATTTAGAAGTGGATTTTTATCCGTATTTTAATAAATCAAACTGTAGAAATTTTAAAGAAAAAAGAACTCATTGTAATAAATAATAAGAATTTTTCCAAAATTTTAGATAAAGTTTTCGGGAGAAGCCTTAGCTATATATATAAGCAAAATACTATTATTATAGAAACAGTTTTTATAAAAGGAAATGTTTTGAGAATATACGATTTAGTCTTCCTTTTTTCCCCAAAAACCTTGCATTTAAATAACTTTTTATTGTAATAACATTTTCAAAAGAATTTTATACGTGTATTCTAATCAAAGTGACACTAAATATTTAAAAAAAATATTCGTTCGTGAGCTTTTGCAAAATCACGGTTTCGAGCATAGTAGGATATCTTAACTAAATGATCCCTGCAAGATTTATGCAACTATAAAAAATACTATTCGATCATTGGCGAGTCAGATTAACAGCTAGCTGGTCTTGTTTTCATTTATGATTAGTGTTCTTTGAATAATATTACGAATACTTTTTTATTCTGAGGCAATTTATTTATTTATTACAGTATTCTTGAATGCCTGTTGCGTTCTTTTTATTATAACCATATCGCAATGTTCCTTTTTTTATTTCTTGCAATAATTTATAAGCCGTATGTTCTCTTAAATCTAGAATAAATAACTGAACTATAAAAAATATCAGCTTCTTCTCTTTTCGCATTCGCACCAATAATATGAAAAAAATGTACAGTGAAGGACATAAATGAGAAACATACACGTTTTCAAAAGAGGGGAGTAATGTGTGATTCAAGTTTCCTTATCTTTATCAAAACAGAGATATTACCTGTCTTACTATTGTGATTGATACCTACAAAATGAAGCAATATATCCAATTTTTCATTCAATTCAAAACCGTTCTTTTCTTTTTGTCCCTGAACATTAAGATTTTTATATATTAATTATTATTTATTAGTTAGAGTCTAAATTTAAAACTTTGCAGTTGTTTTTATAATCTAAAGATTTAAGCAAACATCTCTCTTTGTTTTAATAAAAATATTATTTTGTAAAATTCCCATTGCCCCCCATTTAATGTATCCGAACATGTTCGAAGTACTTTTTAACAAAATAGTATATTTAAACATTATAAATGCTTTTTAGGACTCAATACCAATAAATACTAATATTTAACTAACAATATTTAAAATAAACTACTTAAATTTTAGAAAAATCACAATTATGTGAAATTTTAGCAATACTTTTGAAAAACTTCAAAGCAGTTAGAGAAAAAAAGTAATAAACTTAAATTAGTAGAAGTATTGCTAAAACAAATAAGATGCATTTATCCAGAACATGTACTAAAATTTAAATGTTTTATTTAAATTTGAAAATTTTAGAGCTGGTTGAGTAAACAGAATAAGAAATGTGCCATCCTTTATGAGACCTTTATTTAAATAACAAGCCATAACTCAAAAAGTATTCATACAATAAGAAATATTTTACTACATTCTCTAGAGAATAACTTATATATCAGGTTCAAAAAGTTTTATAGAAATACATTTGTAACATTTTGAGTTATCAGACTCGCCATGATAGATTTTAAGCAATTTAAATACCTACTTCTGGTAGATCAAAGACCCACTTCCGGTTTTTCTAACTTTATAAAATTGATTGTAACTTTGACTCTAGGTAGTGTGAAAACAAAATAAAGTAGGTTTTGTAAAGCCAAAAGATATCTCTATTCAATAAAATACAATATATATATATATATATATATATATATATATATATATATATATGTATTTTATTGAATTCGGTCATTTTCAACGTGTTCGAATACCTTAATGCAGTGATATTAGAATAAAATAAATTCTGTTGAATAGTGTTTAAATACGTTTTTTAAAAAAATAATTTTAAAAAATTCAAAAAATACTGTTCAAATTTCATGTATTATATTGAAAATCTTTTGATGATTGTATGAGATTGATGTATCGAGAATAGCAGTATGATTATTTTATAAAAAGAAGGATTTGTTACATATTGTATAATACAGTAAACATTGAAAATACATATAGTGTTGCTAAAAATTAGAAATTTCATCGCAAGTACAGATAATTTATTCATGAAGGTAAAATTGCGTAAATTTGCTAAAAAAGTTCTGCATTTAAGTTATTTCTAAAAGAAATACGCTTTTACTTTTCTGTTACGCTATTAGAAAAAATAATTAACAGCTCTCACATACCATCAAAAAGTGAATCAATTTTGCTACTACGGCTCCAACAACTCTCGTGTTCGCAACGGCCTGAGAGTAAGGTATACCATTTTCCGCAGTCCAATCCACAATGATCACATTAAAATCATTCAATTTCAGCATACTGTCCTTCATTTGCTGTAAGAATCAAATTCATTAATAAATAATACAAAATGCATTAATCACACCAAAGTAAAGAAATTAATAATTGTTTGTTGCCACTTTCCTAATACGTTCGACATTTCCTGTTCGATATTTAATATTTTGCTAATCCGAAGAATATTAGCTTGTCATGCCACAACGTGTTGATAAAGCGCTATTGACCCAGCCTCGCGGTTTAATTTTTTATTTATGGCCTGCTCATGTTACTAATACAATATTCAATTCGTTTTGGAAATATATCGTTTGCTTCATATAGCTGAACTCGTGAGTGAAATAAAAGAATTAGATTCCGTAATTTAATAAAGCTGGATTGCTATTTTATTGTTTCTGCTACAACTTTTATACCAACTTTAACAGAATAATCCAAAGTTTAGAAATAGGTGGTTTGATATAAGTTCAAAGTATGAATAACGCCCTTTTTTGTATAACAATGTCTAAAAATACAATTAGACTATTACTCATCATAACGCATGGTTACTTTTCTTATATCAGATTATACCTAGTCGTTCCATAAAGTTCTTATACAAAAATTTTAGGCCATGTGCTCCGACTTAAGCGTTGCAGAAGATTTCGAATTTCGTCGTTAGAGAATATCTGCACAGACTATCTGCTTAGAGAACTTACACGTGCTGTTCTATAAATATCAGTACATTAAACATTTTTGCCACAGTTATTTATCTGTGTAAAAAAAGAGACCGTAGGAGATTTTTAAGCTCTTAGACATCAAAAGGCTATACCTTTATGGAACTATTAACAGATTTTCTGAGACCAATAGAATTGCAGATAGTACTAAAAGCAATTATCCACGCTCCAGGAGAACACCAGCTCTCGTCGAAGCTGTCAGGGAAGGTATTCGTCGAAATTATTGTGGAAAAAAGATTTTTTTCGCTTAATAGAAGAACTTGTCAAAAAGAATAATGCATCACATGGTAAGTAAAAACCTTAGACCAAGAGATTATCGTAGAATAACTGTCCATTTTTTTGCAAGAAATTAGAGGTACCTTTACCCTTTCTAAGGACGTGGTAAGTATACTTATCACCAATTGCATTAGTTTTTAAATATACAATCACCACTATCACATCATCCACACTATTTCATCACTTTTTCATTTGTGCTTCCATCCATTTATAACTTCAGAAAATTTTTTAAAAAATCATAAACCCTTAAACCTCTTGTTACCAACCCCAACATGATAATAGAATTCCAATTCCAGAAATATTTTGATATACTTATATTAGAAATAAATGGCCCTTTAAAAGATGAAAGCAAAAGCGCTGTTACGACGGCGTGCTTATAATGGCCACAAACGAATTCTGTTTACCGACGAGGAAATTTTTCACGTTGAAGAATCTTTTAACCTTCAGAATAACCTTTCACACTCAAGGTTTGTCCAAGAAGCTAAAGAGAATAAAAATACGTGCAGAGAGCTCATAATCCGTCTTCCCTAATGGTTTGGGTGAAGACATTTCAAAGATTCATTTTGGCCAGACAGGATTGAAAACCACGGCAAAAGTTTATCAAGACACTATCATAAAACTTAGCGGAGTAACGAAGAATATTAAGCGCCCCCTACAAAGTCAGATTTTGGGTCCCAAGCCCAAATACGTTCTTGCCGTCAATGATTCCTTGGATCCCTAGCATCCTGGGCCTTCCTGCGATGTGAGGGTGGCAGGCTGCACATTACGCCACTGATAGAACCAATATTGAAGCCCGTGAACGTAAACCTGTTCAATTGAACTTTTCAACAAGTCTTTTCAACCGACTCGGAGGGGGTTGGCAGAGAATGTGTTAGGCTTAATAAAAGACAAATATTAGATTTCCAGCAGTCCAAATTTGAATCTACATGACTGTAATTTATAGTTAGTATACTAGAAGCAAAGGTGTGAGTTCTATTCGTAGGTTCGATGATGCGAAACGAATTCACTCATTCATCATGAGATAAAATCCAGGAATTTCATGGCCTACTTTTATTGTGACATTCCACAAGATAAAGCCACACACCACATAAACATATACAGTTAAAAATGAGACATTATACATTAACTTTCGTTTGCACATGCATTTTAGTCTCACTCCAGTTCGTTATAGTTTTCCTGCGCTCCCCTCTTCTGATAAAGTTAACTTTTTTCATTCTGATGGCAACGTCATCTATACTCAGATTTAGGAGTAAGGTGAACCTTATAGTGTGCCAAAAACGACATCCTAATTTGAATAGTCTTAAGCGTTCAAGCAAAGCAAAGTTCCAAAGGAGGTTGTGCGTGACTCGATAGATGATTGGTCAAAAGGCTTAAAACCCGTGTGAAGTCAAAAGCTTATCGGAAATAATAAGTGCAACATGTTATATTTAAATGTAAAATAAAACTTTAAGAAGACTTTGTTTTTAAAATATACCATAATTTTTTTTTATTTTAATTTTTTTTAAAAAAAATTGTAACAGAACTTATGGCCCGAATAGGTATTTAAAGTGAGTGTAGTTCGTTAACCTATATTACATGCAAGTTTAACTAACAATTTTCAAAAGTTACATGAATTAAACAGAACAGAAATAGGCAGCATTAATATACATGTCATACCTTCAAAAAAATGGAATACTTATAAATGTGAAGAGTACTATGAGCGGTCCGTTAACTAATTTTCTTGAGGAAATTATTTTTTAACTGTGGTTTAAGTTTTAAACCGCATTCCATATATACGATTCGATCTTGTGCCAATATGAATGATATTTAAACATTGGAAAAGGTGTGTTAAAGTTAATCGTGGATCGTTAATCGTTAGTAGCGTGTCGTTCGTCCTTAAGTTATCATTCAAGCTATAACGGCAGTTCTGAGAAGTGGGAATAACAGAAAAGCTAACTTGAAAAAGACTGTAGCAGTTTAGGAAAGAGGATATATCGATCATATACTACCCTCAAATAATTAATTTTTTAATTTTATTTCCTTCCAATCATTTTGAAATACAATTATCTCGTTCCCTAAATCACTATCTGTGAAATGTACAACAAAACAGACTAACGGTCTAGATTTAGTTGACTATTCTTTAACCACGACCATCAATTAATATCTTTGTCACAGTGGCGTAACGGAGAATATTATGGCCCTCCTGCAAAGTCAGGCTTTGGGCCCCAAGTGGGATATTACAAAGGATTGCAAAACCGTAACATAACATAGGCTTTGGGCCCCCTAGAATCCTGGGCCAGCCGCGATGCGAGGATTGGGGGGTGTACGTTACGCCACTGCTTTGTCATTGATCGATGCTTTATTTTTTAAATGAATGATAAATTTTTACCGGATGGTTTACCAGAAGGCGAAAGGCAAAAGGAAAACGAATTATTATGTCCTTGATATTGAATGAATCCTATAAACAAAAAATTTTACAATGTTATTAAATCCACATCAATCATTTCGTAATTAAACAACATTGTATCTTTTTTATTAATACAATTGGCAACAAGAAAGCCCATTCAACTGATATTTTAGGGCTTTTTTTATTGTTCCCATCTGTATATGACGATGACAATGAACTAAAAAAACACATTCTGTAATTGTCAAAATAATGTCTAATTCGATCAGTTTGACATTTTCCTTCATCGAAAACATGTTTTCGAATAAGTGATAAGTTTCATTATTGCGAAACTCAAAAATCTTAAAAATTAACAGTATTCCATCGGAAGCTGTAAATTCAACGGAGAAAATTTTACATGTAAAGAAATTTCAATCTTTGTTAGATGAAATTCTTAAGTTTTTAGATTTTTTTTTTAGCCAAAAAGAACTCGCATATCGCAATTTCTAAAGAATCAGCAGGCTTCAAAAAGGGCCATTGAAGAAGTTATTCTAAGTAAATAGAATATAAAGTTAGTTTTAGAATGCAGAAAGGAATATCTAAATAATTGTAATAAAAAAAGGTTGAATTCTATTTTATTATATATTTTTATTCCTCAGCAACTTGACGAATTATTGTCGTTATGTCGAATAGTTGTTAGCGCAATTTAGCACCATTTGCTTATTCGTCGATAAAGGGGTGAATTAATTTAGAGTTTACTGATGTAAAGAATCCAAAATCCTTTATATTTATTTTATGATTCAGTCGATATTGTATTTTGTACAATTCATAATTCTTATATTTATTTTATGAGGCAGACGATATTGTAATTTAGTCAGCTATATCAATCAGATGTTTGTGCAGCCGACGATATTAGTCAAAATTGGATTCATTGTATTATTATTTTTTTTCTTTTGAACGTATGGCAACAAAAAATATGTTTATGTGTGTTTAGAATTCTGTTAAATAACAGTTGCTTTTCATGAAAGTTCTGTATTCGATGACTTCAAATTCTATTAATAATATTATTAAACAATTACTTATAAATAAAACGTGTTTTTATAAAGAAGATAGAAGAGATTTCTTTCAAGGAAGAAAAGAAAACTTCACTTGGTATAAGCGCTTTTACGGTTTTTTAAAAATAATATTCTTGTCTCCAAGTAAGTAAAATTGTGATAGTATATAGACGATGTAAAGTTATATATGTAGAAAAATATTATCATGTCGACCTTAATGGTTTGGAATATTTATTTATTAATTTTTTTAGTAGATATTTGGTAAAATCTTGGTTTAATTCGCTTAGAAAAAAAATGGGACCAAATTACGTCAACCGCTCATTTTTCTGTATTGCACTTCTATCTTCTAATATGACAACAATAATTCGACAGGATGATTATAAATAAAAATGTGCAATAAAATATAATCTAATTAGAAATAATTCTACGAATTTAATAGGGTTAATTTGAATTTAGCACCCATTTTAATCAAAAGAATTTTTCTACTGAAATGTTTCTATGAATTCAGCTAAGAATTTTTTCCTATGTGCCCAGTTTGGAATGTTTTTAGAATTTAATTTTTATTATACATATATATTTTTTATGAAAGTATATATAGTTTAGAATGTGCTTCTATGAATTCATTTTCTAGAGTTTTTTTTATGAGTTTAGTTTAGAAATTTACTTCTAATTCTTTCATGAAAATATCACTGGAACTCCTTTTGGAATTCCACATCCAATCCGAACTATTTTATAGGTTCAATTTGGAATATTTCTGGAATCCAGTTTTTGAACGTTGGTATGGAAACATATGATTTAAAATGCTGTTAGAAATTCAATTTGGAAATTTTTAAAGAGTTCCTTTAGAGAGTATTTCTAGAATTTTCTATTTCTAATATTTCTATAAAAATGTCTAGTTTAGAATGTGTTCTCAGTAATTCAATTTAAAACTCTTTTATAAATTATAAATTTAAAATATTTCTAGAATCTAGCTTTCGAACTTTCCTATGAAAATAACCATTGTGTAGTGATTCTAAAAAATAGGTTTAAAATTTTTTACGAGTTAAATTTTGTGAACGTTTCTATGAAATTATCCAGTTTAAAAATACTTCAAGGAATTCAGTTTGAAATTATTATACAAACATCATCGAAATAACCGAAAAGTAATTCAAATTTCTGATTTTTTTAAAAAATTGTTGCTTATCCTAGTAATTGTGTATGAAGTAAATTCAACAATTTTAAAAAAATTACTTAAAATGCACTACGAACTTACAAATCGGACGTCATCATAATCCAGATCCGACATGAATCCATGGATTATGAATTTAGTCTGGAGCGTAGGATCAAAGGTAGAATTTTCGAGTGATTCGAGGGTGTTGTCCAGAAAATATGCCTCTTCTTGGTTGGAGGGTGTAAACAGGTGGAATTTTACTATCGGATTGCTGGCGGGAGGAAGACTAATGGGTCGCTGGAGCGCGTGGTAGAAAGGCGGACCAGTGTAGAAACATCCAAGGTCCTCTATGCATCTATTGACATAAAGCACTGAAAAGAGAACAAAATATTTTTAACATTTTCACTGCATACATTTTTTTAAAATAAACCGGCAAAAAAATCAAATTTTTTTAACTAAGAAAACGCATTTTAAAATTTTGTTTTGGCAAAAAAAAAAAAAAAAAAAAAATTAAGGTATCCGAACACGTTGAAATCACCGAAATCGGTCAAGTGAGTTCATGTTAACGTCACGCTGGGGTCAGCTATACGAGGGCTTTTGGCGACGGACCAAGTAATTCTGAACCATGGTCAAGTGGCGTAGACAACACCTGAGCTCAAGCACCTCAGGGTCCAACGTCGCGTATAATGGGCACAGTATAGGCCTTGGCCCTCATGGACTGTTGTGCCACTGAATTCAGTTTTATTCACTTATTCATTCAATATATCAATAGAATTTTTAAAAAACTATTTTTAAAGAGCTCTATTTTATTTATTTTTGATAACTATAAGCAAAAAACAGTAAAAGGGGAAGTAAAATACAGGGTTATCAGAAATGAACAAAATTATACAAAATTTAATAACTCCCAGTGAGTGAATATTAACATCGCACTGTTCAGCTACACGAAGGCTTTTGGCGACGGACCTCATAATTTTGAACCATGTTCAAGTGACGAGGACGACACCTGAGCTGACACCCCCTCTCCTATTTACCACACCATACCAACGGGAGAACGTTTCAGCTCTCGACAGATTTAACGTGCATCGCTGCCCTACACGGCGGGTCTTTAGTGGTACTGGGCTCGAACTCGTGACAAGGCAAGCCACGATCCGATACCTATACCACTCGGCTACCACGGCCACAACCGAAATCGGTCAAAACATATATGTTTTGTTTTTATTTAATGGAATAGAGCTGCGTTTTTGAATTTACAAAACATGCTTTGTTTTGTTTCTACGCTACCTAAAGACCAAGTTACAGTCATTTTTTTAAAAAATTAGAATTACTGGAAATGGGACTTAAATCTGTCAAAAGTTGGCATTTAAATTGTTTATAATCTTATAAGATTACTCAAAATAATATAAATATATTTCTACAAAACTTTTTCAGCCTATATAATACTTATATTATTTTCTATAAAATGTACTAAAATATTTCTTTTTGTATGAATATTTTTTTGAGTTATGGCCTGTTATATAAATAATCCGAGTACACACGGAGTACGAGCTCGTTAAATCAGTGGGTCCGAAAGTCTTGTGGGCTGAATCACGAATGCAGGGGACTGGAGAATATTTCCCTTCCCTTCAGTTCCACGCCAAAATTATGGAGGTGGAGATAGGTGGTGTCGCCATCAATCGTCCCTTCGGGGAATTTCACCGAGCTAATTCGTACTGTCACCTGTATGGTGCTCAAGGCCTAGGCCAACGACAGGCGTACTTCTAGCCTCTTGCCACGATGAATTTCATGGGCCTCGTTCTGACTACGTCAGACAGGTGGCATTAGCCACAACACAACAACATCATATAAATAATGGTATCGTAAAGAATGTCCAATTTCTTGCTGCTTTTGCTGGATAGAGAAGTTGAACCTTTTACGCGATTTATATGTATGAATTACTTTCAATGCTGAAATGGGATCCTCTTCCAAATCATCACCCTATAGAGGCACTTTATTTGCTGCGATTTGAGATGTTCCCTTTCGGAGAAAAGGGGCTTTCCAACACACACTTTCACCAATTGACTGGCCTTCTTCTATCACAAAAAGAAGCAATGAGGGTAATTCATTTCACACGTCCTTTACTTAGGTCTACTTACAAAGTTTTTTTTCATTTTACAAAAAAATAACTCCCACTTCTACCCCATTCCTCCCTTTTTGTGTGTGTGTGTGGAACATTTTCTACTTCTCAGAGAGTGTACAATTTTGAAGGATGGCGAGAGGGGGGGGGACGCTTTAGGTACTCAATGAAAAATGAAAGAGAAGAATCTTGTTAACTTGTGTGAATCTTTATATTTCCTTCGAAAGAAAAGACACAAAAAAAAGGACACACTGTATGTTTCAATAAAAACAAATGCTGCATCACCAAAAAGGCAACTAAAGGTGAATAAACAATGTTAAGAATAAATTTACACTTAAGTTCAATCGAAAAATAGATGAAAGTTTTTAGAAGCAAGTAAAAATGTTTGATAACATTTAATCAAAGGGAATTGACACTGGGATAGGTTAGTAAAACCAAATTGCTTACTTCCACGAAATAGCTAACTTATTCCTTATAAAAAAAAATTAAAAAAAAAGTCTGAAATTTTTTTCTTAGTACGTACTTATGTAACTAATTACTTTCATCAATTTTTTTCTGATAAATAATATCGACTGAAAAAAACGGCAACTATGCAACAGTGTTTCAATTTTTTTCAGTTGTCCTTCATTAGAGCATTATATAACTAATATATATTTTGTCCATATCAGTATGTAACATTCAAGGCATCCACTTCCTCCACAAATGACCAGTAAAAAGTAGATAGGTAAATTTCAAGGAACTGTTTTTTTCTCTCGTTTAATCACTTACAAAAAAAAATTCTTTTTTTAGAACGATTTCCTGTGCCCAAACGAGATAATAGAGAGCAAAAAAAGCAAACACTCTCCAGCATTTTACGCATTTAATATTTTTTTAAAAAATGGCTCTCTTTGCTTTTTTTGTTTCTATTCATCGAACTCTAAATGCTTACTTAAATTATCTAGTTTTTAAAAATTCTTTACACCACCTTTGATGGCGCAGTACTGTTAATTTTAAGCTGTGGTTTCTTGTTTTCCCGATCCAAAATTCCGCTCTTTTCATCGAATTCTATAGTTTCCTAATATTATTCGTTTTTCTAAGAATTTTTCTTTCAGAAACCCCTAGTTTCGAAAATTGATTCCAAAATTCTGAGAGAATACTGAGGCCTAATTGGCGAAGAAAGATTATCCGGGTATAATGAAAATCTATACTTATAAAGAAGAGAGAAATAGTTTCTTAACTTCAAACATTATTTATATATTCGTAAGGAGAAAAACGACTCACACTCACTCACCCCTCAAGAGATCTACGGAAGTATTACCTACGGACTTGAAATTTAGCAAGCATGTTCCATTCATGGAATTAAGATCCGCTGAGAACGAATTGTGCGAAAATCGACTCCCAAAGGTAATTGCGAGGATTTAAATGACGTTATAGATAAACATTCCCGTTTTTGAACTATTAGACCTAGAAACTTGAAATTTGGCAAGCATGTTTATTTCGTTGAGTAAAGATTCACTAAAAATGGGTTTTGATGACACTTTCTTTCGAGGAGGGGGTTATGGGAGCTTTAAACATAATTCTGCTTTAATTTTAGAAATTCAAGTTTTGCCCTTTTTTAAACCGAGAGATGAGAGCTGTAAGAATGTTTTTCATTACAATCGAACAATTAATGCTGGGACATTGATATTAATAATTTATTTAATTGCAGTAATACCCCACTTAACGCGGGGTATACGTTCCATGAAAGTAGAGCGTAATATGAGACAGCGTTAAACGAGTTTATCTCATCATGTAAATAATGGGGCTAGGGCAGGGCTTCTCAAACTTTCAATATTCACGACCCAACATTCAATCATCATTTTCATCACACCACGCCCCCCACTTATAAGATTATTCAAAGCACATTAATCTCTATATACGCTTGTAGATCACTTATCACCTCTTTCTCTAAATTGACATGGTTCTCTTCAAACCAACTTCTGTAGTATTTCCACAGCTTCGAATGGACGCAAAAGCTTGAATACTAATTTAAGTCGAATTGTTCATTACTCATAATCCACCATTAACTCTAACACAACCATTTCCAGGGTTTAAATAGCATTTGCATTAGCATAAAATCAAGTCATCTCTACTGAAAGTGGTTTTAAACTTGATTCCCAGTTAAAGAATAATCTGCTTAAGAGGATTAATTGAAGAACCGTGGATAGAACCGCCACAAAGTAACTATAACTTTGTTTTAAAGTAACTTCTTTTTGCTAAAGAAATAAATTATCTGCCATAAAAGAATTTGCCTTGGGCTCTCTATCCGAAAATTAAAATGTCACTTTTCAAAGACATCGATCAACTTTAAATAAAGGGTAAGGAATTTCAGAATTTTGCACAGTAAGGGGTTGAGGAATAAATTCAACTTCAAATGAATTTTCTCACGTCAGAGTAGTTCATGAGGTCAGAAAAAGTAACCTTCACCTTGGTAACAAAATGACCTTCATCTTGGTAATAGAATGACCAAATGACCTTCATCTTGGTGATGGATCAGATTTTTTTTATTAACATAAGGCTATTGTGCGTAACTCTTACTTGCACTTTTTTTTTACAAAATTAGATACTTTTTCTCGTTTTGTTTCACTTTTGAATTAAGATATCCGTCTACTTGCGACAGCTTTTGTTTAAAGAAAAGAGAGAGATGGGAATTTTTTGTAAATTTTTAGATTTATTTAGCATATTTTAAGAAAAGTTTGCTAAAATTAAAAAGAGAAAAAGAAATTATCATTACTAAAATGGGAAGAAATTCTTAAAAATTTACAACAAATTACATAAATGGCGAACCATTCTGTACAAATAGTTTATGAATAAATTTTCAAGTTTAAAGTACTGCTTTGCTATTCATTTTTGAAATGCCATTCTGGATAGGAGATAGTTCAATTTTTACAAACACTGGAGCACTTTATCGTAGTCATTATATGAAATTGCTTAAAAAAACAGCGATTATATTCGCATAAAGGATTGTAATAAAACATTGATTGATAAATCTGAAGGTTTAAACACTTCTACTATTATACAGAACATACTCAAAAAATTTCAGTTAATTATTTTCTAAACTTTTGAGCAATCACTGTCCCTGTTTGGGCATTTTAAAAACACACATTTCGAATAAAATAAATTTAAAGAATGACATCTTGCTTAAAGTAGTGTCATTTGTGTTTCTCTTTAAACACTTGTAGTTTTGGTTCTAGCGAATGGAGTGGCCACGGTACCCTAGTGGTCAGGGTATCGTATCGTGGCTGGTTTGTCACGAGTTCGAGCCTATTACCACTGAAGACCCACCTTGTAGGGGGGGGGGGTGATGCACGTTAAATCTGTCGAGAGCTCAAACGTCCTCCCGTTGGTGTGGTGTGGTAGTTAGGAGAAGGGGGCTCAAGTGTCGTCCTCGTTACTTGACTATGGTTCAAAACTACGAGATCCTTCGCCAAAGCCCTCGTGCAGCTGAACAGTGCGACGTTAATATTCACTCACTCACTCTAGTGAATGGAAAATAATAAACTTGGTATTTTTATAAAGCTAATAAGATGGCCTAGAAAGAAAATTGTCAATTTTTTGCAAAATTCATAATTTTAGGGTAGTCGGATACGTTATATATATATATATATATATATATATATATATATATATATATATATATATATATATATATATATATATATATATATATATATATATATATATATATATATATATATATATATATATATATATATATATATAAGGATATAAAATTTTCTGTTTCAAAAACTATTACATTTACAGAATTGGAAATCGCCCAAAGAGGTTTACGGGTTATTAGGGTGAATGGAAATTTACTCCCAATAGGGGTTAGAAGTTATACGGACTTACTGACAAAAAAAAATTCCCGTTTTTGAGCTACTTGAAATTTGACAAGCATATTTCTTTTACTGAGTAAAGATCCGCTAAAAAGAGGTTTTGCAGAAATCATCTCTTCCTGAAGCGTAAAATATAATTATACTTCCGTTTCATAAATACAAGTCCTGTTCTTTTTAAATCAATTTCAGTGTAATCGAAAAGTTCATGCTAAGATTTAGGTGTCAATAACTTTAAGAAAAACAATATCATGAAAACAGACATCATCATGAAAAACCCCGCGAAGCTGTCGGGTATAATGGCTCGCGATTGGTATAAAAGTCGAACTATTATGAAAATACAGAATTGACGGCTCATAAAAAATGACAAGTGAAATTGTTTCGATTGTTTTAAATAAACTAACCTACTTTGCAATGTGTTGCAATCTAAAAAAGTTTCGTCAACTTAGAAATATGAAAAACAAAACCGTGTTGAGCAACAGGTGAATATAATGCTAATTAAATCATCATCTCTTAATCTTTTACGTCAGGGGTGTCAAACACGCGACCCGCCAGAACGTAAATTGCGGCCCGCCAACTCTTTTTAAAAAATTGTTAAATATCAGGTATAAAATTTTTCATTTTGAAATTTAGTTGAGGAGAAATTTATACATATATATAAATCTACATTGTATTTTATTATTACCTGTTCTTGTCTAAAAATAAATCCTTTTTGACAATAGGAATATCCTTTAGATTAAAATAGATTTATATGTTATCAAACAGTTACATTTGATTTTTCTATGATAAATTACTTCTTTAATAAATTCCGAATTGCATTATGCATATCCTTTACTATGGATAATACATGATTCTCTGTGTGTGCGACTTTCACTTTCCCGCCTCCTTTTCTGTTTGGATTACCCAAAAATCAAGAGGCAGACAGAGATGTTTTTTAAGGTTTAAAAAAAGTATTCAGGACGATTAAGATAAATGGCAACGTATACTTAATCTTTTGCGAATGACAGCACTATCAAATTTCAACAATGAGTAACGAAATATCAATTCAAAAGGAACACCGTAATGCTCAAGAAAATGACAACTGTAATATTTTAAACATTATTTGATCATTGCATTATTACAGTGTTTCTTAAACTGGGGGGCGCGATAACCTAACGAGGGAGTGGGGCGAGCATATCGAAAATAAAAGATTTAAAAAATAATACTTTCAGACATTATAAAAAATGCACTTTTACTCTGGTATAATTTATAGGCGATATTAAGTCATCAAAATGAAAACGTTTCTATAACCAAATAAAAAAAAACTCTTATTTGATTTGCTGTAATCCCATGATGAGAGATTTGTTATTACGTTTTCTTTTTAAACTTAATATACTACTAGGGCTAAAGCAACCTTTGATAAAAATGTAAAGTTACGAAGAAAATTTAAACGGAATAACCATTATCACCGAAAGAAGTATCATCTCATGCATCGTTATCACTCTTTGACCATTTTAAATACTTAATGCACATCTCTTCATCAAATAAAATTTCATAATGAACATTATTCAACATATTCTTTATTCTACAAAATTCAAAACAAGATTCAATGGGTAGAATTTTCTTAAAACAAATTCTATATATATATAATCAATTTCAGAAACAGTTATTAGTTAAATATTGCCACAAACGATTCATATGTTTAAA
Source organism: Trichonephila clavipes (assembly GCA_019973935.1). Taxonomy (NCBI): domain Eukaryota; kingdom Metazoa; phylum Arthropoda; class Arachnida; order Araneae; family Nephilidae; genus Trichonephila; species Trichonephila clavipes. The sequence goes on along the minus strand of BMAU01004929.1, from coordinate 871,644 downwards.
CAAACCTAATAGGATTAAACAATTATTAAACTATTAAACGATTTATATATAAAAATATATAAAATAATGAGATTTGCAAAAAAAAAATTTAAACCTCAAAATATAACCAGCGGTCAGCTAGTTCTACTGCAATCAGTATTAAAAGAAATAAAATATATATATATATTATTTTTATCTTATAAGAATCTATGTTTACGTAACCAATGTTAAAATGCAGCCTTGGGGGACTCAAATAGTCATGTTTTCGAGTTTTATAGACAGTACTTTTCACACATTAAAATTCTAAATCCATTAAAGATTTGTCATATGGGATATTAGGAGCTATTTCATGTTAGTCCTAACATGATATCATGCGAAAATTAGAAATAACTCAACTTGTTCTTATAATTATACCTTTCTAAAACAGCAAGGTGCCATTGCCAAAATCACTCAAATACTATATTCATTAAAAAAATAGGACTTCACAGCTTTCTTCTTACGACATGTGATTATATAGTCACATTGTAACTATATTAAATAATTGTTCACAGGTTTCGAAAGTTTCCTCATGTCAATGTCACAACTCGGAATGTTTTTCTTCTTTACAGAATCCCATAAGTGCATAATTAGAAGAAAAAACAGATTAAGAAAAAGCCTATCTAAGTATAAAAATTAAGAAGTTGGGGAGAAAAAAAAGTTTTCTGTCAACCAAAACAAAATAAATATTTCACAACATACCCTAAATGCATTACACGTATGTAGCGAAAAATTAGTAATTATAATTTACATATGAACGGGAAAAGTCACTTCTCGTCTTGTTGTTTTCGCCAACGTTTACTTTCAATACTTCCTGTTATTGAAATACATGATAGTAATAGCAATTGATTTGTAGTGGTACTAGGGTTGTGAGTCGAATTTAAAGTAAAGAAAGAGGTATGTTTTGCTACACCGGTCGATTTGACTGCTCATAAAATAGAGAGGAAGCAATTAGATATAAGAATTATGATTACACACTCTCTCTTGCACGGCACACAAACTTAAGATTCATTAAAATATAAACATTTTTTTTTACCTAAGATTTTTTTATTCGTTATTTTCTGTTGTGCGTTACTTGGAGAAATCTCTTATATTCAATTTACAATTGAGTAAATATGATGTTCTTGATTTATCGAACTTTGTGTTAGTTAAGAAATAGCTATTAGATTCCTTACATGTAATTTGATCCTAATTTACAATAGCCTTTATATTAAGATGAACCAGGACGTCAGACACATTGAAAAATCGATTTTTTAATTTTAGCATTAAAAAAATAGTGCATATTTTTTGAATATAAAAATGTATGTAACACTTATATAATTTTGTTGATAAAATAACCTTAAAATATGAAAAAAGTAATTGACAAAAATTTAAACAAACGTTTACAAATGTTTAATTTTTTCACTTTTTCACCAAATTTTTTGATTTCGGATACACTTTCAAGAAAAACCATTGCACTATAGGGTTCTAAATTTTTTTATACTTTTATATAGGATAACTGTGCATATAGTGAACCTGTTTTTTTTAGTCCAAGTAATACATAGTTTCTTAAAAAATAGTTTCATGTGTGAAATAGAGGGGGGAAAATAGAAATTTTCAAAATTACAAAGTTTTATTTTTTTTTAAAGAAACTATCTTAATATTTTACTAAAAAAATAGGTTCACTACATTTTGTGTATTATTTTATACACCGGAAAATCCGGTGAATAACGCGCACCACCGTATAATACGCACCTATACTTCTTTCCAGCTCCAATTTTTAATTTGTACGTATATTCGTCGTATAACACGCACCCTCACTTTTACGAAAAAATCTGAAATGTAATGGTCAATTATCTTATGTTTTGAAGTCATTTATTCGGGATATTATATCAGTCTTAGGAAAAAAATAGTATAGTTCTAGAACTACAACTCTTTTAATAAGAAATGCCATTTCTTTTAAAGTAATAATATTTCAATTCATGTAGAAGTCTAATTTTTTTCAATGCTCATCTTCTCTTTATTTTTAAGGGGTGTTGGAAAGCTAAAATCTTATTTTTTGGACAATTTGAGGTTTTTACATTTTCAAATTGTATAGATTTTAACTTTTCTAAAAATACCTCACTTGAACCTCTGGGGTATTTAGAAGCCTTTAAAATGCATTTTTAAATATTCGTTGAATTTGGGCCACGCCCATTTTAATGGCGAAAATTGTAAAGAAATTACTTTGTTTTTGCTTAAAAGTGTAACGATTGATATAAACCAAAACATGTATCTTTTATTTTAAATTGGGCCTTTTATTTTTTTATTTCCCAGCCGATTAGAAGTCTCACTGTATACATTAAAATCAATTTATCTCAAAATGTGAATTTTAATGTGCGATGTGTACCTTTTTTCTGAGAAACTACTATTCACAGGTATGTAATTTTTTTATGAATTATTTATAATGATGTTTAATATATACTAAAATGAGCTTTTTTTTTTTAAAACACTCAAAAATTTAATTTTTACAAATTTTTAAGTAAAAAATGGGTCAAATTTCGCAATGTTTGATAAAATATTTCATAATTTCTTTAAAAATCAAAATTAGCCAAAAGCTCATTTTAGTATAATGAGAGAGGTCTACTTTAATAGTATGAAAAATTTCAAGCATGTACATAAAACAGATCTTGAGAAAAGGTACATCATCGAAAACAGCCAATTTAACATTGTCAGTATAGAGAGAAAAGGTTTCCAACTCCCCTAAAATCTCTCATTTTTATACCCGGCGCATATTGAACACGCACCCATAAATTTCAATCTTATATTTTATGTTAAAGCGCGCGTTAAACGCCGGATTTTACGGTATATGCAAAAAATATTTTACATATTTAAGATACACTTTTTAAAAAAAAAATGGTGCCTAAACATAAGCATGGATTATGAGATCTCAAAAATTATGTTCAACTTAAATTAAACAGGAAAAAAAATTTTTTTAACTAAAAAATCATTTTTGTATTTCTACAGATTGATCAAAATATTTTTAATAAGATCGCAAAAAAAAAATCTAAGCTGCATTGGAAATTTTTAAAGAGATATATGTCCCCTAAACAAAAAATATTATTTTTGGCATTTTACTCTTTCGAGCATGTCCTGGTACTCTTAAACTGCATAAGGTATGGTTTTCATACTTAATACTTCATACACATGCAGGCATACTTTAATATTAATCACTGGGATTAATTGGTCTCTCAAAAGTAACGCGGTGACCACGGTAGTCTGGTGAACATGATCACGAACTCGAGGCCGGCGGATCATGAGTTCGAGTTCTAATGCCGCTGAAGATCCGCCGTGTAGAGGGACTAATGCACGTTCAATGCTTTACAGGCTCAAAGTCTTCCGTTTGGTATGGTAGTTTGGAGAGGGTGGGGGATGCTAGTTCAAGTGTCGACCTCGTTACTTGACAGAAGTTCAAATTATAATTCCGTCGCCAGTAGCCCTAGTGTTGCTTAATAAACGCTCACTCACTCGAAAGTAACGCATTAAATTTATCCGCACTGTGGGACACTTTATTTCTGTAGGAAAATAAGTATTTCACGTCTATCAAACTTTTTTAAGACAAAAAAATATTTGTATATTTAACTAATATTAATGAAAAGCAATAAAAGAGGAAAAGTAAAAATAAAAAAAAACCCTTTTATTTATTTCCCAAAATGCTTGCCAAATGAAAAATATTTTTTTTTGGGGGGGGGTAACTGGAGAATCAGTAAAAGTTTTTTGTGCACCCATTATATCCTCTCCTTTTATACATAAAATTATGCGATAATAGAACATCCTTTTCTAATTTTCGTCTTGTTTCAAAGCTTCTTTTTTCCATTCTTGAATCAATTAACATGCTCCTCTTCCAATAGTACTGAATAATTCTTCCATGTTATTCAATGGGAGTTGGATTTTTTTTTGAAAACTTTTTCTTCAATTTCACTTAATTCCTCCTAAACCTATTCAGTACTGATGACAGATTTGGGATTAAAATATTTATCACAATATTAGTATCGAATTTTGATGCCTCAATAATTATGAAAGGGTTAAGAAAAGATATTATAAATAATAATTTGAAAAAAAGAATCCATCATTTTTTTTACATGAATCAAATGGCAAGAACAACCGATCTGTACGTGATGAAGCTATCATAAAGACCAAAGAAAAGTTATTTTTACTGGCTGCATCTTCCATGAACCTTCTCTCAATTGAATTTGAATGAATGCACGCTCTAATCATTGTGGTTGATTTTGACCAGTTAGCACTGTTCATTTTGCCAATATTCATTCATCACGGTTCGTTTTAGCGGCGATACTAGGATATAGAATCTTTTCGAGCCGTATATTGGGGAATCAAGAAAATCGACAACGGCCATTTCGTATGATTATATGGCATGTGAAAGTTCGTTAGAGTATCTATTTGACTTGGGTGCTCTCGGTAAAATTAAATCCTAGTACAAGTTTGCATCGTAAGAGCTCAGGTGCCTTTCTCTAGGGAGGAAACTGGCGTTAAAATTACCAGCGGCGATTGGAATCCATCTATATGGTGCCACATTAAAAAAAAGATACCAGCTTTCGGGGAATGTACTAGGTATGCAATGGTAAAACACCAATCCGCAGCCCATTAGAAATAAAAAAAATAATGGGGATCATCAATCTGTATTAATTGAAATTTATATGTTATTCACAAGCTACTAACCGTACTTACAGCAGTATCTGCACTGAGTAGTGAGGATCCACTATGCAAAATACTCTGTATAGCAGGCATGTCAAACTCATACGATATATTACGGGGCACTTTAACTATTTTACATCAAGTTCGGGGCCGCATGTTTTAAATGTTAAAAAATTATTAAGTATGATTTTCAGAATGATTATATTATGAATTTATTAGACAATGTCAAGTTCAACGTAATGTATATTATACATACATAGTCGTTTTATATTTCATGATACTTTTTAAGCTTAAACTATAAATATTTTATACTTTAAAAAATGTAATAAAAAATAAAGTTTAATATTACTTTTTAGACGACGTTTGTCATCGTTTTACACAAAGTAAGTCATCAAAATATGGTTGAATATATTGAGCTGATGCAATTTTTAAAATTAATAATAAACGTTAATCAGAGTTAATCTTAGGTCTCAGATTAAGGGCTATCACTGGAATAATTAACTAACAGTTGAATGCTGCTATGCATATATTCGTGAAAATACTTTTTTGGTTTTTGAGCAACAAACTATCCAACTACCGTTAACTAGTGTTTTTTTCCTCTGTTCTTCTCTAAAGCTACTGCATGAATTAATTTGTTTTTATAAGCATTAAAAGATTTTAGGCATTTTTTTAGTCTAAAAAAATCCCTTAATTGAATTTTTCAATATTTTAATAAAAAAAAAAACTCAAATTTAAAAACGCCCAATACAATTTTTTCCCTTTATTTAAATAATAAAGTAATACAATATTTTTTTGAGTGTGTGTGTCAACCTCAAAAATATTTTTATACACAATAAAACACCTTCTTAAATATATGTTTCCAAAATGGTTCTTACTAATTTCTAGGAGTACTTGTGATTGTTGAGAGGGTTCGTGGCAAAATATAATTAATTTAGGAGTACGCGGACAACTTTAGGATGTTCGCAAGAGGTTTGATATAAATTTAAATATTTTGGGATATGTGGAATATAATGGTATATAAATAATTTCCATTATTATACGAAAAAATTAGTCATAATTTTGAGGTTATAAAAATTTTTTTGAATCAAATATTTTAGACAGGTATATAAAATGAGAGTAATGACAGGTGTCGTAAATTGGAAGTCGGGTCGAACGCCGGTACAGCCGTCTATGAGGTTTAAGGTATCCGACTACGTTCGGAACCATGATTTTAAAAAAGCGCATAAATGGATAGTTTTCATGATATTTAGTGTCACTTAGAATACATGCATAAAATTGTTTTAAGGTTATTTTGAAGAAAAAAATTATTTAAATATAATATTTTGGCAAAAATTAACTTAGAATAATATTTTTCCAAATGTTCTCCTTCTGTGAAAAAAGGTTTCTATTATAATAATATTTTGCTTGTATATATCTCAGACCTCTCTACAGAGGCTCAACTAGAATTTTGAAACATTCACATTATTTTCAGAGTTACCACCCATTGAAATAATTATTCGCGTTTTTTTCTTAAAATTTCTCCCCTCTGTTGTCGTAAAATATGAATAAACGCACTTCTAAGTTATACATTTCAAAAATTCTAGTTGAGCCTCTGTAGAGATGCCTGGGCTATATACAGGCAAAATATTATTCTAATAGAAGCATTTTTCACAAAAGGAGAACATTTGGAAAAAAGATTATTCTAAGTTAATTTTTTGCCAAAATGTTGCATATAGATAAATTGTTTTTTGTCAAAATGTCCTTAAAACAATTTTATGCATATATTCTAATCTAAGTGACACTAAATATCATGAAAATTATCCATTTTGCGTTTTTGAAAATCACGGTTCCGAACGTAGTCGAATACCTTAATAGGAACCTTGTCTAAAATATGGCAGTATAAAAGTCGAGAAATGTGGAGTGTGAATACAACAAATTTTACTTAGTTTTGAACCAAAAGCAACAGTATTCTTTTTATTGTGAAGAAGATAAAATAGAGATAAGTATTTTTAATACAGTACATTTCTTGACCATCAAATTATTAATCAAAGTGATATTTTTGTTAAAATCATTTATAAAACTGTCTTATTAAATGTAACGCTTATCAATACCAATCTAATTTTTATTTACCATTTTCAGAACTTCAAAGTTTAATTTTTCTCTTATGTACTGAAATAATTATCTCATTTAAGAATTTATGTACTGTACCCCTCTTCTTGGTATATAAAGGGGTACAGAGGCCGAATAAGTTTGGGAGCCACTGTTCTGAAATAAATGCAAAAAGCAATATAAAAAACCAGAAAGTAATTGATTTGAGTTAGAAGTTGAATATATATTTCAACTTTATATATAATTAAAATCTTGAGTGCCCGTTTTTTTTAAGAAAACTGAGCAATTGAATAGTGTTCAGTATCAGATTTCCCATTGGTATGGAAAATCATATACGAATACTTCGATAAGGGGAAAGAGCGCAAAATTTTTAAGTGGGGTTCTTGTTTTCAAAGTGTCATTCGGTTTTAAAATTAATTACTTCTGCGAAAAAAATGCATTTAAAAAAGAAATTATATGTTTAGTTTGATGAAATGAAATACTAAATTTTCAAAAAAGTAAAGAATGATTTTTCAAATTTTTTTTCTTTTTGTAGATAAAAATATTTAATATGATAAAATCTAAATAGCAAGCAGGATAATTATAAAGATATATGTAAGGAATAGTATATATATATAAATTCCTATAATGTTAAATATTTCCACTGTAAGAGACAAATATTTCTAAATATCCATTACAAGAATTTTTAATAAGAGTCATTATAATTTCTCAAAAAAATAGTAATCAAGATTCGTCTTCTTTAAAATATAGTTTTATAATGTTTTTTCCTTCTAACATAAAGAAAAGAATCTTTTTTTTTCATTCGTCTTTCTTTGTAATTTTTTTTCTTTCTTTGGAAGAAAAAATTTAAGCAAGTGATTAATGAACATACACATATATTTACAGAAAATTATAATTAGATAATTAACAGAAAGATAATGAGATGATGAACAGAAAGAGATAATGAATAGAGATATAATAAGATAATGTGAACAGATATTATTCATTATACGAGAATGAACAGAAAAAAATGATTAATTTAAGAACACATGTGTAAGATGTACAGTTCGAGAATTTTAAAGAAAAGCCATTTTTTTATAAATTTCATATTTAAATGATAAAACTGCTTCAAAAATCAAATGAATAGCAAATGATGAACGTAAGAATAATAAACTCATTCATTTTTTAATTATGAAGATTGTTATAATTTCTATGAACAGAATAATATTATCAAATTTTTAATAAATAAAAATAATTTTTTCTAAATATAACAGCGGATAATTTTATTTTTAACTCAAAAAAAAATCAATCATGACTGAAAAAAACATTTTTTTAAAAAAAATCTCGCACTCACTCGGAAAAATTTGCTACACTAGAAGAGATGAGAACGTTAATAATTAGAATATATCAAATGAGAATTAATAATTTTTGCAGGGAAATAAAAAATATGGAAAAAAATATCAAGATGCACTCACGTTGAATAGGATTCAGTGTTTCTCCAACTTCCTTTACAACTTCGGGGACCAACTTCCCGAGTTCTCTCAAAAAGCAATCGCCCACGGCAACCAAGAAACACAACAGAAGGGTTGACCGCTTCATTTGTAATCCGTTTAATGAAGGAAAAAGTGTTTCTCTAACCGGGCAGCGTGATTTCCTTCGGAGCTCTCTTGATTAGGGAGAGAGCTCTCTTTTATTCATTCTCTCCACATCCACGGAGAAGGAAAACAAGAGGAAAAATTAAAAAAAAGAAAGCCCACAAATCGCTTTCTAGTAAAAGTGGTGCGTTGTCATTGTTTTCGATTCCTATTGTTCACTCTACCGCTAAATGCTTTTTTTCTTTCTTTCTTTTTTTATTACTCGAGATGATTTCGATTAAAGATATGGACAATACCTTTAATTGTTTTTGAAAAGGGATTAGTATTTGTCAATCCTTCTTCAAGTTTTTTTTAACAGTTTTTCGAATTTAAAGGGGTAAACCTAAATTAGGATGATACGCTGAACAACTATTTTTATTGCTTGTATCATTTACGGATTAAGTATAATGCTTGAATGGGTCTTTTTTGTTCCTTTTTTTCAAATAACTGACAAATCAACCTTCACAATAATAAAAGAAAAAATGTCATTTTGAAGGGGAAAAAAACATGATTATCTGTTTCACTTAAAAAAAAATTTTATTTGTTGACTTCATTTCTCGGAAATTGTTTATTATCAACCTTGAATAAAATGGTTTTCGTTAGGCTTAATAGTCAGTCACCATCGCAACCTGTTCTTACACTCGCTACATATTATCCTTTCATTTGAAAAAAGAAAATAGCGTTTAAAGATGCAATGACTAGAGTTATAGCTATTGCACAACTCTAAGTCATCAAAAGAAACAAGAAAGGTTTGAAGAATATCAATCTTACGAACAGAAATATTTCACTAAATAATATTCTATTTTATTATTTTCTGAACGTGCATTATTTCCACATTGCAACGAAATGTATGTTTTTGTATTACATTGAATTACATTTAAATAAAAGAAAAATCCTTGGAAAAAAAGGTTACAATCATAACAGTAATTAAACAATCGTGTGAAACCAATATTAAAATATATATATATATATAATAATTTACTCCAGAATATTTTTTTTTTATTTCCTCTTTTTCATTATATTGAAATGCTTAAGATTATAGGGTATATTAAAATTATGCAAATATATTGAGAACTAACTAAACTAAAACTAAATTCAGGGGTACAGCAGCTCATGAGGGCCAAGGCCTACTGTGTCCATCTCAGCTTTCATAATCTTGGGTATTGAGGTGCGTATGCAGATGTTCCGATCAGGTGGTCAGTCTGACGCAAAACCTCCAGTTTCTAGTTCCCAAGTAAGCATTTATCGACCTACTGAAAGGATGAAAGGCTCAGTCGATCTGGCCCAGCCTGGGGTTTGTGGCGTTAAAGCGCAATATTGAAAAATGTTGATCAAAAATAGCTAATTTATTAGATCTTATATGACCGTGATACTCAAGAAGCGTTAATACTCGTGAATTCGTGATCGACATTCCGAGTTCGTTTCCTGGTACCATTACAGACGCATAGTAATGAGTTGCTGCTTTTGGTTTCATCTGATTCTAATTTATATCTCTCTCTGAGGCAAAATGAGGGATATCGGGGATGAACTTCGAAATGTTGAGCTACGATTAAGTGACGAGGATGAAACCGCAAATGTGGAACCCCTCCAAACTTCCACATCACGCTAACGTGAGGCCTTTGAGCCTCGACAATTTTACCTCTCATCAGCATCTTTTCACGGTGATCTTGATTGGCACAAAGACTGGAAACCGGGACTCGACAAAGTTAACCCCGAATTCGCGATCATGACTGTCATGATAACTGTAACTGTACTGCATATCGATGTATTGGAAACTCTTGTACCACTGCTTGTGTTGGTGCTGAGTTAATAAGACAAATAATAGTTTTATTTTGACTGAACTACTTGCATATTGCGATTCCACATGTTTTGAAGGGGAAAAAATGAAAGTGAGCCCATAAACATGATGTCAGAAATTTAACCGACGCGGAATTGGTTTGAAAAGCTTTCCACGTTATGCAAACATTCCCTCCATCAACTCTACTGCAATTTTTCCTCGGAAATGGGAACAGGAAAGTAGTAAACAGGGGAGACAGGAAAATGAAAATTATCTGCTCGCCGCGGAGAAAGGTGAACAAGCAGATGAAATAAAAATTGATATCCTGTTGAATTTTTTAGCCAGTGAAGGACTGGGAAATTTACAGCACCTTCAAGTACGAATCACCAGAATTCAAAGAGAACTATTCAGGGGTTATTTAAAAGTTTGAAGATTCCCGCTCTCCATGACAGAATGATGATTGTGAGCGATATAATTTTTTTCACAAGTTCAGTTAGAGGGCCAAACAATTGAGAGAATCCAACTGGCGTAGCTAGCTTTGAGGGGGCCCTGTATCAAAATTCCTTCGGAGACCTTATTAGATATAAGAGTCATGTTAGTGAACTGCAGCTACACATGTTGGGGGCATGTTGGGGGCCCTGTAGCTTAGGGGCCCAGTATGATACGGCAAGTACGACGGTAAATACGCCCTTATGTTACACATACTCTGGTATCCGCTCGCGAGTTTGCAGAGAAAATAAATGGATTGAATCAAGACCGCACATTGCCTGTTTAAGCTCATTTCAGGCCATGGCCTCAGATAATCTACAGGCTCCCTTGGCACTGGCGGACCCAAGGAAAATCTGGTTAAGTCCAGCTTATCCGGGCCACAGGCCCTTGTGTGCCCGCCCCAAGCACACAATGAATAAACCTGCATCCTGGGAATTAAAGACAGTGGGTTGCAAGAATGACTGCCTCGAAAAAAAAATAACCTTGACTTAGAAAAAGCAACTGAAATCTTCCGAGCAGCTGAAACTAGTTAGGAGCACACAACTCCGGAACATGAAGTATGAAACTACATCAACAGTAAACTTTGTGAAAAAAAACTGGTCAAAATAAACCGGAAAAGTCATCACAGGAGTGTCCAGCATTCGGAAAAATTTCAGCCAATGGTAACAAGAAAAACCATTTTCCTACTGAATGTTTCCAGTGTGCAAAGAACGTTCATGAAATGAAGGTTCCTGAAAATGAATTAGGTACTGGTACTGGTACTAGGTTGGGTGGGAGTACTAGGCTCTTTCGAACTTTTATCTCCTATCATGAGCGTTTGAGTGACTTTAATAAGCTTTCTGAATGCTCTTTTTTAAAGTTAAATACTAAGATTATAAAATATTATTACTGTTTATAAATAAAAATTAGGAATTACAATTGTGTGAGAGAAATTACATGTGTTGGGAGAGTTTATAGTTGGGTAAAAAAAATGCAATTTATTTTTTCGTTATTGGGATTGCGTGGGCAAACCTAGCCGATACTGACGCGGGAAAGGAATCCGAGTGAAATGAGAACATTTTGAACGGAAAATTTTAAGGTGCATTGGCGTCGAGAGGAGTTTCTGTAATTGGCGGACCAGAATGGTCTGGTATTTTTGCATGTAAGTTAGAAAGAGAAGCTTGATCACGTGGGAATCTTCTTGATTTGTTTTATTTCACATCATGGTCTATTTTTTTCACCTATTCTTCTGGGAAAAAGCGCCTACGGCGCTGGCGTCCACGTTCATCTAATTTTAGTCTTTGATCACACATTGAGTAGATACGAGTTCGAGCAAGTCGAACTGCAAATCTAAAGATTATCTTTTGTAGTAATGAGAAAATAAGATTTCAAACAAGAAATAATTAAATAGAAGTAAAGAAAAATACTTTATATAAAATCAGGGTCTATATATTAGTATAGATCTATATCTGCGAAAATTTAGATCAGGAGAACAATTTTTGATGTTTCTGATCGATTATTTTATTAAAGAATTTTATTGCATTTCACCTGGTCGTTTGCCTGTGTCTTCCTTTCCTCATTGGAGCAGACTGACATTAAAGCTGCCATGTTGAATGGTCTGTTACATCCCAATGACTACAAGGGAAGACCAGTGACACGTTCCATAGAAGTGTTGCCGACTACCTCTCCTTAAGCACTGGATGCTAGCGCTGTTGCCAATCCCTTGAAAGAGCAATTGCAAAAGTTCCTTTACTTTTTAACTTTCCCTCGTTGAAACAGATCCTAATGATAAAAATACTTCTGAATCAGAATGGAAATCAAAGTCATTGGTGTCCGAACAAAGACTACTCAACTACAAAAGAGTTGCTGCTCATTAAATTTGTGAAGGCCTAATCTACCCACATTGACATTGTGAGAAAGTTAAATCAATATTGTGCCACACAGTTCAGGTGTAATCTTTACTTGACCATGGTTTAATATTATGAGGTCCGTCGTCAATAGCCCTCATACAGCATCGTTGATAGATAATCAGTCAAGATCAGCTTATCTATACAATGCTTTAAAAAATAAGTTCTCAAACTTTTTTGCCTCATCGACCCCTTGCCAGGGTTTTCGGTTTTGGGCAGACCATTACTTACCTAATATTGCAAATTCATCTACTTAAATGTGTTTTTGACATTTCTGGGTTATAGGCATACTTACTTTAACTGATTTAAATTTCTAACTGTAGTGAAGTATATAGCTCAAACCTTAAGAGACACATTTTAATTAATTAAATGAAAATATAATTAATGCATAAAATAACTGTTTTTAAAAATAACTCAGCAACAAACTAATGCTTTTAATGGGAGAGATGAATTTGAGGATCCAATAACAAATTTTCAACATTTGGTACCAATCTTGTCAAGTTTAACCATAAATATCTCCTCGGTTAATAGTAGCTAGTCTTTTCAAAATATAAAAAAGGACGTTTAAACGTTGAACGTAGATTAAAACGTCTTTTTCTTGGCAGATTGTGTGTGACGAGAAACTGGGAAAATTCGCAACACTGGCGAATTAGGCCCTGTATCAAAATTCCTTGGATGCCTTTCTATGGAAATGGGAGATTGGTAAGTGGGACTATTGCTAACATTTTACGAGTTTTACTTACACATTTTGGTGCCCCAATAGCTTGGGGGCCCCTTATCATTGATACGGCGGTAGCTACTCCCCTGATTCGGAACGTCCAATATTATATTTCTTTAGCTTAATTCTGGCTCTAGAAGAGCTGAAATGAGGTCCTTGTTCTAATCAAATTTATGCTGTTGCCTTTTAACTGCAAATTAACCTCTAGAAAATTTCGTGAATAAATCTGTTAAACATGTAAGTCTGTTTTCCACTTGATTGAATTTCCTTTTAAAATTAATGTCCCACTCTGGTTTAATGAGAGCCACTATTGTAGACCGTCATTTACACGTCATGGACGCCCAAATTATTTTTTTGGTGACGTGGACCCCTTGCGGGTCGTCATAGACCCCTGGGGGTCAGTATAGACCACTTTGGGAATTACTACTTTAAACCATAAACATTTCGATTTTAATTGGTCCTGTTTTTCTTTCCATTCATAAATTTTCCTCCTTATTTAATTATTCTCTTTTATTTAAAGAGATAATACGATTAAATTGACAAAAATCGGTCAAAAAATCAAATCTAATTTTTTCAGCCTAAATTATTTTTTATATACTTTTCTACAAACTCACCAAATTTTAAAGTTCTAAGTTTAAAAAACGCGGAGTTGTGATAACTTTTAAGTTTGTATTTATTCTCATCCCAATGGCAGATCAAAACTTTAAACTGACTTATTTCAGAAAGATAAAATAACTAGTTTGTCTTCATTTTAAATGCTAAGACTTTTTTTCTATTGTGCCTAATACTTGGAAATGTTTTTCACTTGTTGCTAAGATTACATAGAATAGAAGTTGGTATACATTTTTCAATCAATTCAATACTTATTTTTTTAAAAATAATTGAATTTAGAATTTAAACATTTTTTATGGAATTTTCAATAAGCATTCATAAGAAGTATTGAACGAATACCAATCATGTTTTCGCAAAGAACCCATACCATCTTTTGTTATACATAGTTTGATGTACTTGTAAATCAATTTTTGTAGGAGGAGTAGAATTTTAAAATCATAAGTTTCTTTCCCTTAAAAAATTAAATGGTTAGCTTTTTATGAAATTTTGAGCATAAAATCTGTTTTGCATAACACATACACATAGTAGGTAACCCCCAAAAAATGTAAAAATCCTTAAATTAAAAAATTTTGTGTAAATCGAACCATGTCCCCTTAACTTTAAATTCTGAAATTTCTCTTTCAGTTCGCAGTTCGACTTCCTCGAGCTCGTAACTACCCAATGATTGTTCGAAACGAAATAGAAAATAGAATTGATCGGCGCCAGCAGAAATCGCTTATGCCCATTATCCTGGAGAAGGGTTGTAACTAAAATTAAACTAAAATTAAATATACGTGGGTGACAGCGCCGAAGGCACTTTTACCCAGTAGGTTTCGGACACGGGTTGAGCTTCTCATCCAGAATTAAATGTAAAAATAGCTGACCCTTTTGGTCAACTAATCACAGAATCTCCACTCGATACCAACTCACTCTTAACTTTTTACATCTAAAATTTATCTCATTCTAACTCGGATTTCTTTGCTACGACCGGATTGGCTAAGTCAAGATTTTTTTCATACACTTTTTAACTTGAACTATAAATGCAAGATTTATCACACACACAAATGTAATTCTTATATTATTTAAAATCTGCAATAACTATATTTTAATTCAACTATTAATTTCTAAAAAGGGCAGTTTTAAAACGTTTATTAAGTCATAAAAATCTCATAAAAGGAGATAAAGGTTCGAAAGAACTAAGTGCTCCCCCCTTGCCAATTCCAATAAACTCTTTGAAATGTGACATTAATAAACAAATATTAAAAATAATACTTAGTTCGAAAAACAGCAGTCATAAACATATGAATAATCAAATTATATACATATTACCCAAATAAATCAATAGTACTTTCAAAATATTTAATCAGATGAACTAAAAAGCTTTTTACAGAAATTACTTTACAAAAAATATAACATTTTTATCCCTGTAGCATTATTCTTATCAAAAATCACATATCATAAATAATAGATCAGAAAAAAATTTTCTGTATGATAACAAAACAAACTGAATTTTTATTTTTATTTTCGAGAAGGCTTTAATCTTTATATAACACAACTGAATACAAATACTCCATAAATATTATTTAAATAAAATTTATGAAAATTTAAGTAAGAGATTATTATGCGTTCTTCCTTGACTTTTTCATCTCTAGTATCCCTCTTTCATTTGGATGACGTAAGCTTAGGATAGTTTCATTTATGTGCATACATATGTATCAGTAGGAAATCTGAAATATTCCGTAAATATAGTTTTCTTATAAAGAATGAATTTGTAAAATGCAGATGAATTTCAGTTTTATTTCTGAATGAGAAAGCTTAATTTATAGTTGGACAAGATCTTATTTCAGATTCATTTCCTGTTTTTAAATTATGTGAAGAAAATTCAAGTATCATGATCTGAATAAAATAACTATTTATTTCAAAACAGTGCTGATTCAAGAAATTTAAAATACTGTATAGAGAGAGACTGCTTGATGAAACTGCCCGAAGGAATTATAGAAATTAAATTACGTACAAAAAAAGAACATGTAACACGTTCTTTGCACGTGCGAATTGAAAGATATTGCAATCAAAATAAAAGGATAAAAAATACCATATAAGGTCAAAATTTAATATATATTTCGAATAATTTTATAAATATAAATTACTAATTAAACTCCAGGGAAAGAACAATTTAGAGAATAAAATAGCAAATTCAAACAAATAAATATTAAATGAATTACGTTGCATTTTCCACGTTCATCCGTTACTCAATAAATAAATGCACATATTTTCAAAAATATCTCAGAAAAATATATCTTTTACAACACTGGGAGAGAATTTCTGCAAAACCCGTTCATAGCGAATCTCTGCTCATCAAAAGAATTTCAAGTATGTAGGTGAAATAATTAAAAAAACAAGCATTTTTAGTCTTTATTACCCCCTCCCCCTTGCAATCCTCTTGAGAGTAGATTTCGGTGAGCTCCGTTGTTAGCAGATCTCTACTAAACAAAAGATTCGTGCTTTCCAAAATACAAGTCCGTAGGTCTCATAGTTCTCGTCATGAGTGGGTAGGTAAGGCGCTTTTCTCCTATATGTATAGATATGTTATTTTTTATGCCTCTGCAACCTCTCTCCGGAATTTATTTCGCAAAACTCATTCTTGGCGAATCACTGCTCAACAAAAGGAACATAGTTTTCAAATTTCTACTCTGTTGGTCTAATAACTCAAAAACCTGAATTTTATTCCTTCCCCGTGAATCAATATGTGCAATACCCGTTATTAGTGAATCTTACTCAACAAAAGAAACCTGTTTCCGGTTTCAGGTTTCAATGTCTTCTGTAGATTTCGTGCATAGAGAGTGAATCACTTTGTTTGACTTACATATAGGCAGATTGTCTGTAACTCCCAAATGAGATTTAATTTTCGAGAAAGCCGTGCTCGGCGGATATCTGGTAAATGAAAGAAACATAGCTGTTAGATTTCACTCTGTAGTATTTTCCCCCCTTTTTTTCCTCAATGGGGGTTGGGAATGGTATTTTTACCAACTGCAGACTTAGAACATTCCCCGGGAGCTGGTATCACTTATTAGCACAACACCATGTAGGAGATACCAGAGGGAGGCACCTTGTGATACCCCCGGGTCGGGGGTATCATCTCTTCATCCACGCGACCTAGATTCGTTGGGATAAAAGATTGACCACTCAAACCATCCATAATGAATCTAGTTTATTATATCTCAATTTATATTAAGCAAAGAAAACCAAGTATTAGAGGAAAACGGTCTGAAGTGATATGAAGCAATTAACAATTCTTAGTAAATAGTGCATCAAATCCTACTCATTATCCTTATGATAAATTAACCTCCGAATCTTTATCTAAAGCCGATCCTTAACGAACTAGAGTCTGACCTATAACTAAAGTTTAATAATCTATCGCTTACCGATATCACACGGCGAACAACTACCAAGCTTTATATCTGCTATATGTCTTATTCTCCAACTTGATCCGGCTACAATGCAATTTTCTGGCTTCTAATCGACTTCATGTCGATCTCTCTAAGACCTCGTCGCGAATGCTAAAGCTCCAATATATATAATCATTCCTAATCTGCATATCGCGTTTTCTTTTTAAATTGATTGGAATGAAATGCCATTCTGGCCCCAAAGATTCCCCAAGAGGATTTAGAGAAAGGCGCAATGAAGCCTCGCCACAACCTAAGCTCTGACGATACGAACTTGTTCTGAGAATTTAATTTTGATAAGAACACCAAAGCCAAACATGTACTTAAGGTTTCCGACTACGTTCGGAACCGTGATTTTAAAAAAAGCACATAAATAGATAATTTTCATGATATTTAGTGTCACTTAGGCTAGAATATATGTATTAAATTGTTTTAAGGACATTTTGACAAAAAAATTATTTAAATGCAATATTTCAGTAAAAAATTAACTTAGAATGACCTTTTTTTCAAAATTTTCTCCTTTTGTGAAAAATGCCTCTACTATAATAATATTTTGCCTGCATATATCTCAGACCTCTGTACAGAGGCTCAACTATGATTTTTGAAAAATTCACATTATTTTCAGAGTTACAACCCATTGAAATAATTATCTAGGTTTATATTTCTTAAAATTTCTCCCCTCTACTGTCGTAAAACATGGATAAACCCACTTCTAAGCTATATATTTCAAAAATTGAAGTTGAGCCTCTTTACAGAGGTCTGAGCTATATACAGGTAAAATATTATTGTAATAGAAGCTTTTTTTCACAAAAGGAGAATATTTTGAAAGTGGGTCATTCTGTGTTCATTTTTTATCAAAATATTAAATAATTTTTATTGTAATACTATTCTTAACAATTTTATGTACATTTTCAAATCTAAGTGACACTAAATATCATAAATATTAACCATTTATACACTTTTGCAAAATCACGGTTCCGAACGTAGTCGAATACCTTAAGGGATCTCTTAATTCCGCATAATCATACGACGTGAACGCTGTCGATTTTCTGCATCATCAAAATCCACCGACTTGGGCCGCGGTCGAACCCGCAACCTTAGGCTTACAGGGCCAGTGCCAAAGTAACTACGCCATCCGGTCGGCACTTAGTGGGTCTTATAGCTCAAAACGGGATTTTTTTTACTCTTTCCTCCATCTTTGGAATCGATTCCTGCAAAATCCGTTCAAAGTGGATCTTTACTCAACAAAGAAACATGTTTACGAAACTTCAAATCTGTAAGGGTCAGAGATCTTTTGATGAGTGAGTGAGTTTTAACAGCTTCCAAAGTGAGTGAGTTTAACAGCTTTCTCCAAAATATACATACAGATAAACAACGAATTGAACTAGGCAAATGACATTGATTATATGGATAAGAAATTTTTTGTGTGACTCTAATGAATAAATGAAATTTTGATTTTAAAACAAGTGATTTTGAATATTCAAAAGTGGAAAAGCATTGTAAAACAATGCTTTGTCTACACTGA
Organism: Trichonephila clavipes; assembly: GCA_019973935.1. Classification (NCBI taxonomy): domain Eukaryota; kingdom Metazoa; phylum Arthropoda; class Arachnida; order Araneae; family Nephilidae; genus Trichonephila; species Trichonephila clavipes. The sequence goes on along the minus strand of BMAU01004929.1, from coordinate 852,828 downwards.
ATTTTCAAAACCAATGTAATTCCCTTTTGTATGATTGAGGATGCAGATTTCACTGGCATTTAATAAATTTAAGTGAGAAAAGAAAATCTTAAAGGACAAAGATTATTTTTGAAAAAAAATCAGTTATATTCGTAATGAAATCTTTTTATATTTAATTATTTTTTTTGAACAAGAATAAAATTCATTCACTTGGCAGACTATTTCGTTGAAACCCTTTCTTAGCGGGTCTCTACTCAAAAGAAACATACTAGTCAAATTAAGTACGTAGGTTTAATAGTTCAAAAAATGAGAATGTCTATAATGCTTCCTAACACCTTACAGCCCGCCTGGGAGTCGATTTTCACAAAATTCGTTCTTAAAGGGTTTCTACTATACAAAAGAAACATGTTAACCCTATTTCATATCTGTAGGTCTATTATTTTAAGAGATCTTGTGATGAATGATGAGTCTTTTCTCCTTTATAAAGGGTGTTTTTTTAGAGGTATAGAACTTTAAATTGCAATAAAACAACGATGTATTATTCGATTGACATGAATTTTTTTTATTCGAATGATAATCTTGTGGCATTACATTTTAAATATGATTTCTGGCATAGGTCTGCCACGGCTGGCTCGGATGTAGTCCAATCTGGACGTCCAATTTTCGGTGACTTTTCCAATAACATTCGTGGCCGTATATCGGCAATAACACGGCGAATGTTGTCTTCCAAATGGTCAAGCTTTTTTTGGCTTATCCGCATAGACCAATGACTTTACGTAGCCCCACAGAAAATAGTCTAGCGGTGTTAAATCACAAGATCTTGAGGCCAATTCACAGGTCCAAAACGTGAAATTAGGCGATCACCCAGCGTGTCTTTCAATAAATCGATTGTGGCACGAGCTGTGTGACATATTGCGTCGTCTTGTTGGAACCACAGCTCCTGGACATCATGATTGTTCAATTCAGGAATGAAAAAGTTAGTAATCATGGCTCTATACCGATCACCATCGACTGTAACGTTGTGGCCTTCATTGTTTTTGAAGAAGTACGGACCAATGATTCCACCAGCCCATAAAGCGCACCAAACAGTCAGTTTTTCTGGATATAACGATGTTTCACATACACTTGTGGATTAGCTTCACTCCAAATGCGGCAGTTTTGTTTGTTGACGTAGCCATTCAACCAGAAGTGCGCTTCATCGCTAAACAAAATTCGCTTATGAAAATCGATCATTATTTTCGAAATAAAATTGCACAATTTGAAAGCTTTGTTCAGGCGTGAGTCTATTCATGATGAATTGTCAAACCAAACTGAGAATAAATCACTGACAGCTGTTAAATCGGTCGCCATCTTGAAGAAAGTAATGCCAACTTAAACTTCCATACCTGGAAAAAAACACTCTTTATATATAGATAGATAAATAAATGTTTATAATATTTATTTCAAGCTTTCCTGATTATAAATAATTACTTATTTCAGCGATTTTAACTGTTTACTTGTCATGTTGCTAAAAAAAGAAAATAAAATATGAAAGAGTTGCAAATTTATACTTTTTAGGGGCAAAACAGAAAACCTTTTTATTTCCAAGACTGCAAAATTTCTGCGGTTACGCTTTCATGGAAACCCAGCTTCTGATTCGCTGAACAATGTTCTAATTTCTTGTTAAAATGAAAGTAATTGCAATTAATAAGAATAAAATGACTTCGCGCGCGCGATTGATAAACTTTATTTTTCTTAGAATATCTTGGAAAAAAGGAAGGTGAACTTTGATTTCTTTATAAGGATAGTAAAAATCAAACTATTACACCCTTCACACATCCACACACACGAAAAAAATATTTCCTTTATTTTCCTCGAAAAAAGAAAAATGGATTATAGTATCCAAGTAAAAGCAAAATCATTAAAATTGCTACATTCTTAATAACAAAGCATCCAGAACGGTTTTAATAGCTTTCAGAAAATGAATAAACTTGTTCTATTGTTTTTTAAAAGAGCTTTTTAATCTCTTGCTTTTTTTTACTTTTATCAAGGGTTGTCAAGCATTAAAAAACAAAACACTCTTTAAGTGACCTTATATCATATTTCCTATATTTTGATTCACATTTATACAAGAAATTTTTATTTCACTTTTGATTATGATCTAGATCTGTTTGATCTATATTAATCATATTAATCACACCCAAACATCGCATATTTACACCCATGTGTAAATGTGCATGTCAATTGTTGGACTCATTTTGCAAAATATTTTCTTTCAAATGGGATTCTGGTTTTTTAATTACCATTGCAAACACTTCCCGGGAGCTGGTATCACACTATTAGGTAGATACCAATTGCCACAATGTAATTTTGACGCCCAGTTTTCCTCCCGGTTGATTGATTGATTGATTGAATACTAACGTCGCACTGTTCAGCTACACGAGGGCTTTTGGCGATGGACCACGTAATTTTGAAGACCATGGTCAGATGACGTGGACGACACCTGAGCTGGCACCCCCTCCTCCTAACTACCACACCACACCAACGGGAGGACGTTTCAGCTCTCGACGTATTTAACGTGCATCGCTGCCCCTACACGGCGGGTCTTTAGTGGTTCTGGGCTCGAACTCGTGACAAGGCAAGCCACGATCCGATATCTATACCACTCGGCTACCGCGGCCACAAGTTTCCCCGGAGGGAGGCTCTGAGCTCTGACGAAGTGAACCAGAATTTAAATGAAACGGCAAAGACATTTGTGGGCAGGAAAAAAGCTCCAATGATAATAAAATTTTTATGGATATAAAGAAAATAATTGTTTAAAGGATAGTGTTTTTTGAATTTTGATTTTTTTGGAAAATTACACAGTTTTCAGCATTTTTGCAAAATGAAATTTGACTTTTCTATGTTAAAGTATAGGAGGTGGAAACGCAAAAGACATTTTAACAGAAAAAAACATTTTTTTTTAGAGTAGAATTAAATAGTATATAAGAAAGCAAGCTTCCCTCTTTGGACTAGTGTAGCCAGAATTAAGTTTTATGTTTTTCTTAATTAACTTTTTTTAAATTTTAAGTTCATTCTGAATTATTTTTGGCGTAGTTAGGACTATCTCAAACAGATGGCACCACCATCGTTTGAAAAGCGAATTTATTCTTGGCTACGAATACTTATTTTTGGCGATATCTTTCTGAAATATAGTCGCCAGCTGAAATTATGGTAACTTGCAAATTGTTACAAATAGTGGACAATGGAAAAGATTTATGATGTACAGAGATTTAACATCTCAAATCTGACGAACTTTCCGATTTAGGAAAGTTTTAAATATTTTCTGCATGTGTGCTTTAAAAAAAATCGTTTATAATTATACAGCTTAGATTTTTTTTTTTTTGTCTGTTATTGAAGGAATGTCTGTAAGAATATTTATATTAAATTCTGCGAAATGACTTAACGAAGAATGAAAGTATACTTACTTTATACTTGATCGAAAGTTGTGAATTAACTCTAAAGAACACAAATTACTACTCCTTGCTCACAAATTAAAATTTTAATCTAATTATTGTAATGCAATTATTATTATTATATTATTATTTTCTTTTTAACTAACAAAAAATTTTTCCCGTCGATTTTATATTTGACGTAAAACTTTACCATAAACCATTGGAACAATTATTAACACAAAATATTGTTTTCTAATTTAATTAACAGAAACTTATTTTTTCAATTAATTATGTTCAGATTCTAAGCCGCACCCCAAATTCTCAGCACATTTTTGTGAAAAAAATAGTGTAAAATATATTATCGATATATGATATATTTACGGAATGAAAAGTGGCTGCGATACCCTAGTGGTCAAGGTAACGTACTCGTGGCTGGCGTGTCATGAGTTCGAGCCTAGTACCGCTGAAGTTCTGTCGTGTAGGGGAGCGATGAACGTTAAATCTGAGAGCTAAAACGTCCTCTCATTGGTGTGGTAGTTAGGAGATGGGAGGTGCAAGCTCAGGTGTCGTCCTCGTCACTTGACTATGGTTCAAAGTTACGAGGTCCGTCACCAAAAGCCCTCGTGTAGCTGATCAATATGACATTTATATTCAATCACTAACTAAACGAAATAAAAAAAAATAATAAAGGCGAATTAATAAAAAAGTGAATAATTAATTTACTTTACCAGCATTAAAAACTTTTTTTTTCAGTCTTCGAATCTAAGCTGCACCAGAATTTTTGTAGCCTAAGTATCGGGAAAAAAAGTGCGGCTTAGATTCGAATAAATTCGAAGAAAAATTCAGTGTAATGAATGTTCGCTACATGTCTAAAGACATGTGCCAGTACAGATATACGATAATTTAATGGAAAACCATCTTTCAAAATTAAAAGTACAAAATATCTATGATTTAGAGAGCAAAACTAGGGGGCAAGCATCTTCTGAACGATGGAGATATGAGAGATCGTCGAGACTCTCATCTTCTTTTTTCAAAGAAATTGCTTGCAGGAAAAAATCTACTCCGTGTTCGAAGCTTGTGATGCGCATTGTGTATGGCCATTGTGTATGACTTATGCAATGCAGCAATGAAATATGGATTGGCAAACGAAGAGATCGCTCGGAAGCAGTATGAGAGGGAATATTCAACTGAAGTAAAAATATGTGGCTTATTTGTGGACAAAGATAAACCCTTTTTGTGTGCTTCACCCGATGGATTGGTTGGTGATGATGGACTCATAGAAATTAAATGCCCTTATTCTGCGAGATTTGAATCAAATCTGCTGGAATTTTTAATTACAAAAAAAAAAAAAAAAAAAAAAAAATAGTCTAGGTTTCAAATTTTCCAATGAAAGGGGAATCTATTTACCATTAAATCATAAATTTTACTTTCAAATACAAGGTCAGTTATTTATTACACAACGGAAATGGTGTGATCTGTATTTATGGTGCAAAAAAGGATTCGTTAACTCTGTGTATAGAGGCAAACGAAGAGTTTTGGAAAGAAATTATTCCAAAACTATAGAAAAGTTTTATTTTAAATGTGTTCTTCCTGAAATTCTTGATGGAAGAGCACCAGCTACACGAGGGCTTTTGAAACGTATGCCTTTGAGGGAGCACGTTATATGTAACGAGCTGAATCTAGAAGCAAAAAACAGAAAATGATTGATATAGGTTAGAGGAATCTAGAAGCAAAAAACAGAAAATGAAACCTATATATTATCGAATGATTATTTGATTAACGTCAAGCTTTGAAGCTTCACTGGGACTATCGCCGACCTCGTCATTTCGATCAAGTGACGAGGACGAAATCAGAGCTGGAACCGCAATCTCCCAAAATTTCCACCATTAGCAACATATAGTATCATCTACTTCAAACATCTGCTTTGAGGTTCAGCCTTCTACATAGCGGACGGCCGCGGTAGCCGAGTGGTATAGGTATCGGACCGTGGCTTGCCTTGCCACGAGTTCGAGCCCAATACCATTAAAGACCCGCCGTGTAGGGCAGCGATGCACGTTAAATCTGTCGAGAGCTGAAACGTCCTCCCGTTGGTGTGGTGTGGGAGTTAGGAGAGGGGGGTGCCAGCTCAGGTGTCGTCCACGTCACTTGACCATGGTTCAAAATTACGTGGTCCGTCGCCAAAAGCCCTCGTGTAGCTGAATAGTGCGACGTTAATATTCAATCATTCAATCAATCAATTCTACATAGCGGATCTTCAGCAGGGACACCAGAATTCAAACCGACGATGCAACACCACGTCGATCACGAGTTCGTAACCATGAACTCTTGCCTACTGTGACCTCCTATATCTTCTCGAACAGGATACCGTAAAAACTGTCCGTGATATATATTTTTATAATTAAGTATATTTTTTACTTAGCCATTTATTTGGATTCCTACATAGAATGAAACTATTATTTTGTTACCAAATATGCCCAAAAATTAAACAATAATGCAATTTTCTTTGATTTAAATATAATGTTAACTTCCAAATTGAAAAATTGTTATTGACATATATTCATTAAATAAACATAAATTTCTTAGAAAAAATAAAAGCAATGTTTATATATTATATGCTTGATTAATTGTGCTTGATAATTAATTGCCAGCCTATTTTCTCTCCCTTATAATGATATTTTAATCGTTCTCTAAAGTTACAAAAGTAATTTTAATTTCAAAATATCTCTTTCTTTCTTCCTTTTTTTTTTTTTTTTTTGCTGAACATGAAATAATTTTGTAATGCTTATTTTCATTTACGTACCATTTCTTATAAAAAATATTTTTTAAATTTAAAAATTATTTTACAAACATACGTAAAATAATGGTCAAAACCATAATTAACCAGTTTTTTAATGAAATAGCTGCATACTATCTTAGAAAAATATCAAAATTGATAACCTTTAACCTTTTTAACATTTAAAACTACTTTTTTAAAGAAAACTCTATTCAAAATTGTTTCCCTTAAACCTTTAATAATGTAATACAGGTGTGAGTGTATACCTAATTGGAAATTTCTGAAACATTTATTTTTTGTACATAAGAACTTTATTTTGTAATACTTTTAGAAACATTTATTATTCCATTATAAAAGAATATTAAATCGTTTTTCTTTATATGTAGTGCCTACTAGATTGTGAATATTCCATTGTTTACTGTACCGGGACCAACAAAACAAATTTATTCACGTTAATACATTGTTTTTGCACAACTAAATCGTTTTGTAATGGAAAATGAACTTTTTTTTTATTTGTGGATAAAAACACCTATAATCAAGGAGAGCGAACAACTTATTGACATTTTAAAAGACATTTGACGGTAAAATCTATATTAAAACAAGAACAGCTCCTAAAATTTAGATTGCAAAATACATAGGATTTTTTCCATAGTTAGAAACGAATAAAGCATTCATAACAAATTATCAGAATCCATGAGTCGAAAAAGTAAGAAAGCCATTTTAGATCTCTCTCATGGTCAAGAGTCAACACTATTTTACTCCCCCCCCCCCCCAAAAAAACAAGTATTTCGTTTCACAGTCGTAAAGACTGTGGCCCTCTTCCTCCTGCAGAGAAAGGGGAGGATTCTATTGAAGGAAGTGCGCTACACACACACACACACACACACACACACACACACACACACACACACACACACACACACACACACACACACACACACACACACAGAGAATTTTTTTTTTTTTTTTTGCCTTTTTCAAAATCAACCAAAAGCGGAGAGCAGAGTGCACGCGATCTTCTCTTTTCAAACAATTAAATCTCACCAGCAATGACATCCAATAATTCACAAAATAGCTGTAAATTTATGTTTCGAGATATCTCTCTTTCCGATTTTTTCGAAATTTCGCAATTGTCCATAATTCTGGAGATCTTCGTATAATAAGGACCATTATAAATTTATCATCTTCCATCCTCTCAAAAATTGACACATTTGTTGAGTAATTCAGAGTACCACTGAGAATTGTACCTCTCGTGAAATAGGTTGCCAACCCCAGTTCTATTGTATAAAAGTAAAATTGTATCACACTGTTTGTTCATTAAAACGTGAAATTTAATTTTTCATTGCTTTAAATCCACCTATTCTTCCTTTAAAAATCATTTGTTCAGGAAAAATTAAACAGTTTCGTTCTGTACATCATTTATCTAGAGAATTGATCGACAAACTGTGTTCCACGAGTCCCAATAAAAAAAAAAAAAATGGGAAAGAAAAATTACAAATATGTATGCAAAATGGATTTATGTTCTCATGAAATTCGTTTAGCCACAATTATCTAAAGATCATAGACTAAAATTAAAAATTTTATTTATGCATAATTTGAAAATTTTTTAAAACTTTTATTGTAATATAATAAATGAATTTTAAAACTTTATTTTATGCAGTAGATTGTGAATATACTATTGTTTGCTATCCCGAGTTCCACGAAGTAATTTTATACTAGTTAGTACAATGTTTTGAAACCTTTTACATTTGTGGGGGGGAAAAACACCTATAATGAAGAAGATAAAAAAAAAAATTATCGACATATGAACAGATTCGATGCTAAAATTTAAATTTAAGCTAGAAGACCTATATCTTAGGTTACCAATTCATGCTATATACGCAGAATTTCTCACACAGCTATGAACATTTTCATGCCATTCACAAAAATGTATTTAGAAAGTGAAAAATATTTTTAACGCGATTGGCAACAAAAAAAAATACAAAAACGAATTGAACACGGAATATGAAATGCTACTGCAGATAATTTCAAAAGCTTATACGTCGATAGTTTGTGTAAAAAATTGTGAACACATATCTCAGTTACTAAGTATAATGCATGCGTAGGTGACATTTGGATCACAAATTTATATTATCAATGAGTAAATAACATTAAAATTACATCACAAAAGTTTTTAATAAAAAATAAAATATTTTTTTAAAATTGTCTTTACATATATCAAAAATATGTTTATCTATATACTTTAAATATTATTTTAAGATATATTCCCTTCAGCGAAGAAGGGGTTTCCTCGAAAACATGTTACAGTTCTAAGGGGTCCAAGAGTTGAAAAAGTTTGATGATTGACCAATGTCCAGACATGAGAAGTCTTTCATGGTCAAGATTCACTCTGCTGCTTTAACCCCCTCACCCGAAAAAGAAAAAAAAGCTAACATTTATTTTACTAGTTTGACGACCATCACCCTCACTTAGCCCCCCCCGCGTGTTCCCTTTCGCTGAAGGGGAGAATTTCATTGAAAAGGTTACCCGAGAGAGAAATTTATTGCCCATCTTGGGAATTTAACACAAATATTTGTGCCAAAAATTTCGCAATAGCCAGAAATTTATTGCCCATCTTGGGAATCTTAACACAAATATTTGTGCCAAAAATTTCGCAATAGCCAACGCCATCTAGATGTCATGTAAGGTGTTAAACTATTACAATTTGTTTTCAAAAAATAATATAAACGTCGATACGCGCGCTTTTTATTTTTAAACTATGCACATCTTTTCTCTCCAAAAAACTGTAGATTTTATATGGTTTTCTTCTTTTCTAAGAACAATTTACAGCAACCTTTTTTTTTAAAGAACTAAAAAGAACTGTTTTTAAAAATTTTATCCTTAAAAACCTTTCTGTCGTCACCATTGTTTATGGCTTCTTATTAGTAAATTAGTGTACTTATTTTTGCTGTTTTAGTTTGTTAACGATTATATTTTCGAATTAGTTTTGGCTTTTCTTAGTTTCTTACATATTTCTAAAAAGTTGGTTATTGTTTCGCGCAATTTGACTTACTTGTGCATTTGACTTAAATCAAAACCTTACTGCATAATTGATGTCATTTAAATGAAGAATCAAAAACCGAAATTGTTGCAGTTCCATTTAACAATTTAAGTACAGTGTCATGTGAGTGACTCAACTTCTGAAGAAAGCGTCATTGAAATGAGTGACAACACACAATTATAACATAAAACAAAATTAAGGCCCTGAGTGTAATCTTGAAAAATGATCATGCATCCGAGAGACATTTTAATATTCTTTTTTGTATATAAATGTATCTACCACACTATAATTAGCAAATTTTGTTTTTCTACTTATTTATTTACTTACTTATTTTCATATTTTTGCTCCACACAAAACTGTTTTTTTTTCCTTCTTTCTTTCTCATTTTTCCTCTAGTTCTTTTCTCTTACGATTCATATTTTAAAACATTTTTAGTTTTTCAACTGGAATGGGATGAGACGAATTGCACTTAAGGTATCCGACTACATTCGGAACCATGATTTTATGTATAAATGGATAATATTTATGATATTTAATCGTTGAGGATTAGAAAATGTTTATCAAAATTTTTTAAAGAATAGTACTTCAATAAAAAATTATTTAAATACAATATTTTGAACATAAAATGACCCATTTTCAAAATAGTGTCCTTTTGTGAAAAGTGCTTCTACTATAGTAATATTTTGCTCAGACCTCTGTACAGAGGCTCAACTAGAATTTTTGTAATATATAACTTAGAAGTGGGTTTATCCATGTTTTACGATAACATATGGGAGAAATTTTTTAAAAAAAAACACCGATAATTATTTCAAATGGTTGAAACTCTGAAAATGATGTGAATTTTTCAAAACTCATAGTTGAGCATCTGTTAGAGGTCTGAGCTATATACATGCAAAATATTATTATAATAGAAGCATTTTCACAAAATAACAATTTTTTTTTTAAATTGTTCTAAGTTAATTTTTTGCCGAAATATATTGTATTTAAATACTTTTTTTGTCAAAATGTCCGTAAAACAATTTTATACATGTATTCTAATCTAAGGGGCACTAAATATCATGAAAATTATCTATTTATGCGTTTTTTTTAAATCACAGTTCCGAACGTAGTCGGATACCTTAAACAAGATTAAGGTCCTGAGTGTAACCTTGAGAAGTAAGCATGCATCCGAGAGACATTTTAACATTTTTTTGTATAAAAAATGTATCTATCTCTATAATTTGCAAATTTTGTCTTTCTACTTGTTTTTTTACTGACTTATTTTCATATTTTTTATCTAAAACTTTTTTTTTCTTCTTTTTCCTTTTCTTCTAATTTTTTACCTAGATCTTTTTTCTTACAATTCATATTTTAAAATATTTTTTGTTTTTCAACTGGAATGGGATGAGACGAATTGCACTTAAGGAAATGAAAAATGTTGAATTATTTTGCGATATGTCCTTCAATATTGTCTATTGACAATCATAGAGAAATACAAAGGGGAATAGCAAATATTTGACTTTCATAAGTGTAAGCAAATATTGAAAAATGTTCGTATTAAATAAATATTGAAGTTTATGATCATTAATGGTAAAAAATATTGACAATTTATAATGTAGGTTTAATAATTAGAATTTCATAACTCATCTGTACATATAATTTAATAATTTGAGTCTATTCTGCTTCAAACAATAAAAAGAGTGTGGATTTTACTTCTTTACCATATTAATTTACTTTTTTTTCATGATAAGCAATTTTCTCTATTTTTTACTATGCCACGTCTAATAAACTTTTCGTTTTCCTTTCGAGTTGTTTGTTTAATTTGTAGGAATATTCTGCAGCCTATTGAAAGGAAGCTCGATTAAGAAATAAAAATTGACAAGGTTAAGACACACGCGTAATTCTAGCTTATTTGATTGTCATACATCTGGTCAGGAGCGTAACGTACACCCCCGCAATTCCCACATCGGGGGGGGGGCAGGAATCAATGGAGCCCTAGAGTTTCACTGATGGAAAGTGCGCATTTTTTGTAAGTTCCGTCTTGGGGCCCAAAACCTGACTTTGCGCGGGGAGAGAGCTTAATATACGTTACGCCATTGCATGTACAAATGTTAGAAATATTTGTTCTGAAAGAATTTCAATCATGAAATTGTCGGTATTGGTAGAATTCAAAAAGATACTGTGACAGGGCCTTACGGAGTTTTTCTACTAATCCTCTTAGGGAATCTTTGGGGCCATCAATTGAGTCATTTCACAGCCATTCCTTACAAGAAGAAATGATACACAGATTAACTAGTATATATATAGTGGAGGTTTAGTAATCGAAAGAGAAGAAGGAGGAAAGGAAGCTGAGTTGCTGAATGCAGTGAGGTTACGGTAAGGATCTGAACTTAGACGCGTAATTATAGAGCGGGCTTTAGCTATTCAAATAAATTAAGGAAGTTAGGATTCAGAGGATAACTTTAAGTAAAGTTAAGCGATTAGAGGATTTCATGCACTTTACACATAAGATTTTGAGCTACAATATATCAGTCTTGATTTTCCCTCTATAGTAAGATTGTCTTCGATTATCATATTGGATAATAATAAACTGGATTTCTTATGGTTATAGCTTGGGTCATCAATCTTTAACCCCAACAGAATTAGATCGAGTATATGAAGAGATGACTTCCCCAGGTGGGAGGCTACTACAAGATTTCTTACTTACTTTTTTGTAATAACAGCAAGTAAGATATTATTGGCATTGATTTTTCCTTCCATAAGCCGTACCCAAGTGGTTATGGTCACGACTGTGTTGTTTCTGTTGAATAGTGAGCTCGAATCCTGATGTCCATTAAAGACTCGACACGTAGTAGTACTGATGCATGCTAAATCTATCGAGGCTCAAAGTATTCACGTTGGGTGGGGAGTGAGAGAGTGAATATTAACGTCGCCCTGTTCAGCTGCACGAAAACTTATGGTGACGGACCTCGTCATTTTGAACCATGGCCAAGTGACGAGGACGACACCTGAGCTGGCACCTCCTCTCCTTCCTAACTACCACAATACACCAGCGAGAGTACATTTCAGCTCTCGACAGATTTAGCGTGCATTGCTGCCCTACACGGCGGGTCTTTAGTGGTACTGGGCTGGAACTCGTGACCTTCCAGCCACGATCCGATGCATTGACCATTTGGCTATCACGGCCACGCTTGGTGTGGAGGTTTGGAATGAGAGGGGTATCAACCTCGTTACTTGGTTACAGTTCAATTTTTCCAGATCTGTCGTTAACAAACTTCAAGTTTCTTCAATGTTTTAAGAGCTCACAGAACTCTTAAATTACAAATTTCTAATTTTTTTGAAAAAATTATATCTTAAAACCTCGATATTTCTTAGTATTTTGGTACCAAAATTGTGTTGATACCGTCAAAACTTCCTAAGTTATTGACAAAAATAAGTAGTGAAATTAAAAAACAAACCCTATCTTTTTCTTATCTTTAACTTCATTTTTCACAAAACAATAATTTTATCTTGGACGCAGGATTTCTCAGAAACTATATATGATATCAACTTGAAATTTTATACACGAGTTCAAAATAAGGCTCTTCATAACTTATACTTCAATTTTCAAAAAAAAAATGTAATAGAATTTTTTTATTTGAATTTTAATCAATTTTTTTCTTGAAATTTTAAAATTTTTGTTATAATTGCATTAAAAAATTTTTTCCCTCTAAATTTCTTAAAAGTTAGTATAACTTCAAAAGTGAACATTTTTATACGAAGTAAAATTAATTTTATAAATTCTGATCAGTTTTGTTCTTCAGAGTCCTGCGCGGTGTAAAACACTGATTTTCATATTTTTGAAAAATTGTCCAATTTTATTTGTTTATAACTTTTTTTTAATTTTTTCTCAAATTTTCAAAATTTGAGAAATAATGTAAATTTATATGAATATCATGTGGTAAAAGTTTCAATTTATTGTTTTGTTTTATTGCTAAGTAACATTGGTTTAAAGAAGGATGTTTTTTTCGAGTGCACGGATACCTGTTAAGGTTCCTGAGAGCTCTTAAGGCTGTTTTCGGTCAATGTTAAAGGATAGGGATGAAACGGCAAAGACATTTGTGGGCAGGAAAAAGCTCCAATAATAATAAAAAATTTTATGGATATAAAGAAAATAATTGTTTAAAGGATAGTGTTTTTGAATTTTGATTTTTTGAAAATTACACAGTTTTCAGCATTTTTGCAAAATGAAATTTGACTTTTCTATGTTAAAGTATAGGAGGTGGAAACGCAAAAGACATTTTAACAGAAAAAAAATTTTTTTTAGAGTAGAATTAAATAGTATATAAGAAAGCAAGCTTCCCTCTTTGGACTAGTGTAGCCAGAATTAGGTTTTATGTTTTTCTTAATTAACTTTTTTTTTAAATTTTAAGTTCATTCTGTATTATTTTTGGCGTAGTTAGGACTATCTCAAACAGATGGCACCACCATCGTTTGAAAAGCGAATTTATTCTTGGCTACGAATACTTATTTTTGGCGATATCTTTCTGAAATATAGTCGCCAGCTGAAATTATGGTAACTTGCAAATAGTGGACAATGGAAAAGGTTTATGATGTACAGAGATTTAACATCTCAAATCTGACGAACTTTCCGATTTAGGAAAGTTTTAAATATTTTCTGCATGTGTGCTTTAAAAAAAATCGTTTATAATTATACTGCTTAGATTTTTTTTTTTTTTTGTCATTGAAGGAATGTCTGTAAGAATATTTAAATTCTGCGAAATGACTTAACGAAGAATGAAAGAGTATACTTACTTTATACTAGATCGAAAGTTGTGAATTAACTCACAATAAGAACACAAGTTACTACTCCTTACTCAAATTAAAATTTTAATCTAGTTATTGTAATGCAATTATTATTATTATATTATTATTTTCTTTTTAATTAACAAAAAAAATTTCCCATCGATTTTATATTTGACGTAAAACTTTACCATAAACCATTGGAACAATTATTAACACAAAATATTGTTTTCTAATTTAATTAACAGAAACTTATTTTTTCAATTAATTATGTTCAGATTCTAAGCCGCACCCCAAATTCTCAGCACATTTTTGTGAAAAAAAAATAGTGTAAAATATATTATCGATATATGATATATTTACGGAATGAAAAGTGGCTGCGATACCCTAGTGGTCAAGGTAACGTACTCGTGGCTGGCGTATCATGAGTTCGAGCCTAGTACCGCTGAAATTCTGTCGTGTAGGGGAGCGATGAACGTTAAATCTGAGAGCTCAAACGTCCTCTCATTGGTGTGGTAGTTAGGAGATGGGAGGTGCAAGCTCAGGTGTCGTCCTCGTCACTTGACTATGGTTCAAAGTTACGAGGTTCGTCACCAAAAAGCCCTCGTGTAGCTGATCAATATGACGTTTATATTCAATCATTAACTAAACGAAATAAAAAAAAAATAAAAAGGTGAATTAATAAAATGAATAATTAATTTACTTTACCAGCATTAAAAACTTTTTTTTCAGTCTTCGAATCTAAGCTGCACCAGAATTTTTGTAGCCTAAGCATCGGGAAAAAAAAAGTGCGGCTTAGATTCGAATAAATATGGCAATATCGCGACTTTAAAGTCTCTCTATCTTTAAATTTTTGCCTTCTTTTCTATTAAAAATATTGTCTGGCATTTTCTGTCATTGAACATTTTCAATAACTTGATCAAGTTCTTGACTAAATTTTTAACATAATAGAAGTTGGGATTTTTCTTTGCGCATTACATTTTACACATATAAAATTTAGAATTAATGTTAATTCACATTTTATCCATTTTAGTTAAATGTATGATAAAAAATTTTAAGTAGTAAAATTTTATTATGAATTCTTTATGGAAAAAGAAATATGTTGGGCATTACGATATGAACATATATTTATTGCTCATTGGAGTTTTTATTTTATTACTATAATTAAAATATTGATTTTTATTACTAGTTCATTTTTGAATTAGAAAGTAAAGCATTCAGAAAAAGATATATCTGCTGAATAAACTTTTAAAAACACTAATTTTTAAAAAATTGAAACTTAATTTTCTAAATAATTAAACGGTGTTTTCATTTTTTAAACCCAAATATTCATAATTTTTAATTTTGGAAGACTTTTAAAATGAATGATTTATTTTATAAACGAAGGAAAAATATAACTGTTATAATTAATAATGTTTGATTTTTTTATCTCGTAATTGTGGATCAAATTGCTCGATTTTCAAATGTTAAAAAAAGTTTTACATTTCTTATTTTTTCCATTCATTTTCTCAGGAAATATCATAATCAGTTAAGAGCAATTTATACCTTTTTTTCGGGGGAGATATTGAATCTATCCACTAGAAAACTTAAGTCAATCTAATTATTACAAAGCTATTTTACCATAAATTATTGTTTAAAAACAATCTGTTACTCAGTATAATCACTATATGATAAATTACTTTGCCGTTTTGTCAGCCACAATACCGTTTAGCGTCCTTTCAAAGGCATCTCGTCATGTCATGAGGTCAACATCTCATGGTATTTTCAAGCACTTAATGCATTCTTTTAATTTTAAATTTTTTATTTCTATTACTGTCCTTAAAAAAAAATTTTACTTTTAAGTACTATTATTTAAAAAAATGTAAGAGTCATAACAATCGAAATCCTAATGGCGAGAGGTTATAGCTCGGAAGAGCTAAGTACTCTGGTCATCCACCCCACGATGTATAATATCTCATGGGAATTTCACTTCAGAGGGGACCGGAAAACACTTGTTGGTCCGAAGTCTTTAGGAAAGAAAAGTACAAAAAAAGCAATAAAAGTTTCCAATTTCTTTCCTATGTACTAAAACAGAAAGAGAGGAAGAATAATTTATTTGGATTCCTACATAGAATGAAACTATTATTTTGTTACCAAATATGCCCAAAAATTAAACAATAATGCAATTTTCTTTGATTTAAATATAATGTTAACTTCCAAATTGAAAAATTGTTATTGACATATATTCATTAAATAAACATAAATTTCTTAGAAAAATAAAGGCAATGTTTATATATTATATGCTTGATTAATTGTGCTTGATAATTAATTGCCAGCCTATTTTCTCTCCCTTATAATGATATTTTAATCATTCTCTAAAGTTACAAAAGTAAATTTTAATTTCAAAATATCTTTCTTTCTTTCTTTTTTTTTTTTTTTTTTTTTTTTTTTTTTGCTTTTTTTTTTTTTTTTTTGCTGAACATATAAAAATAATTTTGTAATGCAAAACCATAATATTTTCATTTACGCATACCATTTCTTATAAAAATATAACCTTTTTTTTTAACATTTAATTTGAATAAATATATTATATATATAAAATAATGGTCAAAATATATAATTAACCAGTTTTTAATGAAATAGCTGCATACTATCTTAGAAAAATATCAAAATTGATAACCTTTAACTATTTTATTTATATTATTATATATATATATATATATATATATATATATATATATATATATATATATATATATATATATATATATATATATATATATATAACTACTTTTAAAGAAAATTCTATTCAAAATTGTTTCCCTTAAACCTTTAATAATGTAATACAGGTGTAAGTGTATAACCTAATTGGAAATTTCTGAAACATTTTTTTTTTTTTTTTTACATAAGAACACTTTATTTTGTAATACTTTTAGAAACATTTATTATTCCATTATAAAATATTAAATCGTTTTTCTTTATATGTAGTGCCTACTAGATTGTGAACATTCCATTGTTTACTGTACCGGGACCAACAAAACAAATTTATTCACGTTAATACATTGCTTTTGCACAACTAAATCGTTTTGTAATGGAAAATGAACTTTTTTTATTTGTGGATAAAAACACCTATAATCAAGGAGAGCGAACAACTTATTGACATTTTAAAAGACATTTGACGGTAAAATCTATATTAAAACAAGAACAGCTCCTAAAATTTAGATTGCAAAATACATAGGATTTTTTCCATAGTTAGAAATGAGTAAAGCATTCATAACAAATTATCAGAATCCATAAGTCGAAAAAAAAGAAAGCCATTTTAGATCTCTCATGGTCAAGATTCAACACTATTTTACTCCCCGCCCCCAAAAGAACAAGTATTTCGTTTCACAGTCGTAAAGACTGTGGCCCTCTTCCCCTTGCAGAGAAAGGGGAGGATTCTATTGAAGGAAGTGCGCTACACACACAGAGAGAAATTTTTTTGCCTTTTTCGAAATCAACCAAAAGCGGAGAGCAGAGTGCACACGATCTTCTCTTTTCAAACAATCAAATCTCACCAGCAATGACATCCAATAATTCACAAAATAGCTATAAATTTATGTTTCGAGATATCTTTCCGATTTTTTCGAAATTTCGCAATTGTCCATAATTCTGGAGATCTTCGTATAAAAAGGACCATTATAAATTTATCATCTTCCATGCTCTCAATAATTGACACATTTGTTGAGTAATTCAGGGTACCACTGAGAATTGTACCTCTCGTGAAATAGGTTGCCAACCCCTGTTCTATTGTATAAAAGTAAAATTGTATCATACTGTTTGTTCATTAAAACGTGAAATTTAATTTTCATTGCTTTAAATCTAGCTATTCTTCCTTTAAAAATCATTTGTTCAGGAAAAATTAAACAGTTTCGTTCTGTACATCATTTATCTAGAGAATTGATCGACAAACTGTGTTCCACGAGTCCCAATAAAAAAAAATGGGAAAGAAAAATTACAAATATGTATGCAAAATGGATTTATGTTCTCATGAAATTCGGTTAGCCACAATTATCTAAAGATCTTTTTTAACTTTTAATGTAATATAATAAATGAATTTTAAAACTTTATTTTATGCAGTAGATTGTGAATATACTATTGTTTGCTATCCCGAGTTCCACGAAGTAATTTTATACTAGTTAGTACAATGTTTTGAAACCTTTTACATTTGTGGGGGGAAAACACCTATAATGAAGAAGATAAAAAAAATTTATCGACATATGAACAGATTCGATGCTAAAATTTAAATTTAAGCTAGAAGACCTACATTTTAGGTTACCAATTCATGCCATATACGCAAAATTTCTCACACAGCTATGAACATTTTCATGCCATTCACAAAAATGTATTTAGAAAGTGAAAAATACTTTTAACGCGATAGGCAACAAAAACAAAATACAAAAACGAATTGAACACGGAATATGAAATGCTACTGCAGATAATTTCAAAAAGCTTATACGTCGATAGTTTGTGTAAAAAATTGTGAACACATATCTCAGTTACTAAGTATAATGCATGCGTAGGTGACATTTGGGTCACAAATTTATATTATCAATGAGTAAATAACATTAAAATTACATCATAAAATTTTTAATAAAAATATAATTTTTTTTTTTTTTTAAATTGTCTTTACATATAATATCAAAAATATATGTTTATCTATATACTTTAAATATTATTTTAAGATATATTCCCTTCAGCGAGGAAGGGGATTCCTCGAAAACATGTTACAGTTCTAGGGATTCCAAGAGTTGAAAAAGTTTGACGATTGACCAATGTCCAGAAATGAAAAGTCTTTCATGGTCAAGATTCACTCTGCTGCTTTAACCCCCTCCCCGAAAAATTTCAAAAAAAAAAAAGAGCTAACATTTATTTTACCAGTTTTACGACTGTCACCCCATCTCTTCGCCCCCGCGTGTTCCCTTTCGCTGAAGGGTTACCCGAGAGAGAAATTTATTGCCCATCTTGGAGACAAATATTTGTGCCAAAAATTTCGTAGCCAACGCCATCTAGATGTCATAATTCACCTTTAAACCATCATTGCAAGAATGCCAACTTTCAAGGTTGTCATACGTGCTAAATTGGCAACCATGTGTTTCGTTTTATATTATGTCACCAATACAGTTGCGATAATACGTAAGTACCAACAGTCATTCGTTTTTTCATTCCCTAAATCAATTATTATTTATGCTGTGAGTAATTATTAATTGTTTATTCGAAATTCTACGTCACATGTTCACATGCTCCACCCAGTAATTTTTAAAAAATCAAAATAATGATGAAAAGATGATCAAAGGAAATGAAGGGAGAGATTAATAGTATTCTAATAGGCACATTTTAAAAATTTTAATTAATCGAACAAAAGGTGGTTTTACAAAATTTACATCATTTTCAGATATTTTTAGCAAATATTTACATAATTTTATTTTTACATCGATATTCTGGAAAAGCTTCCTTCGTATTGCTTCACTTAGAATGATTTTTTGGTCTATTGAATTTCTTTGTTCCAAAGGGGCTATGTAAATTCTTTACATTACCTCCTCCCCATGTTGTTCCAAACGAAGAACTCGCTCATTACTCGAATTCCCGGGAGAGAGGGAAGGCTCCGAAAGCAGCGTGAGTGGAGAAGTCATTGAATAAAACTCGAAATGATTACAACAAATAATGGTAGTAATTTACTTTTACTTTTTTTAAAATTTACTACCAGCAAAATAGATGCGACTATGTACTATGCAGGCAAATCAAGTTAAAGGGAATGAATAAACTTTGTTGCTTATGGAGTCTCAGAGGTGTTAAATTTCTCGTAGAGGGCTGAAAATATACAAAATTTTCAAACAGGTATAATTCTCTTAAATTTAAATTAAATAATTCGAATCTATCACACATTATTTACGAAGGATTATGGCTTCAAAAAAGTACAAAATGCTTGAAATATAATGATAATTTAAAAATTATAAGCATATGAAAATCTATACATATAAATAAAAATGAAGTGTCTGTTTGTAATTTGAAATTAGCAGCTTTTTACTAAATGCATTTAAAAGTAAATACGGTACTTATATCAAAAAATTAATTTTTAAAATTTTTGTCTGTCTGTCTATCTGTCTTTCTGTCTGTCTGTTTGTTCCGACTAATCTCTTAACGGCTGGACCAATTTTGAGGAAACTTTCACTGGCAGATAGCTAATGTTATAAGGAATAACTTAGGTTACTTTAATTACAGAAAAAAATTAGGATTCCGCGAAAATAAAATTAAAACGAATGAAATGGTGAACAATATCCGTTTCAAATATGGATTATTTATTTCAACATGGATTATTTTTATTCATTAGGGGTTATTTTTAGTCAATAGGAATTGCTTTATTTCGCGAGCCTTCTGTCTCAACGTTTCTAGCAGTTATATTAAACTTTTTTGTTTGATTAGGTTACTGACATTCGCGATTTGTCCCGTTCATGTCTGATACTAATAATTTTAACAGTCTTCTTACCATCGACAATGTCAAAAGTCATGCATCTCTCTAACCTCTTGCTTGCGGCTTCGTTTGTGTTAGTTTCACCCTACCCAGTCCTCACCCCATCGACAGGGTCAAAGGTCACGCAACCCTCCCCCTGCTTGCAGATTCGTGTCACCCTACTGCTACTTATACCTGTTTTGAACTGTTGCAGTCAACGCTTATAATCATTCCAATGATTTCATTCTACCTCAAGAACACTGAGCAACATCAATTTTTCCGTAACATAGACAGCATTTAAACTTAAATTAGGAAGTATTTGGGTTTTACGTCATTTGTCTTCTCACATTCTCCGCATTTAAATAGAGGTAAGCCAATTTCATACCTTTATTGTTTATTTCATTGCCAAACACTGCACAAAGCAATCACAATAAATGTTTGTCTGGCAAGAGTGATTATACAAGTTTGAGTGTGCGGTGGGGGTGCTATCGCAGAGCCAACATGTTGTTTTATTTAGTTAAGTACATAGACAGTTGTTTCTAAAATGAATAATTTTAATTACGTTTTAGGTGAAAAGTGCACCCTTAAATTAAGTAAGTTTATTCAAAACTGTAAATAACTTCATTTATCCTGAGCAATATCTATACATATAAATAGAAATGAAATGTCTGTTTGTAATTTGAAATTAACAGCTTTTTACTAAATGCATTTAAAAGTATATACGGTACTAATATGAAAAAATCAATTTTTAAAATTTTTGTCTGTCTGTCTCTCTATTTGTTCCGGCTAATCTCTGAAACAGCTGCACTGATTTTGATGGAACTTTCACTGGCAGATAGCTAATGTTATAAGGAGTAACTTAAACTACTTTTATTTAAGAAAATTAATTAGAGTTCCGCAGAAAAAAATTAAAACCAATGAACAATATCCGAATCATACTTGTTGTTATACTCTTCATCAGTTGATTTTTCCTCATCATAACCGCCAAGAGAATGTCTTCATCCGAAAATACTGTTGTACTATAGCTATTAAATACTGCATTTATTAAATTATTTAAATATCACATTTCATAATAACTATAATAATTACGCCATAGTATGAGGAATATTTAAAACGTGCTCAGGCATTCAGAACTGTAACGGCGGTTCACGCGCAGGGTATGACATACCCGAAGAGGCGGTATCCAAATATATATATATATATTTAGAATTCGCCAATAAGCTAAGGCCTCTCAAAGGATATGACCATAAAGTCAGCTACACTTGAAACTATCCATTTTCCAAAAAAGGTTTTAAAAGAGTGTTGAAAAAAATTTAGACGGTAGGTATGGCATACCCTGCGCGATAAGTACTGGGTTAAGCTACAAGGTGTTTTGGGGGAACCCCACTGAACACCTTTAAAAGAATACACCTTAAAGTAATATTTAAAGTAGATCAACATGTTAGAAGAAACTTTAAGTAAAAACAATTAAAAATATATTGTATTTGTTACTAAAAACTTTTAATGAAATATTTTAATATAATTTACTTATTAATAATGTTAATTTGTGATCCAAGTTTCACCTACCCATTCATTATATTTAGTAACTGGGATATTGTGCTAGCATTTTTTTACGCAAACTGTCGAAGTCCAGGTCTATTGAAATTATCTGCAGAGTCGCATTTCATATTCTGCGTTTAATTCACTTTTATGTCTTGCTTTTGTTGCCACAAACTTTGATAAATATTTTTACTTAAATACAATGTTCTGAATGGTATTAAAATGCTTATAGCTGTGGGAGAAATCTAGTGAATTCTGTGTATAAATTTTCAACTTAAAATTTAGAAGCTGTTTTTGCTTAAATTTAGATTTTAACTTAAAATCTGTTGGAATGTCGATAAGCTGTTCCCTTTCCCTCATCATAGGTGTTTCTCTCCCCCTACAAATGAAAAAAGGTGCATTTACCATTAGAAAACTATTTCTATTTGCAAGATATTGTAATAACGAGTACAAAATTATAATTCATGGGAAATTAATTCCTTTTCATTCATAACATCGTTCCCGGGATAGTAAACAGAAGAATATTCCCAATCTAGTAGATATTTTAGATTTTTAATGACTGGGTTGGGCAAACATTAAGAACATGAATCCCTTTTGCATACATATTTATAATTTTCTTTTTGATTTTTCATTGTGTTTCATGGAACCCCTGGTCACTCCTTGGGGAACTCTAGAGTTCCATGGAAGACAATTTGAAGACTACTGACCTATATCATCTATCTCGCTCACTATTTAGATCAGCGATACTCGACCTGCAGCCCGCGAGTCACCTGCAGCCCTCCGGACCTTTCTGAATGGCCCAGTTATGGCCCGTTGCACTAACTAATTGAATTATTAAGAACAAAGCATTAAAAATTTAGCTAGAAGTTCTATTAATCAAGCAATCAAATATATCAATTTTGCTATATATATTGTGCAATTACGGATTGAAGTAAAACACTCTTTCTTTTTGTAATTGTAACGGTTAGTGATTACAAATAAGAGTAGAGTAGCGACCCTTTTATGGGGGTGTGAAACTAATTTTTAATTAACCCTCATGTCTTCCAAGCGAAAAATATCTAAAGAATGTATTTTGTTTCAAACCCATTATCTACCGCATTATGATTTACTGCAGTTTTTTTATGCAATAATTTTTTTTAATCGCTACATTGAAAATTAAGGCATGTACATAAACAAAATACTCAACTTTGGAAAATTTAATAAGTTAGAGCAAATTTATTAATTAAAGATATTCAACTGCACACTTAAAATACTCAAATCGTTTTCTAAGGTCTTCATAAAAACTACAACAAAAAAATAAGTGTGGGAGACAACAAGGGGTCCAATACGTTTTTCTTATGGTTTATTTAACATTAAACAAAAATTAATTAAAAAGGTAGATAAGTTTGACAATGTTATGCAGAAGGTAACGCCTGCTCGCGCACCTCTCGCGTTCTTTCTTCTCTCTCTAATTCTGCTCTAATGTCCAAGAGTTTTTTGTTTCAGTTTCAATTCAATGCGCCTGCGCGCGAAGACTACCTTGCTTTTGGCTGCATGCCATAACGGCCATTCTGACCGTACGCTGTCCGCAGCGGTACTTCCATGGAGACCAGAGGAGAATCTGAAACATACAAAAAAAAAAAACGGAACAGACAAGGACTATACGACAAATATATAGAGATTAAACATATCATAATTTTGTTGAACTAGACAGTTTCTCCATCATGTGAAGGCACCTCTTTGACATCCGGAAGGTTCCACAGGAAAACATTGTGTTTCACAGGCATAAGTACGTCTTTTTAACAAGTTGATCTTTGGTTGAACGCATCGATATTTTCCTCTGTAGAGTTCTGGACGTCTGTTCAAAACGATTTCTCTTTTTCCTTCGTTTCCACTGCCAAGGCTCAAAGATCCTTCGGAGCAACACAAACCGATGATGTTTACTCTTCATAGGTAAAGGGTTAGGTGAGCGGGAGATAAATTCCACGGAACTCGTTTTCATGGCACCATTGGCTTTCTTACACAATACTATATCAGAACATTTTTCTCTTACAATACTCAATTTTAACTTAGTACTCTTAATTTTATTACATTTATAATCCTTAATTAGAGAACTCAAATCATTTCTAGTATTAAAGTTTTTAACATGTGGCAAATTATAACTAGAGTTTTCTATCACATTTGAAACAGAAACATTTGGAAAAGAAACACCAGAATCTGCACTCAAAGAGGATTCACTTTCACTTAATAAAACATCGCTCTTTGCATGGCCTAGTTTCTCTATTTCAGAATATACACTGGGATGTATAATAAATTCTTCGGTCAAGGTCGGTGATATCGCCGTTCGCACACTTAAGCTAGTAGAGTGTTGATTAAGAGAAATATTTATGGGTTTAACTTCTACCATTCGCTTTTCGCCAAAACATGAGCTTAATGTTATGATTTCTTCGGAAGGTGTTTGCACTCTAATTAGTGAGGAATTTAAAACTGGGATCTGGCAACCTGAATCGATCAAGGCTGTTACGGGCTGATTTTCCACAAAAATGTTTACGTATTGAAGATTTGCGCATTCATCGCTATTTTGTTTTTCGCTCTCGATTTTCAAAGTATTCACGTTTATTTTATTATGGATGTGGTCGTTAGATTCTTTAAGTTTAAAACGCTTCTCACAGTCTCTTGCGTAATGAGATGAATCACCGCATATAAAGCAATTTTTATTTTCTCTTTCAAGATATTGGGGATAGTTCTCTTTAATCTTTGGTTTAAAGTTTTGTGATCTATTTTTAAAGGGGTCTTGGGTATATCCATAAGTAATAGGAATTTCTTTATGTGATCCGTTTTTAGATGAAATATAAATATCGCACTCTTTAGCTAAATCAATAGGCCTAAACCAATCTTCTGCTTCTCGAATGCCAATATGAGTTGCGGTTTCCTTATTTAAAGTTTTGAACTGTTTCTCTTCGACTTTAGCTGCAGGATTTAAACTTAATGCTTTATTTTTAACCCTTTGAAGTTCGACTTCTTTTTCTAATTTTGCTAACTGTAGTTTCGCGAGCTCAATTTTCTGTTTTCCTAAAGTTACCTCTCTTTCGTTTCGCGATACTCTCTCATCTATACAGTTTTGAATTAAAGTTTTAACGAAATCTGGATCACTTTCAAATGTACTACTGTTCTCAATTTTAGTCTTTAGTTTAGCTATGGTGTCAGTACTCTCCACAGTACCGTCTAGATTCTCAACAACTCTTATGAAATCCTCTTTAAGAGCGTTTTTATACATTTTAGAAAAATTTAGAAAGATCCTACCTTTTTTTCTGGCTCCCTTGTTGCTCGCACGTACGATGTATCAATATTTGAAGAAAAAATTTCGATTCCACTGATTTCACCTCTTCGCAGGTAATATAGTTGAAATTGTAGTTCCGGCCTCTACACAGGCGGATTATTCACACTGAGTTAGTTCCAACCTCTACACAGGCGGGATATTTGTCGATGGTTCGTTGAAAAATACACCTCTAAACAGGTTATTTTGTTATTTGTTCCGACCTCTACACAGGCGGAATGAAGTTGAAAAATTCAACCTCTACACAGGTTGAACGAAGTTTCCGAAAATGGCGGCGCGTCTCCTCCACGGACGGCTTTTTTTTTTTCGTTCCAAATTTTGATCAAAATCGAAATCTTTTTTCAATCCCGGCCTCTACACAGGCGGAATTTTCATGCTGAGTTCAAACATCTACACAGGTTGAACGAAGTTTTCGAAAAATGGCGGAGCGTCTCCTCACGGACGCTTTTTGTTCATTGTCCAGACTTTGGTTCAAAATCGAAATTTTATCGATCGCGGCCGAGCCCCCCATAATTTGTGGGAGACAACAAGGGGTCCAATACGTTTTTTCTTATGGTTTATTTAACATTAAACAAAAATTAATTAAAAAGGTAGATAAGTTTGACAATGTTATGCAGAAGGTAACGCCTGCTCGCGCACCTCTCGCGTTCTTTCTTCTCTCTCTAATTCTGCTCTAATGTCCAAGAGTTTTTGTTTCAGTTTCAATTCAATGCGCCTGCGCGCGAAAACTGCCTTGCTTTTGGCTGCATGCCATATAAGACACTTACCTTTTGACATTAACTATTTTTTGGAACAAAATTACAATCTTCGCAATCTGTTGAAAACGCCGTCAGCAGAAAATAAAATTTCTGCTATAAAACTATTCACCTTCCCCGCTAAAATACTCACCATAGAACCCGTGCTGCCATATATCTTGGAAGAGTGGATTTAAAAGAATATTCCTGCTAAGTGCCTTCAGAGTATTCGTAAAAATGGTTATATTCTATGTAATTTTAAAGTGAGTGGTACTTGTAAGGACCATTGGAAGATAAAGGGTTAAGACGATTGAGATCTTGTCTATCTCATAGATAAAAGCAAAAATGGATCAATAACTTGTTTGATTTGTCGTGAAAATTTTATATTTAAAGAAACATAATTTTGCTCGTCATTATACCACTAATTATTAAAACATGAAAACTGCTAAAGCGGATTGCATTTGTTGTATTTTCTTGCCTTTTTTCTTAGGTGCATTTGAAAGAGTATTTTTAGAAAAGTGTTTGATGTTCACACAAATGCATGTCACGAGTAGATGTAACTGCATTTCAAGCGTACGATGTATCAAATCTGGATTATTTGCCAGCTCATAAATTTACTTAATTGTAACTGATTTTAACTTCTGTTTTTGTTAAGATGATTATTATCCTATTAAAAACAAATAGAAGTCTGCTTCTTTTAAATACTTATCAAGCTATTAATAAGGGAGAGTTTTGCAAATTAACTCTCCAACCGAGATTTACATAGATATGTTCAATTTTTTTCTGAACAGTTTTGCATTACACGTCAGTCGCGAATAAAAATAATCTGTGATATACAAAAAAGTATTAAAATGAAAGCAAAAGTAAAAAACATAATACTCTTACTGTTCGATTTAATAATTGCACTGTATTCTTTTTCTTAATATCCTTCATGCATTTTTTTCTGCTTTTATCTTTTGTGACAAACACGTTTTTCGTCACGGCTTCTGATCTCAATTTATAATCTGATAATCAGATGTCAGGAGATAAAGAATAACAAATGATTCTGAAGTTGTATTGCATGTAATCTGCTGTGGTTGCTTTAAAAATTGTTTAATAACTCTGCAATTTCTTCTTCAGTTAAAGGCTACCTGATGTTTATTATTTGTGACAGTGTTTTATGAAAAGCTTGGTGGTTTTATGATTCTCCGCTAATTTTTTTTCTTTGGCTTATATGTTTCAAGACAATTGTTCTAGAATCAGTAATGCTGCTACTGTAGTCACTACTTTTATGTTTATTTGTATTCATATATTCATTCACATTTATTTATATGCAGCTTTCTACCACATTTAAAATGTATATTTTTGTTAAACCATTTTTATTGGGAGTTAAGGATGCATAAAAACCAGAAAAAAAAATTATAAATACAATAATTTTTTGTAAGAAAAAGACTAAGAAAGAATTCAAAACAAAACAAAGAGAAAATAAAAAAGTGCGTGCGTGTGCGCGTGTGTAAGTCATACACTAAGTTTGGCATTCTTTAAAAATCGTTCTTGATAGCTGGAAAATTTCTTAAGTTTAAGTTTCTTAAGTTATTTTAAATTTAAATAATAAAATTTTAAATAAGAATTTTAAAAAATAAGTTTAAATAATACTTTTAAATTTATTTAATAAAATTACATTTGATTTGATTTTCGATCTTATTAAAAAAATTAACATGTTCGAAGAATTGGTTCTCCAGCAAGTCAAAAAGGGAGGAACTGGGAATTTTTTTTTTTTTGCATCACACTCTCCTCCACATTTGAAAGAAACTAATATATTAAAGTGTGAGAACTTGCGTTTTTGTAACAACTCATATCTTGATGTATAATTTGGATGTATATAAAAGTATGTTTTTTAAGAACGTATACAAAACGGTTTTATTAGATAATTGACTTTGAGCACTAACGGTGATAATATATTTTTAAAAGTCTAAGCATAATTTTAATAAACTATAAGCAACTTGGATCAGATTATATCTGGACCATCAGTAGAAAATACTCTGGCCCCGTCTTCTTGGCTGTATTGAACCTGACAACACACCCGTTTAAACGGGCCCCTCTGGCATCTGGAGTGAATGGAGCACAAACCATTGGTTTTCCCGCATACAGCTCAATTTTGTTAAGCCTTCGTGTAGCAGTAGAGAGGTCAATTTGATTTACTGTGGAAACCAGAATGTGTAAGCCAAATCTCTCATAGTCACTCCGTGGTTTCTTCGAGACGACAAAGGTCTTCTGAAGCAGTTGTTTTTCTTGGTCGCCCTCGATCACGCTTTCTATCTACTGATCCAGTGCTTATAAAACGTCTCTAAACTCTTGATGTGATGCACTGAAGGATATTCTTGGTCGACCTCCCTTTGCTTTAAACCTCCCTGGATCCTTCCAATTACTCGTCGCTTTGACCTTTACTTAAATGATATCTTTGACCCATAACTAACGCGAATTCTGATCTCTCTTATATATATATATATATATATATATATATATATATATATATATATATATATATATATATATAATATATATATATATATATATATATATATATATATATATAGAGAGAAACCACATTCACTTCAAACAACAAAAAGATTGGAATTTCAACATGTATCCATTGCGCATCTCATGGCCAATCTCCGAGTTTTCATGTATCCATCGCTAACGTATGCGCAGAAGTGCAATTTTGTGTTCATTTGTTTTTAATTAACGTGTATAATTTCAGCATTGGGTATTGATTGCAATATTTTGTGTTTGTGTGCGCTTTTGCAATAATCAAAGTGCGGTTATTCTAAGAGACAAAATGGAAAACGATAACAGTATTCGTGTTGATATTTAAAAACTTTCCAAAGCAGAGCCGTTTCTAGGCCTAGGCACACTAGGCACTTGCCTAGGGCTCAAAATATTTGGAGGTGCAAGATATTGGGAGGAAAAAACAGAAAACATTAAAATTGTAGCGAACGTACCACATCGCTACGAAGCTCTCAACCAGAAATCTTAGTGAAAAGGAGCAAGAAAATATCAAAAAATAAGCGAAATAATTGGATCTAAGCTACCCCAAAATTAACGAAGAGCAGTTTGGGTAAGAGTTTCAACGTTTCAAAATGTACATGAAGATGAAAGCCTTCCAAAATTTAGAAGTCACGCTAAGAATTAACTTGACTCTTCGTGTGGTTAGCTGTGCAACAAAGAAGATATTCTGCCCTTAAGGGAGTAAATACTGAAATGAGATCTACTGTGGAAAATGAAAACTTTAACGATTTGATGTTGCTATGCACTCATAATGATATTACAATTGAAATTTGATTGTAATCATATCATGAATAATTTCACAATTACAAAAGCTCGAAGAAAACCTTTGCTGTACAAGTAAATAGTGTTTTTTTTCAGGTATAGAAGTTTAAGTTGGCATTACTTTCCAAGATGGCGACAGCTGTCAAATGATTTATTCTCAGTTTGGTTTGGCAATTCATCAAAACGATCATCAAGCAAGGCGTAGATTCGTCGAATGGGCCCAAAACGAGATTGCCATTGTTCCCGATTTTCATAAGCGAATTTTGTTTAGCGATGAAGCGCACTTCTGGTTGAATGGCTACGTTAACAAACAAGACTGCCGCATTTGGAGTGAAGCTAATCCACAAGTGTATGTCGAAACACCGTTACATCCAGAAAAACTGACTGTTTGGTGCGCTTTATGGGCTGGTGGAATCATTGGTCCGTACTTCTTCAAAATCGATGAAGGCCACAACGTTACAGTCAATGGTGATCGGTATAGAGCCATGATTACTAACTTTTTCATTCCTGAATTGAACAATCATGATGTCCAGGAGCTGTGGTTCCAACAAGATGGCGCAACATGTCACACAGCTCGTGCCACAATCGATTGATTGAAAGACACGTTGGGTGACCATCTAATTTCACGTTTTGGACCTGTGAATTGGCCTCCAAGACCTTGTGATTTAACACCGCTAGACTATTTTCTGAGGGGCTATGTAAAGTCATTGGTCTATGCGGATAAGCCACAAACGCTTGACCATTTGGAAGACAACATTCGCCGTGTTATTGCCGATATACGGCCACGAATGTTGGAAAAAGTCATCGAAAATTGGACGTCCATATTGACTACATCCGAGCCAGCCGTGGCAGTCATATGCCAGAAATCATATTTAAAATGTAATGCCACAAGATTATCTTTCGAATAAAAAAAATTCATGTCAATCGAATAATACATCGTTGTTTTATTGCAATTTAAAGTTCTACACCTCTAAAAAACACCCTTTACAATGACAGTGACTTAACAAAGAATAAGGATGTTAAAAAGTAAAAGACAGTAAAGTGGTTAGCGATGAAAACGATGATAATTAACGATTTGAAAACAGTTCATACAATAATGTATACTCTATATTGTAATTGCATACAATTTCATTAATTGACTGTACTAATTTACAAAAGAGTGATGGGGTGGTCCGTGATACCGAAAGACAGTGGTCTCCAAACTTTTTCAACTCACGGAACCCCCAGAACTAGAAGATATTTTCATGAAGCCCCTAGAACTAAAAAGTATTTTCGTAGAGCCCTATTTTGCATACACTTAAAAGAATATGTCTTAAAATAACATTTAAAATAGGTGAGCATGTTATACGTACTTTATGTAAAGACAATTAAAAAAAAGTATTGCATTTATTATTTTAAGACTTTTTTAATATAATTTACTCATTATTAATATTAATTTATGATCCAAGTGTCACCCACCCATGCATTATGTTTAGTAACTGGGATATGTGCTTGTATTTTTTTTCACGCAAACTGTCGAAGTCTAGGTCTATTGATATTAACTACAATCACATTACATATAACTGAATTTAATTTATTTCTATACATTGTTTTTGTAGTCACTCATGTTGAGAAATACTTTTGACTTAAACACATAGTTATGAATGGCATTAAAATATATAGAGAAGTACTGTGTATTTTGAATCAATTTGCATCATAAGATTTAGGAGTTGTTCTGGTGTAAATTTAGATTTTAACATTATATATGTTTATATATCAATAAGTTGTTCCCTCTCCTTTGTTGTAGGTGTTTTTCCCACAAATCCACAAAAAGGTGCATTTTACATTAGGAAACTATTTAGTTTAGCAAGACATTGTGCTAACGATTATAAAATTATCTCGTGGAACTCGGGATAGTAAACAATAAAATATGCGCAATTTAGCAGGTAAAATGTATATAAAGATAAAACACACATTTTAATATTCTTTTATTATATTATAATAAAAGTTAAAAAAGTATTGCATAATAAGGTTATTATGCATAAATAAAATTTTAAGTTTCTTAATAACAGGGATGAGCTTAAAATTCTTGTAGGTATATCAACTTCATAGAGAACGTGGAACCCCGGGGTTACTTGAAACACAGTTTGAAGACCACTGCCATAAGGTAAGAAATCAACAAGAGTACCTTACAGCTGCCGGTTGCCAGTCTGGGATAAGGTGGATCAGTAGATGATGGATAATAGACTTTCCAGAGAACACACACAGAACTAAAAAAGGAGAAAAGAGTAAGAAAGTTAAGGAAAGATTCGTCCCGAACTAGTATAGACAAGGCAAGAACAGAAGATGGGGGAATGCTCTGAAAATAGTGTGGGGAGGGGCGTAACAATTTGAAGTATCTAGGACAGAGATTGCGAACCAGCGGTACGCGTGCCATTAATGGGCCATGACACAATATTTTGGGCATGCCAGTGATCAAAATGGTTTGCATTTTATTTCAAAATAACAAAGCTCACTATGAAGTATTACGAACAAACGCGAGTCATCGTGAGCACCCTCATTTGTTATGGTCTTGCCCTAGTTACGTCATGGACTACAGTTGCTTATGATGCAAAATTTGTCTACGCATAGCATAGTCAGCTTTTCGTTGTCACAACTATATTTTAAAGTTTATTTGTGTTACATTGACTATTTTTAACTTATTTAATACGGCTAGTTCATCAAAAGAACAAAAAGTGCAAGATATTAAGTGTAACAGAGAATTTCACACTTGGTGAATCTAGAAATAGGGCATTATTAGTAAAAGAGACAAAGCGATGTGTGTTTCATGTTCTGGAACAGTGATATGCGGACATCATCTGCAAAACGGCATTCTGAAACAAATCCTCTTATCAAAAAAGTGAACCGCAGCAAAAATAATTAATTACTTAGAAACCATTTGGCAGATGACTCCAATTCAGCATGCATCCTACTAAAAGTAACATCTTACAATCCTAATATAAGTTATTTGTCATCCAATCTGCAGCAATTAATGTTACTTTAATTTGAACTACCCGTATAACTAAAATATTTACAACTATACAGCACAAAAAGTATTTTTTCGTAGTAAATGCACAGTTTTGAGTTGTTAGTATTTATTTTTATTATTTTTCCAATAATCGCAAGTCAGAATTATGGCACGTGACGGCACGTCTATACTTCATTATACACTTCTTTAGAAAAAAATGGCGCGTTGATCTATAAAGGTTTGCCACCCCTGGTCTAGGACGCCGGGGAGGTTAAAAATGGCTCTGCTCCAAAGCTGTCTAAAACTACTTCAATTGAATCAATTTCTCACCAGAGTTGCATATGCTATTAGCTATTAAATAAGTACTTTTAAAATACAGATGATTAAGACGACACCTTGTTCGAAATCTCATTCTTCATAACTTCACACTGCACTACTGCTGAAAATCTGGATTTATTTTTTGCATTTGATTATAAGAAATTTGAAAGCAAAACCACGAATTCAGCTAGGGCATTCGTTTTTCTTTTAAGGCTGTCTTCGGTAAAAGTACGAGAGCTTGAACTAAACGCGAAGCAATGCCTCAATTTCCATGGAAATTTGTAATATCATAACTCAAAACCTCTGTTAACAAAAAAGTTTTTTTTTTAATTTCAAAATATTCCATGAATACTTTTTTTCCGTTTTAATACGTGAAGTCATAGCCCATTTAACATAACGGTATAGGAGAAAAAACGCGAAACACATTTTACACCAGAAAAAATGATTCAACTCGGTTAAAAATGGGAAGCATGATAAAAAATGCTACTCTCTAAAGGATAGTGAAGCCAGAATATCATATAAAATGTTTATTTCTTTTATACCTGAAAATATGTTCCAAATTTGGGTTCTATTCTTTAACATTAACCGAAAACAGCCTTAAAAATATCCTTGGATTATTTTTTGAATAAATTAAACTCTATATGTTTGTGTAAAAAAAAAAAACTCTACTATAATCCAAAGAGATTTACGACATGTTTAACGATGTTCGCTATTTTAGCAGTTGGTTAAACATACTCTCAGTTACACCAAGTGTTTTATTGTAAAACCATTCGCAAAGCGCATATTTTTTTCCATAAATTATTCATTTTAGAAAGAGATATGCTTGTACATGAATTACACATACAGCTTCGTTTCTATTTTAAAGAACATTATCAGACTATATTAAAATAGTATTTGTTCACAGACACGACTTACCAAACAAAAATATTATTTTTTGTAAATATACATGTGAGCGTGCTATGATTACGAATACAAAAATATTAATTAAATATCATTATTAAAGTAGCCATTTTTTTAAAATTTGTAAATGTAATGTTATTTCTGAGGATTTCTACCCACTAAATCAGGGCTATTTATTTTATAATTGTTTGCTATAATGTTCCCACTCACATCCATAGGATAAAATAATAAGAAAGATTATCTATTTTTTCTGTATTTTGAATACTTTTTTTTAAAATCTAAGACTCCCACAGATGATCCACTAAAATAGATATCAAATCCTTTCAAAAATGAAAAAAAGGAAAATTATTCCTCAATCTCTTCGGGGCAAGAAGAGGGGCTTTGTATTGCTTTCTAATCAGTACAAAAACCCAGATTATAAGGCATTAGAGACTCCATATTACATTTACGAAATCAAATTCTTGCCAAGGTAGCTCAATAATCACATGTACTTGAACTCTCAAGGCCGACCATACTTTTTTCTAGGGTAGAATTTTAGCCTCTAAGATAGAATACTAATAGAATTTTTGCCACTAAGAACCATCATGTACAGGGGTTAATGCACATTAAATCTGTCGAGGCACAATGTAGAATGGTGTGCTAGTTCAGATGATGTCGTCATCATGACTTGATCCGAGTTCCATTTTGAGAGGTCCGTCGCCAATAGTCCTCATCAATAAACTTCAAAATAAATAAATTCAGGACTGGGAGAGTTGATGGCCAAAATCTAATTCTGGGTTACGAGTCAAATCCTTCTTTCTCAACCCCAGTTAAAATATCAATCCCAATTCCAGTTACGTTACACAATTCTTAAAGAGCCACAGCCCATTTGTTTCTTATTTGCATCGCTTTAAATTAAAAGCTACTTCCAATTGTCTTTGTGGCTCTGTTGGAGACGCTGACAATTATATGTTCTCATATCCTCTGGCTAAGGATTTTCTTTTGGTCTCTCCATCTCAAAATGCTAAAAAGGCCTGGTTCCAACCTATCGTTAGAAATCCTTCCATTCACTCTAAACTAAAATCATGCTTTAAAGTTGCCTCTACAATCCGGGATCAAATTCCTTAGGAGAGATTGGATCGGTACTCTTATGTGGTAGAGGGGGTATTTTCCCTCTCCATTTTTTCCCCTTTTCTTTTCCCAAATGTTTCCCTCCTCCCCTTCTTTTATGTACGATGCATTTCTATTTTAAATTTATATTACTTTTTTGTTGTATTTGCAAGAATGCTGGAATAATGCATATTATTTCCCTCTCTCACCCTTTATGTTCTTTATTATTATTTTCAGCTTTGTATCCGTGTTCCCTGCAATAACATATGCATTTCGTTTCATTTACCTTTAATTTGTAAAATACAAATTTAATGTGTGCTACCGTATAAAATGTATGCTATGATTGTGTTCAATAAAGATTGAACGTGGGGGTGATTGTGTTTCCCAGGGGATCATTTTGTAGCTCTAAACCTCTTCCTGGTGAGCTCGGTTCCCTTGGGCATTCCGCCAATAGCCCTCACGTTGCTGCTTACTGCGACGTAAATAAACAGTTAAGTTAATAAAACGAAAACGGCCGGCAGCTATGAGCCTTAACCCGTATAAACTCAAAACTCAGTGGCTCAACAGCCCATGAGGGCCAGGGTCTACTGTGCCCATACCAGTA
Source organism: Trichonephila clavipes (assembly GCA_019973935.1). NCBI lineage: Eukaryota > Metazoa > Arthropoda > Arachnida > Araneae > Nephilidae > Trichonephila > Trichonephila clavipes. Next base: position 817,598 of record BMAU01004929.1, on the reverse strand, counting down.
TACGTGACCATAGGGCGCTGAGGTGCATGAGCAGATGCTTCGATCAGGTGATCAGTCTGAAGCTAAACCTCACTACACTTAAGTCCCCAAGCAAGCTCGGTACTCATTTATCGACCCAATGCATTAGGGATGAAAGGCTGAATTGATCTTGCCCAGCCCGGGAATAGATCCAGACCTGTGGTGGGGAAGCGCTATACGCTACCACTCGACCACTGGGCCATCCGAGCCATATAAATATAAAAAATTCGAACGCAAAAAAATAATTATTTATTTAATAGTAGTGTTTTTGATGAATATATGTTCAGAAGAAAAAAAAAATTCAGCTTTAGATACATTAAAATAAATAAAATATATGTTTATTTAAAAAAAAGTTTAATATTAAAAGAATGGTTTTTTAGATTCATTATTTTCACTTAAAATGAGTACTACTAACGCTAAATTCGTTTCTGCATAGAAGTTATAAAAACAAAAAAAATACATTCTGAGCAATGTGCTACAAGAAAAATCCTTCACGTGTTTTTAATCGTAACGAAATGTGTTTAGTTAATTTATCAAATAAATTTGCGGTATCACTTTTTGCTTCAACTAAATTATTTAGTGAATCAAACAGCAAAGAATTAGAGACTCTTTATAGAGTATTTATTTTTAATTATTATATATTAAAAAATATTTGCGCTTTCAATCTAAATAATACGATCGAATTTAAAACATTTTAGCTTAAGAATAGCAGTAAAATGTTGCCATTCTTGAAAACTAGTAGTTAAAGAAAGTGGATTATAAATATATGAAATTATAACATTTGAAATACATTTGAACGAGAATATACGACAACAATCGTTTGACATTTATATTTAACTTTTTTCAAATGATTATGTTTAAAAAAACTAGGTTAAACCAAACGATATTGGAATGGACTCCAATCATGACGGTCACATGATAAAGACAAACACGTGTTCTCCATTGAGACAATTAACTAGCTTGTACTTGAAGTTCTATTCGTAAAACTTGGATAAAATTTTAAACTTCATAATAGGTTAAAGATGTTCACGCTTTATAAATAAAAATTTAATGAAAAAAAATTTTTTTAATCTTATTTATGCATAAATTTCTTAATAAATCGCATTTTTGTATAATTATGTGTGTAATTATTGTTTATAAATATGTACTTTTTTAAGATAAAGTGTTAGCAAAGTGCAAGATTTGGCAACAGCGAAGCTCATGAACCGATTAGCTGGAGTTACGTGATTGCATTTATCATTTGTCCATCACATCAGGTTTTTGAACTGATTGGTTAAAAACACGTGGTTATCATTATCATGTGACTAGGATGTCATGTGAATTTAGTCTATCATTATATTCTTATTTTATGTTAATGATTCCTAAGTAAAAAAAAAATTAAACTCGTCAAATTTGATGAAGTTACTTTTAATTTACTTAATCCAAATATTTTTAAGGGAATTATTATTTTTTTTTCCATCAGGTAAAATAAATATTCCATCAAGTTAGGTTTTCCTTTCTATCCATATTAATATTTTAGTACTTTCGTTGACTCGTGTACATATATGACAATAATAATGAAATTGCTTATATTTTTAACATCAGAAGAACGCATTTCTAGTTTTCTTATACTTGATTACATTAAGTATTTTACAAAGAAAAAAAGAGAAAGCATTCATCAGAAAATTTACAACAGTTAAGGTATCCAACTACGTTCGGAACCGTGATTTTAAAAAAGCGCATAAATGGACAATTTTCATTATATTTAGCGTCACTTAGATTAGAATACGTGCATAAAATTGTTGTAAGGACATTTTGACAAAAAATTTTATTTAAATACAATATTTCGGCAAAAAATTAACTCAGAATAATGTTTTTTCAAAATGTTCTCCTGTAGTGAAAAATGTTTCTATTATAATAATATTTTACCTGTTTATAGCTCAGACCTTTGTACAGAGGCTCAACTATGATTTTTGAAAAATTCACATTATTTTCAGTTACAACCCATTGAAATAATTATCATCGTTTTTTTTCTTAAAATTTCTCCCCTCTCTGTTGTTGTAAAATATGAATAAACCCACTTCTAAGTTATACATTTTAAAAATTCTAGTTGAGCCTCTGTACAGAGGTCCGAGCTATATACAGGCAAAATATTATTATAATAGAAGCTTTTTTCGCAAAAGCAGACTAATTTGAAAATGGGTCATTCTATGTTAATTTTTTGTCAAAATATTGTACTTAAATAATTTTTTATTGTAATACTATTCTTAAAACAATTTTATATACATTTTCTAATCTAAGTGACACTAAATATCATAAAGATTATCCATTTATACACTTTTGCAAAATCATGGTTCCGAACGTAGTCGGATACCTTAAAAAAAATTTACTACTGGCAACTTTAAATACATTCTTCAATAGACGAATATCTAGAACTATTAGTAAAAGAAACTAATTTTTATTCATTAATTTCAAGGACTTAATTATTTTGCATATTTACTATCTGTGGGGAGTTTTTCAAAGAAGTCGTGAAATTAATTAAACTTAACCTTGCAAATACTACAAGTAACTAAGAAACACTAAAGCATTCAAAAAGACAATGTCAACTTTATAGCCATTTTAATTTGAACGTTAATGAATTCTAGTCATAAATATTAATTAAATATTATTGCACTGTTTCTCTATTTTGCATGGCTTCATATAAAGTAATTCGATTTCTTTTGTGGTGACCGGAGCCCTTGAAGTTATTTTTCATTCTCTTGTTGACTGTTGCAATCAACTAGGTGTCCTTGACCATAAATTTTTTTTTTACACACCATAGAAAAGAATCCTCGAAAACCCGTACAAAACTATGCTGTTTATGTAATAAAAAGGGGGAATGAGTTCCACTTCACCCAATATCCGTATGAGATTGTGCTATTTAGTTCGAAATATCATGTAAAATAATTAGAAAAAAAATCCAATATGTAAGTTTTTAAACATGTGTGCTTGCATTTATGTAATTATATATTTAAACTTATAACATTTTTACATTCAAAATTAATAATTTTAATTGAAAATTAAAATAAATTAATAACGCATAAACATACCTCAAGAGAGCATTAAAACTTCAAATAAAAACTTTTCAAAATAATTCTAATTAATTATATTCATTGCTAATTATTGATAATAAGTGGATTTATTAACAAGATGAAAATTACTGCGCTTATTTTATAGACCTTTTAGACTCATTATACTTGAATCCAGTGAATATTTTCGTCAAATAACGTTTTGAGAAAATACCAAGAATTTCTTTCCGAAATATTCTGCTGTACTAACTTTTTTTTTTATCAGAAGGGTTTCTTTTTTTTCTTTTAATTTTATAAGTTGTTATAACAATTATTCTTCGCGTATACTTTTTACTTAGCAGTGGATGATGATGATGACCACACAATAAGCTCCATCTACCGGTGCTATTCGAAGTCTACAATTGCCTCTCAGCTGTATTGATAGAGAATTTTAATTCACGCTGGAAGTTTGTGAGACGTCAGCACACACTCCTGTTAATATATTTTTTTAAACATTCGTATATAGAAAAAGTAGGTTATTTTTTTCACACATTAACACACTCTAAAACGGTGTTAGTTGGAGATCAAATAAGAAACCAGAAAAAGAAGAGATAAAATCAGCTGAGTTTATGCTTTGAGTAAAAGACGTATTGCTCCTTATTTTATTTAGTAACTGAACCTAACTTAGATGTGCTGAGTTTGTATTCAGATTAAGACAGAGATTTAATTTCTTGGTATAATTTTCATCTTATTTTCATTCTCCCTGTTCCGTATATTTGGTTTTCACTAGTTTCTCTTAAATAGGTTCTCACTTTGCTATACCTTTCAAATTGAAAATTCTGTAAATAAGTAATTTTTGCTTAGTAAAAAAAAGTACTTATTGATTGCAATAGTCTGATTTAATTCAGGCATACTTGGAAGTTAAATAAAAAAATACTGATGCCGCCACCTCTACCAACTCTAATAAGATGCTCAAGTATATTTATTCCTCATTAAAAAAAACTGTTCCATTTGAAACAGCTGCTCATTAATCTCAACAAAAGAATTCTGAACAATAAAAATATGTTTTGCGACGAAACCCTTATATGATTTATGATTATTTGATAATCTATTGTTTCACTAAATTGTTACTTTTTACCACAAAATGTCAAAATAAGAGTAAGGATAATTTGAAACTTGTTTTATATTTCATTTACTTTATATATAAGCAGTTGTACGTTATTCATTACTACCAGAAATCTACTGTGTTTGCTAATAAGATTTAACAACTAAAAATGTTTATTTTGTCACATTCTGTAGTAAAATATATACTCAAATCCCTCTAATTAGATATTCTATGCACTAAATCAGGGATCTTCAGACTGATCTTCCATGGAACCCTGGCGTTCCACGAGTAAAAACCCAGGGGTTCCATGGATCACAATAAAAAATCGAAATGAAAATTATAAACGTGCATCTTAAATGGATTCACATTCTCTATGAAGTTAATATACCCATTAACATTTAAAGCTCATTCTTGTCATTAAGAAACTGAAAATTTTATTACTCCATAACTTTATTTTGCAATATTTTTTTAACTTTTATTATAAAATAATAAAAGATATATATTAAAATGTTTTATTTTTATAAATTACCTACTAGATTGTAAATATTCTATTGTTTACTATCCCGGGTTTTCGAGATAATTGGATACACGTTAGTACAATGTCTTGCAAAAAACTAAATACTTTCCCAATGGAAAATGCACCTTTAGACATTTGTTGAGAAAATACCTACAAAATAAGGAAGAGGGCACAATTTATGGACCTATCAACAGATTTGATGACCAAACTCTAAATTTAAGCAAGAACAGCCGAAATCTTTTGTCGCAAATTCATGCAAAATACACAGCATTGCTCTAAACATTTTAATGCCATTCAGAACAATGTGTATAAGTGAAAAATATTTCCCACTTCATAAGTGGCTATAAAAACAAAGTATAGAAATAAATTTGTCTTCGTCCGTCGACAGCGGGTGTGAGAGGGTTCGAGTAAGAAACAGATGTAATCTAAAGTTAAACATTTTTATTCAGCCTTTAACACTTATGAGAATTAATGAGAATGCACTCTGATAACTAAACTCGAAGAGCAATAAAACTTATTAATTTTATTAGATAAATATAAATATTTATCTTATCTATTCTCTTGAACCTCTTGCTGCCAATTTGCTTAATCGTCAGCCGTAAGGTGAACTTCTACCTTTCTCTGGATCTTTCCCTTTGGAATTCATATTACCAAGTGTGACCACCGGTCGCTCACACAATGCTTTCCGCTTAGGATCTATTTAAAACCATTACACCGCCTACTCCACGACTAGAACTTAAATAGAAGTTTGCCTTTACATAAAATCAACTTCTCTCGACGAAAAGCGGTTTTCATCTAAAATCACAGTTAAAAAGAGTATTTAACCCAAAATAATTAATAGAAGCCCGAATAGAATCCGCTATAAATTAAACTCAGAATATGTAATGCGATTGTAATTAATTTCAATAGGCATGTAAACTTCGACAGTTTCTGTGAAAAAATCACAAACATATATCCCAGTTACTAAACATAATACATTGGTGGGTGACATTTGGATCACAGATTAATATTATTAATGAGTAATGTATAGTAAAAGTAGATTAAAATGTTTTATTATAGAGGCTATATACTTTTTTTAATTGCCTTTTTAAAAAATATCTATAAGATGTTGATCTATACTTTAAATATTATTTTAATTGTAAGATATATTCTTCTAAGTGTGTGTGTGGAATAGGATTCCAAGAAAATACTCTCTAGTTCTAGGGGTTTGACAAAAACATCTTCTAGTTCTAGGGGCTCAATGAGTTGAAAAAGCTTGAAAACCACTGCACTAGATGATTACCAACAAATTTTAATGCTTATCCACTTTTCGACATGTACAAAAAAATGAAGAAAAAATTGCAGTTTATTATATAACTTGTGATATTCCCCCTCTTGGGAGAATATCTCTCGGAGTATCAGCGTGATCTATAGAGGCCTAGGATTATCGAAAGAACTAGAATCAACATTATCTTAATATATCTTTATTAAGATATTCAACTTAAATATTTAACAAATTAAATTATAATAATTAATGTGAGAGAATCTACGATGGCAAAATACGCAACACACAATATATATAGATAATAACGACTTAACCTAACTCAGACCACTATAAATAACTGTATCGTCTAAACTCAATTCTAATACAATCACTGATTCTAATATTAAATATTCAATCCTACCTTGTTGCAGTCTGGAGAATCAATCATTAATATCCTAAAGGCAATCTTGTATTTATTTGCATGCACTGGTATGCACCTTGCTTCTCTATATCTTTATCATTTAAAACTTCTAATCACCGTCCCGTAACCTTATCCAAACTTGAACCACGAACTATATTAACATTCCTCTACTTGCCATCAACTGCCACAAATTGCCCAATCGCTTACTCTAAGTTCCTATATTTAAAAGCTTGTTAATTTGCATCTTTCATTCGTACTTCACTTCTTGGATTTTGTTGAAAAAGAGTTGCCATTAATTCTGGCCCAAAGAATCCAAAGGACATGTTAAAGAAAAGACGCGTGAGCCCGTCACAAACTATACTATTTAGAATGGTCCGAATGATTTTTAATGCTTTTTATACGTCTGTTTTAAAACCAGTTCGGAAAAAAATAAATGAGTAGGAAGATAAGGAAGAGTTAAAGCATGGGGTGTCATTTCATTTGTCATCCGGACTAATGATGTGATACTTTGGTTTTCATTCTTGACACCCTTACAGTATGGCGGTACATCGATGAAATTCTACGCCTCGTAGTGTTGCCTTTCCTTTCTCGGTTTCCTGTGCTTGTATTTCAACAGAATAATAGTGAATTGGACATGACAAGACTTTCAACTGCTGGTTTTCGTGCTTCTTCGTCTCTTCCCTGGTAGGCGCAATCGCTAGATCTCTCCCCAACATGGCAGATATCGGCTCTGATGAGTAGGTTACTTTGATCACCCCTGGGTCATACCAATTGGAAAATGTTGGCAAGTAATCCCGTCAACTCTACTAAACAGCTCCAGTCAGATAACAGCGGAAATCGAGTCAACGGTGGGTCAACGCGGATTTTTTTTTTATTTTCCTTTTGTAATTGTATTTTTTTTAAATAAAATACTAGTGTTCACAAAATTAAGAGAATATTTAGATTTTGTCGATTATCTCTAGAACAAATGGACAGATTTTAATAAAATTTAGTATGTACATAGAATTGATATAACGCAAAAAATAAGCCCTTAAAAGTTATAATACATACGCGTGATCGCGCGCAACATTCATCGAAGTCGGAAGGTATGAAACAGCAGTTGCAGAATTGAACAAAAAAAGTGGGAGGGGTATGATCCCCTCTTTCAGGTAAGCAGACCTCACACCGTGATTTTACATTAGAAATAAGAGAATTTATGAGTTCCAGAGGCAATTAATCCAACAAATCTATTTTCAGGCCTTGGTTGGGGGTTACGAATTGCATGCATTCTGGCCGTACTTTCATATGGAGAGAATCAGGGACCCACTACCTGCCCTCCAATGTCCAATAAATTGACCATTACGATAGCGGAACCTTGATAGTATGGACAGGCATCACGTTGGATGGCCGTACACACCTCCATATTATTGAAAGAGTCACCGTGACTGCTGTGAGGCATAGGGATTAAGTCTGGGAGCGCTATGTTCGCCTTTTCGCAGGTGCAGTTGTCCCTGATTTTACTTTAATGGATGACTACGCGAGGCACTTAGAGACATTTGGTCATCGAATTTCTGGAAAGTGAAGATATTCGAAGATATAATGGATTGGCCAGTCAGATCACCAGAACTCATACCTATAGAACATACCTAGGGCTAGGGGAAGACAATTGCAACTCGCAACCATCTCCGAGTACCCTTCAAACAGATTTGTTGAACTTGAACTAATGACATCAAGTGCTGCAAGAACTCATAAAAATTCCCTTGTTTTAGTATAAAATCACTGTGCAAGGTCTCTATCTGTAAGAGGGAACCATAGTCTCTATTAACTAATTTTTTTCTTCCATTCTGCTACTTCTACTTCATTCCTTCCAATTTCAATGAGTGTTACGCACGATTATGTGTGTGTATTTTAACTGTTGAATGGTTATTTTTTTGCATTATATCAGCTCTATGTACATACCAAATTTCGCTAAAATCTGTCCTGTAGTTCTATAAATAATCGACAAAATCTGAAAAAAAAATTATCTTTATTTTTAAACACCAGTGTATTTAATTCTTATGGTACCCTTTGCAATTCGTTTTGAATATACTTATATTCATCGTATTCGGATAACTTGTTGGTGTGAAGATCTTATGCTGTGAAGTGTAACTTTAATTTGTTTTTTATGTAGTCATTTCCAAAAACAATATATTTCTTTCTGTTTATGAATAGATGGATTATTTCAACAATAAAGTTATCGCACATTCCTCTCGTAAAAGATCTTTTGTTATATTTTTGACATTTGCTAAACGTAATTTTTCCAGGTCTTTCTTTTGTCCTTGAATTCCAACCCACTTACCGTTGTTTTTCCAAACCTGCATTGTTCTTTGCGCGTTGCACCTGACTTGCAAACATCAAATATATATGAATAACCCTTATGCGGCAGCTGTCTAAGTGTGTGCAAATAAAAAAAATAACTTGAATGTTTTTTTACCATATGTGCTTATAAGCATATTGACAAGCAGACACACTATTAACTTTTATAAACAAATACAGTACCACTTCCAATCATAAAAAAGACTCGTAGAAATTATTTCCTCCTTAGTTAAAAACTTATGTAATATAAATCTTCACTTAACCTAATTCATTTACAATGACCTGTCAAGCACACCATTGATAATCAACATTTATGTCACTACTGGCATTTCCATTTCTAATTAAGCGAAGAGTACATAGTACGTTTTTAACTACCTGATGTTCTAAGTTTTTTATTTTTTTATTTCCAATGACCAGGGTTACAGAAGACCCACTACACCACAAGAGGGTAGGAGCAAAAACAGACGAACTAAACAAAGTAAGGGAAAAAATAAAATAAAAATGGCGAGAAAAGTCTATGAACCCAATAAGTCCCTAGCAGGCCAATAAAGGTCGCAGAAAGAGAAGCCTTTTAGGACTGGGCAGCGGCGAATGTGGTCAGCATCTATGTCCTCCCGAAAATCGTAAAGAGTGAAGAAAGGGGCCTGTGCAACATGAATTCTATGTAGATGTTTCAGGAGACAGTCGTGTCTAGTGGTCAGACGAAACTCGGCAACTGCTTTACGTCTTGACCACATGGGAAGATCTTTAAGATTATTCCACCACATCTTATTGGACTTGATGTTCTAATTACGAATCTATCAATAATTACACTTGTCACAAATAATTTGAATTTTCTTCCACGTATGGTAGAGTCAAAAAAATTGCCTTATACATATAAAATTACGCAATACTGCTAAATGTTTTCCATAATTAAGTTAATTATTTCATTATTTGTAAGGGAGTTTGTCCTTTCAGTCTTTAATGTACCTATAACTGTTTGAAATCTAGCCGTACTTTAAGCTAACTTAAGTAACTCAAGAGTTACCAACAATTGATTATTAACGTCATGTTTTGAAACTACACGAGGATAACTAGCGATGACCCTCGTAATTTTAGACCTTGGTCAAGTGACGAGGGCAGTGGCGTAACGTACACCCCCCTCAATGCCGGGGAGGGGGCATGGCCTGACTGCCTCCAAATACCTAACCTTTGTAAAATCCAACTTGGAGCCCAAAATCTGAGTTTCCAGAGGGGCTTAAATGTTCTCCGTTACACCACTGAACGAGGGTGATGCCAGTGTAAGCCCTCACTCTTCAAAATTCCACACCATACCAACCGGTGGATACTGGACCTCAACAAGATGGTTACTTGCTTAATGCGCTGTTTGCAGAAGAATATGATGTGGACTTTTTGTAGCTCGGGAAGAAATGCGGAAATAAAATATAAATGTAGGAAGTGATTATGTAGATAAGTGAAGGAAGCATCTGATATACAGTAGAACTTCGTTTATCCGAATCAGTTGGGACCGGACACCGTTCGGATAACCGAAAACCGAACGCGATCCATGCAGTATATGAAACCGGACACTACACTAATATTGAAAATCATCACATGCGGAAAAAGTGCTTGAAGAAAAAGCAAAATAAGTGCAAAATGTCGTAATTTTACCTTTATTGTGGAAAATAATCACTTATTATTTTCCTGTACCATTCTAAACCTTCGTTTTTTCGCTGCAAGGTCTCTGACTCTCCTGAGCACCAGTAGTTGAGTAGGACAGCACTCTGATTGTTGTTCGTACCACTCCATAGCTGTCTTTAACACAGAAAACGCGTTAGCATTTGATGGACCCTTCCTACTTTCGTTCTTGTTGTTCATCCGTTTCATCGTCGACAGGGTCGGATTCTTCTTGCACGGAAGTCACAACCTCGTCCTCACTTAGCATTTGAAATCCACAGTCTTCTGCATCGCATGCCTCCCAGGGGTTTTTGTACATCTTCATTGAATTCTTGAAATTCTAAGATTGATTGGATAAAGTCGGTGTTCTCCACCCTGTGGTTCCGTCATTGATGTCTTTTTTGCCTTCTAAATCTGACCACAGCTCATTTCATGCATTTTCATATACAGTACATACAGTTGGCAAAATAAAACGGGTCTGGATATTTGACGCTCCGGATAATAACCGTCCGAATAAACGACGTTTTACTGTATAACAAAATTGTTCTTCCAAATACACTTTGTGTTCTTCATTTTATATAACTAAATAGATTTATTTACTGGATAACCACAGTATTACACATTACGACAAATGATACATGGAATATAAGGGGGAAAACGAGTTTTATTTTAAATTACAAATGTGTGACCCTTTAGTTACACGAAAAACATAGGATCTGTAATCAAGTTCGTTCTACACATTTTGTAGTCTCACACTGTCAATGATACCTAATGCTGCCCAAAAGAGTTCTTGATGTGCTTTCGGCATCAGTAGTCGACGAGGAGAAAAAACTTACTTTATTCGATTCTTACTATTAGTTCACTCTCTCCCTATATATATATATCTTGTTCAAATTTTCAATCGTTAATAAAATACTTTCTACTCATCCATTCAAGTTCAAATAAATTTTTAAACTTCTAGTGGATGACAATTAAATTTAATACAGTTTTTTCAAACATTAATTAATTAATTAAATTTTATTTTTTAATTTTAAATTTATTCTGCGTTACTTCTGTCGTAGTTACAATTAGCTGCAACAGATGGTACCAATACGTTTTTCTAACAAAGTAGAAATTGTCGTTAAAAGAAAATTTTATCTTGTTTTTTTTTATTTCATGTATCACTTATTGTAATACGAGTATTAGTTTCGAAAATACATTTTTTTTAAAACACGGTCATAGATATACATAGATATATAATTACATGTTAATATTGTATTTAGGGAGATACTAATTCTTACATTAAATGATGTGCTAATATACGAATTCGATAGCATCTTATCTAATTAAAAATAGAAGCAGAATTAAAATCATAATCATTCGTTGCATCATTTTTTATTATATTCACCGAATTTCACAAAAAAATTAAGCACGGTTTCATTGAATCGATTGATTTAGGTAGTTGTTTATATCTAAAACAAATATTTACTAACTCTTGCCAACACTCTTCCAAGTATTTTATATAATGAGTTTACTTTGAGTAATCACAAAATATTTTGCAAGTATTTCCCCCAAAGAAACAATATATAAATTCAAAAAAAAAAAATTCCGAAGAAACGTTTTAGTTTTCTATAAAATATAACGTTAATACTTACAGTTAGTCACTTGATACAAGCCACTGAAAAGAAATTTGCTCGACACCACCAAAAAAATCAGTTTCCAAAAAACCACACTCGCGGCAATAAAAATATACGATATAACGATGGATCGTTTCATTTTGAAACTTTATCCTTATTATAAACCAAGTTAATGTATATTACTTTAGAATTATAGAACATATATATATATAAAAGAAATAGATAATAGTCTTATTAATATGGAAATTAAAATTTCTTGGATAACGGCTTTCATAATTACTATAGACTACGAAAAAAAAACATTATTTTCATTCTAATGCTGTTTCTACATCTAAACTTAACTTTTAATGCTTTCTTTAATAACATTAAATTTTATAGATGTTCCGATTGTATAAAAGCTGTTTGTGAAGTATTTTTTTGAATTATTTAAGATCATCAATTTCTTTTATTCATAATATTTGAAGTAGATGTATCCTATGTACTTGACCTTTCAACTAACTAAACAGGTTTCCGTTAACGTTTTTCTCTACTTTGTATAATCCGCGCATTTCTTTTACAATCAAAGTAATGCGTTCGAAGATTTTTGTATATTATGCATACTTAAAATTAATTTCATATACTTTGAAAATTTCTGTACTTCTCATAGACCTGTATTTTAGCTGCAATTCATAGCGCTTGAGTGGGAATTGAACGATTTCTTTATAATAACAAATTCTTTATTTAAAATATGAGGCTATATACTATAGGCTATGATGTTGTGTGTTGTGACTTATGCCACCTGCCTGACGAAGTCAGATTGAAGCCCGCGAAATTCATTGCGGCTAAGGGCTAGAATTGTTACACCTGTCTTTAACCTTAACTTTGAGCACCCTGCAGGTGACAGCACGATTTTGCTCGGCTCCACCCCAATTTTGAGAGAGAAAATCCTGGGGTGGTTGGTGGACTGGCCACCTCTCTTCCCTTTCCACCAACCACGCGAGAGGACTTGCGGCTCGACGGCTATTTAGAGTACCCCCATGCCTCAAAGGCACTATACATTGTGACGGGGCTTTATCGGATTTTCTTGCTAATCCTTTTAGGGAATCTTTGGAACCAGAATGGCATTATTTCAATCCAATCCTCTCAAGAAGAAACCGCGATATGCAGATTAGTTATTAGATACATATTGGAGCTTTAGTATTCGCGTGTTAATAGAATATAGGAGAAGAGTAAGATAGTAGTCGGATAGAGAGTAGTAGAATGAAAGAATAATAGTAGATGAATAGTAGAAAAATAGAATAGAAGAAGGAGACAGAAAGCCAGATGCTGATCGCCGTGAGATATTGGTAAGCCATTAAATATAGAAGTGTAATTATAGAACGGACTCTAACGTGTTAAGGAATTGGGTGATCAATTAATTTATTCCTACAAATCTAGGTCGCGTGGATGAAGAGATGGTACCCCGGGGCCTTGGGGTATCACAACATCTGCAAACACCCATGTCTTCTCCGGGATTCAAACCCAGTCCCTACGGCACAGCAGTTAGCGTCACTAACCACTATACCGGTAGGGCGACCATAGGCTACGTACAGACACTTATATAGCCTACTATTCACCGGCACTACTACCTTGTTTCACATCATTTTAGCGACCATTGGGTTTTTGTTGCTGTGGTTGTTGTTTATTATAACCACGGATTTTGTTTACCAACATATTTATCAAGGTAGTCAGAAACATGCTCTATCAAATTCAGGTCTGGAGATTGAGCAAACTTTTCCATTCGTTGAACACCGCCATCCTCAACAGAATCATCAATAAACCCAGCACGATGAAGTCACGCATTATCATCCATCAGAATGAATTCATAACCAATAGTAGTGGTATATGGGGGAACATGTCTATCAAAGGCTATGTCCCAATATCTCACACAAGTTAGAATTCCTTTATGCTAGCTAATATGACCACCGAGAGAAATCTCTGGCAAACCCTGATTGCACTACCTCTTGTAACCATGATTCCACCACCTTTGCCTTTCAACTATGTTATATTAGTTGTATCTAATGTGTTGTTTCATCCATACAAATCGTTGCTTTAATCAATGCTTTAAATCATTATGTGAACCTGTATTCGTTTGTAAAGTGTTCCAGAAACGTGTTCTTGTTCCCAGTATAAACAGTCATATGTCTATCGTTGGTTTAAAGGTCACACTGTGACTGGTCTTTACGCAACCTTCATGCTAATCCTCTTGGGGAATCTTTGGGCTAACATTCGCGTTTAATTCGCCACCATCCCTCTCAAGAAGAGACTTTTATAAGTAGCTTATCTAGAATATATAAAGTCGGAGTTTGGTAACTGTAAAGAAGGAGCGGAGAATCTGTTGCAGCGTTACTAAGGTGAGATTTAAGGGATTTATGGAACTTGAGTTAAGAACGGAATTTTGCCACTATACTTAATTAGTGGATTAGGAATTGATAGTTTAAGATTGATTAGGTTCATTTGATCTATTTATTTGCGCTTGTTCATTCAGGGTTTGTTGCTTTCTTTATATCACTCTTGTGGTTTAACTTGTGGTTAATTAGTGTGCTTGAATAATAATAAATTAGAATTATTATGGAAGTTTCTTGTCATGCTTTGTTTCCTTCAACATCATTGGGTAGGCAGGACAGTGAGGGAGCGACTTCAGGGAGAAGTCGCTTACAACACATAGCAAGTAGTCATGAGAAGAACCCAGGATTGGGAAAGCGTCTCCCAGCGTAGTACAGGAGATACTTGCTTCTGATACGACAGGATGATCGGCAACGAGCCGATGCACAATACTGTTTTCCCTCTTTCGGATCAAAAGAGCTAAAAAGCTGTCTCCCGTAAGTATCATAACTCTAGTTAATCTGAGAAAGGTCTTCTAGATATAGAATTCTTCCCATTTAAAGTGATCGCAAAATACTTGTATTACATTGCAAGACACATCGAAACTTCTAGCGGCATCAGCTTGTGACAACTCCATTTTCACTGATCAATGTACCTGTCACCTGAACGAAGCGGGTAAGCGTCCTAGACATTGACGGACTAGTCTAGATATCAACAATGAAATTATCAACTATTGAAAACCAAGAATCATGCATAAAACGTACCGTCAAAGATTTAATTTGTGAATATATTCTCTCACACCGATATAAGTGCCCATTTCCTTAAAATAAAAGTGGTTGCTATCATTTTTGGCGTAAGTTTTCTTTCAAAACGTCACAGTTAAAAGAGTATTTTCCCCAAGAGGTTAAGTAGAATCCTTAATAGAACTTCTTTACATCTACTCAATAAAATAAACATGCTTGCCAAATTAATCTAAATCTAATAGTTCAAAACCGGATTTTTTTATCAATAGGCTCCAGTAACCATCTTTGAGGGTCGATTTCTGTAAGATCCATTGAACAAACCTGTTCAATTCAACAACAGAGACATACATACCAAATTTCTGTAGATCCAAATTACTGTATTATTCCAAATTACTGTAGGTCTAGTAGTTCGAAAACGGGTATTTTTTTTATCAATACTCCACAAAAGATTCCCTCTCCCACATAGGAGTCGAATTTTGTAAAATCCTTTCTTAGCGAATTTCCATTTTACAAAAGTAACATGCATACTAATACGGTAAGTAATAGCTCTCTCTCGCGCGATAGCAAAAATTTTTTATAAATAAATCTCAGCAACTCCCCCCTCACCCCAATACAAGTCAATTTCCGTACAATCCACACACACACACACATTTTTAGGGGATTTATATTCAACAAAAAAAAGCACTCATGCCAACAAAATTTTAAGTCTATATGTCTTAAAGTTCAAAAGCGGTAATATTATATAAGCGGTATATACTGCTCCTTAAGCCCTCCCAACGACCTTTCTGATCAATTCTCAAAACACTTTTTGTAGTGGATCTTTACTGCATGAAAGGAGCGGGCCTTCTAAATTTCTAGCATGTAGGGGTCTAATAGTTCAAAAACAGGAATATTTAAACGCTCAGGAACATTGAAAATAGCGACCCAAGAAGGAAGCTAAGTACAATCGCGAAACTTTGCAAATAAGTACAGCGTAATGTGATATGCAAATGATCCAAGTTTTGTGCCAATAAGCATGCTCATACACGCCGAGGTGGCGCTACAATCAGGAAGAGGGTGCTATATAAGCCAGCGCAAATTCGAAGATTCATAAACGTGACGATTACCCGCCGATTGCAGAAAGACTGGTAAGCAAAACATGCCAGGTAAACGTGTTAGAAGACATTTCTCACAGTTAAGCGAGTTTGAGAGAGGCCTGATCATTGGAATGAAAACTGAAGGCTGGTCGACGTGCCATGTTGCTGACCAGGTGGATCGTTCGGAGTGTGCCGTTAGAAATTGATGGGAGCAGTGGACACGAGAAGGTACCCACGCGCGGAAAACCGGGTCTGGAGTGACCAGGAAGACCACGAGGAGAGAGGATCGAAGGATCGTGTGACAAGCACTTGTGGACCCCACAGTGACTCGTTCAACGATACAAGCAGACGTAGGCGTAGCAATTGTTCCACAAACAATTTACAGACACCTTGCAGAAGCAAATCTTAAATCCAAGCGCCCTTTTCGTGCACTCCCTTTAACACCGGAACATCGGCAACTGCGTCTACAGTGGTGCCAAGCCAGATCAATGTGGAATGTCACAGATTAGCAAAAGGTTGTGTTTAGTGATGAATCCCGGTTTGTTTTGGGGACAGATGATAACCGTGTACGGGTGTGGAGGCGCCCTGGTGAGCGGTACAATTCCCCCACACTGTTCTACGTCACACTGCCCGCACAGCTGGTGTAATGGTCTGGGGGGGTCATAGCCTATGATAGCCGGTCCACTTTAATTGTGATGCGTGAAACCTTAACGGGCCAACGTTACGTTGATGATATTCTTCGACCCCATGTAGGACCTTTCCTCAATGCTCCCAGGGGCAATTTTCCAGCAAGATAATGCTCGCCCGCATACAGCAAGGGTTGCTCAAAACTTCCTACGTCATTTTCAGACTCTTCCATGGCCGGCCCGCTCCCCCGATTTGTCCCCTGTAGAGTACGTGTGGGATCAGCTAAAACGACAGATACCATCGTGTCACTCTGTATATGATTTAGAGTTGGCTGTTCAAGATTTGTGGGCCCATCTGCCTCAGGACAACATAAGGTGTCTAATCAACTCAATGTCGGACCGTGTGGCGGCATGTATTGCAGCTGGAGGTGGTACAACGCGCTATTGAAGTTGTCCAGTATTTGTGTCGTAGCACACCCTGTATTTGTTTAATTGTCTTGTTTTTTAGAGCAAATGAATCTCTCATCTGTGTCATTATGTGTATTAAATTTCATTTCAATCCTATGCTTTCTTCTTGGGTAGCTATTTTCAATGTTCCTGAGTGTATATAACGCCCCTTATGCCCTCGTGGCACTCCTTGGGGCTCAGTTTTTGTAAAATACCTTGTGTAACGGATCTTACCTTTAGAAACGGAACAGGCCTACCAAAGTTCAAATTTGTAAGTTCAAAAATGGGAATATATATCTCTAATGCCTCTTGGGAGACAATTTTACATACTCAGAACCTTCTTGGGCATGCGTCAAACCATTCCTCGAAGTTTCATCGCAATTGGATGAACGACATTGGAAGACAAGAGACATACAGACCCAAGCATTCATTTTTATTTTTATAGATAACAATATTACATGCATTATCCCTTTATCCTCCGTATTATGATTTGCTCCAATTTTTTTCATGCAATATTTTTTTGAGTCACTACGTTGAAAATTAAGAGGTATACAGAATTAAAATACTCATCTTTGTGGAATTTAATCTGTTATAGCTAATTAATTAAATTTGTACTTTAAAGTACCATCAGTAAGCAGAGGTTTAAAATATTCTCATAAAACAAAATAAATGTATGAGTTTATTAAGAGGATTTGGTACCCCCCTAAAAAGTGAACACACTATCATTTTTTAAAATTTTATTTAATCTTATGCTTTGCATTATTATCTTTCGATTAATATATCACTTGTTCATGTCAGAAAGTTAGAAGTTGTGGATAAAACTTCATTTGAAAAATGTAAACTGAGTTGCTCAGAAACCAATGCGGTTAAGTCCATTTTGTGATATTTTCTGATTCTTCTAAATTAATTACTTAAAACTAAGAAGATAAATAATATTCTTTTTTATTATTAAGGGCTTTACTCGTTGCTTCCTTTTTTCTAGGTCATAGAAAAAAAGGACACAACGAGTAAATCATTTAATAACTAAGAAGAATATTATTTATTTTATCAAAATTAACAAAAATCAGAAAATATCACAAAACGGACTTAACCGTATTGGTCCCTGAAAGGTTCAATTAACAAACTAGGCAATTTGACCATGACCGTTTTTAGAAAAAAAAGCGTTTTTATAAAAAAAAATCTGTTTAAAAAGAGAAATAATAACTATTAAAAAGAATGTGTAATACATAAAGCAGGATATTACCAAGACATTACAATAATGCAATTTTTTTTCTTTGTGAAATGTGTGCATTTCAATTTTTGTCTTAATTTTTGAATTAAGAAATTTTATATCAAAAATTTCATTATTTCAGTTTTTATTCCTCATATGTTTTCCATACAAATACAATAATTCCATATTATGTGAAGAAAAACTCTAAAATTTCTGTCATGACAGACTTACCATTTTTCTTGAATTTTAATGTGCAATTAATACTCTCTAAAAATTGATCCTTTATAAAAATGTATGAGTTAAAAAAATACGAAAAAAAATGCAAGTATTTTAAAGAAAAATATATAACTAATGTCGTAAAGAGGCATTTAAGTTTTTTTTAAGCTTACTATAGTTAATTTTTTAGGAGTATAAACTTTAGTGATTTTTCTCAGTTTGTGTTTTTTCGATACATTAGTGCATTCAAAATGCTACTCCTTCCACAATTATTTACCAATCACTTACATTTTTTTCTTGTGTGTTGTATATAAAGCATGTAACAAAATTAGGGATCCATTTTGCTGTAAACTGAATACGTTCAAAAAATAATAATAAAATGTAACATATATTGGCTTTTTTGTTGAATTTTAGCATACATATAAACATTTTTTTCTCCAAAACTAATTAAGTTATTCGAAAATCAATACCTAAAATTGTTTAAAACAGTCTTAAGAATATTAAGAAAAACTTTCTCTAGTCAAAAAAATTAATAATTACAGCAGGGGAGTAAAATTTTAAAATATTTCAGATTTTCTTCAGAAAATTAAAATTTTTAAAATTGTGTAAATACTATGTAAAAATATTTCATCTCACATCATTTTTTTAGAAACATTATAAGAAATTCTAAAATATAATTTTTAAATACATTAATAAAGAAAATTGTTCAAAGGGTACCAAGTCCTCTCTAACTCTAAAAAATGCCAAACCAGAGAAAACTAATATTTTGCTGCACAAAATATATATTTTTTTAAAGTTATAAAATTTTTAAAATTTATTTACTTTTTTTACAAATAAAAACAAATTTTACACCTAAATTTAATTTGATGATTTTCAAAAAGAAACCATTTTTATTTTTATTAATACACAAAAATACATTACACTTTGTGCATTTTGAGGGAGGTTTCGATTGAATATTTTTTAAACCACTCCATTCTGGGGTAGGAATACTGTATTTTCTGAATATGAACTGCTGCAACCTAGATCTTGTTCAGTCTCTTGATCGCCTTTTTCAGAATCTGACGAAAATTCCAGCAGATTATTTACTGGGACTCCTTCATCTGAAGAATCATCTGTCAGTGCATCACTGCTTTCACAAATGGTAGTCCTGTAATAAATTCAAAACTTCTTGAAGGCTGAGCTTCTTCTTTATAGACAATTCTAAGAAATGAACTACTGCACCTTAAAAACCTCCGATTGTTGTTAAATCTAAGTAACACACAAAGAGATAAAAATGTTGTTTTTTTTAATAAAGAATAGATATTTCATTTAATTGTGCGGCGAAAAAAGCGATCTCTGCTTCAAATTTTTTAAAAAAAACAAATGAATTAAACTAAAAAGAAATCCTAAAAAGAGGAAGAAACAATAAACAATAACAACTAACCACTAAGAAACAATATATATATATATATATATATATATATAACTCTAGTATACTTTAGTAATGACGCTATAACACAACTAAAAACAATAATAAACTACACGGACGAAAAGTAAACACGAAGAGCTTTTTGTACGATCCAATGTACTGGCGGTACTTATAAGTACCACAAAGTTATTTAACTATAAAATCAATTATATAAACTGCTCACTTAAAATAAGTAGTTATATCGTTTTCTAAGGACTTAACTAACATATAAAAAAATAAGACACTAATCTTTTGACTGTAATTACTTTTGCGGAACAAAAATGACAAGTTTGGCAATCCGATCAAAAGGACAGCTGAAAACACAACTTCATTTTTAAAACAATGCTCCTTCCCCGCTAAAATACTTATCATACAACCCGTGCTGTCGTATATCTCGGAAGAGTGGGATTAAAAGAACATTCCTATTAAGTACCATCAGAATATTCGTAAAAATGATTTCTCTGTGTCATTTTAAAGTGGGTGGTATTTATATATACACTGCTGGCCATCGTAAAAGCAACACTCTGAAAGAAGCATGCTAATAACACATGAAATTTATAACATGCATTAGCGGAGGTGAGATATGCAAATGATTAGAATTTCAGCGTAGACTCAGATCACGCGCGCCTGTGGCGCCACCTCAAAGCGCTATTTAAGGCTTGGAGACTTCTACGATTTCAAGTTCGGCAATTGTGCTTTTCTTGTGGTTTTTTTCAAAAAACGATCAGTTATGTCTCGTAGAAAACAGCAATCAGATTTTGTTCAAGTATCCGAGTTCGACAAAGGAAGGATAGTGGCCTACCGAGATTGTGGATTATCTTTCAGGGAAATAGGTAGTCGTGTTGGACGAAACCAAACAACTGTAATGAGGATACGTGACCGTTGGATGCAGGAGAGTACGACGGACCGACGTGGTCGACCGCATCCACCTCATTGCACCACTTCGCGTGAGGACAGGCAAATTGTGCGCATGGCAGTGACGGATCGCTCAGAACCGTACACAGCACATTGAGTCTGTAACGCATCATTCGGTGTCTGCGCGTACCATTCAATGCCGTTTACAGCACAGTGGTCTGTCCGCAAGACGTCCATTGCTTGGTCTACCCTAGACGCAGAACCACAGACGTCTTCTCCACCAATGGTGCGATGAAAGAAGGATGTGGGTGGCAGAATGGAATGAAGTTGTCTTTACTGACGAATCATGCATCTGTCTGCAACACCACGATGATCGGATTCGAGTCTAGAGATACCGTGGAGAGAGAATGCTGAACAGCTGCGTTATGCACCGCCTCACTGGTCCTGCACCGGGTATTATGGTATGGGTCCGTATTGGATATCACTCTCGCACTCCTCTAGTACGCATTGATGGTACTTTAAACAGCCAGCGATACATCTCCGAGGTGTTGGAGCCAGTTGTCCTTCCTTACCTTCAGGGCCTGGCCACAGCCATATTTCAACAGGATAATGCGCAACCACACGTGGCACGCATAGTCCAAAGGTTCTTCATCAATCACCAGATTGAATTGCTTCCCTGGCCGGCTCGCTCTCCGGATCTTTCACCGATAGAAAACATGTGGTCCATGGTTGCTCAACGATTGACTCAGATTATACCCCCAGCTGCCACACCAGATCAACTTTGGCAACGTGTGGAAGCTGGTTGGTCTGCTGTACCCCAAGAACACATCCAAAGTCTCTTTGAATCAATGCCGAGGCGTGTGGCAGCGGTGATCTCCAACAATGGTGGCTACTCTGGCTACTGATTCTGGCAGGAACCACACTTTACAGAAGTCTATAAATTTAATCATTTGATACTTGGTCAACATGTTATCTTCAAAATAAATTTTGTTGTGTTATCTCTTGTCTTTCTTGGTGTTGCATTTACAGTGGCCAGCAGTGTATATACCGTCAGTAGATAAGGGATTAAAACCAAAAGTTGATAATCACAAAGGGAAAATATGCATGTGTGGAAAATATGTCAATTATAATTTAATATTATGGTTGGTTTCATTTGGATTAACCTTTTCATTGCAGGGATTTCTCATAAAATAATAAATTTTCTTGATTTGCTTATTTCAAAAATTGTGATGTTCTCTTTAATTATGCTGTGTTGTAATTGATTAGCCTCAGTACAATACACAGAAAAAAATGATATTACAAGACTGGTTCTAGCCCCAAGTAGCAGTCCTCAATTCCCTGTTTATTGATAACGTAGCATCCTTCATTATTACATCCAATTTTATACCTCTCCCTTTTAGTATTATACATAAATGTATTCTCTCTCTCAGTACGTCTAATTACTATTTTTAAAGTAGTCACTTAGTGCTTATTTTTAATGATTTAAAGAAATTACTAGTTAAAAAACTCTAAAAATATAACGTTTTTTTTTTTCATACTTTTTTGAGTTCCTTCATGGAAGAAAAAATGCTTGCTGTTTAAAAGATGTCATTTTTCCGATTACAAATTTAGCATTTCTTAAAACTGTGTGCATTGTTTAATTTTATTCCATTTCTTAATAATTGTATTCTAACAGCAGTTAAAAAATAAGAAATTGTCCCACATCCCATTTTATCCAATACTATTCTCTCAAATTTTTACAATTTATTTTATTTTTAAATATAAAGAATTCCCCTAATTTAAAAAATATATCAACTGTTACAATAAAAAATTATAAATCTTATTTTTTTTAAAAAGTAATTATATATCTAAAGGAACTAAGCATTTATTATGCATACAAATTTTTTAAAAAAATTATGCTCTTTAACTGCACTAAAAATATTCTTCTAAGAGTGTTTCAAAAGTACAAGTCCTAAACTGAGAATCAAAATTCATTTTTTAATGTATTCTCCTTGACTGATATAATTTTTATTTCAGAACTTTTTATGCAGTAGAAGAACCTTGTAAAACTCCTTTCGCTAGCCTTTACGTCACTGGCTAGGACGTAGCCAAAAGGATGAAGCTCCAATGGACGACAGACCCATTTAATAGGATCTTGGGTCATTTTGAAGTCTCGCCCCGTCAAGTGAAATGTTCCTTCTTACATTCTCCAGTCCATAAATTTAAATTTAAAACTTATTTTAAAATACAGTGAGTGTCTGAACAATAAGAACACTAACTTTCTAATTGAGGATGAAACCATCTCTTAAATTATTCTCTAAGTGTGTTCACATTGAGGCAAATTTTCATTTTTTTTTAAAAAATATTCATTGCATCTAGATTTACAATTTATTTTCCTAATTGCTATTTTTGTTTAACTTGAAAATTACTGAGGTTGTTGAAAATGTATTATTTATTTATTTTTATTTTTATTACATATTACAAACTTTAAATTTCAGATGGCAACGTAAGTAATAAAATTGTATTACTATTTAAGTATTTTGCGAATGGCAACACCGGTATTTTGTTCAAGTGTTTATGTTTAGAATAAATGTTAGAATAAAGTTTGTTTTTGATCGGTGATCTTCGAAAAGATTTATCTTTTTTTTATTTCAAATTGCTAGCCACCGTAGCACGAGTTTTAATTAAAACTATTTCGATTTTTAAAAGTGTGGAAAAAGTGATTTGCTGTCCTTATAATATTTTTGAAAGCTAAGAAAATTAGTTTAGATTTTCTTCTTGTTAAGCTGCAGTAGATATACTCACCCTCGAAATCATCTAAAATCTTATCTCAAAATTTATCTTCGTTGCAATATTACCTTCAAAGCGTTACTCAAACAGATCCACATCCAGGTTCTTTGTTGAGAAGATGAAACATTTAGATATCTACTATACCCTAGTCTGTATATAGTAAACTCGGAAGAGATCTTCTGAAAAATATACCTGGAGTGTGAACTTAAAATTTTAAGGATCACAGGACAAGGGAATAAAAGAGAAGAACGCTACCTTTTATTTTAGATGTAATTTTTGAGAATTTTTTAATGACGGATCCTTTAATTACAAACATTTCTTTATTTCTAATGGACTGTGTTTTGGTGTTTAATTATAAAGATTGAATTTGACATACTCATTAAGAGAGGAAGAGAATACATAATCCTGATGGTTTGTATGCAGCCTTGAACAAAATTGTAGTAAAAAGATCTTTGAAAATTAAATACTTGAAAGTTTAGAAAAATTAAAGTTGAATAACATATAAACATGCATGCAATCTAAAGATAGTTGTTAAATAAAACCAGACTTTATTTGATATGGGAACTAACCAATGGGTGCTAGTTCGATATCGGGGGTAATAGCGCCAAGTTGTTGTAACATTACAATATGGTTAACTTAATATTTTTATCGTCTATCAATGTGGTTGCCATGGGGGATAACGTATATTAGAAATAACTTTTATTGGTTTTTCCGCTGTAACCCTATTAATTTCAGACGATTTTAATTGATTTCTGTAAAAATTTAACCATTTTCTGTGTAATTTTTCTATTGTTTGCGTCTTCTGTTTAATTCTGTGCTATTTTCGAATTTGGTTATTTCTAAAATAAGTGAGTACTAGAATATTTTTTTCTTAAAAGAATAAGTGTTGTGCTTTTAATTATCGCTATAAATCGTTTATTTTCGTTTTATTTTACGTTTTAAAAGTTTTTTTTTTTTTTTACGTTCTTTGTTCAATGAAATTCGTTGAAGGAACTTGCAGTGCAACTACTTTGCAACTACTTTTTGCTTTCACTACTTTGTAATTAGAATTCTTAATTAATTTTAACATACATTATGTAATTATTTAATTCATAATTTAATACAAAAATGCAATTATTACTATGTGTAATAATCATATAATATTCGTTATTTATAATTGTTTCTTTCAACATTTATTTATAAATATTATTACATATTTTGTTATTTATTTATAATTATTATTTTTATTTACTTATAATTATTATCGTTATTTATTTATAATTATTATGTTATTTATTTATAACTAATAATTGTAGGCAATAATAGTAAACAAATGACGGCATATTCACCTGACTCAGTCATCATATGAATTTAGTCTATCGAACTCAATACAAAAAACTGATTGAACTATTAACACATTCTATGTTAAAAGCAGATATGAATGAGATCTTGAGTTTTAGTTAAAAGTTTATACAGAACATCTTCAAAACTTTAGCAAAGCTATAAAAGGTCTTCGTTACAACATATTTATGAGAAAAATGTTTGACATGTCAGAAAAAAACACATAATACAGAAATAAATTGGAAGATTAACATGAAATACAAGTACACATTTACAAAACAACCTTGCTCTTTGGTGTCCAGCTTCAAACTACATTGGACTTCATTCCAAATTCTTTAAATTTCTGGAAAAAATTTATGAAAGAAAAATTATTTTTTAAAAGGAAAATTTATAAATAAATATCGATCAGTCAAAAAATTCATAATGCAATCTAAATTTAGAATAAATTGAAAACAACTAGATTGATATTCTTCAGATGAACAAATATGCATGAATTAAATAAATATAAAAATAAATACAATTATTTTTCAATATTAATAAAATTTGAATATACCAAATAAGTGAGCAATCTCCACTTTCTGATATTTCGGGGGCCTATCTTATCAGTTCACGGAGCTTGAAGAACCTTCATCCTCCGTACAGGAAAATATTCGTAGAACATAATCGGGATACTGTGAATCCTTAGAAAGTTTCCCTATAAAATAGTTTAATTTCTGAGCATCACAAATTCTTTAGGTTATTTGAGTTTAATTTTTTTTTTATAAATATAACAATCCCTATAATAATGAACAATGCTTAATTTATGAGATATATGTTAACTATAGTTTAATGTGCAAGATCAAAATAAATAGCTAAGACAAAGGCTTGGCTGAAATTATCATTTCAATTAGTAAATGATCACAGTTATTGGCACCAGTTGGGGAGAATTCTTTGTATAGATTGCTCCGAGCCAACTGTTGTAACCTTTTTGTTCAGTTCGAAAATTGTAGCGATCCCATATGGTTGGGATCCGTTTCGCTTAGTAAAAACTGTCAAATTTACAGTCCATTTAGTTATTTTAGTCAACATTTGGTCCGCTCGCGGGGAGTTGTAGAACCTTTGTAGCATCGTTAGAATTAATAGTAGTATGTCTAAAGAAGCATTAAAAGCGTTGATTAGAAAGCGTGGAGCTGTAAAAGCTCAGCTTACAAGAATTAAGAGCTTCATGAACAATCCTGATGAAAATGACAAAACACATTTAGAATCCAAACTGGATACCTTGAAAAGCTTACGAATCAAGCTAAGTGATATTCGGGATGAATATTATGAAGTAGTAGCAGATGGTAGTGATTTGGAACCCCTTGAATCAGAAATTCTGGATTTAGAAGATGATTGCGAAGATATATATATATATATATCCAGGTAAGAATTAAAAATATTCTTTCAAATATTGATCTGAAGAATAATGTTGTTACATCTTGTGAAAATAGTTTTAAGAACATTAAATTACCAGATATTCAATTGCCACGATTTAATGGTTCTTACCATGAGTGGTTTAATTTTAAAGAACAATTTGTTTCTTTAATTGATTCTAACAATAGTTTAAATGATTCTCAAAAGTTGTATTATTTAAAATCTACACTCACTGGAATTGCTAAGGATGTTATAACGATTGATGATTCATATATTTCATTATTTGAATGCTTGAAAAAGAGATTTGAGAATAAAAAGTTGATAATAAATAGTCATTTCAGTGAAATATTGTCATTGGAAAAATTTACTCACGAATCAGCTAAAAATTTAAGAACTTTAATAGATTGTTGTCAAAAACATTTAAGAGGATTAAAAATAGTAGGATTAGAATTAAACGAATTTTCAGGAATTCTATTAATAAATTTAGTTTTAAGAAAATTAGATAAGGAAACAAGAAAGAATTATGAGCTCAACTTAGCCTCTACGGAACTGCTTAAGTGGGAGGATTTTATGAACTTTCTGTTAAAACGTTGTTTAATTCTAGAAAATATTCAAACAAATAATGCAACAGCTTTTCCATCGGAACGAATTTATAAAACAAAGTCTTTCCTTGCTAAATTAGATCCGGCTAACTGTGTAATTTGTAAACAACAATCTCATCCTGTATTTAGATGCAAAAAATTTAACGATTTGAGCGTTAATGAAAGATTTAATTCAGTGAAAAGGAACAATCTTTGTATTAATTGTTTCAGCTCTTCTCATAAAGTGGCTCTATGCAAAAGTTCGAGGAATTGTCCTAATTGTTCTAAGCGTCACAATTCACTTTTGTGTAAAAATTTCGACAGAAATGTGGGTAGCCAAAGGAATCCAGGTAGCGAAACTCTGCCAAATATGGAACCTAGAATCACCACCCCTACTTTAAATGTAAACAGTGAATGTTTCCAACCGAAGCAAACTGTCGAATCGTTTGAAAACGGAGGGGAATTCGAGGGATATTCTAAAGGTCATTCAACTATGCTCTTAAGCACAGCTGTAGTATATTGTCAAAACAGTCACGGGGAAGTCTTTCCTCTGCGTGCCCTACCAGCACCTCCTAGAAGGTGTTGGCCCTACTGGACTCGGGTAGTCAAAGTAACCTGATCACCCACGAGGCTGCCTTGGCTTTGGGGTTGAAGTGTGAAAGAGTAAACACCTCTATTTGCGGTGTTAACGGGACTCCTCAATTTATAAAAAACAAAGTGTCTACTGTTGTTTCAAGTAAAAACAGACAGTTTCATAAATTAATGGAATTTCTTGTTGTACCGAAAATTACGGGTTTGACTCCAACAAATAAATTAGATATTAGTGGGATAAAAATTCCTGAGTATATTAAGTTATCGGATGAGAATTTCTATTCGCCTGGAACAATCGATTTGCTTTTATCAAATCAGATTTTCTTTGAAATTCTAAATAGTGGGAAATTAAAACTAGCAGATGTGGGAAGCTGATATTGCAAGATACAGTATTCGGTTACGTAGCTAGCGGCGTTATGTCACATAATTACACTAAGAAGAGCTATTGTGGACTAGTTATTAATGCAAATGAGCTTAATAATAGTATCAAACGCTTTGGGGAAATTGAAAATTGTCCTGATTTTGAAATTCCTACAATGAGTAGAGAAGAAAAATTATGTGAGGAACACTTTACGAGTACTTATAATAGAGATGAAACTGGTCGTTTTATCGTGAAAATGCCTCTGTCAAGGGATCCGAGTTGCTTGGGAGATTCGAAACAAATGGCATTGCGTAGGCTTAGTTCATTGTGGAGAAGATTAGTTCAAGATCAAAAGATATTGGAATTATATAGAAATTTTACACGTGAATATTTAGAAATGGGACATATGGAAGAAGTAGTGGAAGATGAGGATTCTGCAATTGTGTATTATCTCCCTCATCATGGTGTCTACCGCCAAGAAAGCAAAACAACTCCTTTACGTGTAGTTTTTAATGCATCCTCAATTACTACTTCAGGGGAATCCTTAAATTATTTACAATTGAATGGTGGTGTTATACAAAGGGATCTCTTTTCAATCTTATTTAACTTTAGAACTCGCAAATTTGCGGTAACAGCAGATATTAAAAAAATGTTTTGGATGATTTTGATCGATGAATCAAAGCGTGATTTATTACGCATTGTTTGGAAAGATAAAACTGACAGTCCTGTGAAGATTTTTCGATTAACTATGGTTACTTACGGCACCAAGAGTGCACCAAGAGTGCACCATACCTTGCGACAAGATCATTGAAACAGCTTGCCATATATGACGGTGATAAATATCCATCAGCTGCCGCAGTTATAATGTCTGATGTCTATATTGATGATCTTCTTAATGGTGCAGACGATTTAGAATCTGGAAGAAAACTCCAAGTGCAACTAGTTTCAATGCTAAAGGGTGCTGGAATGGAACTCCACAAGTGGTCAGCTAGTAATCCATTACTATTACCAGACTCAATGTGTCAAGTTAAGGACCTCTCTTATTCTTCTTCAACCGAGACCAAGACCTTTGGACTCTTGTGGAAGCCACATCCTGATTCCTTTGCTTTCAAGATTTCTCCTTTGACCTCAAACTGTGACAATCTCATAGTCACAAAGAAATCAGTAATCTCTACAATCGCCAGAATATTTGATCCGCTTGGACTAATTGGACCTGTAATAACCAGGGTCAAAATCTTACTCCAGTCTTTGTGGCAGTTGAAACTTGATTGGAATGATCCGCTGCCTTCGAACTTAGTTTCCTATTGGAAATCCTTCATAGATGCTTTGGAATCTATAAACTGTCTCGACATCCCACGTTATTGTCTACAAGATAAGTCTATCAGAACAGAGTTGCACGGCTTCTCTGACT
Organism: Trichonephila clavipes; assembly: GCA_019973935.1. NCBI lineage: Eukaryota > Metazoa > Arthropoda > Arachnida > Araneae > Nephilidae > Trichonephila > Trichonephila clavipes. The sequence continues at coordinate 788,274 of BMAU01004929.1, read as the reverse complement.
CGTCTGAAAAGGCTTACGGTGCTGCACTTTACCTACGATGCATTAATAAAGGGTGTTTTTTTTAGAGGTATAGAACTTTAAATTGCAATAAAACAACCATGTATTATTCGATTGACATGAATTTTTTTTATTCGAAAGATAATCTTGTGGCATTACATTTTAAATATGATTTCTGGCATAGGACTGTCACGGCTGGCTCGGATGTAGTCCAATCTGGACGTCCAATTTTCGATGACTTTTTCCAACATTTGTGGCCGTATATCGGCAATAACACGGCGAATGTTGTCTTCCAAATGGTCAAGCGTTTGTGGCTTATCCGCATAGACCAATGACTTTACATAACCCTACAGAAAATAGTCTAGCGGTGTTAAATCACAAGATCTTGGAGGCCGATTCACAGGTCCAAAACGTGAAATTAGGCGGTCACCAAACGTGTCTTTCAATAAATCGATTGTGGCACGAGCTGTGTGACATGTTGCACGGTCTTGTTGGAACCACAGCTCCTGGACATCATGATTGTTCAATTCAGGAATGAAAAAGTTAGTCATCATGGCTCTATACCGATCACCATTGACTGTAACGTTGTGGCCTTCATCGTTTTTGAAGAAGTACGGACCAATGATACCACCAGCCCATAAAGCGCACCAAACAGTCAGTTTTTCTGGATGTAACGGTGTTTCGACATACACTTGTGGATTAGCTTCAGTCCAAATGCGGCAGTTTTGTTTGTTGACGCAGCCATTCAACCAGAAGTGTGCTTCATCGCTAAACAAAATTCGCTTATGAAAATCGGGAACAACGGTAATCTCGTTTTGGGCCCATTCGACGAATCTACGCTTTGCTTTATGATCGTTTTGATGAAATGCCAAACCAAACTGAGAATAAATCACTTGACAGCTGTTAAATCGGTCGCCATCTTGGAAAGTAATGCCAACTTAAACTTCTGTACCTGGAAAAAAACTCTCTTTACAAGTGGAGAAATCCTGTTAGGCTCCTGTGCTCCAAATCAAAGGTAGCCCCACTGAAAAGTATTACTATATCCCGATTGGAACTTTTTGGTGCAGTGCTTTTATCAAAGCTTCTTAAAAGAACCCTCGATGCCTTTAAAGTTGATATCAGTCAAAAATTTACCTTTGGACTGATTCCAGCATTGTACTGGCTTGGATCAAAAAGCCACTTGCTCAACTTAAAACATTTGTGAGAAATCGGATCAGCATAATTCAGGAACTCACAGAAAGTGATTTTTGGAAACACATGAATTCTGAAAACAACCCTGCTGACATCCTTTCAAGAGGTATTAGTCCAGATAAAATTCAACATTGTGAACTTTGGTGGTTTGGCCCACCTTTCTTACTTCAGTATTAAGAACTGGAACCTTACGATGTTACTGCCGTAGAAGTAGATGATCTTTTCCTACAAGAATTGAAAGAAACTTCGGACTTTCCTCTATGTGCCTTATTAAGGAACTTTGAACCACTAGATATAATTAGTAATTTTTCATCATTTACTAAATTACAGAGAGTAATTGCCTGGTGTAAGCGATTTATTGAAAATGCAAGACATCCAATGTGCCGAACTATGGGACCTTTAAAGAGTAAAGAGCTATCAGAATCTTTAAAGTGTATCATAAAAAATATTCAAAGAACTTCATTTTATAATGAAATTCAATATTTAGAAAAGGGAATTCCTCTTCCAAACTCATGTAAATTGTTAAACTTGAACTCCTTTTTAGATGATAGTGGATTACTTCGAGTTGGAGGACGGTTAAGAAACTCTCCTATTCCAAGAAATAAGAAACATCCCATGATAATTCCCACCAACCATAATTTTACTTATATTATTATTAATCATTTTCATATTCTCTATTTTCATACAGGTGTTGAAGCTACCTTAGCAAATATTAGGAATAGTTTTTGGATACCATGCGCAAGAAATGTAGTTAGAAAAATTCTTAGAACATGCATCACCTGTAGGAAGGTGAGTGCTAAAGGTTCGCAGCAATTAATGGCTGATTTGCCAGCTACATGAGTCACTTCTTGCAGAGTTTTCAGTCAGGTAGGTATTGATTATTGTGGACCCTTCCAGTTGAAAACTTTTTCAGGAAAATGCAGGCAGATTAGGAAAGTCTATGTTTGTGTTTTTATTTGTTTTACGGTTAAGGCTATCCATTTAGAAATAGTTAGCGACTTAACTACAGAAGCCTTTCTTGCAGCTTTAAAACGGTTTGTGGCTAGAAGAGGGTGACCCATTGAGATCCATAGTGATAATGGTCGGAACTTTATTGGTGCAAATAATGAATTAAGAAAAATACTTAAAGCATTTTATTTAAGGGTAAGATGGAAGAAATAATGGATTTTTTGTCTAAAGAACAAATCAAATGGAACTTCAACCCACCTTCCGCACCACATTTTGGTGGTCTATGGGAGGCGGGGGTTAAATCTTTAAAATACCATTTAAAGAGAGTAATCGGCAATTCAATTTTAAAAGTCATGAAGAATTTCTAACTCTTGTAGTTCAAATTGAAGCGGTTCTTAATTCTCGACCAATTTGTCCTCTTTCTAGTGATCCGAATGATGTTGAAACTTTAACGCCTGCACATTTTCTAGTTGGATCATCATTGGTTGCAGTACCTGATCCTGATTACACTGAGATCCCCATGAACAGATTAAGCCGATGGCAGTTGGTACAAAGGATGAACCAACATTTTTGGCGCAAATGGTCTTCAGAATATTTAAATAGATTGCAACAGAGACCCAAATGGTGTAAGGGCAATGTAGGTTTCAAAGAAGGGGACTTGGTATTAGTCAAACCTTCAGAGAATTCAGATAGTTTAAAATGGCATTTGGCAAACGAATTTTAAAATTGCACCCTGGTAAAGAATAATATAGTCAGAGTAGTAAAAGTTAAGGTAGCAAACAATCGGGTTTAAAACAAAAAATTTGGGTAAACAATGCGTCATAGAAATTTGTATAAGTGTATTGCAAAAAAACGATTTATAAAAAAAAGCAATCTCTGCGGAAAAGTCCATTCTTGACCCGTTACTAAAAACAATACAAAAATGTTTACCATATGTAAAATTAAATTTGTCCTCGTAATTGTATTTAAATATTATTGTGCATTTATATTCCATAAACCGTGATCCTCCAGATATATATATATATATATATATATATTGCATTGTAATTGTTATTTCCATGTATTCTTATTGTATTATTGATAAGTGCTTTAGTAATATTTTTATAATGTAAACTTGTTGAATGCCTACGTCATTGCAAGGCGGGGCAGGATGTTGGCGCCAGTTGGCGAGAATTCTTTGTATAGAGCTGCTCTTCGAGCCAACTGTTGTAACCTTTTTGTTCAGTTCGAAAATTGAGACGTCTATCAGCGATCCCATATGGTTGGGATCCGTTTCGACTATTGTCACCGAAACTAAAAAAAATCAACACAACTTACACACAAAAGTCAAATTTACAGTCCATTTATCAATCGTTTTTGCATTTTAGTCAATCAATGTAAACAGTCATAAAAAAACGTTGTACAACATATTACACTAATTTTTCAGCACAACAAATCATATGTACACTTAAAATATAATAATTCATACAAAACTAGTGTCTGGATAATTTTAATTTCTACGCTACGTAATTACTCTTTTTCAGCACAACAAATCATATGTACACTTAAAATATAATAATTCATACAAAACTTGTCTGACAACACAAAAACAATGTGTGAATTCATACAATATTCATGTAAAATAACAAAAACAGGTTAGTTTTTGAATTAACATATATTTAAAAAAACAAATATAAGTGATTTTGTAAATAGTATAAATAAAATCAATCGAAAACCACTTCATATTATTGTTATGAAAACGATCACCTAAATTATGACCAAGATTACGATAAACAAGACTCGAGTAATGTTTGCGACAAAAAATACATAAGATTATTTCGATTAAGCACAACAAAATTAGAATGGAGTCACTTTAATACTAACCTGTAATGAAATGCTTATTACAAGACACAGATTTAGGATTTACTTTCCAAATTTTTCGTTGCAAAGCAGCCTCCCATTGCAGCGTTCTAAATGGACTTGCAGAAAAGCGGTACATTTTAACTGTAGATAGCAAATTTGTATCGCTTCTCATGATGCATTGAAATACAGAACAGACAGTTCCAAGTTTGCTGTTTCTTGGGCTACTCATTTTAAAATGATAAAAAAAATTCTTAACGAAATCTAAGCGAAATTAAAACTGCTTCTACATACAAACGTATATAAAACAATGTTATTTTGATGAAACCGGATGAACAAAAGGGTTCCAATGACTACAGCGCCTCACAGTACGCTTTACACTAGAACTTGTCCATAGCTATTCTTATGTTATTTATTTATAATTATGTAATACGAGTAATCTCTCTTGTGCATTATTTTTATTTTTTTACAATTCGACGATTATTCTTTTTTATAATAACTATTAAATTATATTATATGATTAATATTTCTAAAAAAAATAACTGTTATTATAAATAATAATAAAGTACTACTAGAATATCTACTCTATTAAAATTCGTAGGTAAACAAATGTATCTATGTAGGTATGGGATGTCGCCCAATTTTCTCTCGAACCACAAGACGCAGAAACTAGCCGAAGGTACCAAAATTTCGGGAATTTCGTTTTGATTATTTATATTCCGATATTCCAATTAGTTAAAAAGATATTAATTAAAAACATTAAAACGCAAAATTAGTATTTTATTACGTACGTGGCGCCACCTGCAGAAAATATCAGAACGATCATTTACTTCGCCTTAAATTTAAAATTTCATTTACCTCACCTTAAAAATTCTGCTTTTACAAAACAACGAAACTTTGGTTATAAATAAATTTATTTAATAACCAGTATAATAAAATTATATATACAGTTACTCCCAAAATTGAGGGTACACCTACTTTTAAAACGGGAATCAATGTTTAGAATGAAAAAATTATATTAAATGAGGGAAATGATTAAAACCTTTAAGCATAGATGCGTTTATTAGATCAAAATTCATTATTTTGAATAATAAAACAAAATATTTGATAGTTTAAACATACATATAATAACTTATAAAGAAAATTAACAGAAATTAATAGCCACAAAATTGAGAGTACATGCATCTATATTCCTGCATAAATCATGAATAATAAAGAGTTAATATTTAGTAGCATAACCTTTTGCTGATATGACAGCTTCCAATCGCCGAGGCATCGATTCCACAAGATGTCTAGTGGTCTCGGGAGCCATATTCAGCCATTCTTCTTGCAATACCGATTTCAATTGTTCCTTGCTTGTAATTTGATGTTTTTGCACAGCTCTCTCAAGGTGGGACCACAGATTCTCGATAACATTTAAGTCGGGAGACCGTGGAGGTGTATTAAGTTGATTCCGACAATGGTAAAGTAGCCATTCTTTTACAACAAACGCAGTGTGCTTGGGGTCATTGTCTTGCTGGAATATGAAATTCGACCCCAGTCCCAATTTATCAGCACTTTCTTTCAAATTATTTTGCAGTATATTAAGATAAGCCATCTTGTGCATGATTCCATCAATGAATACTAGCTTTCCCACCCCCGACGCAGCCATACACCCCCAAACCATCCCCGACCCACCTCCGTGCTTCACAGTAGGAATTGTGTGTTTTGGGTGGTGTGAGGTATTTGGTTTACGCCACACCAAACGACGACCGTCACTGCCGAAGATGTTGAACTTACTCTCATCACTGAAAATGACTTCATTCCAAAACTGTTGAGGCTTTAAAATGTGTTCTTTAGCGAATTTCAATCGCTTGACTCTATCCTCTTACCAATTAAGGGCTTTTTCGAGCTACTCTACCATTATAGCCAGCCTTTCTTAGGACTCTTCGTACCGTTTCTGCAGAAACCGATCGACCTAAAGTATTAGAGGTACTGGCTGCAATTTTAGGAGCACTGATTTTAAGATCAATTTTCACTTGATGTATAACTCTTCACTCGGTTATAGAGTTCATAATTTTCTTTCTCCCTCTTCCTTCGTTATTTGCCCCATACCAGTCTTTTTAAATTTTTGCAGGATTTTTTGGATGCAGTTAACACTTCGTCCAACTACTTTAGCAATGTAGCGGTATCTAAGTAAAACCAGTACTTAGACATCACGCGAAGACGATCGTCTTGGCGTGATCGATAAAGTACTGGCGTTCGGAACGAAAGGTGCCTGGTTCGAATCTATACCTACATTGGTGACCCTGGACAAAAGTAAGAAAACGCAACTTCCTGAACTGTCGTGGCACCATCTACCGCAAGAAAAATAACAAAAAGAAGAGAGTAAAAAAAATAAATAAATAAGAGAAGAAAAATATAAATAAATAAAACATATACTCTCTCCGAAACAAACGATAGATCATCTTTCTCTCTTCTCAGCAAGAAAAATAAATAAGAATAAAAATAAATAAATAAGAATCAGAGAGAGAATAAAATAAGTGTGTAAATAAATAAAAAAAAACATGCTCTCTCTCCAAAAAACAAACAAACGGGGGAAAAATCGTTCGCCTATCCCCCTCACTGGTGGGAGAGTAGTGTAGCGGTATCTAAGTAAAACCAGTACTTAGACATCACGCGAAGACGATAAAGTACTGGCGTTCGGAACGAAAGGTGCACGGTTCGAATCTATACCTACAGCAATATTCCACTGGGATTTACCTTCATTTGACAGTTTAATAACAAGTTTTCTCTCTTCGATCGTCGTTTCTTTCCGATTCTCCATTTTAATCAAGAAATCAAATCACAAACATAAATTTGTTATCAGACAGCCTTTGAAAGCCTTCCTTTATCATAGATCTATTATCAAATTTCTACTTAAAAAATTACTGGTAGTTTTGCATAGTGATTAAAGAAGTGTACCCCCTCAATTTTTTGTGATATTAAAATGGTGTAGTTTTTCTTTCAAACCTTCATATTTTTGTTTCAATCAATTTCCATATCTTACATTTAGTGTTATTTGGAAGAGTAATGTATGCATTTTGAATGTACTAAAGTGAGTTAACATAGCGTATTAATTTCTACACCTGGTGATCCGATGGTGAATTCGGAATTAAGTGTACTCTCAATTTTGGGAGCCACTGTATATATATATATATATATATATATATATATATATATATATATATATTTAAATTTAACTATTTTACAATTTTTTTAAAATATTTTCGGAATTTCTTTTTTTCAGAGGTTTTTAAAACGCGATCTAATTTTTTTCATGAAACTCACACAAAAAATAATTACAGATTCGTAAAGATCATTTATTTTGCCACGATATGCTATAATTTATTTTACAAAATAATTATAATTTGTATTTTTTACATTTTTTTTTTAAATGAGTCGAAAACGGTTCCTTTTTTTGAGTACGAATTATAATTTGTTTCGCTTGAACTTTCTTTCATGTTAATGAAAAAGATGTTTTACCCTTAAAAAAAAGTTCATGCTTTTCCTTTTTTTCCGCGTGTAGAACAATATTATACGTAATCTGTACAAAGATTGATAAAATATATCTTAAGAATTACGGTTAAAAAAAAACAATGTGTTTTTCAATTTCTTTCCCTTTTGCGATAATTATGTAATAGTTACTTTTTTTTAAAGTTTTTTGTTTTAAAATTACCGTTATTTTGAATCGATATATGAAGTTTGAAAGTATTAACATAAAAAATGAAGCCCGAAAAAATCTTTTACTTTAACGAATAACGAAATGGCATATTGAAAAAATCTACCTTTATTTTAAAGCTCAATTCAATGCTCTTCACCGGAGTAAGAACGGCTCAGCTGTTTAAGCGCTGCTTTTTAAAACGGTAGTTTCGAGGTTCGAAACTGAAGAGGAAGAGACTTTCCATTTCGCATCACGCTACATTTTAAAGTTTAAAATTTTTTTAGTGGAATGAAAAAAGGTTAAAATTAAAATGAAATATCAAAAATGTTTTTATCAGATCATTTTTTAATGTATTTTTCAGTATATATATATATATATATATATATATATATATATATATATATAGGCTTCCCCCATACTGTTTTTTTTTCTAACTTATATATTTATATGTTTAATCAAACGTTCAGAAAAAAGCAATCATTTCAATAGCTATCTGTTAATTTTTCTTTCATTTATTACTTATAGAAGTTTGATTTTAATAAATATATATATATATGTGTGTTTTTTTAAAAGGATTATTTCTATTATTTCATAAGGAAATTAATTTTTTGTTAATTAAAAAGTACATCGTCAATTTAAGAAAATAAGTGGAATGAAACAAATTTCGAAAAAGGGAAATTTTTTGACATAATTTTAGAAATCACTCACATTGGGCGCGTACAAACACACACACAGAAATGCTGGTGTCATGAGGAAGAGAGAAAGCCAGAGCATCGCCGGGCTAAGCGGTGGAGGGGGAGTCATTTTGAAAATGAGTATTAGAAGTTCTGATTCTGCGAAAGAAAGGGAAAATTTATAAAAGTAGAGATAGCCCGTGCAACGCCGGGCGATGCAGCTAGTTATATATAATTATGATAAAATCTCTCTATATATATATAAATGCTGTGTTGGTTTGTGTACTCTTGCATAACTCAAAAAGTTCTGCATGGATTTCCCTGAAATATTGACACAACGTTGCATTTGACTCTGGTCAGATTCTTATGTACTTTTTATTTAGAAATTTACTCTAAATTTTTTTTTGATTTAATTTTTAAGTGATTTTTTGGTGTTATGACGTCATAGATGTCATTTATTCGCTCTGAAAGCGAATATTTAAACTTTACACATAGTTTTTTCTGAATTAGTGTATAATTCTGCTATGGTTATGTTAATTGGTTGTAATATTTATCTTTTCTTTTCTTTTTTTTTTTTTTTTTTTTTTTCTTTGATACGTAATTGGGATTATTTTTCGAATAAATTATTTTTTTTTAATTATTCTTTCAACTACTCTAATTTTGTTTTGTAGTTTTAGCAACAATCGGATAGCATTATCGCGGGGTGTTTACAATTTTGAATAGTTCTACATCGTGTTTTTTTCTGTAATTTTAAGCTAAATTTATTTCTCTTTATTAAGCGAAAATGAAATTTACATAAATGACTTCTGTACGCTACTTATTTTTCTACCAAATAGTTTCCGTTAACCATTTACCTGAAATAAAAAGACGTAATCAAATGCGATATAACATTCAATGTTTGGAAACAATATTTTTTTCCCACTTGGAGACATTTTAATTTGACGAAATTAATCGACGGAATTTTTAGTTAGAATGTTTTTTCTCTGTTTTAGACAACTTTATAAATTTCATTTGATTCTTACGTGTTATCGCAACAAATGCCAACTTTCATGATAACTCGCAAAGTTGGCTATTCCATTTTCGCAGATGTTGTACGCACGGAATTAGCAATCATGTGCTTCGTTTTATACAATGTCCCCAATACGTAAATACCTTTCATTTGATGGTACTATTGAAATACAACTGGTAAAACTAAGATTTTCTGATTTTGAGTCATCAAAATATTGCACCTTATTTTGTTTTTGATTGCTTTATAAGATTATAACTTTCTTAAACATATTTCATTATTAATTTGTTAAAAAAATACTTAAAGTTATTATGGTTTGCTTTTGTCAGGGACATAGAGCTACTGCTGTATCAATGATGCAGGGGCCCCAATGAATGTTATTACAGTTTCACTTACATGGTGCTCATTTCTGAAAGAGCCCCAAAGGAATTCGGATACAAGGCCCACTCAGAGCCTTTTTGTAATTTCATATGTTTTTGTTTAAACCTTTATATTAGCTGCAGTCAATCGGCTTGAGTACATAAAATTGTATTGCAGAAACTCGAACTTAGGTCATCATACTGGCCAAGCAGACGCAGTGCGAGGGATAGTTGCTCATCAAATTAGAGTAGGTGAATGAGCAAAACAGACAGAGGGCTCAAATACATGTTGAGGAAGTAGGTGATTGCAAGATTGTAATTTTTTCCAATTATACTTTCGGTCGCGGTAGCCGAGTGGTATAGGTATCGGACCGTGGCTTGCTTTGTCACGGGTTCGAGCCCAGTACCCCTAAAGACCCGCCGTGTAGGGCAGCGATGCACATTAAATCTGTCGAGAGCTGAAACATCCTCCCGTTGGTGTGGTGTGGTAGTTAGGAGAGGGGGGTGCCAGCTCAGGTGTCGTCCACGTCACTTGACCATGGTTCAAAATTACGTGGTCCGTCGCCAAAAGCCCTCGTGTAGCTGAACAGTGCGACGTTAATATTCAATCAATCAACCAATTATACTTTCGCATTAATAAAGATAGTTCAGCTCTTTTTATGTCAATTAGTGTTAATATTGTATATCATTTTTCAATTTAGTTTTAAGAACAGGATATTTACTTTGGATCATTTTTATATATAAAATACTAATTTTAATTCTGTACACTATGGATGTGTTTGGCACGATTTCAAAATCTCTCCACAAACGAATAGTGTACCGATTAAAATCTTCCACCTATTTTATCTTTCTTCAGTGAATCTAAGTTAAATTAATATAAAGTTTTTCTTTTCATAGGCCATTTACCTAAGATCAAAAGACATCGCCAAATACAGCAATATGCATTCAATAAAGGAAAACCATTCTAAGCCTGTTTGTGCACAATAATAATACTTTTTTTTCACTTGGTAATGAATTTTTCGATGAAATAGTTATTGAAGTTTCTAATAGATGGGGTAATAACATTATACTCACAAAATATCTATTTTGTGTAACTTCAAAATTTTATTATGTGTTATTGTGAAATACAAATGGGAAAATTAAGATTTTCTGATGTATATTTTGTGTTTGTTTTGATATTTATGTATTATCACAACCATATTGGCAACATTAGCACTTAAATGCCAATTCACCATGTATGACACGAACAAAATCAGGGCTGATATAGTTGCAACAGTACCTTTGTTTGCAACTTTTTTTGGTGATTTCATCAAAATATTCATAATTTCAAAATATTCATAATTTGTTGTTAATAATTGGTTTTTGATAGCTTTTTATCATTTAAGTTTGTTATAGCTAGCTGTACCCAACCATGTGTTCCTGTGGCTCAGTCTGGTTAAAAAGAAAGAAAAGAGAAAGCACACATTTCTAGTATCTTTAATTGCTTGCACTTGAGGTATGATTTTTTTTTATAAAAAAATATGGAAATATACATTAACAAGACTTTTCTATACAGATTTCATTTGTAATTTGTTAACTGAATACTCCCAAGTTATTATGGATTTTTTGTCATGTTATGAATCTAAAATTGTTTGCATTGTCTCCTTAGGGTAGGTGCCAAGTTTGAAAATAAATTTAAAATTACTCTTCTTGAGCTCAAATGGTTAATATTACAATGCTTATGGGTAGACATTGTGTGTTGCTTCATTGTCTGTATAGATACAGAAATTGCCTGCTGTGCCTACTTTAGAGCACAGCTATACAGCTATATTTACATCTTTATTTAATCTTCCATACCCCTGAAAATAAGCTTCATGAAGAGCAATAACAATCAACAGACAGAAGTGTTTTGCCACCAATTTTCCAAAAATTGGTTGATGTTAACAAAAATTGCTATCCTCAGGAATTTTGTTCGTTTGTTTTTTCGTTTAGTTATTTCAGTAACTAAAAGCTTTTCGTAAAGTATAATCCATGTTCCATAATATGTTATTTTGTTGTTCATCTTTTTATAAACTGAATCTTCATAGACGTATAAATAATGCCCCAATTTTTCTGCATACCATCCAAAATTTCTCACGCATCACCAATTGGTGACTGCTGCTCTGTAACACACATCAGTAATTATGTATTAGCATCACCGTAACAACATTGGTGCCACGTGTATCACGTCTTAATATAAAAACAACAAAGATTCTGACATTTTTTTTAAGAAAAAAGAAATGGATGGAAAATGGTACGATTTTTGCATGGCGGTAATTTGGCTGTGGTGATGCTAATATTTAAGTACACATAACAAATAATTGTCTATGTGAAAAGTAGTCTGTGTCTAGATATAATCCACTCTGTTTTAAAGATATGCCCTTAACTTTGTTGATAACAATTGCTAATTCTAATCGAATTATAAATTGCAAAAATACTCCATCATTATCAACACTTTGTTGTTGATTGCTGCTGCAAAATCCATGTTTATATTGGAATTTTCATGGCGTATTCGATTGAAAATATCTTCAGCCACACATGGCATTGGATTTCAGCTGTATCAATTGATGCACGTTTGAAGTTAAATTATTTAATTAGCATTTTTTATCTTTTCCTTTTCTTTTTGTTTTAATTTTTGATTTTTTTTAATGTTTTGAAATTTTATATATGTTTTTGTTTTAATTTTCTTTTCTTCTTAAGTGCAGTTTTAAGTTTTTAAGAAATTTTATATGCTTTGTTTGATTTTTTTTTTTAAGTGCTGTCAATTGACTTCACTACATAAAAATAATGCCTTGAGGGAAATCAAACTTAGGTTGTCATACTTCCAAGGCAAAAGTACTGCAACGAGTGTAATTGCACATCAAACTGAGAAAGAATGGATATCAGCAAACGAGAAAAACAGACAAAGAATGACACAACACACATGTTGAGGGCGTAGCAGAGCAACATGCAGCCAGGCTTGAGGATGCACATTTGTGAGCACATCATTAATGTTTTACAACATCAGAAAGATATAACCAGAAACAGCACATCTGCATCAAACATGACTTTGTGGTGAGCAATCACACAATAACAGTCACCTTGCAATCCAGTGGAAGATTCTAGGTTCAGGCAGCATGTTCTCATCTACACAATGATGGAAGTGTATCCTTATTGTAATGCTCTGGAATTTAAGGGAGAAACAAAGGGAATGTTTTGTACCACTGAAAAAATTAAATTGCCTGAACTCAGAGAACCACAGAGCCATTAAAAATTTTGCTTGCTAGATATACTGTGGAATCAAAACATTTCCTATATAACATGAAATACAATTCGTGTTTCCAAGTGACATTGTTTGGATAAATGTGCATTTGTGAACACACCTCTGATTTAATAGAAATATCCATGAGCATTGTAAAACCAACCCATTGCCCTCAAGGAATCCAGAGTACAGCCAAAGCCTTCAAACTTGAGGTCTCCACTTTAAAAACAATGTAAATAAATTTAGGTTCATAACATAAGGACAAAAATAAGCCGTAATAACTTCAAGCATTTGGTTAACAAATTATAAATGATATCATTTAAGGAAAATTTTGCGTTTATATATATTTATACATTTTTTTTATATAAAAGATCATACCTGCAATGCAAATGTTTTAACATACTGAAAACATGTGCTTTCTGTTTAATAAGACTGAGCCACAGCAATACATGGCAGCGTACAGCTAGCGATATTATAAGATTATTATATGCTGCTTATAATACTACTAGCTGCGTGGCCCGGTATTGCACGGGTTTTCTCTACTTTTATAAATTTTCCCTTTCCTTCACAAAATCAGCACTTTCATTATTTTTTTTTCAAAATTACTTTGACTTTTTTGTTATTTTTCCTTTGCTTAGCCCGGTATTGCATGGTCTTTTACCGAATGTATAACTTAATTTTTCCTCTTTCCTTCATGACGCCAGCGCTTTTGTGTGGGTGTGTATGCATACGATGTGAGTGATTGCTATAATAATGTTATTAAAATTCCATTTTTCGAAATTTTTTGACTTTTCCCTGTCAGACAGGCTTCTTTTCCCTTCATTTACCCCCTGCATTGCATGAACATTTTTGAATGTATAACATATTGTCATGGAAATTCTCCTACTCCTCTAGCAGTCAGCACTTTCTGTTGTGTGTGTGTATGATTTCTATATTAACGTCATTACAATTCCCCTTTTCGAAATTTCTTCCACTTGTTCCCACTGTCAGACACGTTTCTTTTATCTCTACAGTCCGGCATTACAGTGACTTTTTTTTTAGTGTAGAGCTGTCCCCCCCATTATTTGTAAATGATGAATGAAAAATCTTACAGATAGCTATTGAAATGATTTTTTTTCTGTTCGTTTGATTAAACATATGTAAGTGTAGAAGCCTATATATATATATATATGTCTACATTCACTAAAAAAACATTCAAAAACAAAAGAATACTGTCTGATAAAAATATTTCAGTATTTTATTATAATTTTTGTTTTTCATTCCACTATGTTCAGTAAATCATTTAAACATGCATCTGAAGAAAAAAGTATATTATACAAAACTAACATATTCATTGTTTTAACTATAATTATTTTCTTAGAGCTTAAAATAATAAAGGGGGTTCGGTATTTTCATTTACTCAATCAATGGTTACATAACAATAATTTCCGTCTTAGGTTTTGGAATAAAAAAAATTGATTTAAAAAAAATGTTCATTGAGCAATTAGTTGTGACATACCGAGATTGTTATACTTTTAAATGTTTAATACACAAGAAATCCACTTTTCAATCCCTCAGAACATTTTTGAAATTAAAACGGATTTTTTGATGAGGAATCACTTGCATTATGCTAATTCTGCATAGTTGCTAAAGAAATTATTAAACATGTTCCGTTTTTAAGACCTAACATATTTAAATCTTTGTTATTTTTATAGGATTATAGTACTTACATCTGATACTTATTATGGATTACAGCAGAAAGCAAGGAACAGGTATCTATTTTTTTATTCATCAAGAATGTATTCTTAATCTTTGAGGATGAGGATCATTTTATCAAATATATTTTTCTATTTATTATATTATTTTTCAGAATTTAATTGGAGCTCTCTGTATATATTTACTATTATTATATTCCTTAGTTTTGTAAATATTAAAATTATAGTGAAAATGTATTTTACACTTATAGTTAGGAATTTGAATTTATTTTTCATGTATTAAGGTGTAATATGTTAATTTTTTAAATTTAAAATTATTTTTGTTAGGTGCATTTAATTACAAGTTATTCATTTTCAGTTATCTATGCTTAAAGATTACAGATGTGTGTTAATATCATATAATTAATATTTATTGAAATATTTTTAAGAGTTTATCAACTGAAATTTTACATGATACTAGATGTTACTTGGCTGCTTTGCAGGGTATTTCATAATGTATGAATATATACTGTTTACATATAGAGATATAGATTATTGATATTGTAACGTTTGAAAAAATAACGGTGATATTCTTGGTTAATTAAAATATGGAATTTATTTACGTCACAACTATTGAAACTTATTTACAAAATGATACATATTAAAGTTATTAAAATTAATTATAGATTGTTAGAGTCCACTATTTTGTGAGAGGAGGATTCGTTGGTCACCGCTCGTGTGCAAGTTCAAAGCATCTCTCCCCTCATCTTCCGGCCGGGTCGCTAGATTCCTCGGGGGGTCAAACAGGGGTTGCGCTGCACCTGAAGCTGCACGTGTGGGCGTCGGATCTACAAAGAAACCGACACCAGATGTTGTTGTTTTCGAGAAGTGACGTTACAGCTCTCGCCCTCTCTTATGGAACTTTTCCGTTGAGAAAAGTTTAATGGGATGACGATGAGACAACTGACAGATTACCGACACATCCCTTCATCAAGCACCACTATATTTCTGAGCTGCAATTTTAATTACTAAAGAAAACGCTGAACTAAATTTGGAATTACTTATTTCTAGTGAGTGAGTGTTCTTGCTAGGGAACTTACACAAATCCATATTACGAAATAGCAATGTAATCAATGTAAGAAAACATACTATACATTAAATAAAAATACAAACACTCCTATCACAATGCCTAGTATCAATTATACTAACATGTTATATCAAATGCTAGTGTAAGACCTTGCACATAAAATATTCTTCGCCACAATACTTAAATAAAATTATACTAACGACATGTGTTGATATGATATGCGAAGTGTACAACCTTACACACAAAATATTTTTCACAATATGCCTCTTGCGTAAACTAAATACTCATGTATATTTTTAAACCCTATACACAAAATTAAGCATATTAATACATTTGCTTTTCATGGCTTTATCTTTTGACACGCATCTCCATTCGATATGATATACAGTACTAGTAAATAAATAAAATTTAATACAATTATTAACCTTTAACTAAAAACATAAGCAACAATTATTATTCATGAGCAAGAGAACATTGTTAACAATCCCTAATTATCTATCACCGATCTGCTGAGACTATCTGCATTTTTGTGACTTTTACCCGACCGATGTACAATTCTAAAATTATATGGTTGCAAAGCCAAAGCCCATCGCATCAATCTAGGGTTAGAACTAACATTTCTATTCAACCACACCAACGGGTTGTGATCGGTCATAACTAAAAATGAATTTCCATCTAAGTAATAATGTAACCTTTTAATTGCGAAAAACAATACTAGCACATTCCTTCTCCGTCGTACAATAACGCTTCTCTACCTCTGAAAATTTCTTACTCAGGTAAAGGATCGGATGCTCCTCACCTTGTTCAGTTAATTGGGTTAAAACTGCTCCCTTACCTGCGTTCGAAGCGTCCGTTTGAACAATGAATTCTCGTTCAAAATTTGGCGCGTACAAGACGGGCTTATCATTTAGTTTCCCTTTTAGTTCTTGAAATGCGTTTTCACACTCGGTCGTCCACTTAATTTTTCCCTTCTTTGCTCTTCCCTTCAACGCATCCGTCAACGGAGCAGCGATTACCGAGAACAGATTTATATATTTTTGGTAATAACCCGCTATACCTAAGAAAGCACGTATTTGGGTTTTCGTGCGAGGGGTAGGGAACTCTAGAACAGCCTGAACTTTGATCTCGGAAGGAGTGCGAAAACCCTGACCCACAATGTGACCCAAAAATTTGACATTTTGTTGCGCAAACTTACACTTTGAAGGTTTTATCGTTAACTTAGCTCTCTTTATTCTCTGCAGAACCGTTTCCATATGTTTAATATGCGACTCCCAAGTATCTGAGAAAATTGCGATATCGTCTAGATACGGGACAACGAAATCCTCTAGTCCGTTAAGTAATTCAGCCATGAGTTTACTAAAGAAATATGGAGCATTCTTTAATCCGAAACTCATCCTTAGGGGTCGGTATGTACCAAAGCTAGTACAGAAGGCTGCGTATCGCTGTGCTGTTTTACTCAAAGGTATTTGCCAATATCCCTTAGATAAGTCAAAGACGGTAATAAATTTAGCCGCCGATGCTTTTTCTACGCGTTCTTCGATATTCGGAAGAGGAAAATATTCCGTTCTAATGATCCCGTTTAATTTCCTGTAATCTATACATGGACGAGGTTCTTTCCCAGCTACCTCAACTAAAATCATAGGGGACATGTAATCCGATTCTCCTACCTCAATGATTCCTAATTTTAACATTCGGTTAATTTCGTTTTTTAAGATTTCATTTTGTCGGTGCGACATTCGATAGGGCTTCGTCCTAACTGGTTGATCGCTAACTAACTGGATTTCGTGTTCAACCAGATTAGTTAAACCGGGATTGTTTGAAAAACATTTAGAGTATTTATTTAATAATTACGCGCAGTCGATCCATTTGTTTGTCGTGAAGGTGTTTGTTCAACTCGCTAGCCTGGATTACGTCCTCGAAATCATAAATGAGAGAATTGTTTTCTAAGTATGGGATTTCTAACCCTGGTCTGCGAGAGAGTTTTTTGTTTCATCATTAATAATTACGTTAACGTGTTCTGGCCTTTTGTAATATGGTTTTAGCATATTTATATGATAGATTTGAGATGTTTTTCGCGTCTGCCGGGGGATTTGGACTAAATAGTTCGTTTCGAAATTTTATTTAAAATTGTCCCAGGACCTATCCACTGCACTGCTAATTTATTTGCTCTGGATGTAGCTAACACTAGGACTAAATCTCCATCCTTAAATTCACGTTTTACTGCGTTTTTGTCATACCAAGTTTTCCGCTAACTTGCATTTCCTCCATTTTATTTATAGCTACTTCTTGACATCTTTTTAATCTATTTATTAACTTAAACATATATTCAGTGACGAGATCACCCCTCTTCTTCCGGTTCCATCCAATGTTCCATTACTAACGCCTCTGGGGTTCGCAAATTTTTCCCATACACCAACTCTGACGGTGTATACCCTGTACTTTCGTGCGATACAGTTCGTAACGCTAAAAGAATTGACGGAAGATGTTTGTCCCATTCGGAGCCTGCTTCTAAACATAAGACTCGTAAGAGTCGTTTCAACGCTCGATGAAATTGCTCAACAGGGTTACTCTGTGGATGATACACAGAACTATGCCTGACAAGTATTCCGAATCTTTCAAAAACTCGGTAGTCAGAGCACTAGTAAAAGAAGTACCCTGGTCACATTGTATTTCACGGGAAACCCCATCCGACTAAAGATGTTTAACAGCGCATCTGTGACACTAACGGAACTAATATCAGACACCGGAATAGCTTCAGGGAATTTTGATGACATGCAAATGGCCGTGATAAGATATCGATTCCCTTTAGATGTGATCGGGAGAGGCCCACATGCATCAATATTTAGCTTAGTAAAAACCTCCTGAATAACAGGGACCAATTTTAGTGGAGCTTTCTTTTTATCATTGGGCTTCCCAGCCTTCTGACACTGATCGCAGTTTTTACAAACTGTTCCATATCTCTATAGCAATTCGCCAGTAAAAATATCGGTTTAATTTGTCTTTGGATTTCGAATTCCCAGGTGTGCAGATATTCCCTCATGACACAATGATTTAATAGGGTCGCGCAACCCTTCCTCGGCACTACTATTAACTTCACCACGTTACCTAACTTATCTTCACGATTTTTGACCAATAATTCCTTCTCTAGTGAATAAACCTGATTGGTAACCTGCACTTGACTGGCTGCCTGTTCGTATAAGGGTTTAATCTCCTCGCTATTTTTTTGAGCATTGATTAAATTTTCTCGCGTAACCCTTAGCAGCGCTAATTCCGGAACATATTCCTGGAGTGCAGGTATTAAAATTTCGTCCTCTGCATCCGAAGAAACAATTATAACCTCATCTTCCCCTTTTTTAGCATCACCACTATCTATTCCCCTTTCTTCTCTAGCCGCTTTGACTTGAGACCTTGTTTGGACAGCATTCAATATTTTCGACTGGCAGGAAATTATAGCCTAAATTTCCTTTTATTAGCTCGGCCGTTTTATTTCCAAGCAAATATATCGACCGTGTTGATTTAAGTTATTTCCACAAACCGCTGCCTTAGTCTGCACCGCTCCAAAATTTCCGGAAATTTCCACGACCGCCAAAGGTAAACAAACTAATTCTGGGCTTAACGGTTGTTTTACCCAAACATTTTCACCAGAGAAAGAAGAAGGATTTATGTATTTTGCACATACTAAATCTATTGTCGCTCCCGTATCTCTAAGAATGTCTATCTCATGACCATTCACAGAGCCCTTTGTTGTATATGAATTAAGAAAATCCGGGTTTTCATTTCCTTCAATATTATTGAGAGTTTCCGTCATTTTGTTTTTTATTAATTTAGGGCAACCGGCTTTTATATGTCCAGGCATATTGCAATGATAACATCTTTGTATCACGCGTTTTTCAAAAGTTCTCTCTCTAGTACTCTCCGGAACAGAAGCTCCTAATCTGGGGAAGTTTTCCCAAATCTATTTTCTTTTTCCTTGATCCCTGAGTATGTCAAAATTTTATCATTTCTGCCCCACCTATCCATGGGTTTCGAATTTACCTTTCGGACGTCCTCATAATTATCAAAGAGTTCTGCTATTTGAGTAGCTGATTTAAGGTTTGCCCAATTATCTAAAAATGATCTTTCATACTAGCATTGGCGCGTTTTTTTTTAATTGATCTACCACCATTAGATCTTTAAGATCTTGAAAGGCATTTATTTCTAAGCCAATCAGCCACTCATCTAGATAATTCGTAATTTCAAAAGTGAAATCCTTCCAGGTGCTATCGGATTTTTTCTGGTGTTGGACAAATTTTTGCCGAAAGACCTCCGGACTTAACTTGAATCTTTTAAGTAATAATTTCTTTACATAATCGTAATTTTCGCTTGTTCCTCCGGTTCGCGAAAGCAATAAATTGCACGATCTCTAGGGGTAACAAACCCAATAATTGCCCCACCCACTCTTTCTTTTCTATTGACGCCCTTTTAGCCTGGCGTTCAAAGATCACTAGATATAAACTAATATCTGACTGCTTAGGATCGAAATCTGGGATCAATTTTTTTAAGTTTAAATTAGAGGTTACAGAACATGCATTTGTAGAATCGTTTGATTCATCGTTTACCCTAAATCCGGATTCTATTTTAAACCTTTCTAAATCAAATTTCAGCTGTAATTCTTTCTCTTTTAATGCCTGCTCCTTTACTAACTCCCTCCAATCTCATTTTTTCAGCCCTTTCTAACTCTTCCAATCTCATTTTTTCAGCCCTTTCTAACTCTTCCAATCTCATTTTTTTCAGCCCTTTCTAACTCTTCCAATCTTTTTCCGTTTGCAATGATAGTCTCATACAGATTTTTAACAAATTCCTCTTCATAACCTTCACTGTTAGTGATTGCAATTTTTATGCTAGGGACAGTCATATTTAAAGTGGCATTTATTCCTAATTCCTCAGCAAGTTGCAACATGTCTTGCTTTTTCCCTTTACCAAGGAAAGCCATTTTTTAAACAATATCAAATAAATGTCACGCTAAATTTTGCACTATTGTTACTATTCTCTATTAATACAATAACACTGGTCCCATGCATACACAGAAATACACAAAGAAAAACTTAACACTAAAAATAATCAAAATCATTCAAGAGACTTAAAACACAATAAATCTTAAGCTAAAATTGCACACAATGCTTGAAATACAATTACAATTCTCTAGAAACAAAATAACACTGTTCCCATGCAAGAAAAACACTAAGTATTTCAAAATTTCTAAAGAACACTTTAACCAAAATTCCTAATACAATATGCAGTTTGCAACTCAAAAATATAACAGTACTCACCCATTTGAAGTACTCAGCTTGCTGTCAGAAGCAAATTATGTGCACTAGTGGTTTTGAACTCTTAACAATAAGTGTGATCAGTTTGACCAGCCTTGAATTCACTCGTGGTACGGCTTCCGAAAATCGCTTTTCCTTCGGACACTCTCGCCGTTAACACTGTAGATCAGTTTGATCTTCTATGAGCAGGACGCTCTTTCTCCGAAGCTGAATTTAATTGCAGCACGGCTTCCAAAATCGCTTTCATTCGGACACTCTCGCCGTTAACACTATAGATCAGTTTGATCTTCTATGAGCAGGACGCTCTCTTTCTCCGAAGCTGAATTGAATCGCAGCACGGCTCTTCCGAAGATCTCTTTTTCTCCCTGCGTTGCGGTCCGTCCGTAAAAATCCAAAATTTTCCTCCTCTCACGGGTCCTGAATGCTAACTTTTTATCCCAAAGCGCTGCCACCAAAACTCTAAGCTGTAACGTTTGAAAAAATAACGGTGATATTCTTGGTTAATTAAAATATGGAATTTATTTACGTCACAACTATTGAAACTTATTTACAAAATGATACATATTAAAGTTATTAAAATTAATTATAGATTGTTAGAGTCCACTATTTTGTGAGAGGAGGATTCGTTGGTCACCGCTCGCGTGCAAGTTCAAAGCATCTCTCCCCTCATCTTCCGGTCGGGTCGCTAGATTCCTCGGGGGGGGGTCAAACAGGGGTTGCGCTGCACCTGAAGCTGCACGTGTGGGCGTCGGATCTACAAAGAAACCGACACCAGATGTTGTTGTTTTCGAAAAGTGACGTTACAATATCTATTTCCTAGCATTAGTCATTGGATTCTATTGAAAAATATTCTTATAACTCTCACTTCTTGATATAAAAAGGACAAGGCTTGAATTTCTAATATTGAAGTAGAATGATCTCTGATGCTTTGATAACCCTTTGTCCCAAAGTGGATTTTCGTAAAATCATTTTTAGTGGATCTCTACTCAGCAAAATAAACATATTTGCCAAATTTCATATCTTAAGTCTAATAGCTCAAAAACAGAAATTTATTAATAAACCCTGTAATTCCCTAGAGAATTGATAAGATCCTTTGCTAGCAAATTTATACTCAACAACTGTAGGTCTGGTAGTTTGAAAACAGGCATTTTTTTTTTATCCATAAGCTCCAATATCTCCCCCCATGGGACTTGATTTGTGTAAATCTGTTCTAAGCAAGTCTCTATTTAGCAAAAGAAACATGCTTACCGAATTTCTAGTATGTATATCTATTAGTTCAAAAACAAGAATTTTTTATCTATAAAGGCCCGTCAGCCTCTCGCAATTACCCTTGGGGGTTGATTTTCACAAATCCCCTTTTGTAGCAGATCTTTGCCCCATGAAAGAAACATGGGTGACAAAGTTTAAGTCTGATAGTTCCATGGGTATCATGACTGAGTCTTTTTTCTTGTTTATATATATGGATTAATTAAAGTATAGATTTTAGTATTCATTTTGATAATAAACCTTGAGCCTAAATATGGGAGAAATATGTCTGATAGATCTAAACGCAGACCTAGGTATATTAATCTTAACTCTCTTCTCTTCAATTCTTTAAATCTCTTTTCTCTCCATCCTGAAGAGGCTCTTATCTATTTACTTGTTTTATTGTTAGGTTTTTAAGACCTATTTTATTACTAGGCATATTTCTTTATTCTAAGGAGATATAGAGGATAGCTAAATGAGAGACCATAAGCATGTGAAAGATGTGTAAGCTTCTAGGGAGTAACTAATTTGGTTATTAAAAAACATACTTTTTATATAATTTGTGCAACAGAACACTCTTGATAATTCAAAAAGAAGTTAACTTTTGATATTAGTACATTGTGCTTGATCAAGTTTATACATAGTTACTATTTTTTTTAAAGTTTTAAATAATTGTTTGTTCAAAAGTAGTAGTTTGCTTGTAAAATGTTTATTACATATGCATTTAATACAGTATGTGTAATTTTTTTTATAGCTAGGAGGTCTATTTAGTAATACTGCTATATCGGAAACAATGACAGCCGCCCATATATCAGAAAACCATAAGTTATTAAATATATCAACTAAAAAAACAGTTTTTTTAAAAAATTTTACTAATGTTTTATATATATATATTTTTTATTTTAGACTCTACTAAATCCAGCACAACTGTCGAATCTTACATTAAATAAGTTTATATATATTTTTACCAACTTTTTTCAAAAACACACAAGCTTTATTCTGCAAAAGGAAATACAGAGAAAATAAGTGTTTTTCCAAATTGGTTTGCGAGGGGTTAATTTTCGTTTAGAAAATTGTGCTTGGTGGCTCTGTCGGGCACAGGTGGTGGGTTTCTGAAATGATCGTTGGGATTTTTGAGTTAAAATGTAATGCTATAAAAAAAAAGCAATAGTCCTTACTTTGTAAACGTTGTTTGAGGTGGTTATTCTCTCGCCCCTAATCCCCCTATCCCCTAAAAAATCGAACAGATTTAATAGTTTTGTAGAGAAAATCATCAGTGGGTGTAAAGTTATTTAATTTCTTTTTGTAATTTATTTAGTTTGGTTTTGAGGGGTGGGTACATTCTTCTGAAGTCCTACTGGCATTAAGTTGGTTGACAAATGTGTTCATGTTTGTTTTTCCCGCGACTTGTGAAATTTTAGGTAGACACGTTATGAATCACTCAAGAATAGTCAAAGCAAAAACTATCAGGCAAAAGTGTTTTGTATTTAGTATTTTAAACTTTACTGGTCTGACTCATAATTTGAAGCATTTCCTCATTCCAATTACTAAGCTTGCTTGAGTTTGTGTCAGACTGACCACCTGACCTTAACATCTACTCATGCACCTTAAGGCTCGTATACTAGGAGCACAGTAATCTTTAGCCCTCATGGGCTGTTGTGCCACTGAGTTAAGTTATGTTAATGTTGCATTTAATTGTCTGATAGTCCCATAGCTATCATGATGGGTGAGTCTCTTTTCTTGTTTATATATATGGATTAATTAAAGTATGGATTTTAGTATTCATTTTGATAATAAACCTTGAGCCTAAATATGGGATAAATATGTCTGATAGATTTAAATGTCGACCTAGGTATATTAATCTTAATGCTCTTCAATTCTTTAAATCTCCTCCTAACTCTCCTTCCTGAAAAGGCTCTTATCTGTTTACTTTGAAATTACTTGTTTTATTGCTAGGTATATTTCTTTATTCTGAGATATAGAGGATTGCTAAGTGAGAGGCCATAAGCATATGAAAGATGTGTAAGCTTCTATGGAGTAACTAATTTAATTATTAAAAAGCATATTTTTTATAATTTACACAACAAAACACTCTTGATAATTCAAAAATAAATTAACTTTTGATATTAGTGCATTATGTTTGCTTCTTCAGTAATTGGATATTTAACTTATTCATAAGTGTTTTGTGTGGATAAACAAACACATTAAAATTGTAAAACTTTTTCATTGTACATTTTTCACAGTAGATGTTATAACTACTTCGGGTAGTTTCTCCTTTTTTAAGAATCACATCCAGTTATTGCCATTGTTCTGTTGGCATTTGATCTTTTTAAATTAAATAACTTCTAATGATGCTCCCATTAGCCACAAATAAAAAAAAAGCTCACAATTAACGCAGTAATAAAATTCAAGAGCTATTTTCCCTATCCTTGTTTGTTTGATTTCCCACAGATTAAAATCAATTGAAATTTAAAGTATTCTAAAATTCTGCTCAAGATTTTAGGAGTTATATAGGGGCTTTAATGTTGTGTTTCATACTGGTATGTGTTTTATTTTTCTTGATGTAAAATTTTTTGTCCAGTATACTATTCCAAGATGTTTATACTTACTCATAAGTATATTTATTGAATTTGAAATAAAATATTTAAAGCAAAGTCATAATTAAATGCTTTTATGAAATATAAGTTTTAATGCTCTTAAGATTTTAGGTAGTTGACTACTGCATTTTACAATTTCATGCTGTTATCTTCAATAGCTCAGGAAACTCTCATTGACAGTTGAAATGTTAAGTATCCTTAGATCAGCTTATATTTAAATATGAAGGCTCTTTTCACATATTTCAAAACCAGAAAATTTCTATAAAAAAAGAAAAAGAAAATACAGAAATTGTTTGCACAAAGTAGAATTTGTGTTGTGGCTATTTTGAAATTAAACTTATTTCATTATCTGCCTGTGTGCAGACACACACACACAAAATCAGATTCCTATTTGAGAAAGATGGAATATATATATATTATTTTTAACCCATTAATGTTATAATTTATAGCTCTCTTTGTAATCTATTAACTTTTATCTTGCTATAAGTAGAATATGGCTAAATTTGTGAAGGTTATTCCTTTTTTACAGCTTTTAATTACAGTCATAAATATTAAAAAAAATTGTTTAAATATGCAATGAAATACACATTTTTTTTTAGATTTCTTAATTATTCAATCTTTAAGATTTGTGGGTTTTATTAAACATGAAGCTCTACATCTCTCAACAGCTTCCATGACATTTTGCCATGTTTAATTTGTATCTTGACTCTGATATATAGTTTTTTTTTATTTCTTCAAAGTTATCTAAAAAAATTCTATATATTTTGTTCTCTTTACCTTTTGTGGAATACTGAGTTTCATGTGTGCAATTTATTATACATATACATATTTAAATTAAGCCTCACAAATAACAATATCTTAATGTTATTTGAAAAACATGGTTAATTATAAGTTTACTTTATTTATTTTTTGTGCAAAGGGATTTTCAAAAAAATATTTATCTACTTTTGTTAGAAGTGTATAAATTTAGTTCCTAGTATATAAAAAGGTATCATATGGCCCAAATACCTATTTTTTTTTCTGATGGGGATAAGATTTTTCTTAAACTATTTGTCAGAATAATATAATTGAAACTTTTATTTCTAGTAAATTATTTAAAATGCTTTCTAATTTGTCAATTTGAAAAAATATCTTGTGGTTTTATGAATTGCACTAAAAATCAATTTTCTGTGTCAGTTCAATTAAAGTAAGATTTAATGTAAGTATGATCACTACCTTCAAGGGACATAATACTTGTGCCTCATTGATAAATTTCGCTAGCTTGGATGTTAACAAATCCTTGAATTCAGTTTCCATCTCAGTTTTGGACATGCTTTGTTGCTTGAAAAATTGTAGATGCTAGAAGGTAAGAATTGTAATCAGTAGGCAAAAAACAAATAGAATGTGGTAAATTTCGTTCTTTTTTTGAAGTGATAACTTCTATTCCACATTTTGCTGGAAAGGGAACTTGAATGAATGTCACGCTCGAGTTTGTAATGCTCTTTCGTCTTTAGTAGGTTATACACACCCCTAAAAAGAAAAGGAGGGACGTTTCCCCCTGCCACTCTGAAACAACAAAATGCTGTAGCTTGTCCCCCCACCAGTATGTGTAAAAGTATAGTTTGTAGCTTGCCCCCATACCACCTCTTTCTACGAAAATGCATGTGGCATTCTTACTAATCTTAATTGAAGCATAAAAATGAAACAAGTAATATTTTTAAAAAATCTTAGAGAGAGAAATCCTACACTAAAATTATACACAAAATGTAGAAAAAGGACAAATTTTTATAGAACTAAAAGGAAATAGTACAATTATCATTAGCAATATTGCAGTGAATTTAAGAATAAAAATCTGTTTTTTGTAAGCGAATCAGAATAGCAATAAACAAATAGTTCTCTTATCACATTACTTAAATATACTTCGAGTCTAAAAAGAAAATTAAAAAATTTAAATAACAAAATTAAGTATACAGGTATTAAGAAAAAGTTACATTAAATAATTTAAATACAAGAAAACAAAATATAATTAAGAAGACTTACCTTGCAGCAGCACCGGATATATTTGTACAAAACTGCCATACAATGACAAAAGAGCTAGTATAAACTAGATATTATGATATATAAATCTTCTGATTAAATCCCTTTTTAAAGGTTTTGACCTATATTCCTCTTTTCTCAATCAATTACCTGTCTTACTATCCCTTTGCTAAAATTAATTCATGTATAGAATTGAATATTGTTAAATTACAACTGAAATTCACCAAACCGGAGAGAGTCTTCTGAACGAATTACCTATTTTAAGTGGGAATTTTAAAGTGGATTTTTCAAAAGACAAATCAAAGCCTTTAGTCTATTTTATTGAATCAAAATTCAATTTAATTATGTCAAATGAAAGCGCAAGGAAGTACAGAACAATGCTTGGTGGATTTTTTTTTAGATATTTAAATAAAATTTTGTATCTAAAGTATTTATAACCTATTTCAGCTACCATAAACCAATTGTTTTCTTCCTAGAATACAATTAATTCAGAAATATGATTGTATATTTCGCACAAAAATATTACTTAGTGAGTACAGACATATGAATAAATACTTTTATATGACAATACTAATATCCACCTTGTTTTTTATTCACCAAACTAATCCCTAAAATAAAAATACAAAATTTGCAGTTATCACTTCTATTGTGTGGTCATAAGCACGCACACTTTTTTTTTTGTCAAGTCACCTAGTTTCTACAACATTAAACATATCAACAGCAAAATGATTCATAATGATTATCACATCTATATCATGTGCAGGAATTCTCAAATCAATAGCGAAATGTATCGGACAACAGAATGAACTTGTATTTAAAAATGATTAGTACATATTACCAGAAAAACGCAAACAATGTTGCATATATAATTATATAGCACAGAACAAAACATTATTAAGCTCCTGTAGGATTCATTTGTCATAAATTTTCACATTAATTCAGAGGAGTTTGGATACTTTTGAAACACTGGCATTGAGTTTCTTGGATATTTCTCTGAACCTTGACAGGTTTTTCAATAGATGGTATCAAACATTAATTGTTGAGTCTGCATGGCCTTCATCTTCTCATTAAGGTACATCTAAAACCACTTTCATACTGTTTTATCACTTTA
Source organism: Trichonephila clavipes (assembly GCA_019973935.1). Classification (NCBI taxonomy): domain Eukaryota; kingdom Metazoa; phylum Arthropoda; class Arachnida; order Araneae; family Nephilidae; genus Trichonephila; species Trichonephila clavipes. The sequence continues at coordinate 760,284 of BMAU01004929.1, read as the reverse complement.
AGACTGTTCTTGTCGTTAGCAGTTTAGGAAGTATTAGGATTGTGCTTGGACTTGCATGAAAAAAGTAGAAACACATTCCTACACCACCACTGTGTTTTTTCTTTCATCTTAGTCATTAAAGGCTTATATGCTTAAGAATTGTATTTTCAAACACATTGGAAAAATGTATTAAAGAGAATATGTATTAGGTATGTAAAAATATTGTATACAACACTGTTAAGTTACAAATCACAACTTTTGGAAATTAATCAAAAAATTTTATTTATCAATTCATTTGGGAAAGGAAAAATTAAACCTGCTCCAAACATGAATGCACATCGAAAGAAGTTGGAGAATATCTGATGCAATATATTTATAAAAAAACATTTAGCTGCTTGTTTTGTTCTTGTATTTGTTAAATAACCAATCAATTTAATTTACATCAATATGTGGAAATGCATTTGTGGTTACTGTGACAACAGTACTTAACAAAACAATAATTTGTAAACAGAAATGTTTTGTTCTGTGCTATATAATTATATATGCAACATTGTTTGTGTTTTTCTGGTAATATGTACTGATCGTCATTTTTAAATACAGTTCATTCTGTTGTCAAATACTTTTTGCTATTGATTTGAGAATTCATGCACATGATATTGATGTGATAATAATTTTGCTGTTGATATGTTTAATGAAGCTTAATACTTGTAAAGACATAATTCCAAAAATTTTTACCTTTTGCTTCAGTAGGTGCATAATATTTGAAACAAGAAATTTTCAATATTTAGAAAATGTTTTTAACATTATGGTTTTTGATTGCTTCTAAACAAGGTGTATTGCTGGTGAAACCTTTTGTTCTTAGTATCTGTTCATAACCATTGATCAGTATATTGAAAATGATGAACTTTCAGTGTAATTGTATTGAAAATCTTTGTTGTTGAAAAGATTTTTCATCTTAATATGCTTAATTGCATTTCTTTTTTAAAAAAATTTAAAATTATATTTTAAGTAAATGCCACATGTAATGGGTAATGGGTGTTATTATTTCTATAAACTCATATTTGAAGGAAGTGGTATGTGTTGTAGTTTTCTGTTAATGTTACCACTCTACTTTTGTTATATTGTAGTGTTTTGTTACTTAAGAATTGTGTTTTAGAAAGAGTGTATAGTAGTTATCTTATTATAGCAGTAGATTTGTGTGTAAATTCGAAGCAGTATTTAGTAGTACATGTTTTTCTGCTATACTGATTTGTAGTCTCATTTTCTCTCACCTGTACTTTTTTCTAATAAAATTTTTTAATAAATGAAATGTTGTTTGTCCATTTATTTTTCTGATTTACAATTTTCATTTCAGATATACCATAGCTACTCGTCGTGTGAATTGCAGAATTTTTAAAAGTTCAAATAATTTATCATAAATTTGATTCAAAAATACTTTGATAACACTACGCTTTTTAAAGTATTATCAGCAGGTTTTTCATAGTGTAAGAGCTCTGATTCTAACTATTTAACTGTGGTTTGCTTTTTACTTCCACTTTTGATGTATGTATTGTTTGTAAGGAGGAAGAATAAAAGAACAACCTATTCTTTCTCCTTTTCTGGATATCCTTTGATATTTGCATTTTCTGTACTTTAGTATTTGATTTAAAAAAAAAAATGATACATATAATACACTCTGTCTCAAAGAGTAAGCAACAAACAATGATGAAAATTTATTGAAACACTGTGAAGTTTTCAGTTTGTTGAACAGCAAATGCAATGGTCTACAAAAAATAAGTGGAAAACAACAATTAGTTTTCAAATAAGCAGTATAAACTATGTCCATAACTTCGGAAAATGTTAAGTTGCAAACATGTATTAGTAGGGCGGTGTGACCATCTCATCTGGTGATGAAGGCTCGACAACAACGATTCGTATCTGTGCCTATTCATGTCAAGTTATTAAGGTTTGGGGAAGAATTGCACACAGACAGAAAGACGTCTCCTGAGTAAGCCCAGACGTGCTCTATTGAGTACAATTTGGACGAAAGGGCTGGCCATTCTATTCGGAGCAGTGTTTCACGTTCCATGCATTGGTACAGAATGAGAGCTCTAAGTACTCTTGTGTAATCGTCCATAAACATGGCATCAGGACCTATGGCTGCCAGGTGTGGAAGAAGATAAGGCTTGAGAATTGCATCGAAATCAATGACTACTGTCGCTGAAACCAGAGGATAAACGTGGCGATCAGTTCAGAGACTGACTCATATACCTGCCCAAACCATTACGCCAACATGACTGTAGCTGTGTCTTGCAGTTAATATTGTGAGCTTGAGATCGAGTTATTCGGTTGCATATCTGTCGAGAATTGTTGTTTATAAAGAATGGGGATTCTTCGGTGAATAATACATTGGCCTCTAGCTGTGTCGTCCAATAAATGTGATCTAAAGTCCACTCTAACCGAGATTTTCTGTGAGACAACGGCAATACACTTGAACTGATGAGATACAGATGACTTTCATGCAGTCGCCTGCAAGCAGTTTTTCTGGATCTCTATTCCTGATGGAAGAAAATTAATGTCTTGAACTCGTATTGCGTCGAGCTTGCAGACACAGATAACAGACCTCGCGGGCTGTTCTAACCATAGAACATTCACTACCAGGTCTTCGTGACACTGCATGTTCATTCAATTCCTAGTATTAGCTCACACTCTCTATATATTTATCTTGGTGGAATTTTCAATCGTTAATAAAATATATTTTAAAGCGCTCAATTGAGCTGAAATTTTATATACATGATTATTTTGGATGACAATACAGTAATTTAATTATAATTAATAAAAATTAGTTGATTAAAACTAATTATTCAAAGAATTACAAATACAGCCACGTTGGCATCATTTTTGGCAACTTGCGTCAAAACTTGAAAAGGGTTTATTTCCTCACATTTTAAAGGGCTCATTTGAGCTGAAATTTTCTACGCATTATTGTTTTGTTTAAAAATACGATAATTTAATTAAAATTAATTGACTGAAACTAATTATTTAAAGAATTACAGATACAGCCACGTTGGTTTCATTTTTAGCGACGTGTGTCAAAACTTTAAAAGATTTTTTTTCCTCACGTTTAAGTATTCAGTTGAACTGAAATTTTATAGACACGATGGTTTTGGATAACAATACGATACTTTAATGATAATTAATAAAAAATTTTACCACTTAATGTTGTGATTCTGTCCTATCTGTATACATATTTATATTAATTGTAACGATTTAATAAAAAGTAGCTAAAATAAAAAATTTTCTTTGTTGATCTTTGTAGGAAGTAATTCAATTTTTTTTTTTGTATTACTTGTTTCATAATCAACTGATGATCGATTGGTTGACATTTAAGGCTCAGACAATGTCCGACCTTTGTTGCTTTGTCAGAATGGTTCCATCCGATGACAAATCAACTATATTTTCACTCAAATGCTGTTGACAACTCCGTTTGGAGCAAAGAAATGAGAGCACTAAACAAACGTAATATTCAACACAACAAAAGAAGTATCAACTGCTAAAAATGGACTTATTTTCATATATATTTTATTACTCACTTCCCTATGCTTAGTTATGCAAATACGTAAATATTTCAAAAAGTAAGATAACTAGCCCATTCAGAATAGACATTTATACAAGAAATAATATATATGATATAGAAAGGCCCAGGTATACATATTACTTCACTACATAGTCACCGCACTTATCAAAGTTCCATTATTTATATCAAATCATCAACGTCAAGATTGTGCAAGCACAAGACGTCTTGCTGAACTTCAGCATCGGTTCTGAAATGCTGTCATTCCCCTTTCAAATGTTTCTTTAAAAGATGGAAATCTTTTGGTGCAAGATCGGGACTGTACGGAGGGTGGTCCAATATATCCCAACAAAAACACCTTTTTCTTTATCTCGAACATCTATTCTGCCTTTGTCAAATTACGTGAACCCAAACCATACAGTCTTCTTGCCAAAAACTGGTACTGTACTTTGCCACCAATTGCAGATGACATTCAGCTGGATAATTTGTCTTTCAGCCTATCACGTTTCTTTTCAATCGCAGAACATGTTTCCATCTTGTGAGATTTAGTCATACTGGAGAACCAGCTCCACCTACCATCATCGTTTGAATGCTGTGATCGTTTTATTTATCTTCAGATGGAGTTTTATTTATACAGGTAGTATGCACACCCGCGTCAGAGCTCTTGTTATTTACTGTTTGAAGCCCCTACGCATTTCACTATGGAACTGTTTTCGCTTTTAGTGCAAGGTACACACACATAAGCAAATTTTGTTGCGGTAATCCTTCTCGAGCTATGCTAATTTTATTGTTTGATGCTTATTTTCTAACTAAGACACACACAGTGAGTACTTATGTAATGTTTATTGACATTTTTAAAAAACTGGGTTAATTCTCACAGATATCTATCAATTTTATGTTTGCAATTTCTCTATTTTATTTTTACTAATTTTGTAAAAAAAAATGTTAATTTAAAAGTTTGAGTGTGTTAATTGTAGTTGAAGTTGGTTAATTAAATATAAAATGGAAATCACATTTTCATTGAAAAGATTTTTTACTCCGTATAGCTTGTTTGGGGGGGGGTGAGTCTATAATAATTATTTTATACAGTATATAAAAAAATATCAATGCTTTAACAATTTTTTTCTTAAGTTGGATCCAATAAAAAAAGTAAAAATATCAACTTTCTAGAATTTCTTAAAATATTACGCTAACTTGTTTAAAAATGATAAAAAAATTTTGTCTTGGTTAACTTGAGGTAAATATGTTTATACATTTGATTGAACTCTTGATTACGATCAATTTACATTCGCCCTTTTTCTTGAATTATATCATCTGGGAGTCGTGAAGACTCTGTTACGGTGGTTAAGAATTCTGCTTTTGTTACACATGGATAACTCAGGATTTATTTTCAGCACATTTACTTGGTGGATTTTATCTAGATCAGCAAATTTTTCTTGTACTATTCACTGATTCTGAAGCCCAGTGGTTAGTGCTTCGCGCTTCCACACCACAGGTCCGGGGTTCAAACCCCGGGCTGGGCAAGGTTGACTCAGCCTTTCATCCCTTTAGTGGGTTTATAAATGAGTCCGAAGCTTTCTTGGGAACTTAACATTGGGAGATTTGCATCAGACTGACCACCTGACAGGAACATCTGCTCTGGGTCCGACGTCGCGTATACTGAGTTGGGCACAATAGGCCTTGGTCCTCATGGACTGTTGTGCCACGGAGTTAAGTTTTATTCACTGATTCATTCAATATCAATACATAAAACTATTTTTAAAGCTCTATTTTATTTATTTTTGAAGACTATAAGCAAAAAATAGTAAAGGAGGAAGTAAAATGCAGGGTTATCAGAAATGAATGACCCGATTACAAAATTTAATAATTCCCAGTGAGTGAATATTAACGTCGCACTGTTCAGCTACACGAGGGCTTTTGGCGACGGATCTCGTAATTTTTAAACTTGTTCAAGAGACGAGGACGAAACTTGAGCTGGCACCCCAACTACCACACCAACGGGAGGACGTTTGAGCTCTCGACAGATTTAACGTGCATCGCTCCCCTACACAGCGAATCTTTAGTGGTACTGGGTTCGAACTCGTGACAAGGCCAGCCACGATCGGATACCTTGACCACTAGGCTACTACGGCCACTTAAATAATTCCCAGATGAATAAACAGAAAGGGATCCTTAATATGTCATTGTAAAGATAAAACATGAAATTTTGAGTTTGTAACATTAATTTGGTCTAATAGGTGGCATCAATGTTTTAATTGCGAACAGAAGTGGAAATGGCTTCGCAGCGGAGGCAGGCATTTTGTGTGCAAAAAGTCTGTCAGTAATCACGGTTCAGTGAAATTTCGAATAAAGTATCATATAAATGCACCGACATCTAAGGAGATGGTATAAATAGTTCCAGGAAACTAGATGCAGGTGTGAAGGCAAAAGTCCAGGGCGACCAGGTTCGCAATAATATACGTGTGACTAAAGTAAGTCACATTGAACATTTGTGAAAACAAATTTTACTTTACGTGAAGAAACATTGGATACGGAAAAAAAATTCATATTTTATCTTTACAATGACTTCTTAATTATCATTTTCTGTTTATTCATCTGGGAATTATTCAATTTTGTAATCAGGTGATTCATTTCTGATAACCTTGTAGTATATATACTGAAATCACATATTCACTTCCTGAACACATGTTAACTATTAATTATAACATTAAAAAGCACTGTATGAAACAACCTATGTTGTATAATATATCAGACATGAGTGAATATTACAAATTTGCATGGGGGAGAAGCAGCCAACGACTCTAATTACTTGGATAATAACAGATTTATTAATGCAGTGCTCCTCAAAGTTTCAATATTCGCGACCCAATCATAATTTTCATCCCGCCCCACTCATACAATAACTATGTATTGAATACAATAAAAAAACTATACTTTAAGCTAAAACTACGATACGTCATTCGTGCGGGATGGCTTGTGAGTTGTGCGTCATTTATGCGTGATGGCTTGTGAGTTGCGTCGTGTGTGAGACGGCTTAATTGAGTCATGTGTCTGACGGTTTGGTTGCGCTTGTGGTGGATAGATAGCACCACGACTGCTGCGCGTGAAGGGTGCGGTTCTCTTTACACGCCAGAGTCACCAATGGAGGAAAGAAGATTTGATCTGAGCCCCTTCCATTACGAATACGAGTATCTTAGCCATCATGCCAAAACGATTGTCGTCACGTGTTGGCTATTACTGTTTTATATCGGTATCACAACCCCTTGACAATATTGTATTTGTCGTCAAGGGCGATAATGTCTCCAATGTGGTTACACTTCCAGTGTTGTTTTTGTCATACTCTAATTCCGGGTGGGAAGCACACCTTCCTGTAAAACTTAATTTTCTCCAAGGTGAGTGTTATTGCTGGGAAAACAACATGGCATATGTCAATATGAACGGGGGAGGACTTATCTGCTTTGCACCAATGACGCTCATTAAATAATCTCCAGCCCCGTGTGAAAATCAGAACTTTGGTGTGGCCACTTAACAAGTATGAAAGAGCCGCCCTCTGTTTTCTAAAAACATTGAGTTGTTGAGATCTAAATTGTTTTAAATAAGTTAGTCAGAATTTTTTAAAAAATGAGAAACTTACACATTTTTCATTTAAAATTCATTCATTCGAACTACAGATTATTATACATAAATTGCTCCATTACATCAATTCTAAAATTAAATATTAAATTACTTGACTTAGAATCAATTTGCTTTTGGAACTGATGAAAAAATTAATGTATATAATATTAAGAATTACAACAACAAGAAAAAAAAAGAAATTTGAGTTAAATGAGTTTATGCATAAGCACATGTGAAAATTGAATAAAAAAGAAAGAAAGAGAAAAACACATTACAAAAGAGGGAGAAAAAAAGAAAGACAATTTAAAAGTCAATAAGTCTTAATTATTGACTTAAGATTTTCTACTAATTCTCCTGCTAAATCAATTCAGTGGTCGGAGGAGGAAAGCGAGTACTTTCCTAAAAATTAGGGCTTTAGTTTTGGACTGCAAAATACCAGAAAGTTAACCAATGTTCTATTTTAACCCTTTATCTACTGCATTATGATTTACTGCAATTTTTTTCACGTAATATATTTTTTTTGAATCACTACATTGAACATTAAGGGTGTGACGGGTCTTTACGCGACCTTCACCAACTAATCCTCTTGGGGAATCTTTGAGCTAGCATTCGCGTTTAATTCACAGCCACCCCTCTCATAAAGAAACCCTGATATGCAGATTAGTTAGAGTATATAGAGTTAGAATTTGGTAATTGTAAGGAAGAAGGAGCGGAGAATCTGCTGCAGAGTTACTAAGGTGTGATTTATGCAACTTGAGTTAAGGACCGCGTTTTGCCACTATATTAAATTAGTGGATTAGGAATTTATAGGCTAGAATTGGTTAAGATTAAGTGGATCTGTTTACTTGCGCTTATTCACTTAGGGTTTATTGCTTTCTTTATATCCTTCCTAGGGCTTCCTTTTGGGGTTTAACTTGTGGTTAATTAGTGTGCTTCAAAAATAATTAATTAGAATTATCATGGAAGTTTCTGGTCATGCTTTGTTCCCTCCAACATCTTTAGGTAGACAGGACGGTGAGGGAACGACTTCAGGGGGAAGTCGCTCGCAAGGGATATACAAAAATAAATTATTCAACTTTGGAAAATTTAATCCGCTAAAGTTAATTATGTTAACCGCTAGAGTTAGTTAGTGGTTAGTGACGCTGACTGTTGTGCTGTAGAACCTGGGTTTGAATCCTGGAGAAGGCATGGTTGCTTGTAAATGTATAGTGCCTTTGTGGGGCATGGGAGTACTTTAAATAGCCGTCGAACCCTCTGACCACCTCCAAGATGTTCTCTCAAAATCGGGATGGACCCGAACAAAACCGCACTGTCCCCTGTAGGGTGCTCAAAGCTATAGCTAATGACAAGCGTACTATTAGTCATTTACCTCGATGAATTTCGTGAGTTTTCATCTGACAGTCAGACAGGTGGAATTTGTAACAACACAATGTAATCCCCCTTTTCATAAGAGAGATCTGTGTTTGCCATTGAATATAGGGTTGAGTTCATTGTCTTGATTGATTGATTGAATATAAACGTCGCACTGTTCAGCTACACGAGGTCTTTTGGTGACGGACCACGTAATTTGGAACCATGGTCAAGGGACGTAGACGACACCTGAGCTGGCACCCCCTCTCCTAATTACCACACGACACCAACGGCAGGACGTTTCAGCTCTCGACAGATTTAACTTGCATCGCTGCCCTACGCGGCGGGTCTTTAGTGGTACTGGGCTCGAACTCGTGATGAGGCAAGCCACGTATACACGTCTGCCACATTTTTCGAAAAAAATGTGTGCAGACTATAAATAAGGAGTCTCGCCGAAATAGTCTCGAGCTTGTCTTGAGCTTGCTTCGATCGAGCGAATACTTCTGAATGCGTTACGTATTTGTATTTTTAGATATGGCTAGTTGTGCCTGAGTGCTGTAGAAGATGTCAAAACCTTCCGGGATTTACTTTGCAAGTTTTACTGTTGTATCCTGCATTTCTAAGGATTGTTTTTTCGACAATAAATTTTTATCACCTCTGAAGAACTGTCTTGCTCTTTAAGAATGATAGCATAAAATCCTCGAACTCAGCAATCTACGTTGCAATATGATAGTGCAGTGCTTCTCAAACATTGAATATTAGCGACCCAATATTCAATCATAATTTTCATCGCGCCCCCCCTCCTTCCCTTCTCCATACAACAACGATGTATTAAATTTAATAATACTACGCTTTGACGCTAAACCTACAATACGACTTCAACCTATTAAGTGCTGCCGGCGTAAATAAACGTTTCGCTCAGACAGTATATTACTTTTGATCCGGACTTATGCATACGTCTTTCTGAAGTACGATCTATTATGTGAACTTTTATTTATAAAATTATATTCCGGTGGCCTTGGAATGCAATAAAATAATTTTGACAGTGTGTTTGCAAAGGATTTTACGTATTTCAGAGGTTTTGCGTATTTATTCCTTTTCTATCCCTTTCCCTTAATACACTACATTCGCTTGCTTACTTGCTAACCGGTGGTATTGTGGAGTGAAATGCATAACTATAAATCGGCATTTAAAGGATTAATCATAAACCGTACAAATTACAAGATAAGTGTTAATTTTTGCATAAATTTTTATATATGACAAGCCCATGGGGTCACTGGTAATTATTAAACTTTTTCTAGCTTAGTATTGTTAAATTATTTATAAAATACATTGAGGAGTACTAATATAATTAAAAGTGTATTATATCAGTGTAAATGTTTACTTATTTTTTTATCATGCATGAATGTATTTTGTTTGTTTACTTTCAGTAAATCAATAATTTTTGCAAATAACTCTTTGTTTTCGACTTTTCAATACACTCGTCCCCTCCCCCTCGTAGGATTATCACGCCCCCAAGGGGACGCACCCCACAGTGTGAGAAACACTGTGATAATAGCAATTTTCCTTTTTATCAGAGAAATGATTGCATCGGAGGGAGTTCATAGACCTTTTATAGGAGGAAAGTGAGTTACATTTTAAAAAATACACACACATAGACAAAAGCGCCAAAGCGTTATCTCTATGTCAAAAATAAAAAAATCCTTTCATTTTAACTCCTAAACTCTCCCCTTGAGAACCTCACTGATTGGATTCATCTGTGGAATATTTCAGTTAAGTGAGTGATTGCTTTTATTGGGAGGGATTTGCAACATGGGCGTAGCTACCACCGTATCAATGATACGGGACCCCCAAGCTATAGGGGCCCCAACATGTGTAATTACAGTGACACTAACTGGACTACAATATCTAAAAAAGGGCCCCGAAGGAATTTTGATACAGGGCTCCCCCAGAGCTAGCTATGCCAGTGATTTGCAAGCTATGTTTTGTATACCATCCTCAATGGGTGCCTTCTTTTTGTGTAACTTGTGCTTTTCGAATTTCAGTAGGGAAGGAAAAGAAGTGGCAAGAGCGATAGAGATGTTATTGTTACGATGGTGGAAGATGTAACTCGTTATTGAATTTCAACCTCTTCAATTTGATCTTCATAAGATTCTCCGTTATGGAATGAGTCTTCGAGTGTCTGAACAAAGAAATTGACTTTATCTATTAAGAAGTAAGTCCAGAATTACTAATAAGGAAGATGGTAGATTCATGGACATCTTAAAACTTTTTGAGGCCCTGAGACCCTACGCAAAATCAGTCCCCACCTATCACCCTTAAAAGTAGGCAGTACATAGCATACGTTGTCAAGTACTTGAACAAACAATAATCCGAAAAAAATAAACGTGCATGACTTACAATCGCCCAAACCGGGGTTCGACCGACTTCTCCTTTTGACTGAATGAGTAGTGATGGCGTATGGTTGTAGACTATGACCTATACATGAATGACGGTCATCATATATAGCCAATTGAAATATTATCCAAAATTCCCAGCTTTTCGGAGAATACAACGGGAAAATCATTTGATCGTTGAAATGATTCGAATCATGGCCTTATTAAGGCTGAGTCGAGAACGAGACGGGCCCCATTCTAGCCAAGGCCCTGGACCCGGGCCTATGTACCCCACGCCTCAAGACGTCCTTGGACCGATTGATTTTTTTCCAGTGATATCTAAAAAAAGACGATCCAGTTTCTTGAAGAATTTTTCGCATTTATTACTTTTATGAATTTGAATTTGTTCTTTGTTTCAGCGATTTATTGTGAGCTCCGTTTTCCAGAAGAGATATCTATAATGTTGCCAAAGCTTGAGTATTCGATTTTTATGCTAAGTCATGTAAGGCAGGAGACATTTTACGAATATAAGGAAAAGGAGGAAATGATATGGGGTTTTTGCTATATTCGGTAAGTGAATTACGTTTTTGATAATGGAGGTGAATTAGCCGATAGCATTATATCACAAGTTCATAAATAAAATAATGATCGAATCATCTAGGATAGTTGAGGCTATTTGTTTTTTTTTAGTTAAAACCAGTTTGCTGGAGTGAACGTTTGACGGAAGATTATAATATCATTTAGTGAATTAGATGAATTAAAGCTGGTTTATGATCACTGCGGAGGGTATTCATTCTTTGAATGTTATAGGGAAGTATATTTTAAAGAATCGCTATATAAGTGTTTGAGTTATTGCAATTTTTATAGAGGAAATGAAAAGGGAAAGCAGGAATTATATTATGGTGAAATTATTATTTGTGCATATATCGATAATTATATTACCAGATCGATTTGCTCTACCACTGTTCCAGAAAAAAACTAACCAGAATAGACTAGGGGTTGTTCTAAAGAATATTTTCTAAGTCAGTGCTATTGACGATGTTACTGGAGGGGGATGAATAGTCGTAGGGAGTGTAAGAAATCTTAGGAATTAATCCTTTCTGGTTTTAATGTGTATTGAGGTATTTCTTGAAGTAAAGGTAGGAGCCAAGGGTGTTATTACCTCCATATCTGCCATATCAATGATATGGGGCTTCCAAGGTACAGAGGCCCAACATGCGTATGGAAAAATTTTGTTAAATACTAAAGAGGCATTAAAAAGTCCCCCAATAAATTTTTGATTCAGAGCCCATTCAAGACTAGCTACGTCAGTGGTTGGAGCTATTATCAAATGGTATTGGATGTTGTCTTCAGTGGCAACCACAAGGGGGTGATTGTGGGCTCAACCATCCATAGACCAACAGATTTTTACTTTTTCCCCTCGTAGAGATTATGCTTCAGTGCTTACATCTACGTGTTTAATAGATTGTAACCACCTCCCCCCTTAAAAGTAAGGTCTGTGTATCACTGGTTGCCTTTAATAGTACCATTGTCACAATGAGATAAAAAAAAATGAATCAATTTCTGTTATTGATAAATTTGTTGTTGTTTAGCTATCGTTCACATTTCTTTTCTTTTTTTTATAAAACTTATTTATTTTGCTTAAAATTCAATGCATACGACTTTTCTCCTTCCCTTTTATTGAAATTGTATTTGATGTATTTAACTTTGAATAATGTCTGCAGTGACGTAAAAAACGACTTCGCCCACAGACCAATTGTATTGAGTCGAAAAGCGAAATCTAGCCTCTAATATCATCACAACATGTTGCTTCATTGCTTTAGTCAAGAATGACGGAACATGCGCAGAGAAGCATACCAAAAATAATCTGCGAAAACCCTGGAAAATTTTTTTGACATTCACTTTAATCTGTCAGAGTACATATAATGCTTGTTTTTATCATGTGTGTTTTTCCGTGAAATGTTTATCTGCTTTGAAGTAAGTTTCATAACTTTAAATAATATTTATTAATCAATAATTTAAAATTACTTTTGGGTGTTTTTCTTGGTGTTTTAAACATTTTAGTTTGGGTTTAATTTTATATTACTCTTATTTAATTGGCGATTTTTATTATTCTAATATTTTTATTATCCTTATATTTTCATGTATAGATTGCTTATCAAATATTTCATTTTAAGTCTATCTTTTTGTGTATCTACTTGAATGAACTTGTGAAATTTTTGTTTACCCACAATTGTGTAATACATTAAAATTTAAATCTTTTTAATTATTGGCTTAAAAATATTACTGTTTTAAGAAGCTATCTTTGTAAACCATATTTAGAATTACTATCACTTCATTGCTCATAAAGAAAAATTTTATTTTTGTGTTTCTAACCTTTTGTTTTTGTGTATGTTTTTAATAAATTAATATTCGTTCTGATTATAGGAAAATAGCAGTTTCGTTCTCCAGCTTAGAAGAAAAAGTATTCAATAAAAATTGTTTTATAGTAACTTTCTTTGTTCATCTGTTTTGATTTAAAATTATTAATTGTGAAATATGAAATCATTCAAAACATAGCAGGATTCTCTCATGAACAAAATTAGATTAAGATATTAAACTTTAAGAAAAGGGGGCTTAAAGTGTTCAGAAAAAGTATTTGTGTTTTATAATGAAGAGTTAGAGGAAAGCATAAAACAGGAAACATAAAAAGTATTAACTTTTTGAATCAAAAGATATTTAGAATTATAGTGTAAATAAATCCTATAAAATTTAAATTAAGAACAAACTTTAATAACATAAACTGAAAATAATTCACTAAAATAAATTAGTTCTGAAAATGTAAGATATAAAATGATTTTATCTAATCCATTTTTTTAAAGTATTTTGTTTATACAAATATGCAAAGTGTTTGATTATACAAAAATGGTGAAGAGTGTAGCTATGGCTGTATCAATGAAACAAGCCTTCCAAGCTACAAGGGCCCTAAAATGGGAAAGCAAAAACTATAAAATGTTAAGGGGCCTCTGAAAAGAGAGACCAAGGAATTTTGATACAGTGCCCACTCAAGTCTAGCCATGTGAGTGAAAATGGCTTGCACATAATTTTTCTTTAAGAGTCATACTTTTTTTATTTTTTAAATCAAAAGGGAATTGGCACTTTAAAAAATAGTTATAACTTTGGGAGAAGATCTAGTCCTTTTGTTATATACATAAACCTTACAAACTGCATTTGATGATATAAAAGTAGTATTGGTTATAGGTACCATGAGTTGGCAGTTGCTTTTCTTTGTCATTAACACAAACATTGACTATATTATCCAATAAAATTCATTCTTGACTATAGACTAAAATTTTGCATGTTTCCATGTGTTTGGCCTTATGGTTCCTATAACCATAAAGTAAAACAATACCATCATGAAATAGAAAAAAAATGTATTTATTATGGAATTATAGCTAAGTAAATTATAAGGATTAAATTTTTGTAAGTATTTACAAACAGTTTTTCTTAAGAAATATTTTGTAGAAAATATTTTGTGTTTAAATTTATAATAAATAAACAAGAATCTATAAAACATCAATTGCAAGTAACTAAGAGGCTTTCATAGTCTTGAACATACTTTTTTTGTAAACATTGTTGCTTTGTTACTTTGGTAATAAAGTACAATTGCTTTTATTATTATTGAATTGTACAATTACTTAATCAACAAATTTATACATTACTTTAACTTGTATTAAATTATAACCTTAAGATTGGTAAAGGCAATTTTATAGTTAAATACAAAATTTTGCATTCTGTGCTGTATTTTACATTCTATATTTATCAAAAATTAACTCAATTTTTTTTTATGAATCTTATATTATCTGATTTTTTGAAAACTATTCAGATTCTGATAACAAAAACAATTGATAATCCATTGAAATATCTAATTTTTAATAATTTATTTTGAAAATATTATATAAAATTAACTGCTATAAAAACTTCATTTTATGCATTGGTTTTAAAAAAATGCAAAAAATTAAATTTGAAAAAAAAAAATTTAAATTTTAAATAAAATATAGCATTTAGGGATAATAGATTTTAAGAGAATAATGGGCATAGCTTTAAAATTAAAAATATAACTGTTCAACATGTTAAATAATACATCAGAGTGCAATAAATGTTTATATTTTAATTCCTGTAGCATTTTTATGAAATACTCTGGGAAAGCATTTTTATTTTATAATAGCTGCATGCTATAATACATAACTGATAAAAATATTCAAATTAAAATAAAACTTTTTATTCAATTTCAATATTTTGTTTCATTGATTTTTTTAGTTGCTAGGCATTTTTGCAGACACATTCACACTTTTATATTTTTCATTAGTTTTTTTTCTCTAACCACAAAATATAAACTTTTTTTTATTTAAGGACTCTAATTGTATTAACTTTGAGAACTAGTCTTTATGTCTTACCTAGTTTACTAGGAATGTTTTTTAGTTTTATTTCTGTAAGATCTGGTTTGACTGTAGTTTATTGACCCCTAATTGTGTTTTCAAGAAAGATCTTGAATATTACTATCTTGTAATGCATTAACTTATTTATTTCATCACTAAAAATTAATGTTATAGAGAATATACTTCTGTTTTGATATTAGATTTATCTTCTCATTTTAATGATATTCTTGAACCATCATTCTTGCCACAATTACTATTGCTTTGTCATATTTCTGTGCTCATCTTTTATTAATTATTATCTTTTCTGGAAATCTAGATTTAAATGAATATATCTAAAAAATATTTAAAGTAGATCAGCATACTAAAAGTACTTAATGTAATAACTGTTTTTAAAAAAGTATTGTATTTTTTATTAAAAAAAGTTTTTATGTAATTTTTTAATATAAGGTACTCACAATTTTATAATAATTTATGATTCAAACATCACCTACCCATGTATTATATGTAGCAATTGAGATATGTGCTAGTATTTTTTTGCAGAACCTGTCAAAATCTGGATGTATTGAAATTATCTGCAGTCACATTTCATGTTCTGTATTTAATTTGCTTTTATGTTTTGTTTTTGTATCACTCACATTGAGAAATGTTTTTCACTCAAATACCTTGTTAGGAATGTCATTAAAATGTTTATAGCTGTGTGAGAAATTCTCTATATTTTGCATGAATCTGCAACCTAAAATTTAAGCACTATTTTTGATTAAATTTAGAATTTAACATCAATATGTCAATAAGTTATTTCACTCCTTCATTGTAGGTATTTTTTTTTTCCACTAATGAAAAAAAGGTGCATTTTCCATTAGAAACTTATTTGACCTTGCAAAACATTGTGCTAACAATTATAAAATTATTTTGAGGAACCTGGAATGGTAAACGATCTAATATGTAGTATATATTTAGGAAAAAAAGTTTGAATATTCTTTTATTATATTATGATGAAGCAAAGAAAGTTATGTGTAAAAAAATTCAGTTTTAAGGATGAGTTTTAGGTACCTGTGGGGAAACAAACTTTATGGAGAATGTGAATCTATATATATATTTTGTATACATGCATAGAATTTTCTTTTCTGTTTTTTATTGTGGCTCATAGAACCTCAAAGTTATACGTGGAACCACTGGCGTAGCTAGCTCTGAGGGGGCCCTGTATCAAAATTACTTAGGGGCTCTTTTTTAGATATGGGTGCACTATTAGTGTGACTGTAGTTACACATGTTGGGCCCCTATAGCTTGGGGGACCCATATCATTGATACGGCCAAAGCTACGCCCCTGCGTGGAACACAGTTTGAAGATCATTGCGCTAAAGCATTGCTTATATTGATTAATATTATGGTTATGTTACTTTTTGTTAAGTACAGCATACTATTAGGTAATTGTGTGTTTTCTAAAGCATTACTTATATTATAGCCCAAATGTAGATGGCGCTTTGAAAGTGCGATATGTAAGGGTGTGGTCGCATGTTTATACCCACACTCAAGAGAGGGAAATAAAGCAAATAAAGGCATGTAGCATATTGCCAATTTCCTGTGAGATATGTGTCCTGAGTATTTTATAATGTGCAATTGTAATAAAGTCCTGTAGGTATGTAAAGATAATTGTGGAGTGTATTATTTGAGAAATGCCATCCTAAATTAAAAACATGTTAAAATAAGCTTTGATCCAACATTTGAGAAGTGGGGAGGATTCAACACGTATGTATTCATAAGACAATACATGGTAGTATTTTTTTACATATGTGCTTTGAAATAATACAAAACTAAGGGATATTTTCTTTGTTTATTCTTTTTATTCTGTTCAAAGTATTTCTCCAACTTCTCCGAGAAAAATCAATATTTTTTGGGGTGGGTGGATAAATTATGGTATTTTGTGAAATCTGCACACATTTTTTATCTTGTCATGATATTTAAGTGCAGTGTTGTATATTTCACTATGATTGATTTTGTTTTTCAAGTATTGAGATTAAATGTGTTTTTTTTTACACTTAAGGTTACATTTATTCTTGGATGAAAATCAATCTGCTTTTTACATCTAGTTAACTTTTTTGCCTCATGAGATAACAAGTTTACTTTTTAAAATTATTTCGATTTATACCATAAGTTTATTTCTATAATCTATGTCTTGTTGAATTAATAAGGGAGTTCTAATTTCTAGCCATGTTTCCTTTTTCAATATTTAATGTAATTAAAATATTTAACTGTTTAATTTTTATGATTCAATTGAGAATTACTTAAATTTTATTTTAATTTTTAATTATTTATAAATTTTGTATGCCTCGTATGTTTCAATGTAGTTTTTCAATTTTACAATCAACATGTAATGCTCTTAATTTTTTTCTTCTTTTTTTTGAATGTATAACATTTTTGAGATATTTGTAAAAATTGAATATACATTTTTTTAAAAAAAAACCCTTCAAGTTATTGTTTTAAATTTATTGATTCATTAGGTTTCTGTATTAAAATCTTAATTCACTTTCTATATCCACTCACATTGTTTCTTCCTTATTTGCATTACAATAACAAAATGAAATAAAACCATTTAAAAAGATTCGAACTTTATTCCTTGAGTTTTTTCCTCCTTGCTGTTTTGATATTGTAGAGATTGATTTCTTCATTTTAAATTTTCTTAGATTTTTATGAATGGTTAATATTCAATAAAAGTGCTATTAAATATATTAAAAAACTAGAGTTTTTAGTTTTCCAAAATTTTTTAAACTTAATATCTCTGTAACAAACATAATTTTCTTTGGGGCTTATTTTAATCCTTTCATGCAAAAATTATATTTAAATTTTTTTTACATAAAACTACTTTCTTCTGTTTTACCCTACATTTATATTTTTTGAAATAGAATCTCTCTCCAAATTCTATCATCTTTTTTAAATTCTACCTAACTATTAAATTATGGTTTTTGTTGTAAATTTCAAATTCATTTAAAGTATTATATATTTTGTGCACTCAATCTTCTATGATAGTCATATACTGCACTAATTTGAGTGGCATGTCTAAGAATACGTTATTGCTGAGTCTAAGCTTGAATTAAATCTGTTCAATAAAAATACAATTAAATATTTTTTGTATAATTATCCACACCAATGAAATTTTGATTATTTATAACACTAATTCTCAGTCAGTATGATGAATTTTTTGGTTATTATTTAATTCCGACCTAATTTATGTAATTTTCTTATCTGGATTTAGTGCATTTTTGTCTATATTGTCCTATAAAGTAATTCATTCTTTCACGAATGTTTTCTTAATTCATTCTACAGGGATGGAAAAAGAAAGATAATTTAATTTTGTTTACTAATATTTGTACTCAATGGAGAGTATTTATTTTGATTTTGGAAACATGATTGGTCTCAATTTCTTAAGATTTCTCATATTAAAAAATAGTTTTTTCCCTTATGTGTTTCAAAGCAATTATTAGTTATTATTAGCTTCAAAACATACTTATTTTTAAAAGTTTTGGATTGAATATTGTTGCAAAATAATCATGTTCTTAAAATATTTAGTATTTTTGTTACCTTAATTATGACATTTTACTCAACATTTTAGTAATTTATATTTATTTTTCATTAGCAGTAATGAATAATTGATTTTGCAGGTACATTCTTTACAGTTATGATTTATCTTGTTTCATTAATTTTACATTGTTAATTTTCAAATTATTTCCTCTTAATGGAGAAATATTGACTATTTTTTTGAAAGAATTTTCTTATGTAGTTGAAATCTTTTTAAAAATTAACGTATTACAAATGTCAAATAAGTATATAAATAAAATATTTCTTATTTAGAGTTCGAATAAATGTTTGAACCTCCAACTTGAATTATGATTAATTCAAAATTGGGTTTTTTCCCTCTCTTTTAAATTTTCGTTCGAGAGAAAAATATTCTAAATATTGTTTAAACTTATTTTTGAGAAATGGCGAGAAAAATATTTTTTAAAGTTTGATTCTTTTGTTCTTCTACTTTATTGTATTTTAAAGAGCGACTTTTAATCAGGTTTGACGATTACCACAATAACTTATTTGGATACTTAAGATAGAAATAAACTATTAAATGTAATTTGACTGCTTATGAAAATAATAGAATGTATATCTCCAGTTTTCTGTGCCTCTTTTCTGCTAATTGGTGTTTAATTTGCAAATCGAATATTGAAATTTTACGTTTATCCATTTGAAATATTCTTTCATTGTTTTTTTATAAATATAATGAAATTTAGTTTTCCTCTCTATTTTTTCAAATATTTACATTGATAAGATTCTTCCTTTCTTTCTTTTTTGAATTATGCATACATTTTAAAATAGAATGAAATCAAATAAATATTCGTTTCATATCAGTGTTTTTGCTTGTATGTTGTTTGCAACTACGTGTGATTTTTGCGATCGTTTAACAGAAGATTAATTCCTTATTAATTTTGAAAAAATGGCGCATTATGAAAATAAGCAAAAATTAAGGAATTTCATTTTTAGTGGTGTATTTGCATTTCAATAAATGTGGTGTTTTGATGTAAATTAAATTTATGCTTGTAAAACAATTTGTAGTTTTGGTAATCTGCATTAGAATTTGCTGAGGGGTGAAGTCTATAAAATATGCACTATGCATATAAATTTTAAAATAAAAAATTGACATTATGAACTAACTGCACACATTTACTGGAGTGGAATATGTGTGATCAGCTCTCTTTTTTCTTCTCTCTCTCTCTCTATATATATAGGAGAAAAGCGACTCGGGCACATTCATCACGAATTTTCTGGAACTATTAGACTTTCAGACTTGAAAATTTGGCAAGAATGTTTCTTGTGTTGATTAGAGATCCGCTATGAATAACGTTTAATAAACGTATGTGGAATATTTAAAAGTGAATAATTTTTTTCCTAAGCGACAACCTGAGAACAACATATGCAAATTTAATATAGAGGATACGGGCATTATCTCCAAGAAACAAATTTACTACACAATTGTGAATTTTTTTTAAATTGATGCTGTTTTTTTGAAGATGATGTTAGGGGCTAATTAGAATTTATTTATCAACACACTAATATGACAACAAATGAACAAAGATGGTTTTTGTTTTGTTTTTGAACTATATTATATCCATTATATTGAAAGTGATTTATTTTACTTATTTAAAAATGTCTCCCAATATTCACTGTTTTCATTTCACATACGAGGGAAAAAAAATTACATTCTGAAATATGTCGTAAAGCGAAAAATGTAATGATTACTTAGTTATCTGAAAATTGTTTAATATCTGGAGGAGTAAACTGTAGAAAGATGGGGTGATAGCAGTGTTTCTGCGCTTGCAGTGTTCTTCCCTATCTGGCCGAAAATATCCAGGCACCCCCAGTGGTACGGATTCGTAGAGCC
The DNA here is from genome assembly GCA_019973935.1 of Trichonephila clavipes. NCBI lineage: Eukaryota > Metazoa > Arthropoda > Arachnida > Araneae > Nephilidae > Trichonephila > Trichonephila clavipes. Next base: position 739,572 of record BMAU01004929.1, on the reverse strand, counting down.
TTGAGGGATATATAAATATGATGTCGGTACCCTTTTTACATCGATGACAGCCTGCATAGATCTGGAGAGACTTTCTGCCAGTTTTTGATTGGTGACCATAGGAATTGACTTCCAGACGGCTATCACTGCTGAAGTGACAATGGAGATGGTCGATTTGATTGACTACATAATCTATATTGCATAGCCAACTGTGTTCTATAGGATATAGATTGGGCTCTGAGAAGGCGAGTCCTGTTTTTGAACTTCCATTTCGTGAAACCATGGATGCGTAAGTCTCAATGAGTGAAAGGTGCAGTTATCCTGCTGGAAGAAAGGGCCTTGCCCAAAATATTACCATAGTATTGGGAGAGCATCATTATCTCCGGAATGTTCTCAGAATTCATGTTTCCAACTACAAACTAAGGGCCACAAGCCAAATCATGATGCTACCACCACCAGGGACGTCTTAAGACTTCTTGAGGCCTTGGGCCCCCTACACAAGGCCTATCTATGACCTTAAAAGTAGAAAGTACATAGCATACGTTGTCAAATGCTCGTGCAAACAATAACCTGAAATAAATTAATGTGCATATTTACAATCACACAAACCGACTCTACCAATTGCCGCCTTTTTATTGAACGAGTAATGATGGTGTATTGTGGTAGGCCTAGACCTATACATGGACGAAGGTCACCCTCTGTAGTCAGTTGACATATCGTCTGAAATTCCCAGTTTTTTGGAGAATACAATCGGAAATAACATTTGACCGTCGAAATTATTCGAATTTTGATCTTAATAAGGCTGAGTCAAGAATGTGACTAGGCCCCAGTTGACTCATGCTTTAAGACGTCTGACTACCACTAAACTTTACAGTTGGCACAATGTAACCATTTAAAAAGAGCCCGCTGGGCATTTGCCAACCCCAGATGCGTCCATCGGACTTCCAGATTGTAAAGCGAGATACACTAATCCGAGGAAATTTTTTCCTTCTGTCTACATTCCAGTGGTGATTATCTTTGCAACAGCCGCTTCTCATTTTGGGCAGTAATGTTCGGCTTATGAGCGGCTGCACGACCATGGAATATATCCCAGGTTTTTTTTTATATCTCGACAAACAGTCTTGTTGTTAGCACTGATGCCTTTGGAGCTCTTGAGTGATTTCAACCAATGAGGACGAGCGATTTTATTTCACTATCCTTTCCAGAGTTATACAGCTGTGTTCACTAATTTTTTCGGCCGGCCACTTCGTTTTTCTGTAGTTCCACTGCCTCTACGCTTCCACTCCACAGTTACATTATTCAGTAGACTTTGGCTTCGGTTGGATGTCGAAATTTCATGAACTTATTTCTCACAAGAGTGACATCCTACTATAATGCCACGATCAATGTCAGAAAGCTCTTGACTTTCTCATAACCGTATAAATAATACCTGATAAACCACAACTAGCACTTTTATAGCTTTCGGTTACACAGCAGATATTATTACCTGTCAGATCCACTTGGGGGGAGGGGAATATTTTGTGCCTTCCTTCCTCAGTGGCATGACAGCCCAGAGTGGGCCTTGGCCCTCTCAAGAAGCCTTTTTCAGACAGCCTTCTTCCTGCTAGTGTTCTTCAGTGCCTACTTATCAAAACTACGAGATCTTTTTCTAGGCCATCAGTCCATCTAAGATTTGGCCTACCCTTCGTGTACCAATTGATTGAGCATTGAAGACTTTTTTAGTGGTGCGGTCTTCGCTCATCTGATAACGTGACCTGCCCATTTAATTCGTTGTGTTTTGATGAAGTTAACAATGTCAGATTCTTTATATAATTAATAGAGCTCTAAATTTGATCTTCTTCGCCATGTTCCATTTTCCTGAATTCCTCCAAAAATGAATCTTAAAATCTTCCTTTCGTAGATACTTACGTTCTCATCTGTTCGAGACATGGACCAAGATTCACGTGCATGAATTAATACTGATCTTAAAAGACTTTTATACAATAGAACCTTTTTGGTTTTCTTTTGATTTCATGTATTTTCGTATTCTATTAAGACATCTATTAGCCATAGTAATTCTCTTTTGGATTTCAGCAGTACAATCGTTTCTATTGTTAATTTCCGAACCTAAATAAGTGAAGCTGTCAACAACTTCAAAACTATGCTCTTCAATTTTAAAATGGGAATCGTTAAATCATGATGTAGTGCAAGGCATGTAATATTTTGTGCCAGATAGTATATTTATCTTAGTAAAAGAAATAATATGTGTATAAACGGTGTAGTACAAAGACGGAAAAGACCAGACGCACGAAATTTGATACGCTATGCTAAGATGATAATGGTATTAATTTTGAATACTTTTAATAAGAATTTTTGAAATATATAACTTAGAAGTGGGTTTATCCATGTATTTTACGACAACAACAGAGGGTAGAAATTTTAAGAAAAAAAACGCCGATAATTATTTAAATTGGTTGTAACTCTGAAAATAATGTGAATTTTTCAAAAATCATTGTTGAGCCTCTGTACAGAGGTCTGAGCTATATACAGGCAAATTATTATAATAGAAGCATTTTTCACAAAAGGAGAATATTTTAAAAATTGGTCATTCTACGTTCATTTTTTGTCAAAATATTGTACTTAAATAATTTTTTATTGTAATACTATTCTTAAAACAATTTTATATCCATTTTCTAATCTAAGTGACACTAAATATCATAAATATCCATTTATACGCTTTTACAAAATCACGGTTCCGAACGTAGTTGTGTAACTTAAAATAAGGAATGCACGTAAATTGCTTAAGAGATAATAAAAACAAACTTTGAATAATATTAAGTAATTTTTTGTTATTACACTTGTTGATAATAAAAGCCTTTGTTTACTGTTTTAAAATCACTGAATCGGGAGATGAATCAATAGAAATATCTATTAAATCTGCGATGCTTTTAAGTCTAACGAAATGTTCGTCTGGTAATGATGTTTTGAATAGATAAACTGATTTCTGAAATATTTTGGGGCATTGACTTTTTTTATCAGGAACTCTGCTTTTTTCCCCCTTTATTTTACTGTTTTAATCTTGTGAACTTTTTTTTTTCTTCTTGATGACGAATTAAAGCAATCTTCAGATATAATTGGTATTTTAGAACACGTTTTATGTATGGATTAATTTAAAAAAAAGGAGGGAAGGTGGTCCCGATTTGTGACGGATGTAACGTCATCAAAAATTAAACTAGCAATTAACTGATAAGCTTTGTCTGCATCATTGATTTTTTCGTAATGTGTTATTAAATCTTTCATATTATCCTAAAGTACGAGTTTCATTAATCATTATTTTATGGAAGTCTTCATTTTGCATACCCTTAAAACCTCTAAGCTGGTCATTGGTTGGCGATCCATCCGCTTCCACATCACAGATCCGGGTTCTATTCCCGGGCTGGGCAAGGTCGACTCCGCCTTTTTATCCCTACTGCAGTGGGTCGATAAATGAGCACGAAGCTTGCTTGGGGACTTAAACAATGGGGGTCTCGCTTTAAACTGACCACCTGATCGGGACATCTGCTCATGCACCTCAGCTCCCAATGGCCACGTATACTTGGATGGACACAGTAGGCCTTGGCCCTGACGGGCTGTTGCGCCACCGAGTTTGAGTTTATGGGTAAAAAAACCAAGATTGTAGCTCCTTACTTATACCGATGATATAGTATAATCATTGATTGTACTGAAAATGTTTTGTCAGAGGCACGTCTAGCCTTAAGAAGTTGGCCGAAAAGTGCATTTAATTATTCAAACTCAAACACAGTGGCTCAACAGCCCATGAGGGCCAGGGCCTACTGTGCCCGTACCAGTATACGTGACCATAGGGGGCTGAGGTGCATGAGCAGATGTTTCGATCAGGTGATCAGTCTGAAGCGAGACATCCAGTGTTTAAGTCCCCAAGCAAGCTTGGTACTCATTTATCAACCCACTGCAGGAGGAATGAAAGGCTGAGTCGGCTTTGCCCTCCCCGAGGATAGAATCTCGAACCTGTGGTGTGAAAGCGTGATTTAAAGTCAAATTTATTGAAAGACATACAAAAATTACGCTATATAAAACAATCATCAAACCTGTATTTACCTATGGATCTGAGACTTGGACTAAATCAGTCTGAAAAGCTAGCCATCTTTGAGCGTGAAGTTCTTCGATATATCTTTGGTGCCGTAAATGAGAATACATGTGGAGACAATTGACATACTTTTGAATTATATAAGCTATTTAAGGAAGTCGGTGTCATTAAGTATATGAAGATGGGTCGTTTTATGTTTGCGGGTCACAACTGCCGTATACACTCCTCATCCTTGACGCTCAAATTTTTCAATTACACACCAATTGAAACTACAACTGGGGGTAGGTCCAAATTGAGATGGACTGGCTGTGTGGAGGATGATTTTAAAGTTTTAAGAGGGACTAATGGAATAACTGTTGCTAAGCTGAGATCGGAATGGTAGAGGGCTCTTGAGAAGTCCTTGGCCCGCCTAGAGCTGTTGTGTCAGTTGAAGAAGAGTAAAAAAGATGTGTAAAAAGGAAATGACCTTGTGAGAGAAAGTTTTCTTGTGCCCTGTTTTTGAAAATCACTCGTTATTATTTTATTTTTAAAACCATTATATAACTGATTGATTTTCTTCACAATCAATTTAAATAAACACATTGTATTAACTTCTTTAAGAAAAATGGGATTTATATTTCATCCTTATTTATGTTCAAGAACAGGTGAGCTGGCAGCAATCCATTGGCACATCTGAGTTTTTGCTTGAATGCAAAGGAAGCGCCCAAAAGCTCTGATTCTATTTATTTGATTGTAAAATTCTGAATGGAAAACTCTTAAACTTGAGTATGGCTATGATCGAAACTAAAAGCAGATCTTTTATGGTTTGGAAAGTGTTGTCATGAATTTCAAAAATACATACCTCATCCTCTCTCCGTCTATGAAAATGTCAAATAAGAATTGCAATGGCTTTCAAAGGATAAAGTATGACAAGGGGTTTGTACCTAATATATGGAAACACAAAGGAGCATGAAAATTGGAATAATTGTACTTCAAACATTTATTGATTTTTTTAACATCGAGCATCACAAGTAAATCTTTTTTTTTTCATTTAAATTTTTTTTAAATAAATAATTTTTAATGAGGAATGTGTCTATACCATTACTAGCAATGCTCTTGCTCCTTCAAATTCCCCTGCTGTCAATGACTTTTTCGAATACTAAAATTGGAGGCAACATCCATATAAGGAGCAATCATTATGTTCCACCTCATTTAACTACGAGAGACGTTCCGAAAGTACGTTTCGTCATTTTTTTTCACTCGGAAACTATTCCTCCCCCCCAAAAATACAGCAGGGCATCTTGAGCTATACACCTTAAACTATTTTTAGACTTAGTCGTCATCGACATTGAGACATTTGTCGTAGCGAGCAATCGGTTTGAAGAAACCACTCTGGTAATACATGAGCAACATGTGTAACTACAGTTTGCTAACAGGTCTTCCATATCTTAAAAAGGGCCTCGATGGAATTTTGATACAGGGTCCCCTCAGAGCTAGCTACGAAAGTGCCTTGACTTCTACACAAATGAAGGACTCGCCTATGACCACATAAGTAGACAGTACATAGCAAACGTTGTTAAGTACTCGTACAAACAATAACCCGAAGCAAATAAATGTTTGACTTACAACGGCACAAACCGGCTCAACCGACTGCCGCCTTTTGACTGAATGTGTAATGATAGTTTATCGTGGTAGGGCTAGGCCTATGCATGGTCCATGGTCATCACTTGTAGGTAGTTGACATATCGTCCAAAATTCCCAGTTTTTCGGATAATACAACCGAAAACAACATTTGACCCTTGAAATTATTCAAATCATGGTCTTATTAAGGCTGAGACGAGACCCAACTCTTTGTTGCGAGGTCCTGGGACCTCGGTGGATATGAGTATCGCTATTATAATGCATCTGTCCGCTAAAACTATGTTCTGCTCTCTAGCAATGTTGTTTTCATTTGTGGATATGGAGGAACGCCCACTTCGATCCTCATCCTCGACGTTCTGTCTTCCTTTATTGAATATGCAACACTAGCAGCCAACCATTTGACGAAACATCACTTCTTCACAATACACGTTCTGCAGGCGTTCATGAATGATGAACACACTACTTTTAAGTGTCCATTCATACTGGATAAAATCAGGCAATTCCATTGGTGGCTACATTATCAGTACACGTCTGCCTGCCATCTTGGTTTATACTTAAATAACTTCGGGCATGCCAGTTTCTCTCTCTCTCTGCTGCTGCTCTCTTTTCTGTCGTTCTGTGTACGCGCCATTCCTCCTGCATTCGCGCTACTTTCGTCGTTCAAGGAGGATAGAATGTAGTTTCGTACGGTGATGGTTTGCTTCATTTGGTGTATATTTTTGATATTACCCTTTTTTTTCAACCTGAAATCAAAATTCTTGTATTAAAATTTAAAAAAAAAACATGCGTTCGTATTATTTTGGTGAATATTTCTTTCTAATTTTATTCTTCCTACCACTATAGAAGCTATAGAGATGGGACAATGAACTACTTTGGATTTCAGTTGTTCAACTAATTCGCCTCATTTCTTGAACCAAAAATTAATAGGATGTCTCCCAAAAAAAGTTTTAAAAAGATTTTTTTTTCTTTAGTGTTAGATTAAGGGCTGAATGGACGACGTTGCCTAATGACAATAAGATTACTTCAGTTAATATCTCACGGTATATTTGCTGCATAAAATGTCTAATTCTCATCTGTAATAAAACCGTTTTGCCAAGTTACGAAATTACTATTACAACTGTGCCGAGTGGAGGCATCAGCTTCAATATAAGGAATTCAACAGCTTTAAGCGGGGGCAGAGGTAGAGCATGCTTGCACCGCAACAAAGCGAAGGAACAGGATGATTGAGCTGTGAAAAATTGACGAAAACATTTTATGGAAGATTAATGTTGAGATTTTTAAACTGCAGGGTTAGCGAAATTAAACACGCTACTCAGGAAGCCTTGGAGGCCGTTCTACTAGTCCGAAGAGAAAAATATTTGGGCAACAGATATTTCAGATGATGCGCTCGAGGTTTCTGAAATAAAAAAAATAGTTTAAAAAATAGCCACTATAGGTGGCTTTTATGGCGGCGAATACTGTTCTTCAAATCCAACGCAGTTGCCAGAGGCTCCCGGTAAATGTTATCTTTCAAAAGCTCCATAACCAGAGGTCGCAAGGCGTGAGATCGGGGTGATCGTGGAGTCTTAGCTGTTGGGAATGATTGGCAGTTCACATGTTCGTCTATCAATACCTGCCTTAACAATTGTTGGAGTGAACTCGCGATGTGAGGTGTTGCTCCATCATGCAGGAATATGGTTTTTTGTAGGCAGCCTCGTTGCTGGAGAGTAGGAATTACATACGTCTGTAACATCTCACGATACCATTCCCCGTTAACAGAACAGGTGGTAAGTCATTCAGGGGTCGCTCGTTAAAAAAAAATAGGAATTTATGTACCTGTGAACCTGCACTATATGGTCACTTTCGCATCATGAAAAGCTTTGACATGTACCGCGTGGAGGTTATCTGTCGCCCAGATGCGACAATTATGGCTATTCCATTGTCTATTAAGATGGAAGTGGGCCTCGTCCGTCCACATGTTCCATGGCCGTGAATCATCGACCGCCATTTTTGCAAGAAATTCTAGAGCGAAGGTTTTGAGAGTGTGTGGTCGTGCGGTTTCAGTTGCTGGACCGCTTGAATCGTATACGGGTTGAAATTCAAAATTTTACGCACGATATGTCGGACAGTGAATTACGGCATATCAAGGGTACGAGAGATTGTCAGTTCGCTGAAGTTCGTGAAGTGATTCACTGCTTGCTTCCATGACCACTGTAGCATTATTTCCTCCACGACGGCGTTTTGACTCTTTTTCGTCCTCTTCCAGGAAGAACGCTTAGCTCTGTCCTGTTTTCTCGAATTTTACCATCATGTCTTTAAGATCACGCTCCGACATCGGTCCACTTCGTTATTTCTGAGACGGCAGAACTATCTGCCAGCTGCCGCTGTATTCTCACTGTTGCGGTTGTATAGCTTCACAATAAGTGCTCTCTCAGGCAACGTCGGCATTCTGCAATGCTTGTGATTGTGCCAGAACAACATCTTCATTTTACTATGCGAGAAATTAACATGTTTTGCTGGAATGTGCTGACCCACAGCGCCGTCTATTGGCAATTTTTAAACTATTTTTTTTATTTCAGAAACCTCGAGCGCATCATCTGAAGTGTCTGTAATCCAAATATTTTTTTCTTCGGAGCAGTAGAACGGCCTCCTGGGCCCTCCGGGTAGCAGAAATTTAATTTCACCAACCATGTGTACATAGAAAAATACTTCTTGATACTATAACTAAGAGTCCTTTTCAGTTATGCTACCATGGTACCTGAATGGTCTTGGTTGCGAGATTATGGTGGGAGTTATTTCAGTGGAGTTGTAAGTGATGCCATCATATAAAAAAAGAGTTGTGGCTTAGTCATTTATGTTGGAAACGTAGTCTCTATCTAGATCCTGACATTCGCATTTGTAGTACATATATTCCCGTTGACATACGATTCCTCGAAGTAATTTTCGAGTACAAGCTTATTTTATATCTGCGGAATAAATGGAAACATTTTTTCGATCTCCTGTGAAAGTGTTTTTCCGACTGACAACATCGTCAGTCGTTACTGGAAGGCTCGGTGTCAAATGGTCAAGAAGCCAAGCACGGGTGTTGGATAAATAAATAGATAATAAATGAAAGTGTTTTTCAACAGGATGCAGAAGTGTATATATGTGTTAGTACGTACACGTAACTAATTAATGGTTAAACGTTTTGTATTATACTTGTAGAAATATTTTTTCCCCACCGTATTTATGATATAAAGTATTTTTTATTAGAATAAAACAATACGTGTGCATTTTTATGGATTAGTCTTTCATAAATGCACAATTTTAGCACTTGCATTCCATTACATGCATTTTTCTTTTTTCCCCATAGACGTGTGGCTAACAGTAAACATGGTGTTTGCCTTTTTACCATCCCTCCAACACATTCTCCATGTAAAGATTGCTAGCATAATATGCAGAATCCCTGAAGTCAAGGCATCCATTGTGGAATCCAGAAATAAGCTGCACTTTTCGCCCAGTCAGGAATGGACTGCCTTGATAAACAAGAAAATATCACTTTTGGGATTACCTTCATTGTTACAAAAGCGAATCGACCATTTAATTCTTCCAATAAGCTTAACCATGATAGAATGGTTGTCCTACCACTTGTCAATTCTGGGCTTTGAAGATGACCTTCTAAACTGTCTTCACTGGAAATCAGATGGCACAATTGATGAACTCGAAACTGCAACGTCTTTGGTTCGAAATGAAAACATAAGAATTGACAGGCGCTTCAACCTCGCGTGTATCTACTGCCTGGAAAACGACATAAGGGAACTGTGGAAGAAGTTGTATTGGTATCAACAGCACTACCTTTCGAGAAACGAACTGTTTTCTTTGACGCAATGCTACTGGATTCCGTACTTGAGAGGAATGCGAACAAATCGATACAATTTCTATTGCAGAAATACTGTGGCACTCAAGTACTTTCTGAAACGAGAAGAGGAGCCTAGGAAACGATACAGGTGCCTAAAGCAGTTCATACTGCAAAGTGGTATGAAGCCTAGCGTCGTTCGCTTCTGTCTTTTTAAAATGGCCCCGGAAGAACAAGAGAAAATATTCAAAAAATATCCTGCAGAAGTTCTTATGAGTTTCTTGGAGTGGCCATTTCAGAATCTTTTCTTGGATGTGGCAGATCACTTGTGGTCCTACCTTCCCAAAGGTAGTTTTTTCAGCATCATGCATTTCATCCACAAGAAAAAAATAATGAATGAGTGGCAGGATTTTGATTACGAAGATCTACTTTTCGAATTCTGGCGGAGAAGCCCTACCGATTTCAAGAATTACGTGAATGAGAATAACGAGTTTTTATCTTTACGAAATCCATTTTTCAGCAAACCACCTTTTTCATCAAAAGCATTATCACTATGTGAATGAAATTGTGCAATTTTTAAATGCTGTAATTTGGTGTAAATTACTGTTAATATGTGTATATGAAATGTTATCTAAAAATGTTTTTTTAATTTCATTACTTATAATCATTTACCATCATGCATTGTGTTAATGTAATCGTATGCTCTGAATGTGTTGTTTTTTCAGTGAGCAAAAAATTGAATTTTTTTGAGAACTAAAGTTAGGATTTTTGTTTTCGTGAATATATGCCATTGCTGTATAATTTGTTGTTATCAAGATACTTAACATTTTTAGAATGGCACTTTCTTAATTAATCGTTGACATTGCGAAGAAATTTATCAAAACTCTTCTTACGTAAAATGATTGACTTAAAAAAATATTTACTTTCGAAAGACAATGCACAAAGAAGGAATTTTTTTATGAAAGAACTCAAAACATTGCTGGTTTTTTTTTTTTTTTTTTTTTTTTGTATTTTCTCCTGGGAAAAAAACTCAAATGCTGAAAATCGAATAATATGCATATTCTTTCGATGTTATCATATTTGTGTGTTCATGTTTGTTGGCGTGATTCATATTCATGAAATCTCGGAATTTTCGTTACAAATTATTCATCCCATTGAATCATCATCTTTGAAATTTTTAAAATGTCTTGTACGTCTCACAATGTTTAAAATTCCGGATATCTTGATATTGCCTGAAGTATAAAATATAAGAATGATAATCTAAATTTTTCTACGAAAAAAAATTACTGATAAAGGTCTAAAGAAACAATTACAATAACAACAAAAAGTTGGAGCTCAAATCAAAGTTTATACAATAACAAATAATTTCCATATTTATGGACTAAGTTCATGATGGTCACATGATAAAAGTGTTCTATCGTCATGGCTATCTCCTGTTCTCCATTGAATTCAAAACTGACATTAGATTTTGTACCTATAAAATTTAAGTACATTTTCACACACATAAATTTGATGACTGGGTAAAAATATTCAAGTATTAAAATTTTCTTCAAAAAGTTTTTCAAAATAATAAAAAATAAATCTTATTTTATATGAATAGTTTTAAATCAAGTGCATTTTGTTTACCTATGTACGTTATTGTTGACAAATATATGTTTTTTTAAAACAAAGTTTCTGCAAAAAGTAAAAGTTGGCAACAGCAAAACACATGAAGTGATTTGAGGGAAACACTGATTGCAGTAATTATGTAACTATGACGCCGCATGAATTTAGTCCATTGAATTTTTTGACTTTGGTAAAGAAAAATAACACATGATTTAATTTTCACTGTGCTATTTAGTTCATGGTAAAATGAAATTAAATGATTTAATAAAGGAGTCCAGAACAAATTTAATTTGACTTGAAGCTTTCATATCGTCAGCGAAGAGATGTTATATCGTATTTTCAATTTCGTGTAAAACAATGAGCAATCGAGCAGGAATCTTTTTCATCAGCCCAAAATGCGCTGCCTCAATCTAAGGATCTTGGTTTCCGTGATTACTTAATACGATGTTCGAAACAAAAGTTAAATTTTCTTTCCGATTGATTTAAAACTTGATTATAGGAATAATTGTTTGGTGCACAATACTTATGCTGTTTCACATTTTTAGACGTCTGTTCAATAGCGTACACAGACCTGTCTTGTGGCGGGTTTACATTCTAAAAAAAAACACATAGATGAAAAAATGCCGATGGATAATCTTAGGCAGTGGTCCCCAACCTTCTGGCCGCCCAAGAAACATTAAATTGCTTCTATTTTATTTACTGGGATGTATTTCTCTCTGGTTTGTGCAACTTTCTATGGAAATCACTTTACATTCCAAGTTAAACCACTTTAGTAGTCAATTTTTTAGTGTAACTGTATTTTATTCTAAAGGCATGTTTAAATGCAAGGGGTGTTCAATTGAAAAGGTACGAAACTACACTTTGGGTATAACTGAAGACTTTATTCAAAATATACACCTTTGGTTTCAGTGCAACGATCCCATTGATTAACGAGCTGAAGGATTCCTTGTTTCCAGAATTCCTGTGGCCGTGAGTGAGCGAATATTAATGTCGCACTGTTCAGCTACACGAGGGCTTTTGACGACGGGCCACGTAATTTTGAACCAGTGTCAAGTGACGTGGACGACACCTGAGCTGGCACCCCCTCCTAACCACCACACCAACGGCAGGACGTTTCAGCTCTTAACAGATTTAACATGCATCGCTGCCCTACCCGGCGGGTCTTTAGTGGTACTGGGCTCGAACTCATGACATGCCTGCCATGATCCGATACCTTGACCACTGAGCTACTGCAGCCCCTCCCCCTCCTGTGGCCGTGACGAGACCCAGTCCTTCACAAAGTTCTTGAATTCGTTGTTTGAGATGAAGCGCTTCCCTATGAGATTTTTTCCAGGAGGCCTAACACATGGAAATCGTAGTGTGACAAGTCCGAGCTGCAGGACAGATGCTCAAGCTGCTCCTACTTGAGCTTGGCCAGTTCCGCTTGTGTGACCCTGGAGACGTGTGGATGCGCGTTATCACGGAGCATAATGGCGATGAATAGCGGTCAGTTTAACATCTTCCGCTGTCATAAATCGGATGTCTCACTGCTTCTGAAATTAACGAATTTTGCTATATGAATGTCCTCACACGCACTGGTGTGTCGATTGGACGTTGCTCTTTATAAGAGCCTCCGCTCTCTCCTGCGCATGCTCCAATCCACTCTGGAGACTTCACTCGCACGTCTAGACGCCTCGCTACGTTCCCCCATAGCGGCATAGGTTAACGGTTACGCTGTTACGACTTTCCATACCTTTTCATTTGAACACCCCTTGTACAATTAAATTGAAATTTTCAAGTCAAAACAGTTTAAAATACTAACAATCAACGTCTCACCCTCAGCAGGCCGTGGTAAAAATATCAAACGTTGACCAGTCCGTGGCAATAAAAAGCTTGGGGAACACTGATCTACGGTAAAAACTGAAAATCTGTTAGTCTGTGTGTAGGTGGGTTTAAACCCCAAACCTCATTCTTTTGTACGTCACTGTATCTGCTCGAATATGACCTAATTAAAATAAATAAATGGGAGTCTATATTTCTTTTAATGTACTACAAAATAATGGTGTCAAAAATCTTGTTTGGAAACAGGATATGCTGTAAATAAATGGAAATCACAATTATTTACCTTTCTTGGCCATTAGTGAAGAATATAAAACAGATTTTTAAAAAATTAGTTTGTGTTATTGGTGGTTTATATAGGAAGGAAGATTTTATTGAAAATTTATTTTGTGCGACTTAGGGATGTGAGATTCCCTCCAGGGACGTCTTAAGTTAACGGCCAACTGGGCCTCGTCTCCTTCAGGACTTGCCTCATTAACATCATAGTCCAAATTTTAATGGTCAAATATATTTCCAGACGTATTCTCCGAGAAACTGGGAATTTTGGACTAAATACCAACTATTAACAGTGGCAAGACTGCATTATTATGTGATGACTGTCTTCCATGTCTAGGCCTACAACTACCACCATACACCCTCATCGCTCATTTAGTCGAAAAAGACGGTAGTTGGTCACCTAAGTTTGTGAGCTATGCACATTTATTTGGAACGGGCTTACCGTTTGTACGAGTATTTGACAGCGTATGCTATATCCTGTCTACTTTAAGGTATCCGACTACTTGTGAAATTTTTTTTTTTGTGGTTTTTAGATTTATTTAGTACATTTTAAGAAAAAAAGGCTAAAATTGAAGAAGAGAAAAATAAATTATTACTACAAAAATTAGAAAAAAATGGGTACAAAGGGACAAAAAACTATATAAACTGGGCACGCTCTGTACAAATAGTAAATGAATGAATTCTCAATTTTTCTATTTTGATGTATTACTTTGCTATTCCTTTTTTAAACACCTTCAGAATAAGAGATATTTTAATTTTTGCAAAAACTATAGAGCACTTTTTCTTAGTTATTATATGAAATTGCTTCAAAAAACAGTGATTATATTCATATAAAGAACTGTAAATTTTGTAATAAAATAGTGATGGATAAATCTGAATTTTAAAAACAATTCTACTATTATGCAGAACATGCACAGAAAATTATTTTAAAAACTTTTTGAGCAATCACTCTTCCCGTTTGAGCTTTTCGAGAAAAAAAACACATTTCGAGTAAAACGAATTTTAAAGTTTGACATCTTATGTAAAGTAATGGCATCTGCTTTTACTAAAACACTTGTAGTTTTTGTTCTAGTGAATAAAAAAACTTGGTATTTTTATAAAGCTAATAAGATGGCCTATAAAATAAAACCATAAAAAAAATTCGTCAATTTTTATAAAAAAACCCATGATTTTAAGAAAGTCGGATATGGGCACAGATGGGCAGGACCATATCATACTTATCAATGATACAGAGACCCAACATATGAAAGAAAAAAATCGTAACATGTTAAAGCGGCCTCAAAAAAGACGTCCAAGAAATTTTGATGCTGGGCCATCTCATTACAAGCTACGCCAGTGCAGATGGGGTCTACTTTTCCACGGGGGCTCAGGGCCTTAAGAAGTCTTAAGACATCCCTTATTCTCCCCCCTCCCGTCCCACACACACGTCGCGAAATATTGTCTGCCACATTATTACTTTGATGTAAATTTAAGGAAAAAATTATCCCTGCCGTATTACTAATGGATGTAATATTAACAAAAAGGAGTTTTTGGAAAAACTTTAGTTGAAAATATCGGACTTTAATTTCCCCTTGTGGTAACGTGCTATCAATTTTTTATATATCTTCTTTGCATTCGTATGCGACATGTTTTATTATTCATCTTGCACTTATAAAGCAAACACAGCAGTAAGCTGTGTTTGAAGCCGAACCTTCTGTGAAGTTTCAGTATTCAAAATACATGTTTTTGTTCTTTGTTTATGCAAAATAAATGTATTTAATATTTAATATGCTTCTGTGTGGATAAATGTGTATCATTTTATTGTTGTAGATATACTTGTATTGTTGTATTTGTTTATTCAATAAAACGGCTGCAATTTTTTGATATTATTTGTCGTTGTGTGTTACATAGGGCTTTATCGGAAGGATCAATCCAAACATATAAGACAGCTCAAGTATCACACTAGAACATTTATAAATAATAATAAAAAAGGAAAAACATTTAGAGTAACAACCAGAACAAATAAAAATGGGAACAAAAGTAAAAATTTAAACAAGAAAAAGGACATAAGAGATGTAGTATATAAAGGGTGTTTTTTTAGAGGTATAGAACTTTAAATTGCAATAAAACAACGATGTATTATTCGATTGACATGAATTTTTTTTTATTCGAAAGATAATCTTGCGGCATTACATTTTAAATATGATTTCTGGCATATGACTGCCACGGCTGGCTCGGGTGTAGTCCAATCTGGACGTCCAATTTTCGATGACTTTTTCCAACATTTGTGGACGTATATCGGCAATAACACGGCGAATGTTGCCTTCCAAATGGTCAAGCGTTTGTGGCTTATCCGCATAGACCAATGACTTTACATAGCCCCACAGAAAATAGTCTAGCGGTGTTAAATCACAAGATCTTGGAGGCCAATTCACAGGTCCAAAACGTGAAATTAGGCGGTCACCAAACGTGTCTTTCAATAAATCGATTGTGGCACGAGCTGTGTGACATGTTGCGCCGTCTTGTTGGAACCACAGCTCCTGGACATCATGATTGTTTAATTCAGGAATGAAAAAGTTAGTCATCATGGCTCTATACCGATCACCATTGACTGTAACGTTGTGGCCTTCATCGTTTTTGAAGAAGTACGGACCAATGATTCCACCAGCCCATAAAGCGCACCAAAACAGTCAGTTTTCTGGATGTAACGGTGTTTCGACATACACTTGTGGATTAGCTTCACTCCAAATGCGGCAGTTTTGTTTGTTGACGTAGCCATTCAACCAAAAGTGCGCTTCATCGCTAAACAAAATTCCCTTATGAAAATCGGGAACAACGGCAATCTCGTTTTGGGCCCATTCGACGAATCTACGCCTTGCTTGATCATATTTAAAATGTAATGCCACAAGATTATCTTTCGAATAAAAAAAAATCATGTCAATCGAATAATACATCGTTGTTTTATTGTAATTTAAAGTTCTATACCTCTAAAAAAACACCCCTTACAAGGAGGTTATGAAAGTTCTGGCATTCCAGTATAGCAGTATAGTTTGCGTGTCTCGCCACATTTTTGGGACTCATTAGCTAGATCTGGGCGTGTAAGAAGATGGTTTGCATTCATGATGCCCGAATTAAAATTTGACATATACTTGATGGATGGATGCCTATTTTATTAAGATGATGTACCATGCAATCATGTCCTGTTTACAGTCTGAAGTTTGCCTCAGTCTCTTTACGGTGCTTTTGATAAAACTTTTTCAAAAGGTCTTGAATGTTAGCCCAGGATTTGTCTGTTGATTTTGCTGCTTGGTCAGATTTAAGAGTATCTGCTAATTTCTATTTTGTGACTCTAGAGGAAGTGGTTTGTAGTCTTGTGGCTCAAGTGTTCCTCTCTTGGCTAGTAAGTTTGTCTTTACATTACCATCGATATCCACATGTCAAGGGATCCATTGAAAAACGGTTTTCTTGAATTTATAAAGAATGATAGGTACTTACGTACTATCCCAACACTTGCCAACATTCAAGATAACTCGCCAAGTTGGCAACCGCAATTTTGCATGTGTAGTATGCGCTGAATGGGCAATTTGGGCGTTTCTTATTATGCCGACAACAGGTTGCGATAATACGTAAGTACCGAATGATATTACAGTCGGACCTCTATAGAACGAAGTTGCTAAATCCCGGGAAAAGTTCGTTATATAGAGGTTCATCTTTTAATATACCACATAAAACAAATTTTAAATTCATGAACACTATATATTCTAAAAAGTAATTATTTATACCTTTTTTTAAAAATTAATATAAGTTTATTTTATATATCTTACTCATCAAAAAAGAAAGAAAAACTGCACGGAAAACAAGAAAAAAGAATGTCCAAGCATTTTCAATATTAAGGAAAAAATTTTATATTAAAATTAACAAATTTTAAGAACATTTTCTAATTTAAAGCATATGAGTAATATTAAACATACATTATTTTATATCTAGAACAAGGGGACACGGAACAACTCCAATAAGGGTGAAAGGAAATATCGAAGATGTTTCTAACTAAAAATTGGTATGCAATATAGGTAGCATGTAACAAATATCAAAAAGGTACAGCATCTTTAATATGCAGATAAGAGTGCATTTAAACAATGCAGACAGGAGTTTTAGCTACTTTTTATTAAATGGTTACAAATAATATAAATCTGTACATACATATGACAGGATCATAACATTAAGTGGTAATTAATTTTTATTCATTATCATTAAAGTATCCTATTGTCATCCAAAACAATCGTGTATGTAAAATTTCAGTTCAAGTGAATGCTTTAAAATGCGAGAAAAAAAACTTTTTCAAGTTTTGACACAAGTCGCCAAAAATGATGCCAACGTGGCTGTATTTGTAATTCTTTAAATAATTAGTTTTAATCAATTTTTATTAATCATAATTAAATTATTGTATTGTCATCCAAGATAATCATGTATATAAAATTTCAGCTCAATTGAGAGCTTTAAAATATATTTTATTAACGATTGAAAAATCCCCCAACATAAATAAATATATATAGAGAGAGTTTGAGTTAATAGTGTGTGTGTAGGAATTGAAAAAATAACCTATATAAGCAATCATTTCTAGATTAATTCAGTTAATTACTTCCTTTTATAACAAATTGTAATAGTTGCTTAAGTCTTTCAGTCTCATTGCTAACCTCTGCAGGATCTGTTTAGAAATACTAATTCTAAGTTTGTGTACTCCAGATTTTTATTATAACTAAAATTCTATTGCGTATTTAATGAAAATTTTGTAAGGCTATTTTGCAAATTAAACTTCTCTTAGTTACATTTACTATAGAATGGTTATACTCGTATATTTACTTGATATGTAGTTTGTACAACTCATGTTTCTCTCACAAATTCTTTATTATTCAAAATATCAGCTTAAAATTTGATGTCCCATTTTATATATTTATTGCTTCATATCATGTGTTCAATTTAAATAATTCTCACACTAGTAAACTAGTCTCACACTATCTGTTTACTGTGGTAATTTTATTTGAAAGTTTTCAACCAACTTGTTAGACCAGGTCAAAGAGGATTTAACATTTCATGAGCATGTCCTAGGCCCCATAAAATTTCAACTTTTTTTTCTACTAAAAATATGATTAATGTTAAAAATGTGGTAATTAAATACAGTAAAACATGATCTACTTAAATATTGAATTGTATTTAAAAATATGGTTGACATGTGTTTTCATTCGCTTAAGTCTCTTTCTGTGAGGGATCTTATTTTTTCCTGGAATTGAGGCCTCAACCGACATTAAGCTGTAACTGACATGTTAAATAAGAGATTTTTCTCGGAATATTTTATGCAGCAATGCTTTGGTTTTCTGAGTTAAACATTTAATAGAATTCAATGTTTCATAATTCACATTAAATTTCATTGTTAATTCTCGCTGAATTTAGTTTTACATCCAAATTATAATTTATGTACAAATTTATATTGAAATGCTAAAATGCAATATTCTAAAAATTGTGAGTTTGTTGTGTGTGTCAGTGCATTCACAGAATTTCATTGTTTCATGAATTTAAATCTTAGATTAATTAAATGTCATTTTTTAAAATATTTAATCAATTTGTGCACTTACTTTTACATGAATTGTTTACATAAGTAAAACACATTGATAATTGTATCTTATCAAAGTTTAATGCTACAAGAAATTTATTGCAAATTTTTAAAACATTTTCTATTCCTTTAATTGTTTAGCACTTTCCTGCTGAACTTTAAAGAGTATTAATTGCAATTTACAATGAACAAAGTTCTAATATTTTTTCAGATTAAATTAGATTTACTATAATTATTTATTGCATTTACCAATTAAAATGAAAATCAATAAATTTTCCAACCCTATATATTCATAAGCAAATATTTTATTGAAAAACTTAAACATTAATATAAAAATAATAACTGTATCATAACACAGCATATAGAAAAATAAGTTTTTAACAATGACTGTACATCAACAATTAACAAAATTGAAGTGATGGCACAAAATATTGTTTTACAAAATTTGAACATCAAATTTTATTTATGAAATATAGGGTTATAAATATATTAGAACAACAACAAGCTAGAATACAAATGAGAATAGATGCCAAAATGAATATAAAAACATGTATAAATATGTAAACATTTCAAATATATTTATAAAAATCGTAACATTTCATCTAAATATATTATCCACCTCGGAAGTAAAAAACAACAAATCTTCTTACTAATTTCATAACTCCTGCTAATGTATGAATTGGAGCATTGAAAACAAAATACATTTCAAAACTTGTATTTAACATGTGTGTGCATGTATGATTTATGTGTATAAATTTATTTTTTTTAAATTTTATGTACACTCAAGCAAAATTTTCAAATTTGTATAATATTAAAGTTAAGTAAAAAAAAAGACAAAGTTTAATATAAAATTTAAACAGTAAAACAAGCCTGCTTCTGACTAATTTTGAATTTTCTAAAAATAATAAAAAAACATGGAGCAACTACTTTGAATAGTAATTATATCAGTCAGCATAAACTACAGTACAATAAATACACATTTTATAAAATATTGTAATAATACATACATAAATTAAAATAAGAAAAATAATAAATGTTAGCATGTTGAAGCTTGTAAAATTAGGCTAGCTAGTTAAATTACTTCAAGAACCTAATTGTGTCAAACAAATGTTGAAAACAATTACGAAATTCTGATGCAGGTCTTTAAAATTTTTGAATTAAAGAAAAATATCATTTCAATATACAGTTTAAATAAAATAAAAACACAAATATCTGTGACTAAAATTTTTAAAAATTTTAATTATTTTTCTAAACACATGAATTTAAATTATGTGAATTCACCTATTTAACATTGGCATCAAAGAGCACCTAAATATTACATAAATGTTTAGATAATTCACAACTATACATACAAGGTCTGCTTAATCATTCCCTTATTTAGTATCCTAAAAATAAATAACTATGTAAAAAATAACATAATACTTTAACACACATACATAACCACATTTAAAATATATTTGTTTAAAATATATTGTATAAAGTCATAACAAAAATATCATAAATAAAGCATGGTTATAAATATTTAAAATACAACATAACAGATAATGTTAACAATATTTAAAACAAACACAATATTATGTAGAGTTTAATATTAATAGATAATCTCATCTAATGAATAATGAAATTATATAAAAATACAAAATAATAATAAATACAGGTTGGAGAAAAAGAAACTTGATATATTAGAGCATAAATAAATTTACCAAGTTCACTAATTTACATCACTGAACTCTACAATTTTTAACCTTAATTATGTTATAATTAACACCCAAGAAAAATTGTTTTTCACTAAACAATACAACAAATAAAGGTATTCCAATATTGGAACTTTGCTTTAGCTGCTATGTTAATTTAAAAATTATATAGCATTTTCTTAAATGCAGAAAATTAAAATTGCATTCTTCTATATTTCAGTTTTACTTTTCAGTACGACAAGGGGAAAAAACATATCTATGAGAAAAATAAAACATATCACTGAAGACAAATTTCTGATGTTTGCTCATGTGTCTAACTTGATACAAGTATTTGCAATATAGTTAAAAAAAAAAGATTGATGAACAGGAAATTATTTATTTTTTTAATCGCATACCTAGAAGAAAAGTAGAAAACCACTCCTTGGATGAATTTAATAATGAATTTCTAAACAGGTACAAATTAATATATATAAATGTTTTTTCCCCCTTAATCACAGATGCATGTTTTAATTAATGAAAAATTTTAGATTTATAAGAATTCGATAACTTATTTTAAAAGCACCTTTCTTATGTAAGGAGATATAATCATTTCAGTAATGATTTTAGAAAATAAAAAAAAAATGTATAGCATTATTAAATATAATATTTTAAAAATGAGGATAATTTTCTTACTTTTTTGATAAGGACAAAAAATTAAAAGAAAATAATCAGAAATTCTTCATCAATATTCACAATTTTTATAACTATTATAATATAAAAAAAATTAATATTTCAAAATTTTATTTTTTTTTACTATAGTTTATTACTTTAATGAAGAGAAATCTTTTAAAAAATATAATATGTACATTAAATACAATGAAAACTTTTAACAGAATTATAAATATATTTCTAATAAAAATAAATTAAACACTTTCATCACAAAACTAATGAAAATATTAGTAGAAAATCTAGATATTGATTAAAAACAGTTGATTGACTGATGTAAAAGATATCTTTAGAATACAGATTAAAAAGCAAATAATTTTAAATGTGTCATATTGAAGCTGTTTTATGTAAAACTAAAAAAACAAATGAATGATGTAGGAAAATAATATATAAATCTGACTCACACAGGAATTTTTGAAGGGGGGGGGGTTCTGGGGTC
This sequence comes from Trichonephila clavipes, assembly GCA_019973935.1. Taxonomy (NCBI): domain Eukaryota; kingdom Metazoa; phylum Arthropoda; class Arachnida; order Araneae; family Nephilidae; genus Trichonephila; species Trichonephila clavipes. The sequence continues at coordinate 717,951 of BMAU01004929.1, read as the reverse complement.
GAAAGTTCACCATTTTTGTATCATGCTGCTTTTGATTTTATCGATTTTCGGGAACAAAACACAGTAAAAACTAATCATTGAATAAATAATTATCATTAATTAATAAAATTAATCATTAATAACAAATACTTAATGAAATTTTACATACTATATACTTAGAATTATAATCGGTTGGAAAAAAAAATCAAGGGCTTTGGGGGGTCCCTTTGTGTGCGCTACTGGACTCACATAATACAGTGAGAAAACAGGAAATCAAAAATTTCTTCATAATTTTTTATCATAAGAAATACAAAGTATTTTTATTATTTAAATTATTTTATGTTGATTACTTTTGCAAGATATATGATATTTGTATGACAATTTGAATAAAACTTATAAAATCAAACTCAAGTAAATAAAACTATTCATTTTAAATTCAAATTTTAAAAAATATAAAATAAAAATACATATATAATTAAAATCAAATATTAGAGTGCATTAAAATCCTATTACAATTGATTAGCATTGTTTTTTTGAGTTAGTGGGGGGAGTATAGCACCAGGGCCAATTCTGGTAAAATTTCACCAAATTATTTTCCTGAAAGTGTTATTTTACAACAAAATAAAGCAAGATTATAATATAGTCTGTCTAAACAAAATACTAATTAGATCAGTAATTCATCGTAATCACATCAGTATTGAAGAATAATTTTTTTGAAAATATATTTCACAAAATAGAGCATTTCAAATGATTTCTTGTACCCTGTCTCCAAAATGAACTAACTTATTTGTTCAAAATATATAGCATTTTTTAATATCTTTTGTCTTTTAAAAAATTGAAAGAAATTATAAACCAATAACATAAACATGTTGCAACTCAAGTTCAAAATAAAAATATAAACTTGAAATTGGGTAAATACATGCAGAAATTTAACTAGAATGTGGTTCATTTGATAGCGTCCATCCTCCTTGTCCATCCAGATGAAGAAACTGATCATGAAATGGTACAAGACTTGATCGATGTCCAACACTTATTACAGTTATATCCAACTCCTTGCACTTTTTATACAACTTTTCTTCTAGATCCATATCCAAAGCACTAGTTGCTTCATCTAGAAAGGCCATTTTAGGTTTGTGGCAAAACAAACGAACAAAGCTAAGACGTTGCGATTCTCCAGGTGATAAAACATCGTACCAGTTCCAATCCACTTTGTCAAAAAGTCCAGCTTTTAGTAATATGTGTTCAAGTTCAGCATATTTGATGTACCTGAAAAATATAATTGGATTAATATCTGCTTAAAAGACACAAATGTATCTGCTTAAATTAACAGTTAAAATCTACACTTAGCTTTTTTCCTTCTATTTAACAAAATGTAACTTATTTTATACAGACAGAAAGTTTCTTTTTATTAAATCATGAAAATTATTTTACTCTAATTTTTTTCAACTATCTTCAGTGCCGATTTAAGTTCATTTCAGGCCATGGGCAGAGAAGATTTCCCGGGCCCCTTGGCAATGGAGGATTGAAATTTTTAAACAGAAAATCTGTTTAAAAATTCTGGCCCCTGGGTACCCGCCCCAAGTGCCCAAAGGATAAACCAGCACACACACACACTGACTAACTTTTTTTTAAAAATTATCTAATATTTGTGAACCAATTTCATAAAATTAGTTAATGGAAGGTTAAGATATGTGAAAGGGTACCCTAAAGTATACAGTAATGAAATACTAAACTGAAAGAATTTATCTCTTAAGAAGCATCATTTTCATAGTTTATTGGACAGTATTTTTTACAGAACTTATGCTTGTGTTAGCTGATTATTCAAAATGTCTATGAACAATTTCTTATAAGATTTATTTTTTTGTTCTCCAAGTTACATGCAATGCAAATAATTAATCAGTTTACAATATTTAATTGAAAAACTCAAATGAAATTTTTTTAAATAATGCACAAAAACTAAACTTTTATGAAGTTGCATTTTAAAAATATTGAACTTATGATTCAATAACAGGAGAAAATTATTAAAATATAATTTTTTAAAATAAAGTTATATGCATTATGAATAAAATTACATCGTTTACATTTGTTATGGTATTCTATAATGATTGATCAAATATGCATTTCAAAATAGCAATAAAAACCAAATCCACTATTAAAAAATAGTAAAATCTTTAGATATGAACAAATCTGAGTACAAACCCAAAATAACCATTCAACTCTTGTGAAGCTTTGAAAAACGATGTCAAAAAACAGTTAATTAGTCAACTAAAAAACTATTTACACAGATAACAAAAAAAAAATGTATATTCCTATTACTATAAATTTTACTCATAAAAATAATAATTAAAAAAATTTATTTCAATAATTAAATTCAACAATTGTTTTTAAAAATTTATAAAAGTATATTTACTGTAGAATTGAATCAATATATTCCTCTTTGGGCTTTAAATCTTTTGGCAATTCAAGTGGATACACAATCTGTTCAATAAGTGATCCATCAGTAAGCAATGGATGTTGAGGCAAAAAGAATATCATTGATGGTTGAAATGGCAATCTTCTATGAATCTTACCATCTTCAATAGGCCACAAACCTTTGATTACTCTAAGCAAAGATGTTTTTCCACTGCTGCTCTTTCCTGAAACAAGAAGATTAACTCCAAACCTCAGCTCAAGTGTGATATTAGATATCAATATTGTTGTATCTCGAGGAGCAGAAAATGTCACATTCTGCAGTTCTATCACTGGATCACTTGTGTCACCTACAAATAAAATATGATCACAAATTTCAATACATAATAATTAAATCAAAATGAAATAGGCCATATAAAACTAAATATATGATGAGATAATGCATAATATTTAAAACTGGAGGAAATTTGAGAACTTTGTATAGCTTTTACAGATTTCATGCTATTTTGAGAGCCTGGACTAACTGTGAAATACATTTTTAGACAGAAAAATTAGCAACATTGGGATTCATACATCTATTAATATAGCATTTTCAAAATTACAAAATATTTTATAAATATATAATAAATTTTTCTTTTTAATTTAAAGAAACAACTCATTAAGCATTATAGTATAGAAGAAAAAAATGCAAAACACATTTTGTAGAAGAAAAAGTGGATCAGCTTGTATAAAAATGAGTAGTATGATAAAATATGTTGCTCTCTGTAGAATAGTGAAACTAGAAAGTAATATTAATGTTTCAGTTCCTTTATATTTAAAAAAAAAGATTTCAAATTTGGGTCCTTTAACATTAAGTGAAGACAGCCCTAAGGGTTTGTCATGGAGCCCTATACCTGCAAACCTAGCACATGAAATTTCTCCCCCCTCCCTTGAAAATTTTCTAGCTGTACACAAAAGTTTGAGCTATTTTCAATTTCATTAAAAAATGGATGTAGTACTTCTATTTTAGAAACTAAGGAATCAATAAATTTCTAATAGATAGTTCTATATCAAGTTTTAATTGGTGATTTATATATATAAATTTCATTTTTCTTAATTATAAAGTTAGGATCACTTTTGCATTCAAGTGTTTCCTAATATGAATATAATGTTAAAATTTTTATAATTATATTAATTAGCTATTAAAAATAATTTTAAAAATTTGAAAGCAAGTATAAAAATCAGATTAAATTACCGGACGAACGAGGCTTCAATCTCATCTTTGAATTTCGAATTAATTCTTCTTTTGTGGCAGCATCATTGCCTTCGAGAGAATCCAGTATTTCACATATACGATGAGTTAGACCCCCAAGTTCACTAATATTTGATGATATATTAATAAGGCTTGAGAAACAACTTATCAAATAAATTGCCACAAAAGCATTGACACTAATAAGAGCACTTAGTTCTGATGGAGTCAAATTATCATATTTTCCAGTAAATATTGGATAAGCCAGTATGAGATAACTTACAATACTTCCTGTATAACTAAAAATATTTACAGCAACATCCAAAGCAAATTGTCGCAGGTATAATATTTGTTGGGTTTTTATTAAATCCAATAATTTGTACTCCGAACGTGCCATTTCAGCAATGTTGGCATCTTGGAAGGCAATTGATTCTGCATTAGTTCGTACATGCATGTGTTTAAAACGAAAAAAACCCTCACATTTCTCTTGTTTTATAACTAGTGCCATTATTGGTTTGATTAATATTTTATTAATTATCACAGATATTAAAAATACTGCAAAAACAGCAACAGGGCCTATCCAGCCAGTAGTTTGGTAGCAATTGTAAGTATAATACGATATAGTAAATGGAGCAATAACAAATGGACCAATAACTTTACTCAACTGTTTCGTGAATTTGTCCACATCTTGAGTTATTCGTTGGTCAGGGTTGTCTGTGAAATCATACTTCATAGTATTCAAAATATAAAATTTATTTTTGGTAAAGTACAAAATATGCAGTCTATCAGTTAATGTTTCCCTTGAGGTCACATAGAAAACATTTAAAATGTAAGTTTTGCAGCTCAAGACAAAACATATGGCCAAAATCAGAAGCATGGCTTTAATAACCTGAAACCAGAATTCTTTGAAATTTTTATCTCCAAGAACTTTATAAAATCCACTAGGAATTACACCAACATTATAAACAAGATATTGCTCAAGGAGAGCCATGAGACAAATTAATAACAAAAACAAAACACAAATCTTTTTAGAAAAAATTATTTTAAAAATTTGACCCAACCGCCGGAGTGTAAATATTCCCAAACCGTACATTTCTGGAGAAACGGGAGTGTTTGCTTCACTCAAACTCATTCTTTCTGACGTGCTATCCATTTCGAAATGACTAAGTTTTTGAAAATCAGCAATTTACGGAAATGAAATCATAACAAAATTGAATGTTCTTAAAATACCGATCGATTTACGGTTTCGCGGGATAAGCAATAAAGAAAGCTTACACATCCCCCTCTAAAGCTGCGCGGAGGAAACCGAAAACATCTGACCAAATCAAAACAATTGATACTGATGCCATTAGAAATTTCAAAAAGTTCAAGCCAAATATTTTTTTGCATTTGTGTGTGTGTTTTCTTTCTTTCTTTTTTTTTTTTACGTAAGAGGAAATTTAAGACTTATTGGACTAATTCTCTTTTTTAATTCAGGTATACTATGAAGAAATAGTTCAAAATACAAAATAAAAGAAACAGTAACACCTTTTTGTATACCTCTAACTAATGAAGGCCTACGGGTCGAATGCAGCCTTCTAAATGAACTGTCAGGTGAACAAAGATTTAAAACTTTTAACACTTAAGTATATATATATAATGGCATGTTCTTTTTTTTATGCAAAAATTTTTCAAATACAAAAAAATAGGATATTTACTAATCAGTATCGTAATGGAGAATATTAGGGCCCCAATGCAAATGCAAAGTCAAGTTTTACCTTTAATACTTTATAAATGCGTTAAATAAGTACTTGGTGTCAGTCTGTTTTTGGGCCCCTTAGAGTTCTTCCTGGGCCTATCCGCAATGCAGAACTTATCACATTTCACGTGCCTTTTTATTTTTTTTCTAATCTATAAACAAGAATGGGTTTCCCGGAACACACACATCCACATTCTAATTACGAAGGGTTAACTCATACATTACGCATGCCCATTTACACAAAGACACATTCGAATACAATGAAAAGTTTATTTAATTCAAGTAACCATATCCAAATTTTAAAATTAATGTTTCATTATTTGTATCAGAACACTAGTCTTTTAATTACCACTTAGATTAAATGAGTAAAAATTTCAGAACATTTGATTTTTGCATTCAATTGTTTCCTCCCCCCCCAAAAAAAATTTCTAAGGATGGAAGAAGAAAGGAAAGGAATCCTTTGATTTTTTTTCAAAGTACAGGCAACAATAAATAGAAAATTTAAATGATACTTTTATTTTTGAAGCAGAAAAGCAACGAAAAATCCAACGTAAATATAGAATTATGAAAAAAATTCAACGTAATATAGCTTTCATTACTGATTAAGAAATCATGTTTGTGTATAAAAAATTGAAAAAAAATCTGAGAATGATATGATTAGATTCCGAAAACAAATTTTTCGAAACATGTCTTTTGTTAGACTATTTAAAAAATTCTGGAAATAAGAGTACAGCAATCTAAGAAATACGAAAAAAGGAATTGTATACGCAAGAAACGCATCTTAAAATATGATTTGATGGTTAATCAAAAGATTCGGGTGCAAAAAAATTAACCATATAAAACATTTCAATGTTATTGTTAAAAAAATAAATTATTTATTTATCTACTTATATACACTCATGGACGAAAACATTAGCGCACCAAGAAATAATTGCGGTATCGTAACTAAACTTGGCATAAAGGTACGGGAAATATGTTATTGATTAGAAAGCGTGATTTCGCATTACATATAACCGGTAGAGGGTGTTTAAAGTCGTTCTCCGTGGAGTATAAAACAGGTAACCAAAGTTTGTTTGAGTGTGCTGAGTCGTTTACAAAGTAAAAGCTGAGTAGACATGCCATCCTCCGTTTTCGAAGACAATATGAGCTGCTGTCGCAGTTTGAGAGGGAGAGAATCATCGGCATGATGGAGCTGGGTGATCAGCTAAACGAATAGCTCGTCAATTAGGCCGCTCTGATTGTGTTGTGAGGAGGTGTTGGGACCAGTAGATCCGAGATATGTCATTTACACGAAGACCAGTCTCAGGACACCCTTGACAGACAAGTCGTCGAAAAGACCACCACATAATAAGAAAGGCACGCGTACAGCCAACTGCTTCATCGGCCGCCATCCAGGCACTGATGGCACCTTCACTAGGAGCCCCCGTGTCTTCTCGAACCATAGGAAGGGCCTGGTTGAAGGACATTTGGGATCGCGGCGCCGATCCATCGTTGCCTCGGTTTGGAGTGGTACCGCTCATGAGGAAACTGGACTGCAGCGAAATGGAACCAAGTCGTTTATAGCGACGAATTCAGATTCAGTCTCAGCAGTGATGACAATTGTGCTCGTTTGTGGAGACCCCGTAGAGAATGTCTCAATCTTGCCTTTGCTTTACAGTGACACACCGCTCCCACAGAGGGTGTGGTGGTATGGGGTGCCATTGCCTACAATACACGGTCACTCCTAGTATTGATCCGTGGCCCTATGACAGCCCAGCGGAATGTCCATGACATCCTGCAACCACATGTGTAGCCCCTCATGCAACGGCCCACAAGAGCCATTTTTCAACAAGACAATGCTCGGCCTCCCACGGCAAGGGGGTCACAAGTCTGTTTCCACACTGTTGCTACCCTTCCTTGGCCTGCCCGATCTCCAAATTTGTCTCCAATTGAGCATATCTGAGATCATTTGGGACGGCGAGCTGGGCATCCCACGTGTTTGAACGAGCTAGAGGCAAGGTTACAGCAATTATGGAATGAAATGTGTCAAGACATCATACAGAAACTTGTATGCCTCAATGCCCGATTGTATCGCATCGGGCATTCACATTTGGAGGGGTTCAACAGGGTATTAAATCTTCCCTCCTTTTGCCTTTTTCTATGAAATAAATTATCCTTTTTCTTTGATTTTCTAATCATTTACTTATATCAAAGTAATCATTACGTATGTAAAATTTCGTTTCATTTTGACGACTCCTTCTTGGTGCGCTAATTCTTTTGTCTGTATATATAGAGAGAGAGAAGAGAAAGGGGAAAAGGAGAGAGATTATTAAGGCCAATTTGAAAATAGTAACATAACCAGATTCTTCCCTTATTCATGTTTTTAATGATCTGTCCAGGAAGTTTTGCAGGCATACCTGCAAAACTTCCTGGACAGATCTTAAGAAAGAAAAAAATCCGTTTTCGACTATCAAACATGGAGGAGGAGGCATAATGTTTGGGGGTGCATTAGAAGCCTTTCGGCTGGAAATCTGGAATTATTGAATCAGCAATGTACAAAATTGGTTAGTTGAACTTATTGAAGTAAAATATCAGGGCATATGTCGAGAAACTTGCGGCGAGTGATGATTTTTACTTTCAGAGGCAGGAAGGTCCTAAGCAAATGGCTCTCATTGTGAAGCCATGGCTGTTCTGACATCCCAAACCAATTTCGTAATCCAACCTAGTCCCCAGACCTAAGCGCACTACAGCATTTGTGTGATTGACTCGAGTGAATAATCAGGGAGAACGTCATAACATCCAAGAAATTCCTCAAATCTGTCATAGTAGAAGAATGGAACAAAATATTCATAGGTAAAACAACTAAGCTAGTTAAATCCTTACCAAATATGTTGAGAGAGTTATAGAAAGAATGGAATAGCTTAAAAAGTATTAACTTTTCGTTACATTCCATTATTTTAAAGGTTTTTTCCAGTGTACGCAGACTTTTGACGCACACGATTTGAGTCGTTCTCAAGTCATAAATATTTGTATTATCTTATGTAATAATAAGGTGATTGTTGTTTATACTATTTGATTTTACGACATTAGTGGAATCAGTAAAAAATAGTATTGATTCAGAAAGACTTCATTTAATTTGCGATCTTTGCATGAATATGAAAAATGATCGCCTGTACACAGAATTATGGAGGCAAGTGTATATATATAGGGAGAGAGTGAACTAATCCATAGGAATTGAAAAAAAGCGAATGATTTGTCTGCATTGTTGTAACAATGTACATAAGTTTTGGCAAATTTGGCTGAAAAAACCTGTTTTTGACGCCAACTGTTGTCAACAGTTACATTGTTTCAACAGTTACATTGCTACAACAATGGAGACGAATCTAAATTGGCGTTAAAAACCGGTAATTAGTTTAATTTAATTAATTTAATGAATTAATATTTGAAAAAATGTATTAGCATCAAGTGCCCTCCACAACAAGTTCAAAAAAATTTTATTTGAACTTTATTGAAAGAATAGAAAGTATTTTATTAACGATTGAAATTTGAACAAGATAAATATATAAGTACTAGAGGACCCGACAGACGTTGTCCTGTACACACATCTTAAATTCAAAAATTCTAAATCTTTAAAATCTGGACCGTTTTGAAAAATTTGTATTAAAAAGTTATTACAATAAATTTTTTATGAATGAATCGCTTTTGTCAAGTTCAATCTGGACCGTTTTCTGTCGAGTAACGCTAAAAGTGTGGTGCCGCGTCACTTGATCATGGTTCAAAATTACGTCGTCCGTCGCTAAAAGCCCTCGTGTAGCTGAACAGTGCGACGTTAATATTCAATCAATCAATCAACTAATGCTTAGAAGTGAAACACACACACAAACTATTTCCGATAATAAATAATTTTAAATAAAAAAAAAGTTTAATAATGTGTGTAATCAATTAGCTACACAAATAGATTTGTAGGTTAGGATAATTGTTGTCAACGCACGTGTAAATTTAATAGAAAATCATGTAAAATACTCACTTCAATTGCATACTAAATTTGGAGAATGTGTGTAGTTTTTTATGCACACTTCAAAACTCTTCAGACACTAATTACATTTGAATGTAATAATTTAATTAACACACGATTTATTTCAACAAAATAATAACACGAAATGAAATATATTTTCCTGAAATGATCACAGCACCAACTGTCGGGACCAACTTGAATTATAATAAAAGATTTTTGAATATTCGATACTGCGATCGTAGCGCAGTCTGCCGGATCCAATGTAAAACATTATAAGATCAACAATTTATAAATAAAAAATTAATTAAATAAACATTTCTAAGCCGAATTATAAATCTAAACCATTCTCGAGTCCACTGGAACGGACAAATACTTTCATCAAAATCGACCCAGCCGTTTAGGAAGAGTTCAGTTACATACAGACGCACAGAAGAATTACATATATAAAGATTATTTCAAAAGATATTAATTAAAAACGCGCTAAAAAGCGTGAATCGTCTGCATTTTCGTAACAATAAAGACAGGGTTTGGCCAGTTTGGCTGAAAATCAATTTTCGACGCCAACTTACGTCTTTTTTCAATCCCTACTATTAGCTCACGATCTCTATACTTATTTTATTCGTTCGTTTGTTTGTTTATTTATTTATCTTGGTGGAATTTTCGATCGTTAATAAAATATATTTTGAAGCGTTCAATTGAGCTGAAATGTAATGTACATGATTATTTTGGATGACAATACAATAATTTAATTATAATTAATAAAAACTAATTGATTAAAACTAATTATTTAAAAAATTACAAATACAGCCACGTTGGCTACTTAGTGACCCTTTTGGCGACTGATGTCAAACTTTGAAAAGGTTTTTTTCTCACGTGTTAAAGCATTCAATTGAAAGGAAATTTTATATATATGATTGTTTTGGATGACAATACAATATTTTATTGATACTTGATAAAAATTAATTACCACTTAATGTTGTGATTCTGTGATATGTATATACATATTTATATTTATTGCAACTATTTAATAAAAAGTAGCTAAAATAAATTTTTTCTTGGTTGATCTAAGTAGGAATTGATTTTAAATTTTTTTTTATATTATACTTTTGTTTATAACAATAGCGTTGTTACAACAATGCAGGCGAATGTTGAGTTGTATTTTTTGAATGTTTTTAATTAATTGTGCGATATCGGACCGAATAGTGAATCTAAACCATTCTTGAATTTACTTGAACCCACACAAAAAATTTCATCGAAATCGGTCCAGCCGTTTAGGAGGAGTTTAGTGACAAACACACGCACAGAAGATTTTTATATATAAAGATATATATAGAGAGAGTGAACTATTAGTAGGCATTGTGAAAAACAACAACTTTAACTCTTGAATATACCGGGTGTCCGAAAAGTATGACTACATCTTCAAATATAAATTGCAAAATAAATAAATAAATAAAGATATTCACTTACGGTTTTTTGTTTGTTCCATTCAGAAAATTTCAAATTTCTTTTTACAATGTGCGCACCATTAGTTGCACGCAACACATCAAAGCTATATGAGATTTCAACTCCAGGGACGCCTTAAGACTTCTGACGATCTGGGCCAATACTCAAAAGTAGGCTCTGGGCCACTGGCGTAGCTAGTTCTAAAAGGTCACATATATTAAAAATTCCTTGGGGCCTCTTTTTAGGGGCCCCTAACATCTTACGATCTTTTGCTTACACATTTTGGGGGTTGGTATCATTGATACAGCTGATACGGTGGTTGCTACACCCCTTCCCTGGACACCTACGCAAAAGTGGGCCCCATATATGACCGTTAAACAGTACATAGCATGCGTTGTCAAATACTCGTACAAATAATAACATGAAACAAATAAATATACATGACTTACAAGCGCATAAAGCGGTTCAATCGACTGTCACCTTTTGACTGAAGGAGTAATGATGGTGCATGGTGGTATGCCTAGGCCTATACATTGATGACGGTCCTCTCATTTAGCCAGTTGAGATATCAACCGAAATTCCCAGTTTTTCAGAGAATAAAACCGGAAAAAACATTTGACCTTTAAAATTTGTGAGAGGCTTGCACCTCTCTCTCGGGTACCTAGATGTGTGGGAGGTTGGGAAGAAACACTCGACATGATCCAACGAATCTATTTATTTACTACAATAAGAACAGACACAATTTCAACTAATAACAGAAAGAGAATGTCTCAATGTTAACCGTGAAAGTGGAACAATGATGGTAAAACGCAAATGATTAGGAGACTATCAAACTTGATCCTTATCTTAATAAAGGATCAAACCTATCGTCCGATTTAATCTAACATCAAACCAATCCTAGTAAGCAATCGTCACCTTAAAGTTTCCTCCTAATAAGAATCAAATCACTTTAATTCTAATATTATACCTTCAGTTGCAATTTCACCTGATTCGAGTATGTCTTCTCTCCTACTCTCCCTCATAATCTAGAAAATCTCAAATATATATAGTAAGTTAATTTAAATATCACGATTCTTTTCTTCCGAAGGTTTGGTTGTGATTAACGCGAATTGATAGCCCTAAGATTTCCCAAGAGGATTAATTGGAAGAACGCGCATAGATCCGTCACAAATTATTCGAATCATTATCTTATTACTGCTGAGTTGAGAACGAGAAGAGGCCCCCTGTGTGGTCGAAACCCTGGGCTCGGGGTCAGTTGGAGCAGGCCTTAAGACGTCCCTGTTTCTACCCATGTTCTATGAAGCATTGCAAGATCAACAATCTGAATGGCCACTGTAATTCGACCTTTCATTTCATCAATGTCACTAATTAAAGACTTGTAAGAAAAATAATATTTTCAAGTATCCCCTATAAGAAGTCCAAAGGTGTTTTGTCTAGAAATACAGGTGGCCACAGAATTGGACCTCCTCTTTCCATCCATCGCCGGAGAAACTTTTTTTCTTGTTGCCCATCCGGTATAGCGGTTAGCAACGCTGACTGTTGTGCCGTTGGGCCTAGGTTCGAATCCCGGAAAAGACATGGGTGTTTGTAAATGTATAGTGCCTTCCCGTCATGGGGGTCCGTCGAGCCTCAAGTCTTCTAGTGAGGTTGGTGGAAAGGAAAGAGAGGTGAAAGCCCCTGACCACCCCCAGGGTATTCTCCATCAAAATTGGGGTGAAATCGAGCTAAATCGTTCTGTCACCTGTATGCTGCTCAAAGCTACTGCTAACGACAGGCGTCATCTAACCCTTTGCCATGATGAATTTCGTGGGCCTTGATCTGGCCTTTGCCGATCAGGCGGCATTAGGGATAACAACAACTTTTTTTCTTTTCAAAACTTCAGCGTGGCGGTGCCTCATTTACGCTGTATATGTGTTGCAGAATTAAATTCGGTAAATCATGCTACAGCTTGCGCTTGCTCTTGCGGTGATGAAATTTTGAAACAAGCATGTTGAAAAACGAGGACTTGCGTCATCCATTATCCCTAAACTCAGTACAAATTCATAAAAATAAATATTTTTTTGTGTGTGTTTAATAGAAAAGTTAATTTAAGTATTAAACAAAAGCCGAAAATGAGTTTTATTATTTATTTTATCAATTTTGTTTGTCAATATTGCTTTGGTCTTACATTGTGTTTTTTCCACTATCCACATGTTGCGGCCCACATGAAATAACCGTCATGTGTATGCGGCCCGCGGGAAATACCTACCAATAGTATGCGGCCCAATGGGAAAAAAGGTTGAGTGCCCCTGCCTTAGGTACATCTTGCACAAAATCCATGTAATTAAATTTAAAAAGTAAATTTATAAAAATTTTATAATTCAAATTTCTTTTAATTTTTATGCAGGTATTGTGTAATACCTAAAACTTATGAATGTATATTTAAAAAAAACACCTTCCCTGTATTGGAAATAAGAAAATTTTATTTTATGTAAAAGAGTACTGATTATACTAGCTATCTATAAATAACTCTACCACTCTCTAATAACAAGTAACGACTTTATTTACAAGTTCTAACTACTCTCATCTTATTCATTACTAACTGTATAAATCTCACACCTTATACACTACTAAACTCTCTCAACTCATAACACCTCAGAAATCCTCTACTCAAACTCTCTCTTTCTAACGCTCCTCTCTCTCTCGCCTGACACACAACTCCCCGCCTTCCCGGGGTTACACTTACACAACGCCACTGTTGAAACAGCTGTAGATAAAGTGCTGTAGATAACGTAAATTTTGAGAAAAGTGTAGTAGAATAAAAACAAATTAATTTTGGGAAATTCAAAAGGATATTTTGCATCTTCATTTGAAAAATGACATTTTTTAATGCAATACAGCTTTTATTGTAGTTAATTGCACAATTCTACATTTTTTTTATTACCTTCTTATTTCTTTTAGTTTTAAATTCTGGCTGTTTTAGATGTACTGTTGTGAGTAAGCTTTGCAAATACACGTCATCAACGGTTCGCAAGACCTTCCACACCAATGTTTTAGAGTTTTATTTTTTAATTCTCTTATTCATCTCCCCCCTATATTTTCAGCACTATCCTCACTGGACATTATAGCATTATTTAGATTATTTTAGCTATTGTTAAGAAAATACCTTGCTGAATATACAGTTTCCGATTGCAATTCGAAAGTTGACTTTTAAATTTAAAGTTAAAAGTAATTTAACACGAGCTCTTAAAAATATTTTTCAATTAACAAAGGAAGGCATATATATATACAATCGTACCTCGGAATAACGAAGTCGATAAATCCTGAAAAAGATTTCTTTATATGGAAAATTCGTAATATAGAGGTTCATCTTTCAATTTTCTTGATAAACCACATAAAACAAAGTTTAAATTCCTAAACACACTATAAATTTAAAAAAAGTAATTCTTCACACACCTGTTTGTAAATTAATATATTTATTTCATATATCTTACCTACCTAAAAAATAAAAGAAAGAAAAATTGCAATGAAAGTTTCTTGACGCCTTTATCCACTTCCTGAAGAATTAAATTTTTTTCTTTGATGCTCAAGCACTTACGTTTTGACATTTTCGAGCTACAAGAAACGAAATTACCGCTACGACTGATCAACACTACAAATAAATTGAGACTAGTTCAAGGACACGAGACAACTCAACTGAGGGTGAAAGGGTATAAGATGTTTCCAGTGATCCGCACAATGGGGGTTAAAGGTTACACTTCTTCGATGAAACACCCCAAATTCTATTGCTCTCGGCGAGTTTGGCATTTAATAAAACCAGTTCAATATTTATGTCCACCATAAAGTGTATTAAAAGAGAGAATAACTTGAAATGTCCAGAAATACTTTAAAAATACGAAGGGAAAAAAAAATTGAATCACAAGAAAAAAAATTCGCTACATAGAAAATTCTCTTCGCTATCGGGAGGTTATTTTACGAAGAAAATTGTAAAATGTTCTTGGTTCCAGGAAAAAGTTCGCTGTGTGGAAAAATTCGCAATATAGAGTTTCATAATGTGGAGGTTCGACTTATTTTTGATCAAAATTCAGAAATATCGCAAAGAGAAATTTAAAAAATAAAATGGCAAAACTTTTTAATAATTCTAAAAATTAGGAATAATAATAATAATAAAAAAGATTGGGAATCGTATGAATCCATGTTAAAAATCATTCAGAATTAAGATTGTATTTCAGAAGATCCAGCAAAACTGGGTATTTTAGCATTTTGTATCCCGTGACTTCTTAATTATATATAACTTATTTCATTAAAGGCCATTTCCTCTTGTCACTTCTCGTTGTTTTATATTCCAATACATTTGATACATACATTGGGCGTGGGCAAGCAGTAAATAATTTTTTTTTTTTACAGTAACGAATCATTCCCCCATTAAATAACAGCGGAAGAGAAATTGCTTTATTTTGTCTTTAATGAATTACACTTATGAATTCGACCTTGAAATAAATATCCCAATACGCAAATGAGATTTAATGTCATCAATGATATTCGAATTCGTCTTCTTTTTTTTAAACTCGAAAAAGTATTCTGATTTTTTTTAAAAAAAATGCTCGCGAAAAAAAAAATTGTATCAATTTATTAATTGAAGTTAATATTTAAGATTCACACGAAGGACCCATTAAAAATTCTAATTATATCTAATTACTTCCATAGACAGATGATTACGTTCAATCGTCGTAGCATGCGCCTTATCTTATCAAATGTGGAAATACGAAATGCGACCTAAAGCTCACTCTGTGTGATAGAAGATTTCTCAAAATTTTATAAAAATAATGTGAAAACTTCCTGCTTTTTCAGAATTTTATAAATTTGTTTTCAATTCATTAAATTTTGCAATATATTGAAATGTCCCAGAGAGCAAACAAAATGAACCTAAATAAAAAGAGTAACAATAAACACGTTTTTAGATGATAGGGGGAGGGGGTCAATAACCTCAAGACATTTTCAAACAAGATGCGTGACTCACTATTCACCATTTTACCTTCCACGACAACGATTAATATTATTCTTTTTGGTCTGAAAAGTATTTTTGTGTATTTTTGATATGGCTTTCGACAGAAGTTTTTTCATGTACTCAAGCAAATCCCTTTCAAATTAAAATGTTTTTTTACACCGCTTTTTCTTTTAGGTATAAATTCTATTTTAAACTTTTCTGTACAAAAAGAAATATTGGATAAAAATGTTTATGGGATGAATTTTATTATGTTTTTATATTTAATGATTCTCCCCCCCGCCCGCAACACTTAATTTTATGGTTTATTTGGATTAATGAGTTTTTCAACGTTTAATTATTGTACAATACTTTAATACTACTTTTGATAAAATAATAAAAGCTATTATACTTTCTTCGCCATTGATATTTGAAAAAAAGATCTCAGCTACTAATTTAAAAATCTGTATGGGAAGTTTTAAATTTTATTATTAAGTAAGGACATGGTAAGAATTAAAATTCTCCCCTTGCCGCCCATCCGGTATAATGGTTAGAGACGCTGACTGCTGTGCCGCAGGGGCTGAGTTCGAATCCCGGCTGTGGCCACGGTAGCCGAGTGGTCAAGGTATCGGATTGTGTCTAGCCTTGTCACAAATTCGAACCCAGTACCACAAAAGACCCGCCGTGTAGGGGCGTGATGGACGTTAAATCTGCCGAGAGCTCAAACGTCCTCCCGTTGGTGTGGTGTGGTGTGGTAGTTAAGAGAGGGGGTGCCAGCTTAGGTGTCGTCTACGTCACTTGACCACGGTTCAAAATTACGTGGTTCGTCGCTAAAAGCCCTCGTGTAGCTGAACAGTGCGACGTTAATATTCTCTCACTCACTCGAATCCCGGCAAAGTCATGAATGTTTGTGAATGTACAGTGCCTGGAACGGAAATTAGATTTAACGGATGCCAGCGAAATGAATCGCTTATACCCAAATTCGCGGAGAGAAAGTATCAAGGAGGATAAATATCTGAATACACTCCCCCGCAGGGGGGGGGGATGGAGGAAGAAGCGGCCTAACGAAAACGAAACAAAAGTACGTCACGAGGGCAGGAATGGAGGAGCGCAAGGAAGGGGGGTTACAGCCCCAAAAACGCGTTCGAGGAGCACCAAAAACGCAGTCGGAATGAAGAAATGCTGCGGGATTTTTTTTTTTTTTTTTTTTTTTTGCAGCTGGGATGAAAAAATGGATGGAGACTGCAAGGCAAAATTTGCAGCCGGAACAGTTGGTTTCGAAGCAGGAGTCAGCTTATTCACCGATCCCATTTCTGATGTAGTCAAATGCATATGAATGTTGTTTAAGTGTAGCAATTAAGTAGTACAGTGCCTGTGAGGCATGATGCACTCTAAATATTTATCGAGCCGCAAGTCCTCTTTTGCGGTTGGTGGAAATGGAAGAGAGGGGGAGAGGCTCCTGCCCACATCCAGGATGTTCTCCCTTAAAATTGGGGTGGAACTGAGCGAAATCGTACTATCACCTTTTCGGTGCTCAGAGCTACGGCTAACTACAGGAGTACATCTTAGCCCTATGCAGCGATGAATTTTGCGGACCACGATCTGACACCTACAGACAGGTTGTATTAGATGAAACAACTAATTATCCCCAAGTTTTTTAAAAGCACAGAAAGGTTAATATGCTTTTCTTAAATATTATATCTGCATTTTAAATTAAAGTGCATTTTTTAATTACGTGCTTTAAAATGATTTAAAAAATTATATTTTTTAAAAGTTTCTGTAAAAAGACAAAATTGGCATCAGTGAGGCAAATGAAATTTTTTTTAATTAGAAAAGTGTCACACGATTGCAAAATCAACTAATTTGAGACCATTGCGCATTTGCTCAGGCAGAATCATATAATCGAACCTCTAATCGTAAATGTTAATTCTGCTACTAAAGTTATTGCTGTAAAATTCTAAAAATACGCAACCATTAAGCTACAAAAAAAGAAAAACTGTACTTTAGAAGTGGAGATTTATAATTCCCATTAAAAGTAAATTAACGTTTTAAAAACCAATTGTGTAAAATCCTTGGAAAGAAAGAAAAAACTCATCCTCTCTAAATTTCCAAATTGAAAATAATTTCAAATTTAAGAAAAATTTGGATTGATATTTACGACAAATTGACTAATGAAATTTTTTAAAAAATGCAGTCGAACCTCTATATTGCGAATTTTTCTATATACCGAACTTTTTCAAGGAACCTTGCACATTTCACGATTTTCTTCGTAAAATAACCTCTCTATAGCGAAGTGCATTTTCTACATAATGAACTTTTTCTTTTGGGATTTAGTCTTTATTCTCCCCTTTTTTAAAGTATTTCTGAAAAAATTTCAAGTTATTCTCTCTTTAACACATTTTATGGTGGTCATGAATCTTGAACTGGTTTTATTAGATCCTAACTCGCCGAGAGCAATAGAGTTCTGGCGTCTCATCCAAGAACAACAACCTCTAACCCCCATTGCTCAGTTCACTAGAAACATCTTCGATATCCTCTTTCGCCCTCAGTGGAGTTGTCCCGCGTCTCCGTGTTCTGATTAGAAAATAATGTATGTTTAATATTACTTTTATGCCTTAAATTATAAAATGTCCTTAAAATTCACTTATTTTAGTATAAAATTATTTTCTTAATATTGAAAATACAGTGAATTCTTCTACATTCTTTTTTCTTGTTTTTCTTACAGTTCTTCTTTCTTTATGATGGGTAAGATATATAAAATAAACATATATTAATTTAAAAAAGGTGTGAATAATTGCTTTTTTAGAATTTAAATTTTGTTTCATGTGGTTTATAAAGTGTATTCAAAGATCAACCTCTATATAACGAATTTTCCATATAATGAACTTTCTTCCGGGATTTAGCAACTTCGTTCTATAGAGGTCCGACTGTAATTATATATCACTTTTACATTAAATGTAATGTAATAAATATAAACTGAGAGATGCTTGTGTGTGTTTTTTTTCTACAGTCAAAAATAATGCATTTCAAGTGAAATGATTCCGTGTGTATTAACGCCCCTTTCCTCAGAAATTTTACTAGTGATTTTTGCTGAATGTCCAAAAGAACAGAGCTCACCCGAAATGGTTAGGACAGCATTTCTCAAACTGTCTGGCGCCCCCCCAGGGGTGTGGCATCCCTACGTGGGGGCGCGAACATATTGAAAAATAACTAGTAGGGTTTATCGTCGACCACCTGTGGCCCACTGAGCCTTTTTAAGTGGCCCTGTCAGTGCCCATTGCTCTGAAAAATTCATTTGTTTAAGAACAATGTATTAAAAATTTGGTGTCAAGAAATCAGATATATCTATTTTGCTTTTTGCTGTCGATGTCGTACGAGTGCGAATTGCTATTCTTTTTTTATAGTTGGAACGGTTACGGTTAGTGTAACATACATCAGTGGATTGTGGCAGTGTTATGGGTGGAATTAATTTTTAACTATTGATGCGATGCCATTTTATCTTATTTAAATCCTCAAAATCAACCCAGTTTCCATAATTTCGCATCGCATCATGACCAAAGTTAAATAAGACAAGAATCATCAATAAACAGGACTATTTTTAACGCTTGTGATATATTTATTTTAAGCACACTTATAGAAAAGGATGTATACTTCTACAAACAAGAAGATAAAAAAATAACTAAAACTTAGCTTGAGAGAGAGAAGATGCAGATGGGGGGTGGACATGATGGTCGCCCGGTCCGGGTGGAGTTTTTTAATCTGGTTCCTTTTCTGCAACTCTGGGAGAGGCTCTCTTTGTCCGAATTCTCTGCGTCCCCTTTTTTTCCCGCTCCTCATCACTCCTAAATCCTGGAGCCGAACTCTTTGCTCTGTCCAGTATAACTTCTCTGATTGGTCTGGGGCCAGGCGCAGTGTTACACCACCTCAAAATTTATGCGTTTACTGAACTTTTGTGACGCGGGAAACTTTTTGACACTCCCTACCAGAGGAATTTCACCGCATCCGGTCAAGGGGGACTCGTATAAAAATCCCAAGTTGTTGAGGCGCGATTTCTAAAGCATGAACAGTTCTGGCCTCCCATCACTACCTTTCATATCTTGCAAGCGATAAATATTCGAATAAAATAGATCGTTTCAAGACGATTGGGTGGTTGGCTATTTTGTGGTGAAAAACAAATATGGATAAGTAATTGTTTGATTTGTCACGAAAATATAGCAATTAACAGGAATCATTCAACGACACTTTTCCTCCAAGATATCTTTTAAGAGGTAATAAATAAGATTTCTTGAATAATCTTTGCAACAGAGCAGCAACGTGTTTTGTCAGTGGTAATGTCACAGCGGTAACAAAGGCATCTTATGAAGTTTGTTATATTATTGTTAACCATACGAAATCGTTTACTGATGCAGAAATTGTGAAGGAGTGTCTATTAAGTGCTTCAAATTCACAGTATTAGTGACAAAAATAAAAAAAAAATATAAAAACTAGTAAATGAAAAAAGCAAACCAGTAGTTAAAATATTTTGATCAGTTTTCCACATTTCTCCCCCACCCCTCTTTATCCTCATGATACGGCCCAGCAGAAGAAAAGGTTGAGTACCCCTGGTCTACACTATCAGTTTACAAAATCTACACTAGTAGGCTTTATCGTCCTTAAATAGGACGATTAAATAGGACCTGGAATAGACTTTCCAGGTAATTACCACATCTCCCTCAATTTTCAAAAAGAGACATTTCTTTTTGAATTTTTGATGAAAGTGTCTTAAATCTAATAGGTTGTATCGGTGCATATTCCTCTTTGATAACTTTATCTACACTCATGTCCATAAATTAAGGATAATTCAGAGTCACACAGAAATTGAACTCTAAAATAAAAATTTCACCTGTAGAATTATCACACACATCTTGAAGAAGAATATGCAAATTACAGGAAGCCACCATATGGCGCGGATAGTACGTCACAATGACGAGAGTGTACGAGAGGGGTATATAAGGAATGGTGACAAAGAAGTAAAATTGTTCACAAGCGCTTTAAAAGCCTTTCAGTGCATTAACCACATAGTTATGGCACAAAGGAAACATTTGGATGATTTTTTACGTGGTAGAATTATTGGAAGACTGGAAATGTGGACGTACCCAACTGGATGTATCCGAGGAACTTGGAATCGCCCAGAGTGTCATCTCCAGGCTTTGGCAACGATTCCATGATGATGGTAATGTGAGTTGATGTTACAGCACAGGTCGCACCCGAGTTACAACACCAAATGAGGACCGGTATTTGGCAGTTACTGCCAAAAGAAACAGACGGAGCACAGCATCAGACCTGTCTCGTCAGCTCTCTTCAGCTACCGGTACGATAGTTTCAAGGCAGACCGTGTACAGACACTTAGGGCACATTGGTGTATATACTCGTAGGCCTGTCAGATGTGTTCCACTTACCGCAACTCACTGTCGCCTGCGATTAACCTGGAGTAGAGAGTATGCATTGTGGACACCACAACAGTGGTCTTGTTTGATGTTTTCCGACGTGTCCAGGTTTAGTTTGCAGTCTGATTCTCACCGGACTTTAATATGGAGAGCGCCAGGTACCCGTTACCACCAAGAGAATACCATTGAACGACACCGTTACGGAGGTGCAGGATGGCTCGTTTGGGGAGGAATTATTTTTGGTTCCAGAACTGACCTGCATGTTCAGAGTGTAACGATGGCAGGCCACATCTATCGGGATGTCATTCTGGAACAACATGTACGTTTGTTTCGAGGCGCCATGGGTGCTGAATTTCTGTTTATGGATGACAACGCCCGTCCTCACCGTGCAAACATTGTAGACGAATGCCTTCAATCGGAGGATATCACCCGTATGGATTGGCCAGCATACTCACCGGACTTGAATCCAATAGAGCATGTGTGGGATATGCTTGGCTGACGAATTGCAGCCCGTTAACCCCCTCCCACCTGTCTACCGGAACTTCGGAAGGCATTGCTTGATGAGTGGTGTAATATTCCCGAAGATCAGATTGATAACTTGATACTCAGCATGCCTAGGCGTTGTAAGGCCTGTATTGCATCGTCCGGGAGACATACTTCATATTAATCATCATACTAACCATGTTATACTGTTTTTTGTAAATAGGTTCTTTTTTGAAATTTGCTCCAGGGAGTAAAAATCGCAATTTTTATTAATTATGTCAAACATATAGCATCTTTTTGCTCTTTACCTTTTGTTTAATAAATAGACTTCACAAATAAGTCAAATTTGTTTTGCTTCTGTCTCTTTCTTTGTCTGAACTTCATTATCCTTAATTTATGGACATGAGTGTAGTTCTACTATACTTAATGATTTTTTTGTACAAATTGATTTAGTTATTGAATGGGAATCAATTTCAAGTGTTACCTCATTTGAAATAGAAAATCCATTTCCATGAGCTCTTAGTAATGCAGTGTGATTTCAAGCGTCAAGCTTTTCAAGCAGATCCATTATTAATTTATGCCATTTAATTGAAGAAGGAATTGTGACAAAAAATCTATTCCTGAGACGTTGCTTATACCATTCTGTAAGTATTTCAGTAAAACACTTAGATCTGAGCGACTTTCTCCCACACGAGAAATGAGAGCTGCATATAATTTTTTTTACTTAAGGCCCTGTTTGCATCTTTAACCTTCTTTAGCAGTTGCACACACACACACACACACACACAAATCTATGTACACGTTTCATAAAAAAATGTGTATAAATTTCCCCTAGAATTAAATTTTTAGAAACTTTTGATGAGAAAAAAAATTCACAATAAAGAATTCAGACAAAAATTAAATTCCGGGATTAGTTATTTTAATCCCGGGATTTGATTAAACACCGGGTTCCTGGGGCTGTAAACCCTAGTAAATAGCATAAAAAAGGCCCATAGTAAGTTAAAAACTGAACAATAGATGTAGGATAAGGTCGGTGTTGAAGCCCAGTGGCTGAGAGGTAGTGCTTCGCCCTTCCACACCACAGGTCCGAGGTTCAAACCCCGGGCTTGGCAAGGTTGACTCAACCTTCATCCCTTCAGTGGGTCAATAAATGAATACTAAGCTTACTTGGGAACTTAACACTAAGGGTTTCGCGTCAGACTGACCACCTAACCGGAACATCTGTTCATGCTCCTCAGGGCCCAAGGTCACTAATACTGATATGAGCACAATAAGTCCTGGCACTCATGGGCTGTTGCGCCATTGAGTTAAGGTCGCGGTGTTAGAATTAGTTCAAAAACTTTCCCAGACTTTAATAAGCTTATTTCTTAAAATTGTTAGTACATATGAGTAAGGAGCAGGCACAAACACCTCCTTGCCATCTGAAGCAGCAACATTAGCCCCCACTCTGGTTCTTCTCAGGCATTCAAACTGGACTCGTTTATCAATAGAGCTATTGGCAAAGCATTTCGTAATTCTGAACCTGTGACAAGGATAACACTCGACACAAACATAAGAAATATTAAACAAGACGTGTTTAACGTACAATGGCCCTTCTACTAGTCGGGTCTTCAGTGGGTTTCGGACTTAGATGAAAATATATTCGATATTATAAAAAAGGGGGGTATAAAATTAGTACCAGAATGTCACTGAAGAAAACTGAGGTGTAAGTGCAAGATAAAAATGCATAATAAAGCTTATTTTCAACAATACAAGAGAAATACAAAGAAAAAGCAAAGAGTGGGTGAGTGAGTGAATATTAACGTCGTACTATTCAGCTACACGAGGGCTTTTCGCGACGGACCACGTAATTTTGGACCATGGTCAAGTGACGTGGACGACACCTGAGCTGGCATCTCCTCTCCTAACTACCACAATAACGGGAAGACGTTTCAGCTCTCGACAGATTTAACGTGCATCGCTGCCCTACATGGCGGGTATTTAGTGGTACTGGGCTCGAACTCATGACATGTCTGCCATCATCCAATACCTTGACCACTTGGCTACCGCAGCCAAAGCAAAGAGTGGGGAATGAACAATGTTTTAATTATGCGGCATGTTTTAAAGATGTTAAAAAGTCTATTTGAGTAGTTGCCATTCTCATCTGCGTAGGTTAAGAATCTTCCGTAAAATTGAAGAGAAATAAATGACATTGTGTTCAATAAATAATTATTAATACAGTTGTAGAGAACACTATGCTTTTTTTTCTCTTCTTGAAAACATTGTAGCTATTTTTTCTGTATTCCCCTATTGGAAAAGTACTTATAAGGTCATTCACATATACTGAGACATACATTTTTCATAACTAAGCTTATTTTAACGAAGAATTTTTTCCCCATCTCGCCTCGTTCTTGACTCAGTCATAATAAGATCATAATTCGAATAATTTCAAAGGTCAAATGTTATTTCCGATTGTATTCTCCAAAAAACTAGGAATTTCGGACGATATATTAACTGGTTGCATGCGGTGACCGTCGTCCATTTATAAACTTAGGCCTATCACCCTAAACCTTTATTACTCATTCAGTCAAAAGACGACAGTTGGTCGAGCGGGTTTGTGTGATTATTAGTCATGCACATTTATTTGTTTCGAGTTACTGCTTGTGCGAGTAATAGACTATACGAATGCTTTATGCTGTTTAATTTAAGGGTCATGGGTGGAGCAGTGGCGTAGCATGGGGGTGCGGAGGGGGCCAAGGCCCCGGGAGGCATACTGGAAGGGGCGGCGGCAAGCACCACGACATTTAAATTCAAAAAAATATTTCAAACTCCAAATCGCGCTTGCGCGAGTAAACTGACGGGAACGAGTGAAAGCTTTAATACACGCACAGATGCAGAAAGTTTATTAGTCGCGCTATGCAATTGCGTTCGCTTTTATGTTACTTAAGCTTCTGGCAACCGGAACTGTGTGCTCAGAATTTTTTGCAAACAGAGGGACTAAATATCCATCAATGTGCTAAAAAAATACGTCCTTTACAGGCCGTATTAGAAGCAAAATGAGAGGAATTCGTAGATGATGCTTTAATGTATGCTAAAAGTTTATGTGAATAGCTTAAAATTTCTTTTGAACCCCCAAGACGAATCAGGAGGAAGCATATATTTGGCAAAGGAAGTAAAGATGTTCAGCTATCGTACGAAGATGACTTGAAGTGAACAATGTTTTCTTCAATAGAAAGAGTAACTGCTGAAATTCGAGAAAGATTCCAACAGTTGTAGAATCTAGCGCAAAAATATGCGTTTTTAAGGTCTGAAGTGATATTGAACATGAACGAACTTAACTTAGATCAAGCTCCTCAAGACATTAATAAAGAAGAATATTCCAACTTGAACGCGTACGTCTACAAGCTTTCGTAGCTGCAACAGACACAGGCTGTAAAAGAGAATTCATTGGGTCCGGCTCTCTGGGTTTATTGAAATATATTATTGAGTCCAAACTTGAAGATGGCTTACCAAACATTATCATAATGTAGAGAATTTTTTAAAAGTCTGCTATCATTAATGCCAGTTGCGAGAGAAGCTTCTCTAAAAGCTAAAATTAATCAAAAATTATCTCAGATAGAATATGTCCCCGTTAAGGCCAAGAAATTTAGCTATTCTGGCAACTGAACATGACATACATGTTGATATTGACAATTGTATAAAAGATTTTGCTACGAAAAAAACACGAAAAGTGCATTTTTAATCAATAAATAGTTTAAAGCTGCTTTTTTTTAAAACTTTTACTAATTGTCTTGAGTAATAATTAAAATAGAGTGGCGGCATTTTTCCGTTTGGCCCCAGGCGACGAAAGCCCACGCTACGCCACTGGGGATGGAGCGTACATTTGTGTAGGGTCCCAAGGCCTCAAGAAGTCTTAAGACGTCCCTGACGCCCCCTACTGTATTCAGATCTGAATCTTTGAAGAAACTTTTAAAAATATTTTGTCTAAACTTTAGGTATCCGATTAGTTTGAAAGAGCGAATTTTAGGTGTTTGATATTATAGGAACATTAGAAAAAAAAATAAATATTTTTTGTGTGGAAGAGAAGGAATAATATTTAAAACACTATAGAAGTTTAAGTTGTTTTTATAGCATTTACTTTATCCAACTTATAAGAATGTTTTTTATAGGGTTTTTTGAAGAATGACATTTTCACGATAATTTGTGCACAAAAAAACGGAATATCTCCAAAACCAAACGAATTCCATGAAATTTATAACATACTCGTATATGTTAAGAGTGTAACTTAACCTTGTTTTAAGGTAATAACATTTAATCATATTTTACAGCAATTTTCAGCTTAGAATATACAGTAACTTTGACGAAAATTATTAACATCAAATTTAAATGCCTATTTATTTCTTAAAATATTTTTTATCCCGCGGTCCTCCTCCCCTCAAACGTCTGGCAACAGTTTTTTGGGAGATCTGCATTCCTGAGGCAGCAAGAAACTGATTTGCCACCTGCTGAGCTGTGGTGCGCCTGTTCCTTTTTGCTGATAGGACGATATATCTGTCTTCTGCAGGCGTCGTACTTCTAACACGACCTCCCCCGTGCCGTCTACTACACATTCCAGTAGTTTTAAATGACTTCCACAGCCATGAAACAACGCTGTGAGCGATGTCGAACTCCCTGGCAACATCTGTTATTTTTCGCCCTTCTTCGATCTTTCCAATAATTCGGTCACGCATAAAATCATCTATGTGATGTCGGGAAGACATGTCAAAAATTCTAAGTTCGTCTATTAAATCTTTCCTGTAAAACTTTGACTTGAAACAAAACTGTCCACACGCGTCAAAACCTTTAAAGCTCTTATGAACGCTATCACGTGATGAACAGAAGTGGAAAAAAAATTGCATACTCATACTTCTTCTTACTAATATCCCGCACTTATTCTAATTTTCCACATTTTGCTTCCTTTCATTTTGTGGTTGCTATGGATGATAGTGTTACCCGTCCTTAGCAATTGTCCAGCAGTGTACTATATGTACCAATTATATTCAATGATGATAAGTTATTATAGCATGATGCTTTAACAAACATATATAACATTAAGTCATCAATACATATTTAAGAAACAAAAACAGTAATTTTCAGCTGATCTATCAGCGACAATATTGCATTAAATTTACATTAGAATTCAAGTAATCAGTTACTCTGCAATGATAACACATTAATTTTGTGAACTATTATGAAGCACATATCAAATTCAATAGTGTAATAAAAAAATTCAATTTTCATACTTACATACACAATGGGTAATTTTATTATACATAATATACAGAAAACTTCCTATTTACAAGAAAGAATACCAAAAAACTTTAGTTTCAATTCACCACGTAATTATAACTCAGTTAATCATT
The DNA here is from genome assembly GCA_019973935.1 of Trichonephila clavipes. Classification (NCBI taxonomy): domain Eukaryota; kingdom Metazoa; phylum Arthropoda; class Arachnida; order Araneae; family Nephilidae; genus Trichonephila; species Trichonephila clavipes. The sequence goes on along the minus strand of BMAU01004929.1, from coordinate 690,907 downwards.
AAGACAATCCATTTACCACAATTGAGCATTTTTATGCTAAACATTATCTATTTATGCACATATTATTTGATACTAAACCATATCCATTTATACACATATTATTTGATGCTAACACATATCTATTTATACATAGATTATTTGATGTTAACACATATCTATTTATACACATATTATTTGATGCTAACACATATCTATAAAAAAATTAATATCCTGAAAACGTTTATGTTCATTATTAAATAAATAACAATAGTTAATTTTGTTCCAATACATACTTTCCAATGTAAAAATACATTATTCTTTGTTGTTGTTTGTAATGCCACCTGTCTGATGTTGTCAGATCAAGGCCCACGAAATTCATCGTGGCATGGGGCTAGAGGTACGCCTGTCGTTGGCTTTGAGCACCATACAGGCGACAGTACGATTTAGCTCGGCGAATTTCCCCGAAGGGACGATAGATGGCGACACCACCTATCTCCACCTCCACAATTTAGGCATGGAACTGAAGGGGAGGGAAATATTCTCCAGTCACCTGCACTCGTGACTAAGCCCACAAGACTACGGACCCACTGATTTAACGAGCACGTACTCCGTGTGTACTCGGAGGGTATTTGGTGGCATCGGGCATCGAACCCAGGCCTTCCGGTCTGGAGCTCTAACCACTAGGCTATCCACGGCTTTAACACATTTAAGAGATGAGATGCCCTTAATTGTAATACTAATGAGAAAATTTCTGTCGACAATGTACTAAATACATTTAATTAAAAAAAGCAGTAGTAATTAATGAATAATTATTTGGCATAAAGTTGAATTTTTGTGTAACATATATTAATTCGAATGTAAGAATATATATGAATATACTTAACATCATGCTCTTTAATTTCTTTTTTATTTTACAAGGATTTTGTTTGGTTTAGATTCACACTGTTATGAATTTATAACCAATTCTACTTTTGTTTATAAACTTACTTAAGTATGAACTTATATCAGGATAGTAGAAGAGAATAATTATTTAAATTTCACAATACTAGCATGAAGATGATATATATAACCAATGAGTTAATTTTCAATTCTAAAATCCAGGAATAAACATATACTGTCATTTTATAAGAAAATTTACAACATTAAAACAGTGTTTAATATAACTTTTTCGCTATATATGTACATGACTTACATTACAAAAAAATATTTAACCAATTAGATACATTTTTATAAATGGTGATTACAAATTTGCTAATTTTTAATAACTATTTAATAGTAATAAGTGAAAGGAATTTCAAACTTTAACACTTACATACATAATATTTGTTACTTAATTTGTTTATTCTCTAAATCTTACTGGTTTTTTTATTTTTCTGCCTCAGCTGGTAGTAGGTTGTTCATCAGGCAATGGGGAAAGTTCTTTCAAATTTGAAGACTCACTTTTTTTGTCCAACACTAGTTTGTTCATTTTGATTGTCCACTGCTAACAAATAGGCAGGTTTCAGTCTATCTACAGAGATATTAACTGCTTTGTCTTTGATTAAGATTATGAAATATTTATCATACTTTTTTTGTACAGCATATGGTCCTTCGTAAGGTGGTTTCAGTGCTTTTTTACTCTGTCGCTACGAATAAACACATGGGAGCAGGATTTCAAATCTTTATGCACAAAGATGTTTTGCTTCCTGTTGCTAGGAGACTTCAGTGGCTTTAGCTCTGCCATGTGTTGCTGTAATTTGGCAACAAAATTTTGTGGATCCATGTTAGTAGTAGGGGAATCAAAAAATTCACCCGGTAATTTAATGGAAGTACCATAGATCACATCTGTGCATTTGTGTAACTAATGTCAGGTCTTATGGTAGCTGTTAAACCTAACAACACAGTGGGTAAAGACTTTGTCCACCTAATATTGGTGTGAGTTTTTATAGCACCTTTCAAGGTCCTATGCAAATGCTCAACTTTCCCATTACATTGAGGGTGGTAAGATGTTGTGGGGGCTACTTTAGTACCACATATTGCAGCAATTCTTCTAAATAGTTCTGCCTCGAATTGTCCACCTTGGTCTGTGACTAATTTGGCAGGTACTCCAAACCTGCAAATCCAATGCTCATAAAATTCTCTCCCAACTATTTCGGCTGTTATTTCAGGTAAAGGAATTGCTTCCATCCAGCAAGAGAATCGGTCAATGCAGGTTAAGCAATACTGCATCCTTTCTGAAGGTAGTAATTTTTGAATGAGATCTATATGAACTACACTAAACCTTTCATCTGGTTGTTCTAATTCTCCCAATTTAGACTTTGTATGTCTTCTGAATTTACAGTTTAGACATCTAATGCATGCCTTTGCCCATTCTCTAACTTGCTTTTTAATATCTGACTTGACATATTTTTCAGTCATCAGTTTTACTGTGGATTTGATACCAGGATGAGCTAAGCCATAAATTAGTTGGAACATTTGAAACCTAAATTTCTGTGGGATGTAAGGCCTAGTTTTTGGCGTTGAGATGTCACACAGATGTTTTTTCCCAGATAGCAATGTAGAAGGTTTAAATTTAAGAGCATTGCTGTTCAATAATTGTTGCAACTCTTCCTCCCTAGTTTGCTCTTCTGCAATTGCATCAAAGTTGATTTCAGAAATGGATTCAATTCTGGATAAGGCATCTGCATCAACATTATCTTTACCCAATACATGTTGAATGTTACAACTAAATTCTGAAATGTATTGAAGTTGTCTAGGTGATGCTTTTTCATTTTTTTGCTTAAGCGCAAAAGTCAGAGTCTTGTGGTCGGTATATATAGTAAAATCATTCCCTTCCAGCAGGTGTTTGAAATGTTTTACCGATAGGTATATCCCCAATAGTTCTCGGTCATAGGTACTATACCTTCTTTGTATGTCATTTAGCTTTTTTGGGTAAAAAGCTATTGGCTTCCAGCCCTCATTTTCTAACTGTTGGAGTACCGAGTCCACAGCGAAATCTGATGCGTCTGTGCAAAGTGATAGGGGTAGTCCAGATCTCAGAAAAGATAGAAGGGCAGCTTCGGCAAGGTCAGTTTTACATTTTCAAAGCTTCTGGTGTCATCAGTCCAATGCACTTTCCTACGATTTTTCTTTTTCACTCCTTTCAACAGTTCGTGTAGAGGTGCTTGAGTCTTAGCAGCATCCTTTAGGTATCTTCGGTAGAATTTTATCATACCCAGAAATGTCCGCAGGTCATGAATAGTTTCTGGTAGTTTGTAATTCGAGATAGCTTGAACTTTTTCTGGCAATGGGCTAGAACCTTCTGCATTGATCAGAAATCCCAAATATATTCTACTTGGTCAGCTCCCATCACTGATTTGGAAATATTAATTCGAAGTCCATATTGCTGGGATATTTCAAATACTATTTTTAGATGTTCGCTGTGCTCCTCTTCTGAAGATGAGGCAACAAGTACATCATCAAGATAAAGGAAAACAAAGTGGAGTCCATACAGTGCTTCAGTGATGAAGCGTTGGAAGGTTGAAGGAGCATTCCTCAGTCCAAAACTCATAGCATTGAACTCGTACAGGCCAAATGGGGTGGTGATGACAGTTTTTTCTTTGTCTTCCTCAGAAATAGGTATCTGATAATATGCCTTTACAAGATCTATCTTTGAAATTTTTTTTTATCCTTCAGGATGTAATTAAAGTCCTCAATTCTAGGAATTGAATACCGATCTGGTACTGTCTGTGCATTGAGTCGCTTGTAATCGCCACATGGTCTTAATTTTTCATCCTTCTTATTAACCAAGTGCAATGGACTTGCCCATTGAGATTTTGAGGGTCTAACAATGTCTTTGTCCAGCATAAACTGGAACTCCTGCTTCGCCTGCTTCAACTTATCAGGGGCCAGTTGATTTGCCTTCGAACAAACCGGTTGGCCAGTTGTTAGGATGTAGTGTTTTACTCCATGTTTAACAATTCTGTTAACCAAATTAGGCTTGGTTAGATCAGGATACGAGGTAAGCAGGTTGAAATAATTGGAGGCTCTATTGACCGTGCTGAGATTATTATTTTCTTGGACGGTAGCAACTCCTCCTTTAATTGAAAGATTTGTTATTCCATCGATTAACCCTCCAACCGGACAGCACGGATTTTTCTGCCCTACTAGAGAGGCTTCGAAAACGGACCACACTGAATTTTTCGTAAGGCCGGGGACTCACCAAAAATGAACCAAACTGATTTTTTCCTCCTCAAGGAATGTGTTCAAAAACGGTAAAGTCGTGTTTTTCCGAATTCTTTTCCCCCCTTTAAAGGTTTAGTATCTTGAAAGATAATTAGAGACGGTCAGGGAGACGCAATGGGCATTGAGGGGAAGTTTTATGGCTCACGGGGAGACCGGTTCTTCCCGTGTAGCAATCGTAAGAAACTGGGAAGAATTTCTTTAAACCCTAAAGTGTACGGAAATAATTGCAAGTCAACGAGTTGAGAATTCTTATTTTTTTCTTTACCTTAAAATTCTCAAATGGAATTAAGTTTTTATAATGTATGTCTAAGTTTTTAAAAAATATATGTAGTATTTAAATTCAAATTATATATTAAAACATTGAGGATAATTTACTGTTTCATTTTTCTTATTTTAATCAATACTTTCAGGGATATTTTTTAAAAATGATTATTTTGTTATGTGTCAAAAAAAATAAAAAAAAGGTTCAAAATTTAAAATCTTTTAAAATTTCGGACACTTCTAAACATGAATAATTTTTAAGCTTTTTTTATGCATTGTTAAAAAAATCCCTATTTAAATCTTTTAGTTTTTCATAATTTTAAAGCCAGGTATTCAGGGCATCTTACATAGAATCCCTTGTTTTGTATTGTTCAGATAACAAATTATATTTGAATTTTGAATGTCTGAACATTAATTTCATACAAGCTTATATTTTGAAGCTTAAATTTGTCCAGATGCTTTTAAATACTCTTCAAATAAAGAGTATTTAAAAGCATCTGGACAAATTTACAGTTAACACATTTGCGCATATAAATAAATATAAAGATCCTTTTTAAATTCAAGTTAAAAAATATATATATTTATGCATAATCCCTCAACATTCATGTTCCATTAGTGGTTGACTGAAGAAAAGGTTATTAAAATTTCGACATTTTTATAATCTTAACCATGCAAAACTAGGAATTTTGTATTAGCTCCACTGAAATTCTGCATTGGAATTTCGAAAAAGATATTTATACGTGTCTCACATACTCAGTTGAAAAACATATACCGGGTGGGCAAAAAGTCCGTAAAAATTTTAAAAATTCATAAAATCCGGAGAAATGAACGAAAAAAGAAACTGTTTGCAGGATCAGCATTAGTATGTCACGGGATTTTTTAAGCTAGAAAAAATAATTCGAAAATCATCCGGTAGGTGGCGCTGATCTATGCAAATCAAAGAAACAATGCATACATAATGAACAGAAAACTTTCACAACTTTATTACACCACATGACCACCACCACAGGGGAGAAGACATTCCAGGCGAGTGACAAATCCAGCAACGGTAGAGTGCAACATGTCCGGATGTATGGAGGATACTTCTCTGCGGATCGCATCTTTCAGTTTTGACAGACTTGATGGACCGGATAGATACACGCGAGATTTCAAATATCCCCACAACCAGAAGTCTGCCGGTGTTAAATCTGGAGACCGAGGAGGCCATGGGTACCTGCAGCGCCTGCTAATGATTCTGTCTTCCCCGAACTTCTGTATCAGGAATGCCTTAACCCGGTTAGCAGTGTGACTGGTTGCTTCATCCTGCATGAACGTGACATTCGCAATCTGACCTCGTTGAATTAAACATGGCACGACAGTCTCCCGCAGAAGCCTTAGATAACGCTGGGCATTTACCGTTTCCGTTATCCATCCATTTACTGGGCACTGCGTTTCAAAGAAGAAGGGTCCTATGATAAATGAACCTGTGAAACCACACCATACTGTCACTTTTGCTTAATGCAATGGCTTCTGTGTGTACTCACGTGGATTAGAGGTCGCCCAAATGGGACAGTTATGGTTGTTAACGTCACCATGAAGCGAGAAATGAGCTTCATCTGTCCACAAGATGTTAAAAACCCAGGTGGGATCCTGTTCCATTTTAGAGAAGGCCCACTTCGCAAATGATTCCCTCTGTGCGGTATCTGCTGGCAAAAGTTCTTGGCGCAATTGGAATTTGTATGGGTACCGCTGGAGGATTCGACGAAGAATATTACGGACAGATGATGGTGGTAAGCCCAATCGTCTGGCAGCTTCACGAGCACTGTTGGTCCCTGAAGCTGCTTCGGACGCAATAGCTTCCATTTCGACAGCAATGCAGGGTGCACGTGCTTCTTTCAAGCATGGTCGTCCGGCTCGTGCTCGATCCTCCAACTTTCCAGTTTCCTCGAAACGTTTAATAAACTTTAAGAGACCTGCAGTTGTTAAAGGGCCTTTTCCACTCTTCACATTTTTCTGAACTCGGAATTTACGCAAGGCAATGGTCGCTGATTCCTCGTTCATGTAAAATAACTTCACCAACAAAGCTTTATCCGGCGCACTGAGCATCCTTGTTCACATTCACTGTATGTAATGGAGAAATGAATGTGGATTCATTGAGAGCAAAGGTTTTTATAGCCGTCTAATTTGCATATTTACACCACAGACGCTTGTAACAGCGCCACCTACCGGATGATTTTCGAACTATTTTTTTTTCTAGCTTAAAAAAAATCCCGTGACATACTAATGCTGATCCTGCAAACAGTTTTTTTTTTCGTTCATTTCTCCGGATTTTATGAATTTTTAAAGTTTTTACGGACTTTTTGCCCACCCGGTATTTACCATAAATACTAATAATTCTTTGGATATTTAAAATTATCTCATTAGATTAATTTTTTAATATATATATATATATATATATATATATATATATATATATATATATATATATATATATATATATATATTCGACTTCTAATATTTTTTCAAGTGTTCCTTAAATTTCATATAATTTAATTAAGTGAGGGGATATTAAAGTCGCACTCTCTCTCTTCTCTACTCAACTATTTGAGGGCTTTTGGCGACGGACCTGTGGCCGGGGTACTAGGTGGTCAAGGTATCGAATCATGGTTGGCATGTCTCGAGTTCGAGCCCAGTGCCACAAAAGACCCGCCATGTAGGGCAGCGATGCACGTTAAATCTATCGAGAGCTGAAATGTCCTCTCGTTGGTGTTGTGTAGTTAGGAGAGGGGGTGCCAGCTCAGATGTCGCCCTCGTCATTTGACCATGCTTCAAAATTACGAGGTCCATCACTAAAAGCCCTCGTGTAGCTGAACAGTGCGACGTTAATATTCACTCACTTGGCGACGGACCTCGTAATTTTAAACCATGGTCAAGTGACGAGGATGACGCTTGAGCATCGCTCCCTTACACGGCGGATCTTCAGTGGTGCTGGGGTCAAACTCATGACACGCCAGCTACGAGTCCGTTACTTTGACCATTAGGCTACCGCGGCCTCACAATGTGGTTGAAAATTGCATGTTATGAGTAAAAATATGCTGAAACATTTGATGAACTTATAATAGATTTTTGCATAGAAGATAGATGTGTGATATGCTAAAATGACAATATGTAAAAGTTATGAGGATATCGATGACAATTTTGGAAAAATTCAATTTAAGTTTCAGTTTGAAACTTATTCGTTTTTTTTTCGCATTTAATATTAAATAGTCGCGATAACAAATTAATAGTTTAACGCATTCATAGATTATAAAAAATAAAGGTATAAATGACATTGTTGGGAATAATAAGTTTTTATAGTTTTGAATTCAGACTTCTTTGCAGGAGTGTAGACTATTAAAAGGCTGATGTAGAAGTTAGAAAACTAATATTTAAAATATATAGAAAACAATATCTGCAATTCCATGATCTTGACGAGCAGAAGACGGCATTTTTACTTAGTAGGGCAGAGTAAGCATAAGGTAGGAGCTTGTGGAGTAAACAACCAGGCCTCTGCAGTTTTGGCAGGTAATGAACTCCCATTTGTTGCTTTCAGTAAGGAATATAAAAATAACAAATACAAAAATAAGTCATGTAAAATTTTATATATTTTAATAACAATGAATTGTGAACTTAATTTCCAATTCATTGTCACGAGTTGGCAGTAACTACGGTACTCTATCGACCGTACTTCTTTTATATATATATAAAAGAAGTACGGTTGATAGAGTCCCAATAATTTTAACGCAATTTTATATTTCGTTCTCGTAAACTTTACTCCTTTTAAAACATGTATTGCCAAAATACTCTCCTTTTGTATATTTATAAAATTTTAAAAATATAATGGTTATCTTAACCAACATTTTAAATCAGGGGCGGCAACTGTGTAGCTAAGACGTGCCAAACCAATCTGTCAGTATCATTCTGCGTGCCACATAGTAGGAAATTTTTGAAATCCTTCGATTCTTACGGTAATATTTGCAGATTTAAAGAATAGAGGTAAATAATTTAGATTTACAGTTTTATTTTATATTAATTATGGATCAATAAAATACATTTATTAACATAAAAATAAACAATATAAAATGTTACTATTTCCTCAACAAAGATAAAAAAATTAAAAATGTATGTTTCCAACATATTTATTTAAATAAGAAATAGAGAAAGTGAAATATATATTATTCCCTTCATTACAGTTAAATAAAAATTGTAATGCGAATTAACTCTTTCACCACTCTTCTTTCATATCGCAAAACCAGGAGTATAATGCGTGACACGATTCTGAGCATTCAGTTGTTAAACAATTTCTTTGTGGAGTCGAAATATTTTTCATATTAGGAAAGATTTTTTACTTTGATATGCCGAATCATAAGTGGAAAGCAGAGTACATGCAATTTTCTTTTTTCAACAATTAAATCCCCTAGCAATAACATTCAATTATTTACAAAATAGCTGTAAATTTATCCTTAGAATTATCTTTCAGATTATTTTGTAGTTCCATAAATGTCCATAACTCAGAAGATGTTTGTGAAATAAGGTCTGTTATCAACTTCCATCCACTCAAGAATTGACAAATTTGTAGAGTAATGCTGAGTGCCACTAAGAATTGTACCACGTGCCCACAGGTCCATAGATTGCCGATACGTTTTAAATGTTCTTATTAACTAATCATCTCCTATTCAAACACAATTTATATGATAAAAAAAGGGTTTTCATTCATTTTGTAGGGAATTGTATTAGATTCAACCATAAGTAATTTTGTGTATAAAAAAAATTACATTGTTTCGGGGATCCCCTTAGAGCAAAATGAAAGAAATTTGACATAATTATAGTAAGTTTCTCTAAAAGGGGAAACGTTCACTTTCAAAATACACTGCATAAAGTGGTTTTAGGTGTACGAAGTTATATTCACTATTATTCCTAAAATAAATTTTGATATTTTGGTTTTTCGTTAAGTTTGAAGTTATTTCTTCAAGTATACTTCTCCATTATACATTTCTTTCAAACTTGCTATTTTCTTTTGCTGCCACGGTAGCCTGATGGTCATGGTTATGAACTCGTGTCCAGTGTTCGAGCCCTGGTACCACAAAAGTTTAGCGTTGAAGAGGAGCTGATGCACGTTAAACACGTCGAGGTCAAAAGTCCTCACGTTGGTGTGATGTGGAAGTTTGGAAGGGGAGTTATCAGCTCAGGTATCGTCCTCGTCACTTAACCGCGGTTCAAAATTACGTAGTCGCTCGTTAGTAGCCACCGTGTTAGAATGCAATATAAACCCTTGACGTGTGCACTTGAGTTAATTCGAGTACGCTAAACAGTTCCAAATATGCACATTAGATATAATTCAAACGAGGTTGCATTTTATGCTGCTGTAATTTTCTCACTCAAATATCAGCGAGCGCCGTCTGCACCCGTGATATTTGACTGTTGTTTCTTATATTTACGATTTAGTCGTGAAACATCAAAAACTTGGATAAAATATTTGTATAAAAAATTAAGGGAAAAGAAATACTTAGGTTTTAGAAGCAAATTACTAGAAAATATGTTAGGGAATATTTACAAGATCTTTCACGACTCTATCTTGAACAGGAAAAACGCCTAAGGGATTAGAATACACTCTCATCTTCAAAATTAAAAATCTGAGAAAAACACATTTAAAATTTGTAAAGGCATAAAAAAAAATTCCAATGCCTGTAAAGCTTTAATTTTTTAATATGTTACTATCCAACTTATGTTCTACGTGAAAATTCTACTTGAAATAAATATGACTGAAAATATCTTTTCTAATTCAAAATTTTCTTCGACATAATATTGATAACAATTGTTAATTTGATCAATTATTCCGTTTTATCAGAACCTTATATATTCACAAGAGTTTTAAATGCAAAATATTTATACAGAAAATAGTAGTGATACAAACGTAATCCAGAAATCACCAAGATTGTAAATAATATATTTTTTTTCTCAGTTCCCCATCGTGGCAGGTAAGCAAGTTTAAGTTTTTGTTGCATGACTTTAAAATATTGTAATGTAGTACTACAATATATTTATTATAATGTAGTTTGTGGTACGTCAGGGAAATATTTAGTTCATTCTGCAACATTTGCATTCTGTAGTCTAATTGTAATATCGCCTGAAAGCTGGATTTTAGAGATTTACCATTTTCAGTCATATTCTATCCCTTTCAAGTATTATTTATCACAGTAGCCTGCGTACATTTTGGTCATGGCATTTTTCAAAAGGAAAAAAAATAATGAAAACAAAGTAAAGAGCTTTTAAATTATATAAACTATGTGTCAAAAAATAAATTGGTCTTTAAATCAATCTTAATTAAGTAAATGTGAGAAAACTCAAAAACTTAAAAACATAAGCAAACAGAAAGGATTTTAGAAATTAAAATTGCAGTTAATAGACATTTCACACGAAATAATGGATTGTGTTAAAAAATTTTTTTTTTAATTAATTCAATCTAGGAATTCAAAAATGCTTTAAAATGAAACCGAATTTAAAATCAAAACTCAGAAAATTAAAATTTCTTAAAACCTAATTGGTTTTTAGATCAGAAATTGAGCAAGTTTTCCAAATATATGAAATATATATTTGCAATAAATTGGGAGAAGTTTTTGTTGGCCGTGAAGTGGAGAAAATGTCCATTTCACAATCCTCGCCCTAGGCCACAGCTGTGTGAATGAGAAACCTCCCCTTTCGAACAACACAGAAACCGAAAAGAAATAAAATCATCCCCTGCAATTTTTTGAAGGAAATCAGCACCTATGATTCCTCGCTTAACTTTTGCTATAATAAATGGCCACTGAAATGGGCGTCTTAGGCCTAGATCCAGCGTGAGAATTTTTATACCAAATGTTGGAATTTCAGTGCCATTAGCAGCATACAGTTTATATTGAGAGGCTTGGCACTCAACTTTCGTTTTTGTCCAAGGGAGGATCGAGACGTCTGCTCCAATATCCACAAGGAATTGACAGCCGGTTTCTCTGTCCTTGACAAACAACCGGGATTTACGGCTTAAAATTTCGGCAGCAGAACTCACCGCGGCGTCTACTGCTGGGATTCGTTTCCCGACTCATTGAAGCTGCACGGCTGTACGCATTTGCCCGGTATGCATTTCTTCCCGAATTGGAAATGGTAGAAGCAGTATCTTCCTTGAGGATTGTAGCGGCACTTTGATTTGCTGCGACTTCTACTCCTCTGATGGTGATAAGGGGCTAGGGCTCCGGAATTTCCGCTGCAGGTTTAAGGAGGCAATTTGGCCTTCAAGGGTGTCTATTTTAGCCATGAGTTGATCCACTCCTACGGAATCCTTCTGTACCGCAGCGACATCTATTGTTCTCGGCGCTATCTCCACGATCTTGTCCGCCATCGCCGCTATTTTATCGAGTTGTTCTTCACTGAAAAGGACAATACACTTGACAGAATCGGGCATTTTATCCAGCCATAGTGTACGTAACGCTTTTTCCGAGACATCGGTACCAGCGAGGGTGCACACATTTTTCTCAGCAGTTGACTAGGCAACATGTCACCTAACTCAATCCCCGTGAGAAGACGTTTGATTTTTTTTGTTTTAGCTTTCGACGAATATCTTCAAAAGACGTTCCTTCGCCACTGAATATTTGTTGGGGTTAGGATCTTTGACAATGTCCCAGGTATCTTCTAACACCCTCGGTTCCAGTTTAGCCACGAGGTGACTAAACATCGTCTCCTCCAAGTAATTCGGCAAACCTTGAACTGAGCTTCGACCTGATAAAACCAAATTTCAAGTTTGTCGAACCAGAACGGCGGTATTTTGATGCTGACGTCGCTTGCTTCTAACTTTTCAGCTTCTGTCATATTGAAAAGGATCCAGTAGAAAAGCCAATAAATCCAGGGTCACCAGTTATTAGGTGCTTGTTTAGTAACACTCTAATAAATACTCAGCGAGTTAAGTTTTAAAAAGTTCGTAAATCAAACTTTATCAATAACTACTGGAAATTTTATTATGAATTTCCATTCGACACCATCAGCAAAGCAAGTAAAAAAAAAACGTTGTCAGCAAAGCAAGTAAAAAAAAAAAACGTTGTACAAATATTCCACGTTTCACAAAAAATACAGTTTCGTTACAGTTAAACATATGTATAATCGATAAAGGTACACAAGTAAAAATATAAAACTGAAATATAAATTAGGAGGATCATTTTAAAAATTAACGTTAATTAAGTGCATTTATATAAAATAAGTTTAACATTTATTATTTAAGTTTAACATTTATTAGAATAGAACTAATTTGGACTATCTCGCATCATACCACCTGTTTCGCTGATTCAGAAACAGCTGACAGGTGCAGCCATCTAGGGAGTGAAAATCTCCACAAAAACTGTCCTTTACAGATTCATTTTGGTCTCATTTTTGAGTGAGCTCGGCTTCGTTGGGAGCGCCAATATGCCAAAAAGGTTACTGTAAAAGCCTCGCTAGTGGCAGTCCACTTACTGTTGTGTAGGAGAGAGGGTCGCTTTTTCTTCGTTAACAGCGGGGTGAACGTCCCCATAATAAACATTGGATTGGAAACGCATCTGTTTGAAGTTCTTTAATTTTCGTTCACCTCTCTCCACATCAGTTATCTAATGCGAGCACGGAGTGACCTCTGAACCCGAAGGTGGAGAGCACAAATCACCCGGCCCCAAAGCAGCAACCAAGGTCATCAGGGGTGATCTGCTACCAATGCTTTTAGTTTGTTGTGGAAGAGGTTACCCGTGGAATCGGACACTAAGTGGCAGCAGAGTCTAACGCTTGACTATTTATTCCAGGAAGAGTCAGACATTTCTAATATATCACGACTAGTAATTCAAATGCCACCGGCATACGCGTCTATATTACTCCTCACCACACCAACGTAAGATTACTTAGCCACGTTAGGTTTAACGTGCATTGGTCCCTCTACACGGCACGTCTTTAATGGTCCAAGGACTCGAACCCATGACTGGACAGAAACAATGCTGACCACGATATCGAGATCATGAACCCTCGGCTAACACAGCCTTTCCAAGTTGTGACACTCTTGCGCTCTAAGTAATTTTAAAGGAAGCTTAGAGCAGCGATTCTCTAACTGTGGAGTGCGCCTCCCTGGGGGGAGCGTGATAATCTTCAGTGGAGGGCGTGAGTGTATCGAAAAGTAAATATTTTTAAAAAATTATAAATTTAATGAAAGGAAGCAAAACAAAATACATTCTGACCAGGGGCGTAGCTACCGCCGTATTAATGATGCGGGGCTCCCAAGCTACAAGGGCCCCAACATGTGAAAGAAAATAATCGTAAAATATCAAAAGGCCCCAAATAAGAGCTCCTAAGGAATTTTTATACAGGGCCCCACTCAGGACTAGCTACATCTTTGATTCTGACATAATTAAAAATAAAATACACAGTTTCACACTGATATAATATAAATATAAAAAAATGCATCTGTACTGTTCAATATATTTAATAATTAATTTATTAATATTAAATTAAGAACAAGTTTAAGGATTATTAATGAACGTCTCGTAGAACAGCGTTTTTCAAAGGAAGTTTTAATGTCAGAAACTGACAGAGTGTCAGCTTATAACGTTAAAAATACATTTGAAAAACTTACTCTTCTACATTTAGCTGAGAATAGAATGAGGTGCAGTATTTATAAACAATTTGATCATGCATTCAGTAGGTTGCACAGATGGTTACACTTATGTCCAGGAGAATGCCAGATGCGATGGATGTCAGATAGAGAGCAACAGACTAAACTATTTTCCTAATGACTAGGAATGGAAGAGAGAGGAAATGAATATTTAATTTAATTAAAAATTGTTTTGTAATCTCTTCAAATTTTTAAAATTGGAAAGAAAAAGCAATATAATAATTATCCTATTTAAAAGTAAACTGCATAAATATCTATTACTTAAAAGTACTACTTACGAATTTTAATACTTATCTTGATAATTGTAAGGTTTATAATTAAGGTCTGTAAGCGACTACAGCTGAAGTCACTTTCTCATTGTCCTGTTTACCTAGATATGCAGGAGGGAACGAAGCATCGCCAAAACTCTCCATGATAAACCTAATTTATTATTATTCAATTGTAATATACCACAACAAAGTAATCTACAGAAGGAAGCCCTAGGAGTGATATAAAAAAAGCAACCACATTAAGTGAATAAGCGCACGTAATCAGATTAGTTTAGCTTTAATCAATCCTAACCTATTGATACTTGATCCACTAGTTAAGTCTAATAGCTAAAATCCGTCCCTTAGTCAAGATGCGTAAATTCTAAATCTCACCTTAGTAAAGCTGCTTTCAGCTGCTCCTTTCCTTCTGATCTACGATTATTAAACTCTAATTTTATATACTCTAATTAATTTCCATCTCAGGGTTTCTTTTTGAGAGGGATGGCTGTGAAATAAACGCGAATGCTATCCCAAAGATTCTACAAGATGATTAATTGGTGAAGGTTGCGTAAAGACCCGTCACGGCCGTTTTGTAGTTTTAGCGTCAAAGTACATTCTTATTGCATTCAATCAGTAGTGCACACAAGAATTTTTCAAGGGGGAGGGGGGTCGGGGTTGAAAGTTCACCATTCTTGTATCATGCTTCTTTTGATTTTGTCGATTTTCGGGAACAAAACACAGTAAAAAACTAATTATTGAATAAATAATTAGCATTAATTAATAAAATTAATCATTAATAACTAATACTTAAATTTTACGTACTATATACTTAGAGTTATAATCAATCGGAAAAAATATCAAGGGCTTTGGGGGGTTCTGGACCCCCCTTGTGTGCGCCACTGCATTCAATAGATTATCATTGTGTGTGGGGGGGGGGGCAATGAAAACTATGATTGAAAAGTGAATTGCCACCATTGAAAGTTTGAGAAACATTGGATTAGATAATATAATGTTAAATCTGTGTTATTGCTTAGAAAAATCGTTGGAATATTACTTGCAACTAGAGGTGTATTTTTTGATGATTTTACAGCCTTATGAAACTCAGAAATTTAAAAAGGAACAATAAGAAAAATATTCTTCCTGCACTTATAGAAAATCCAATGGAGGCGGCTTGTGATAAACCTTATTGGAGGGGAAGTAGATCACAAAATAATTTGCCGCAATTGGAGGTTTGTTAAAAAACATTTTTTTTTAATTGTGGTTACTCTGAGATATAGAAAGTTTTTGGATCACCTTAACTGTTGCATATTAAGTTTTCATGGATGGTTTGATGTAATATAGAAGTTTTCCCGCCGTATTGTTAGCATTTAATCCATAATGGTGATGAATATTTTGGAATGCTAGTTTTAAGGAGGGAGGGGAGGGGGAAACCTTTTTAGTCAGTAGAAATTGCTACAATTGTTACTTCGTTATAGTGAGTTACATTTGAGAATCGTGTTTTTTAGTTTCCAATGCTGTAAATTATATCTGTTGGAACATCTGATAAAATATCTTCTGAGTTTCTGAATATATAATTTTTTTCATTTATTACATGAGTAAAAGTGAGTTAACGTTTTTATGTCTAATTACAGATAATTTCATTGCGAGACTATGATCATCTTACGTGTGCCAGCTTGTACAGATAAACAAATTTGAATAATTAATTTTTAAACCTGTCAGATATGTTGCTTCCTACACACTTTTTCTATATATTGGTGTTGCGGTGGTAGCTGAGTGGTCATGGTAACGAGTTCGAGACCAGCGGTGTCGAATCGCGGATTCGAAACCTAATGCCACGTAAGACCCAACTTGTAGAGGGGCTGAAGCACATTTAATCTTTCGAGGCTCAAAGTCCTACCATTGGTAGTATGTGAAAGCTAGGAGAAGGGTTGCCAGCTCAGGTGTGGTCCTCGTCACTTGATCGTGGTTCAAAGTTGCTAGGTTCATCGCCAATAGCCCTTGCATAGCTTTACAGTGTGACGTTAATACAAATCTCAAAACTCTTCATGTATGCATATGCTTGTATAAATATTTAGTTCTTGTATTTCATTTTATCTCTTCATGTGCTTGTGTGTGTACCCAGGAAGAAGAATGCAATACATCTTCCATGAGGCGTTGTCGACGAGCTGGCCCTGAAGCAAAAAGAGCCGGCAAAAATCAAAATAAATCTGTATTTTGGTACAGCCGTATTGAGAAAGGCGAAATTAGAATCTTATAAATATTTGAAAAAACTACTTATATACCTAGAGGTATAAAAGGGTCCCCGCACTAGACGAAGATTAAAATCACCGAACATGAAGGGAGGCCACTATTGATCTTATTGATAAAAACTAAGTCTCGTACTATGCTTAGTTATTAAAGATACAGAAATAAATATTTCAAACATCAATTCTAACTGTCAGTATTTCTAAATTCCCCGATTATGGAATTAACTCTTACTATACATTTATTTATTTTTCTATTGAGAAAATAATTTTGACCAAAATCAGTACAAAAAGAATATATTCAAAGTAATTTGGTAGATTTCTCCACCAATTTATGAAATCGCTTCTTCTATCATTTTCTATGATTGAAATTTGCACTGGCCTTGCGATAATCTAATGAATTCATATTTTTAAATGCTTTGGATTTTCTATCCTGTTCATCTTTTGTTTGTGTATCATTTAACAATCGGCATATTTTCTAGAAGTGAAATAAATTATTTTGATTCATAAGTACTTTTCAATAAAAAAATTAATTGTAAAATTTTTTTACATTACATTCTTCTTCACATATTTGATTTTGTTTCAAATGTTGCAGTATCGGCGCAACGCGCAAGCGCATATCGCATCGAAATTTTAGCAAATCACGTTTTATCGAGAATAATTTAGCTGCACGAATCTGGCAATTTGTCTTTCCATCATTTTTACCGCCATCACGTTATTCTCTGAAGTATCCGGCGCTGCAACGAGCTAGGTAAGAGAGTGCTTCATAAATTTAAAAGCTTTTAATTAATTTTTAAAATTTCCTTGAATCAGGTATTTCTGCAATGGATGTAATTTATAAGATTATTTATTTTTAAGTAAGAATATCGTAGTTTGAACAAGATGAAGTAAGTGCGTGGTTCAAACGCGTGGTTGAAAAAAAATGTTCCAAGCATGCAGACAATTATCTTTTTCTCCATTCTGATCGATTTTTACCAACATTTAATGACTAGAGTGAAAAATTCATACGTACTGCTGTCAACCTAGTTCAGAATTTGTGCAATTTAAATGTTCTATTGAAATCGACTATACATTCTTTGTTCTCTGAAGCGCAGGTTGATTTTCGCCATGTTTAAAAAAAAAATAAAGATTCTTGTTAAATTACCGTATTAATATTATGATTGTGTGAATGACTTGTGAAAACATGTAGTTTGATTTATTTGTGGAAGTTTTTTGAAGAATGAAGTTTTTAATTGATTTTTTTTTCTAGGTAAAAAAAAAACTGACAATGGGAGATCTTAAAGAGTGAGTTTTCAATTTTTTTTTTTTAACCTTGTATATCTTAAAATTTAAGATTAAAATTATCGTGTTTTCAGTCTTCTAAAAATCGTACCTTTAATTGTCTCCTTGTAGTTCTGCAAGTATATACGATTATATGTGCTGCTTATAAACACAAGCGCAAACAGACAACTGTTTATTACATAATTTTAGAAACGAAATATAGTTTAAAGACTAAAAGCGACACAGTTATTATACTTGTTATACTGGGTATTATTGTTTGGGGGAAAAATGTGTTAGAATCATATTTAATTTCTTTTTTGCTTATGTAATAGTATATTTTTGTTAGTAGACAGATTTTTTTTAAATGGTCATTACTACATGTCTTACGGTTGATGTAGTTTCGTGTTTTTTTTATGTTTAGGACTGATATTTCATGAAGAAATTCAGTGAAATTTTGTTTTCTGTAAACTTAATTCGTTATATCCAGAAAAGTTTTTAATATCCTTTTAGAGTTAAGTAAATTCTTTGGGTCTTCGGAAAAATTACTTGTGTGTCACTTCTGTAAATTTCAAAAGAGGCTTCATAATTCGTTTTTAATATTGGTTTATTATTCATGAATAATTTTTATAGCTTTTATTATTTGATCAAACTGTACACTTTTGGATTTAAAACAAGCTACTTGAATTGAATGTTAGTAATGACATTCTTGTAGCTTAAATTACTGAAGTGGTAAATTTATATGAAATGATTTTTCACCAGCATAAGTATAATGTGCTTCTTTTAAGCAGACTAAATCATTAAGCCAGACTTGCCTAGTTTTGTTGCACATTTTATTTTATTTTTAAAGTACTATTAAGAAATGATGTTGGGTTTATATTTTATAAAAGTTGTCAATTTAAATAAGTAGAATTTTAAGGGTTTTTTTTATTTTCAGAATATTTTGCCAAATAAGCTGTATATCTTAAGATATTTTAATGTTTATAATGCTTCATAAGTGCTTGATTGTGAACCAATATAGTGATTTTTCAAAAGTGTTGAATTTTTAATATGGTTGTATGATAAAATGATTTTGTTTTATAAGTTCTGGATTGACTAGGTTAAATCACATCCACTATTCTTAACTGGTCACTAATTATTTGTCTTTTTCAAGTTTCTTTTAATGGCATTTTGAAATTAAAATTTTTAATTCCTTTAAATCTTTTACATCCATGTATTAAACTTAAAAAATTCTTTTATTGTCGGGTTAAAGTAAAGTACTTTGCAGTAATTAAAAATCTGGATTAGAGATTAGACCCGAGAGGTTCCAAATGTATACCCAATGAGTATTTAGGTTTTTGCTTAGATTAAAAACTAATGTATTACAAACTCATAAAGATGTATTTATAAATAGTAGGGTAAAGCTATGTAAAGACTAATGAATTATTAGTAGCTAAATGGTTATGATAGTTTACCCATTGAAACTAATTACTAATAGAAAACTAATCGGTAAGCTTAAGAGGTATTATATTTTAAAATATTTCTTCAGCAATGGATGAAGGAATGCTTTTAGATATTTATGTATTACTGTTGCGGTAGTAAAATTTTCTGAGAATAGGTCTGTGATATCCAAACAAAAAGGTCTTTGTTTTATACGAAAAACTAATGAGGGGGATTTTGGTGGAGAATGGCACAATTCACATGGTCCAAATTTGGTTGAGATAATGTTTATATGAAAGTGTTTTGTTTTCCTCATCTTTGGGTGTAATGAATATTGTAATCTTATAAAAGAAAGGGAGGTACCATAAATCGTGTATAATGTGGATTTATGCTTTCAAGCTGCAATTTTTAGTCTTTAGATACATTCACTATTTAATGCGTCCCCTTTTTTTACAAAGGAACTCGAAATGCATGTGTAAAATGCTTTTTTAAGTCATTTATTAGAGATATTCCAAACTTTAGTAAATAGTGTACTTGAACTACAACCTTTAAGTTAATAAGGATTACTATTTCTTTCAATGAAACAATATGTAAAAATAGAATTGTTTTTGCTAATCTTTTTATGGTGAAATTATCTAATCGGCCGCCTCTGCCAAATTTTAAAAAATCTCCAATTCGGCACATTTTTGTGTGTTGTGTTTTGGAGTAGCAACCCTATCGCAACATGCAATGCTGGAGTGCGAAATTCAAGATAGCAGAAGGAAAATCATTTAAAAAATAGCATTTTAAACTGAAAATCGCTGTAAAAATTATGCATTTAAAAATGTGGAAATAATTTCACTTACCTTTAAAAAATGATGCTTTTTCTGACATTTATGACGATGAGTTCCCTACTGAAATTATACCAGTCTGCAACTGCATGTTTCTGAGAGCACCTTCAAAAACTTTTATTTTTGCATCATTAACAAAACGGTACACATATCCATATCCATATTACTCAGTTCAAAGACCCTTTCTTTACTCTTCTAAACACTTGATTTTATCCTTTTTCACTCAACTGATTTCTGCAGTAGCATTCAAAAACCATCATTCACTTTCATACCTGTTCTTTCAATTCCATACTTTTTCTACATTTCGGACATACATATGATGATCCAATCAAACCTTTTTTCATGTACCATTCTAAAACAATTTCTTTCCAAGCACAGGCTATAGGGCAAAAAAACTTTTCAGAACATTAATCGTACTTTTTCATGCATTCATTCAGATTATCTGTAATAGCATTGCTGGATATCGAGGCAATCTGTGAAAATTTATGTGGAGAACAAGAGTAATATTACCTGTGAAAATGATTCCACAACGAAAGAACGAATCCATAAAACAGCTGGTCTAATGGAATTTCCGGAGCAAGCGAAAAAATTAGTTTCCTCATTTAAAGTCCATTATAAAAAAACTGCGCATGTGCAGAAATTAAGAATAGTTAATTTTTAAAGTAATAAAAGCCTTCTGCTATGTACGAGAAATCATTGTTGGAGAATTAAACTGTTAAAATTAAAAAAACAAACTACGCATGCGTTAAATTGCCGCGATATGGTGGAAAACTGTTCAAAATGAAGAAATGTACTGTGCATGTGTAAATTTCGCCAAAAACTACTTCACTGGAAAACAAATTCAGAAGGGTTACCAGATTTGGCGCATTTATCAATTTGGTGAGAAAACAAGAGGCGGCCGATTCGACAAATCAACCCTTTTTATTTTTAAAGCTCTCATTTTTATATCATTATACAACACCCCTTCCTCTTGGATTTAGTTTTTAAATTAAAATATATATACGTTATATGCTGAATTTTACTGTTTGTGAAATTGGTTTCTTTTGTGAAATTAAAATATGGTTAAATTCAATAAATATCAAATCGTCTTTATCATTGCATATTGAATCAAAATTTTTTTGTTAAATATATTTACATTTTTTGGTAGCTTTTGCCTTTAATTTATTTTAAAAATTATGGAATATATATATATATATATACATTCAATGTTTTTTTTTTTTTTTTTTTTTTGGTGTAGTGCTGGTCAAACCAATGAAACTCCAGAAACCATGGAAGCTGTTGATATAGAGAATGCACAAAATTTAGAACGTAAGTTTCTTCCCTTTTCTCCCTCTTTTTTTAAATTTTGTAATTCTTTCACAACTCGACTTACAGGAATTTTTTTCCCCCAGAATCTATTGAACAGAGAACTTTTACTGCAAATGCAGAAATGGCAGCCTTATTAGTTAATCCTCTATATAATTTGCCAAAAAGTATACAGAGAAACATCCGGGCTCTGAAAAAAATCCAATTGCAACACGTGCATACAGAAGTTGATTTCTTTAAAGAATTGCATGAACTTGAGATCAAGTATGAAAAGAAATTTAATCCATTGTATGATCAGGTAATTTGTTACATTTTAGAAAATTTAATTCTGTATTCAATCGTCATTGGAAACAACTTTATGAATAAATTTATGTACTTTTGTATTTATAGTTGTGGCTGTTTTCCTAAAATATTTTCAAGATTTTTAATGTTAACTGTGAAGTTCTGTAAATATTGTCTATTTCAAAGGAATAGTAAAATGTGATAATTTTGAAGATAAAGACTATCTTGATCTAAACATTTATATTCATTCTTTTTTTTTAGTCTACTTGTCTTCAGCTTCTGCAGTTTGTTGATGTTATATAGAATAAAATTTTTATTTCCAAAATGAAATTACTATTGCTTATGATGCTGATATTTTGATTGTTTTTGTCAATTTAATGTAATGTTATTTCTTACTCGTGCAAACCTGATTGTCAAATTTGTTTAATCTTGTTAAGTCTATCCTAATGTGGGGTATTTAATCTAACATAATTAATTTTTGTGAAGATTAGGATATCAGTGAAATTAGGAATTTTTTGGTAACTAGAGGCATACCAAACCATAAATATATAATTGATAATTGTTTGGAGGTTGAAAGAGATTACAATGATTTGTAACTTATCAAATGAAGATAAAAAAAAATTGAATTTATTTTCTTAAAATTAAAGAAAAAGTTGAATAAAAAAATCAAAAGGTTTATCTTTTTAAACTAGAAGTTTCTTGAAAGTAAATTCTCTTGGTGATCTTGAGGAAAAGTAAAAACAATTAATTTGAATCGTTGAATCCGTACATTTTTTTTCTACTTTAACTCTGCATAGTAAGAATCAAATTGATTTTGGTACTTGCATATTATTGCAACCTATTGGCAATATTATGACACATAAGAAATCGCGCATGAGCCAACCTGGGGAGTTATTAATAGTTGCCATTGTTGGAATAAAATACGCAAGTACCTGGATTTTTAAACATTTCTACATTTTTCATCACAAAAAAAAATCTGAAGCATACTTATTCTGTCTTCAAAAAAGCTATTTTGTACATAATTCTCTCTTCTGGCATTCCTAAATATATCTGTCACTAGGCTCTTTTTCAACCAAATGCTCAGTATTTTTGCAGAACATGCATTTCCCTTTTACAGCTATCAAATCTTTTTATTAATATATGAATGTATCACACTCCCCCTTTCATTCCAGATCACAAGAAGCCTAAATCATGCTTCTCATAGTTTGGATAATTCGATGAGACAAGGGCATAACAAAATGAAAGTGAAGAAAAATTTTTTAACTAAAAGTATTGCCTGTGAATTTCAAAATGCGAAATCTTTTCCTATAAAAAGTACAATGAAATATTTAATCTAAAAATCATGTCTTTTTTTAAAAACATTTGTAAAGTTTACTAGATTACAGAGAATACTGTAATGCCAATGATATTTCCAAGGTCAAAAGTATGGGGCTAGCATGTCTAGTGCTACCGAAGACCCAATGCACATTAAATCTGTCAAGGCTCAGTGGCCTTCCGTTGGTGTAGTAGTTAGGAAAGGGCCACCTCAGGTGTTACTTGAATTAGGTTCAAAATGACAAGGTTCGTCGCAAATAACCCTCGTGTTGCTTTATAGTGTGATACAAACAACTCTCGCTTACCTAAAGTGAAGTTGCCAAATTAGTTGCTTTTTAAATTAAAATGTAATCCTATCATAAAATCTAATTGACATTCTAATCTACATTCTTGCCACAAATAATACTTAGAATCTAGATGTTGATTTGTACTTTAGTTTTTTAGATCTTGGATTGCAGATAATTTTTTTGTAGATATTGAATCTCTTGGTTAACTTTTGTGTTTTTTAGCGTGCTGCTATTATAAGTGGTGCTTACGAGCCAACTGAAGAGGAGTGCGATTTCCAGGCAGATAACAATAAGGATCTTGAAATTGCTGTAAGTAATTTTGTAAATGACTTGTTTCTAAAGCTACCATAAATGTCTGTAGTACCTACCATAAAAGATAAATTTTATTGTAATCCAAATAGGAAGCACTTGAAAAAGTTAAAATTGAAGAGGAATCTGGAGACAAAGCAGAAGAACCTGGTATGTTATAATTTTTACTATATTTGGCAATTGTTAAGTTAGACATTTTTAACATTTTTATTGTATTTGTTAAGGTTTTTTTTCAAGGTATTGTTTGTTTCTTACTATACAAAGTAGTCTATAGAAACTAGATAAAATATTTTAAAGAGCAGAAATTTGCTTGTTTAGTTAAAATTATGATAGTTTTTAAATAGAAACTAAATGTTTGTGTATTTAGTTCCTTATACTCATTAAATTAGAGATTTTTCTTTGAGAAATGAAGTGATCGTTTCTTTATGTAGTTAGATAATAATTTCAAAGTAACATGTCAAGTAGGTCCTCTTTATTCTTTAAGGGACTTGAATATAAATAACATTCTCAGGATTCGTGCTCATGATCTGTTTTGGATACTCTTCTGGGTTTGTAGATACTTCTCACCACCATATTAAGAGTTAAGTGGGACTTCCAAATGTACTGAAATGGTTAGTGTACTTTTGCACAATGAAATCACATTATTCAGGCATAAAACTTTTGCTGAGAACGTAAATTACTCATATAAATCAGCCTTGAAATGTAGAAATATCAGAAAGTCTAGAAAATTTTAAAATTACAAAAAATGCATATAATTTTCTGATGCCATATTTGGCAAGCTTTATTACAAAGTGCAGGTGGTGCCACGTGTATGCAATCTACATATAAAAGTTTTAAAACGTTACTTTAGAATAAAATTACTGCATAAACTGCTTAAATACACATTAATAATACTATATTTTATGAAAAAAGAATATTTTTTGCTACACGAATAATTACTTTAATCACTTCAGAAACTCTTAATTCTGCTTTTTTACGTGAAAAAAGGGGGGTAAAATAAAGTAGCCCTAAACTTACGTCAAGAAACCACTACCATGCCATCCTTTCGAAAAGGCAACAGTCAAGTGACCTTGAGATCAGCTGACTATCTTTTTGCTTAAATTTTAGAATGGCCAGAAAAAGGAGAATTGCTTGCACATGACACAGCTGTGGAATGGGGGGTGGAGAGGGGGGACTCTATTTTTTGCACTGATAGTGGGGTTATTCTGCGAAAATGGTCTTCACTTTTCTACTCACAGAACCCCAAGAACACGGGTGGTCAACCTTTTCGGAAAGAGTGCCACAATTTGATAAATAATTTTGAGTGCCGCTTCCAACATTTCCATCAAACAAATATGGAAACGTAAAAATGTTACTTATAGGCTTATTGTGGAATTTTCACGCAAATAGCAATTTTTTTTAATGCAAGAAATTTTTAAAAATAAGATAGAAATGTGCAAATTTAGGTTTCACAGTTAAAACACTTTTTACAGGCTCAATTCAACTTGAAACATTTAATTTTAAATAATTATTAAACAGTTAGTATTTACTTAATGTGCTTTTGAATTACTCTTTTTTTTTTTTTTAACAAGTCATCTATATTAGGTTAATATAGGTGCACATCAGCTAGTTATACGAGTAATATTTATTTTATTATGTTCATAGCATGCTTATCATTTTTTAGTTTGTGATGTCTCTTCTCGTAATATGTACTATAAAAATTGGGAGTAGATATTTCTTTGCTTATTTTCTGCATCTACAAAGATGGGACAAAAGCATTTAAGCATTACTCTAAGACAATTTTGCGATACCCGTTGGGAAGCTAAAATAGATTCAGTTAAAGCAGTGTATACACAGTTTGAACAAACTTGTAACAACCTAGAAGAATTCATTAATGCAAATGGATTATACAGTGGCATCTGAAACTAAAAATTTATTGGATTCAATACACGAAATGCCAATCATTTTGTTTAATAGTATGGTTAGCAATATTGTCCAAAATTGGCACTATCAATGAACTATTTCAAGTAAACACATTTGTTCCCGATATTTGTCTAAAAACTTAGGGGACAAAATTAACATGTATTTGACAAAACAAAAGTGCAAGAATAATTTCTATATTTAAGAATAGTTTCCTGAATATTTTTCCTATTGAAAATGGTCATTTAAAGCATTTCATCACAAATACTTGTAATCTTAGACCATCTCGGTTTATATTAACTGATTTTCATTTATTTTTGCGACTGAAAGATCAGCTTTTTTAGTATTATAGATAAGTTCGATCCAACTTTAGGCAAACTCTTTCTTATTCCTTTGATTTTACTACTAGTCATATAGCTGTTGCAAAGATGTTGTTTCTTTTATTAACTTCACCTTAAACAGAAGTAAATGTATTACAGCATCAAGAAAAACTTTTTTGTTTTTATAAAGAGATATTTGTGAGAATAATCGGTTCTTTCAGGGAAATGGCTATTAACTCATACTTTTACTATTGAAGCCTGTTAGAAAAATTATTTTTATGGGAGCAAAGCATTTTTTTTTATTTATTGTTATCCCAAACAATCAGTTTCGGTCATATTTTTTTAATTCCTATCATTTAAATTGATTTATATAAGAATTACAATGTTAATTAAATATTTTTTCAATAACCACACAATTATTACAAATTTTACACAATTATTAACAAAAAAAATACAACTTTTAATAAGAGTTGTGAGTAAATATTAACGTCTTACTTTTTCGTTAATCGAGGACTTTAGGCAACCAATCTCCTAATTATGAACCATAATCAAGTGACGAGGACGGCACCTGAGCTAGCCCCATCTACTATCTTCCACATCACACCAACTGGAGGAGGTTTGAGCATAATCATGTGGCAGCGGTAGCAAAGTGGTTAAGGTATCGAATCGGGGCTGGCCTTGTCACGAGTTCGAGCCCAGTACCACTAAAAACCCGCCGTGTACGGGAGCGATGCACGTTAAATTTGCCGAGAGCTCAAATGTCCTCCTGTTGGTGTGGTGAGGTAGTTAGGCGAGAGGTGGTGCCAGCTTGGGTGTCGTCTACGTCACTTGTCGTCACCAAAAGCCCTCGCGTAGCTGTACAGTGCAACGGTAATATTCACTCGCTCACTAATAATCGTTCCTGTGTACGTCGAGATTAGAATAATTACACATTCCTCGCGCGTGCGAATTTTGAATTACATCGTTGATAAAAGTGTCGTAGAACAATATATGTGACATATTCTATGTTAATGTAAATGAAAATGTTAAGTCACATACTGTCATTGATTTAGTAACATTAATAATAATTTGATGTTAATGCCATTAGATAACAATAAGAGATTAGCTTCTATATAATATATAATTGTAGGTTCAAATGATTTTTGTGTGAAAGAAAATTATAAGCTCCTTTCCTAATTCATTTCAAACACATTGTTTAATTTTTACGCATGTTTGTGTTTGGTAACCAAATAACAGCTTCATTTTATGTAGTAACCCAAAAAATAGGCTGCATTATGTGGTATCCTGTTTAAGAAAATGTAGATGGTAGAAATGAATTGTACTTAAATTTGAATTTCTGAATTGTCTTATAAGAAACTCTCATCAAGGACATAATAAATTTAGATACAAGTCTTTAAAAAGAAGACGTCCTTTTGTTGTGAAAATGGTCATTAGAGAGCACTTTTTCATAAATTATCTTTTTAACCACATTTCCATTTCTTTTTTTTATAAATTAATGTTATTATTTCTGGTATTTATAAAAATACGACAAATCTGTTTACTAAGAATTCCATTTTAGACATAAACTATGTAGGGAAGCAACTGAAGACAAAGTATCTGGTGTCTCCTCTTGATTCCTCCACGATGGAGGGGGAGGGAAAGAAGCCCAAATCTGGTTTTTACGACTCCTTGACCCGTTTGCCCTTCACTGTTCAAAGACTAATTTTGCTCATCGTACATTATGCAAGAAAAAACTTGTGTATTCTAGCTGTTAATGTTTCCTTTAGCTGTTTGAAAGTAATTTCTGCTCCCAAAGAATTTTTTTTCCTATTCTGTCATTTCAAAGAATCAGCTCGTTGGCTTCTTCATATTTTTAAAATCCAATAATTTGTATTGATTTGTAAAAGAGTTACTATGTTAAATATCTTCAATGAACGTACAATTAAAAAATTATTAGTAACATAAAAATACATATACTAATAAAGGCTGAAATCTGTGTGTGTGCATAAAACAAAGTCATTAATTCAAGTGACTAATATACATTTATTGAATGTATGTAATGTATGTATATATATATATAATACATTATTTTATTTAAAAGACCAATTTTAAAAATGAAACTTTTTCGAGACATGATGCATAAAAAGATAATTACATTCTTATCAAAAAAATTAAACCTTAATCACAGAACAGCTAACCATGAATTGCAATACCAATAGTGTCAAAGTGTGTGATGTATGACAATTAGACTTATTCTATGCTGCGTATGTAAAATAATCATACAGTTTGAATCATACAGTTGATTTTAGTAACAACAATATATATATATATATAACAATGATTTATTATTAATACCATTACATTGCAGTCAGAGATTAGCTCCTATATGATATAATTATAGGTTAAAACGATTTTTGTCTCATAGAAAATTACAAACTATTTTACAACCTTCTTCAGTTAGAAAAAAAACATATTAAAAAATTAGAGATTTACATTATTAGTTTGTTTTATGCCTTTACAAATTTTAAATGTGTTTTTCCAGATTTTCATTTTGGAAGATATGAAAGGGTCTTCTATTCAATAAAATTTTTTTTCTGTTCAAAATAATTTTGAAATTTTTTGAAGGTACTTATATATACATATCTGTTCTATAAAAGTTTTATATAAATTTAGATCTGAGAACTCTAGCTCGTTTTTTAAAACATATAAGTGAATATTTTTAAGATGTTAATATTTCTTCCAGTTTTCCAAATTTAACAATATTTATGCTTTTTCTTGGATTATCTATCTATAAGAACAATTGTTAAAATTCAACAATGAAACAGGTTTTCAATTTCATACCAACTTAAGGAAGCGTAATAAAAAGGAAGCTTAATTTCAAAATTAATTCGATGAATATAATATAGTTAGCCCTCCATTTTGCAAATTTCTCTATTTCGCAAACTTTTTCCTGGAACAAAGAACATTCTATGATTTTCTTCATCAAATAACCTCCAAATAGCTAAGTGCATTTTCCATTTATCGAACTTTTTCTCTTGGGATTAGATTTTTTCCCCCTCCATTTTTGAAATATTTTTGGACCTTCGTGTGATGGAATGAGCAAGTAAAATCATTTGAAACGATTTGACTTGAATTGTTAGAAAAAAATACGCCTGATGAGGTATTTCGTGCACTGCAAAGATGCGAGGAACGAGAGAAAACATTTTTTTTAAGATGAAAAAACTCAAACAAAATTAATAGACTTAACCAGTTGTTAAATTGAAGGACACGCATTCTTAAAATTACTGGTCATAAATAATGCATGTTTAAAATTACTTGTAGTCTTAAAATTGGAAAATGTTATTAAAATTAGTTAATCATAATACAAAAGTACTTTTTAAAGTTGGAAATACTGAGTATTTCTTGACAAAGTTGTTTTTTTTCCCTTGCTTTCCTAGCCAAATTCTTTTTGGTAGGCAAGATGTGTAAAATAGATATTAACTTACAAAAAAGGTGTGTGAACAATTAATTTTATAATAATGTATAGTTATGTGAATTTGAAATTTGTTTTAAACTATATTGAAAGATAAATCACACCATTTCACGAAATTTTCCAAATAACGAACTTTTCAGGTTTCACGACAACTGTAATTAAGTGAAATTTTTGTCATATTTTCATGCTTATCGGAAATAATAACATTAATTTGTAAAACAAGAAATATAGATGTGTTTGAAAACTGAATTATGCAAACTATTGGTGAAAAAATTGCTCTAGGTTATTTTCTTAGAAAAGTAACATTTTCTTGTGAAAGACTCAAATTGAAAATGATTATTTCCCTGATGAGTATTCTTAAATAGCAATTTCAAATACAATTTGTATCCAAGATATAAGCAGAAAGAAATTAATTACATACCTATCAAACAAAAAAAAATTGAAATACGCTAAGACAAATAAAAGATATCTCTACAAAAATAAAACTGAGGTCTATCAAATCCTTCCTCCAAAATTTAAAACTCCTTTTTAAATTCTATCTTTATTCTTAACCCTATGGGCAATGTTTATGATACCCAAGAAAATGTAAACATACTTGTTCATTCACTCGTGGATATCCCAAAATATTTGCACGTCTTTAAAAAAAAAGACCGCACCCATTTCAACGGGAATTCTAAAATAGAGCACTTTTACAAAACTTTCTTTTTCCCCCTTTTCACTGGGGCTGCAGTAGCCCAGTGGTTAAGGTATCCAACCATGGCAGGCATGTCATGAGTTCGATCTCAGTACCACTAAAGACCCGCCGTGTAGGGCAGCGATGCACGTTAAATCTGTCGAGAGCTGAAATGTCCTCCCGTTGGTGTGGTAGTTAGGAGAGGGGGTGCCAGCTCACAGGTGTCGTCCACGTCACTTAAACATGGTTCAAAATTACGTGGTCCGTCACCAAAAGCCCTCGTGTAGCTGAACAGTGCGACGTTAATATTAACTCACTAACTCACTCACCCCCCTTTTCACCTCGTTGTCCTCACCTGCGCATGCGTTCTGAAACAGATTATATCTGTCAATCATTTCGTAACCACACCCTGTTGCTATAGTAATGAAGGGTTATCTTTTTACAAACATTATCGCTTTGATGCCATCAGAGTTGCAAAAACGCCATCTGTTGGCTAAAGGTAGTTTTTGAAAATATGGCTGTTGGCCTTAACACAACTGAGCTATGAAACCTAGAGTAAAGTCTCCTTGCAAACTGCCAGTTTTAGAATTTCACTTCATTGCTATTTCTTTTTTAAACTCTTTGATCACTCAACTGTGGGTACAACCTTATTGGTCAAAATAGACACTGTGTTAACTATTAGGGAAGTTTAATGTAACCCAGCTTTGACACTGATCAGTTTCTAACTGAACTTGTGACTGTGAAGCAAACTTAAGGCGAGAACTGGTTCACTTCCAGTACACTTGATGGTGATTACAGCAGTTGGTTACTTCTGGATAATTTCTTTACCAGTTAGTGTTCTAAATTCTTGATGTAGTATCTGGATTAATTAGAGCAGTTGCTTGGATATCAAGACTTAACTGTTCCTAATCCTTAAGTTTATGCTAGTTATATGGGTTTGAAAAAGTATAACTTTTAGACACGTAACATATTTGAAGTGATCCTGTGGTATGAGTTCTGATAATATTTATTGAGTCTATAGCTATCTGATCAGTAATAAAATTTATTTTTCTAATTGGATTAAATCTTGTCTTGATATGTGATATTTCATAAATGATCACTAGCATATTTTTGTTGTAGTTGCTTGCTTTTTGTAATCTGTAAGGTATTAATCTTACAAGGGGAGGGCACGACTAAGGAAATTCATTTGTGTAACAGTAGTACTGCTATAGGGTATTCAAAGCCCAATGTAATTCCGCCGAATGGCCAGTCAATTCCGAGAAAACAGCATACTCAGCTTATATACAAGTTATTTTTCTCCATGATACAACGCTTCTGTGGCATGACCCTCAGTGTATCGGAGTAGTGGCCAATGGACTGGGGTTCGATTCGTGTGAGCGCCAGTTTTTTATTTTTCTCCAATTTATTTTATTTTCAAAATTAAATTTTTTTTTTAAAAAAAGATTAATTTTTTTAAATGAAATTCTATATAATTATAGTTGTGTTTTAACTACCATTACATGCATTAAAATCTAATTATATTTTTAAAATTATTCCTTATACCTAAATGGCCATAAAATTTTACTTCCGTTTTTAACAAACCAATTTTGATTTAGAGAAAGGTAGCTGTTTTTAAAGAGCAGGTGTTATTCGTTTAAGAACAAAGTGTTTTTTTTAAACAAAGAATGCTCCAATAAAATGAGAAATCAGTAGGATAACAGATTTTGGTTTCTACACTATTGCTTAAAATTTTTTGCCATTTTTACCAGTTTTTACAATATAACCTTGTTACCTAAAAAAACGTTGTTCTTGTGGTAATTCTTTTATTAACTGTTCTAGATGTCAAAAAATTGTTTCAAATGCAAGTAATAAAAAATTGGACAAAGTTAACTTTTTATTTTATTTATTTAACTTTATTTGTTATAACTTAATTTTTTTTACTTTTTATTTATTATCATAACTATTAGTAGTTTGGTGTTTTAAAAAAGTAAAATAGTTACTATCATTTAAAAATCAATGAATATTTTTAAAAAATAAAATTAATTCTGAAAATAAATAAAATAGATTAGAGAAAAAAATAAAAACTAAGTTGGCGCTTGCACGAAACAAACCTCGGTTCCATTGGATAGTACTCCAATACATTGACGATCGTACGACGGCAACATTGTATCAGGGAGAAAATAATATATAAGCTTAGTATGAATTTCGAACGCGGTTTTCTCGGAATTGATTGGCCATTCGGCGGAATTACATTGGGGTTTTTTTGAATACCCTATAGCAGTACTACTGTTACACAAAGTCTTGTCCCCAAATGAATTTCGTTAGTTGTGCCCTCTCCTTGTTAGATTAACATATTGATGGTTCAATCAAGTGACTACTTTGCCTTTGTATGAATTGTTCAGTTCAATTCTTAATCAGTGATTTGCAAACATTGTGCATTAAATAATTGTTGAAAAATAAATATAACTTTGGTAGCCAAGATTGATTTGAAAAGAGAATTTTTTCTTAAGCTGCTAATAAAATTAAGAATTTGTGCCTTAACTTATAAGCAAATAAGTTCTTGCCATTTAGTTAAGTTTTGGGATTACTGGGAATATTTTGGTTTTTGATATTCTTTCAACAATAAGAAAGTATGGTACATTCATTCAATATTCATTTTATTTAAAATACTTTTTTGTATCTTAAGAGAAGGACAAATCTAATTCTTCTCCTAAATTTTAATTTATATTTTCTGGCTAAATATTCTCCAGAAATTGTCATTTAATCTGTGGAAGAAATCCTAAAGGTAATTATTAGATTTGTTTTCTTGTATTTTGTGTTTAAAGCAGTGTTATAGATTATAGCTTTTTATGTTGGAAGTTAGGTTTTTAAATAACTTAATTTTATAAGTCTGTGTATTTTAAATTTGATTTCACTAAAATTTGAATTTTTTTAGAAGTCAAGGGTGTTCCTGAATTCTGGTTGACCGCATTTAAGAATGCTCCTTCTCTTGCCGATATGATTGAAGTAAGTCGATTGTTTAAGACAATCCATTTTACTATTTAAAAACTTACATAAAGCTCTGTCAGTTCGTATTCAGTTTTTAATGTGTAAAATATTTGGATCCGATGTTGTTACTGCAAGAATGAGAACTGCATTTATTTCAAGCTGAGATCAGTACTGTGTTTTGATGTGGCTGTGATAGATAAAAAAGCAATTTCACATAAACAAGTTCATATTTGAATCATAATTTTCATCATCTGTTCACTAAGAAAATGATATTTACTTTTTATGAAAAGTCGAATCTGAGATCTTGATAAGGATGAATGAATTACGTCGGTTGGTTAATTGATGAGGCGTTCTTTTAGATGTAAGCTTAAATCATTATCCTTATTTTCGCTACAAATAGATCCATCATCCACATATTACAATGTCTGGGATCTGCATTCTTTGGCTAATAACGAGCAAAAGATTCTGTGATTCATAGTGCTTCTTAACTAGGGTTACTACTTGCTGGTTAACATCATATTCCTTCATGTATTCATCTAAGTTAGAAAACATTTGCAGATTGCCTTCAACCAATCATGTTTACCACATTTTCTTTTGAAACACATCCATTTTACTTTGTAGTGTGAACACGTCCTTCAGTTGTCCTAACAAGGATATATTTAGTTCATTTAACAGGAAAAAAAATGTCTGGTATGCAAGCTTTGCTAGACATTTATTGTTAGACAAGTATTTTTGTAATTTTGGATTTTGTTCAAAGAAAAATAATTTGTCTTCTCCTAAAGCATAACTTAACGTGATAAATATATTCTGCATTTTTCTGGGGACCAGTGAAATTTTCTCATGGACCACCACTTTGGCGACCTCTTAATCTAAATTGAATAGTAGCAGATAAAAAAAAAATTGCTGTACTAGTTAAAACATTGTACACTTTTACAATTTTTATGTAAGGATGATATTGTTAAAATAAAATTTTATTTATATAATTTGCACAAAATATTTGAAGGAACATTGATTATTTTGAATAAGTTCTGTAAGTGAGATGTAATGTTGAATCAACTTTACAAATTGACGAAAGTGCAGTCAGATTAACGTAAGTGAAGATTGTGGGCAAGTGCAATGAATAGGCACAAGATTGTGGGCAGAGTGCAATGAATAGGCACAAGATTGTGGGCAGAGTGCAATGAATAGGCACAAGATTGTGGGCAGAGTGCAATGAATAGGCACAAGATTGTGGGCAGAGTGCAATGAATAGGCTCAAGATTGTGGGCAGAGTGCAATGAATAGGCTCAAGATTGTGGGCAGAGTGCAATGAATAGGCTCAAGATTGTGGGCAGAGTGCAAATGAATAGGCTCAAGATTGTGGGCAGAGTGCAATGAATAGGCTCAAGATTGTGGGCAGAGTGCAATGAATTGGCTCAAGATTGTGGGCAGAGTGCAAATGAATAGGCTCAAGATTGTGGGCAGAGTGCAATGAATAGGCTCAAGATTGTGGGCAGAGTGCAATGAATAGGCTCAAGATTGTGGGCAGAGTGCAATGAATAGGCTCAAGATTGTGGGCAGAGTGCAAGATTGTGGGCAGAGTGCAATGAATAGGCTCAAGATTGTGGGCAGAGTGCAATGAATAGGCTCAAGATTGTGGGCAGAGTGCAATGAATAGGCTCAAGATTGTGGGCAGAGTGCAATGAATAGGCTCAAGATTGTGGGCAGAGTGCAAATGAATAGGCTCAAGATTGTGGGCAGGCTCAAGATTGTGGGCAGAGTGCAATGAATAGGCTCAAGATTGTGGGCAGAGTGCAATGAATAGGCTCAAGATTGTGGGCAGAGTGCAATGAATAGGCTCAAGATTGTGGGCAGAGTGCAAATGAATAGGCTCAAGATTGTGGGCAGAGTGCAATGAATAGGCTCAAGATTGTGGGCAGAGTGCAATGAATAGGCTCAAGATTGTGGGCAGAGTGCAATGAATAGGCTCAAGATTGTGGGCAGAGTGCAATGAATAGGCTCAAGATTGTGGGCAGAGTGCAATTGTGAATAGGCTCAAGATTGTGGGCAGAGTGCAATGAATAGGCTCAAGATTGTGGGCAGAGTGCAATGAATAGGCTCAAGATTGTGGGCAGAGTGCAATGAATAGGCTCAAGATTGTGATTGGCAGAGTGCAATGAATAGGCTCAAGATTGTGGGCAGAGTGCAATGAATAGGCTCAAGATTGTGGGCAGAGTGCAATGAATAGGCTCAAGATTGTGGGCAGAGTGCAATGAATAGGCTCAAGATTGTGGGCAGAGTGCAATGAATAGGCTCAAGATTGTGGGCAGAGTGCAAATGAATAGGCTCAAGATTGTGGGCAGAGTGCAATGAATAGGCTCAAGATTGTGGGCAGAGTGCAATGAATAGGCTCAAGATTGTGGGCAGAGTGCAATGAATAGGCTCAAGATTGTGGGCAGAGTGCAATGAATAGGCTCAAGATTGTGGGCAGAGTGCAATGAATAGGCTCAAGATTGTGGGCAGAGTGCAATGAATAGGCTCAAGATTGTGGGCAGAGTGCAATGAATAGGCTCAAGATTGTGGGCAGAGTGCAATGAATAGGCTCAAGATTGTGGGCAGAGTGCAATGAATAGGCTCAAGATTGTGGGCAGAGTGCAATGAATAGGCTCAAGATTGTGGGCAGAGTGCAATGAATAGGCTCAAGATTGTGGGCAGAGTGCAAATGAATAGGCTCAAGATTGTGGGCAGAGTGCAATGAATAGGCTCAAGATTGTGGGCAGAGTGCAATGAATAGGCTCAAGATTGTGGGCAGAGTGCAAGATTGTGAATAGAATAGCTCAAGATTGTGGGCAGAGTGCAATGAATAGGCTCAAGATTGTGGGCAGAGTGCAATGAATAGGCTCAAGATTGTGGGCAGAGTGCAATGAATAGGCTCAAGATTGTGGGCAGAGTGCAATGAATAGGCTCAAGATTGTGGGCAGAGTGCAATGAATAGGCTCAAGATTGTGGGCAGAGTGCAATGAATAGGCTCAAGATTGTGGGCAGAGTGCAATGAATAGGCTCAA
Organism: Trichonephila clavipes; assembly: GCA_019973935.1. Classification (NCBI taxonomy): domain Eukaryota; kingdom Metazoa; phylum Arthropoda; class Arachnida; order Araneae; family Nephilidae; genus Trichonephila; species Trichonephila clavipes. Next base: position 654,946 of record BMAU01004929.1, on the reverse strand, counting down.
GATTGTGGGCAGAGGGCAATGAACAGGCACAATCTTAATAATCATATCGGATAACTTTCATTTGGATTTCATTTTCAACCGACTTACGATAATTTGCAATTAGTAATATTTGACAAATTTTTCGTTTTAGGAATACGATGAGCCAATTCTGAAGCACTTGGTGGATGTTAAAGCAGAAACATTTGCTGATCCTATGGTAAAGTATTGTTTTATATTTGTGTATGTTTGTTTAAGAAAATATTTAGATGTGGGATTTTTTTGTTTTTCTATATTGAAATGAGAGACTTGGAAGTATAATACAATCTAATTGGCCTGCATGATAAGATACTGTTAACTTAATTTTATAGAAATAATACTGTTGTATTTATATGAACTTGATCCATTGTTTCTTTGTAGGGAAGATTTTTCTTTTGATATTTATAACAGAAGTGAATTCTTTACACAAAATCGCAAAATGTTAGATATTATAATTTTGCCTTTGAGATAAAATTTTAGAAGGTATTTATTTTCATAGCGTATAAAACTCGGCCTATGGTAACAATGTCTTTTTTATTTATTTAGAGCTTCAAGTTGGAATTCCATTTTGAACCAAATGAATTTTTCACTAACTCAGTTTTAACCAAATTTTATGAGTTAAGATGTTCACCTGAAGAATCTGATATTTTTGCATTTGAAGGACCAGAAATTGTTAAAAGCAAAGGTTGCACTATTGACTGGAAGAAAGGCAAAAATATAACCATTAAAACAATAAAAAAGAAACAGAAGCATAAGGCTAGAGGTGCTGTCAGAACTGTTACCAAAACTGTTTCAAACGATTCTTTCTTCAACTTCTTCAGTCCTCCTACAGGTAATATGTAGCTTATGATTTTAACATTTTTATTAAAGCAAGTTGTATTCACACACAGTATGTTTAGGTAAAATCAATGCAAATGATTTGAATGGAAATTTAGGTTTACTGGTCTTGGGGTACAGGGACAAATTAATATGAATTGTTATGCAGAACTACAATATCAAAGAAGTTTTTTTTGTAACTTTACTCTTTGAGTGGTAAGCTAATTTTTTTGGCTGATGACCCTGGTCGTGAGTTTTTCTGACAATCCTCCCAGTTTTTTTCATTCAGGACAAGTAAATGTGCTCCAAAACATTAAATCAATCATCTTCTTCATTTAGTTCATTTGTAGGCAAAACCAGCTAAAAATTTAAAAAATTTATTTCTGAATGTGGTAAGTTTCAAAACATGGATCAGAAAATTTTATCTCCTGATTCTTCATTTGTTAAAATGTTCTCTATTTCATTGGGTGTGACGACTGTTTCGCTGACATCTTGTTTTATTGTAAGTCAGTAGCTTTTGGAAAAACAAGGTGGATCCTAAGAGGGCACACTTCTTAGCGACAAAAATTTGGTGATAAAGTTTACAATATGGCAACCCTGCCAAATTGTCCAGTTTTAGGCTATGTAAATGGTAACCCTGAAACCGATAAAAATCACCCCATTTCGGAAAGTGGTCATTTCCACCCTGACCTTGCTTATTTCTGCACGTGGGACGACCACAGTTTTCATTTTACCACATTTTTCTTTTTGGATGCTCGACGAATGGATATTTTACCTTTTGAATGAAAGTGGCAAGAAAGAAAGGATCGCTTTATGAATGAGTGAACGATTAAAAATTTTTCAGTATGGTTGTTTGAAATATGAAAATAATTTGAGAAATGGAGATAGTTATTTCATCAGCCTAAAGCATTCGCATGGGTTTCCCCATTGTGGCATTTTAGAAGCGATGATTTTTCAGTTTTTCTTGTAGAAGCAGTCTTAGAAATCATGTTTTCTTTGTAAAAACATGACAAATAGATTTCCTTCTGAATGAAAGTAATGGTTTTTTGTATGAATGAAGGATTGATAGAATCGTGGTATGGATGTCTGTCTCTGACGCCATTTTGAAAAACTTATGTAGCCAAAAACAGCAGTTCTAGGATTTTATCGAAAAACTTGCTACAGCATTCCTACTTAAAGTTTAAGGCTAAAATTAATACTATTTGATGCCAATAGAAGGTCCCTACCTCCCTTCAAAACCTCAGAGGCTGATGTACATATAAGTCGTTATCACTCGAATGGTTATGTCTCGTAACTTAGGTAAAGGTAAATATTTGGTTGAAAGTTTGAAGTAACTTGTTTGTTATAGGATATTTTATTGAAATATTTCTTATTTTTGAAGAAAATATAGAAAGCTTACAGGTTGCTTGTCTGATTAATATTTTTTCAACATTCTTACCAAGTGATTTATAAAAATTGTTCACAAACATAAATGCAATATATGTACTCTCCTGTATTTATAGTTTACTATGCTACCTTTTGACTTTCCAGAATAGTTAATTGTCTTTATATTTGTCAACTTTATTTTCTTATAGATATAAGTTGGAGAGAGTATATTTTGAATATTGTCTTTTTAAGTTGAACTCTGAATAAGTGTTAAAAGAAATGCATTATTTGATTAAATTTTACTATGTTTAGTTCTTCAAAGCTGTTTCAATTTAGTTTGTTTCAGTGTAACAAGAAAGTTCATGTGTATTCGGCTGGTTTATCTGCTTTAAGTGTCTAAATAAAGATCCTCATTCTATATATTATATCATAATTGGATTGTTATTTGTGTACAATTAGCATCTTGTTGAGACAAAAAAAAATGGAAAAAATATTTTAATAGAAAAATTATGCCTTTTTCTACCATTCATATTTGAATATATCGTGGTAGCCTAGTGATCAAGGTTAGACTTGTGGTTGGCATGTCGAGAGCTACCAAATAGAGGGCCGCTGCATGCTAAATCAGTCAAGGCTTAAATATCCTCCCCATAGTGTTGTGTGGAAGTTAGGAGAGGGGGTGGGTAACAAGTCTGGTGTTGTCCCTTGACCATGATTCAAAGTCAGTGATCAAGAGCCCTTGTGGAGTGTTACAGTGTGGCATTTAAACAATTTACTCCCTCAGGATAATGATTTTCTGACTAAAGGATCCTGTTTTTTAGTAAGAGACATGCTTGACTAGTAAGCCTTGTGAAGTGTAAGACTAATATATGTGGAAAGATGTTTCAATTATATGAAAGCTTTTTATATAATAAATACTTTCTTTGATATTTAAGTTTTGAAAATGTCTATTGTAGCCACATTTTCATATTCAATTTCAAAATCATTAATTACTTTGTTATAAAATCTGAAGTGATTTTTGCATGTAGAATTTTTTAATCTTTATTTTTAATTCTTTTTTAGCTCCAGAAAATGAAGAGGAAATGGTAAATAATGTATTCATACTAATATTTTTTTTATTATAGAAGTTCATAGGTTTTGTAATATTGTCATGGGAAAATCTTTCAAATTCTTTTTTAGGATGAGGAAACCCAGGGTATACTAAACACGGATTTTGAAATAGGAAATTTGATTAAGGACAGGATTGTTCCTCATGCTGTTCTCTTCTTTACAGGAGAGAACCTAGTTGATGAAGATGTAAGTATATGTATATTTAGTTGTAATTTTTATATCTTTTTTTTCTGAATTCGACTCGCCTGTTAATAATGTTAAAAATTTTTTTTATCAGGATTAATGCATTGGTTTCAATTTGTTTGTATAAATTTGTTTACAAAATTTTTTAACTTTGGGCCTGTTATCCATTTTTGAGGTATATCTGGCTCAAAACGGGTATTGATCTTTTTTTTTTTTTTTTTTTTGCTACTGTTGAATTTTAAAGATTTTGTTTATTAGGTTATATTTTTGGGTTTTTAGTTTAGTTCTTGTATTTAGAATAGAGGGTGGTACCCACACACACACTCACAACAAAACACAAAACATCAACACAAAATTGACAAATGATTTAAATTTGTTCTCCATTGTTGCATTTCATGAACAGATAACTTCAAAATGCATAGATTTCTACCAAAAATTATTTAAAAGTTTATATGATGTATTTTGTGAAAATAACTTGTCAAAGAAATTTAGAGCACATTCTTTCATACATTTTTAGTTTGATGATGAAGATGAGGAGGATGAAGATGAAGACGAGTTTGATGAGGAGGAAGATGAAGAGGATGATGATGAAGCTGATAATAATCAGTGTTTGGTAAAATAACATTCCTTGTGTATTGTAACTTAGGTTTTTTTAATCTCTTTTTATCTATTAAATTTTGTAGGAATATGCTTTCCAATATTTAAATTTTTTTTATTTTAAACATTTCAAAACTACCTTAGATCCTGAATGATTTTTGTTAGAAATCAAAGTATTAAATATACAAAATTCTGAAGTATTTCAACCAATTTTTTTACTGAGCTTCATGAAAAGTTACTATTAATGTTTGTTGTCCTACATTGTATTTTTTTCTTGTGAATAATTTAAAAACTATTTTAGAAGAATGTTGCCTCATTTCTTATAATTTTTCTTTCAGAATCGTAAGAAATCTAAAGGCCAGTCAGGAAATAGTCAACAAGCACCTCCTGAGTGTAAACAGCAATAATGCTTTTTAGAACTTTGATTGCCATGTTTATCCCGTTCCATTTATTAAGCTTAATGCAAAAAATTGCACTGTGTTAATAAAGTTGCTTTTATAAAAAGATTGCATTTTGAAGCTTTTTATTTTTTTAAACTACCAAATGTAGAAAAGTGTATGTGAAAAGCTTTTGTAATTTTGTGTAGAATGTTTGTCGTGGATTACAATTTTCTGCTGAATAATGTTGTACTGTGGTTTATAATTTTTTTTTATAAATTAAGCAGTTATAGTAATTTGGTGTTTTTTATTTATAAATTTTTTGCATGGCATCCTGTTCCATAATCTGTCCTTTTACCTTTTTGTGAAAAATTAACCTCATTTTAAAAATGCATTTGGATATACTTTATACCAATATTAATCAGAAAGATCCCAATATAGGGAAGATTTTGATTTCATTAAAAACAGGTTGTGCACATGTTTAATAATCCTATTTATATGCTTAATGTATTTGTCTATAATTTGAGATTTTAGTCTCTTTAAGAGCCCCTTGGAGGGTAAGAATTTTGACTAATACATTGAAATACTGTAAAATTAACTCCTGCATGTTGGATCTGATGCAGAGAATTTAATTACTTATTGTGTTCAAATTAGTCTTTTTCCCCTTTCAGACATATGTTTATGGAACTCAATACATTGAAATCAAATGAAAAACAGTTGGTCTTTATTTAAAGAAATCGCAAATCCCAAAATGGTTCATTATATAGAGAATTTGTTGGATTCATTTTCTATGTATTACTTTCTTGATTCTAGGGAAGTTTAGTAAAATTGAGGTATTTTATTGGGGTTCATAAAATGCAGGTCAGACTGAGTTTAAAATATTCTAAAAATTAATGATATTTCTTCAGTAGGTTGTCATTCTGTAGAATTGGATCGTATTAAAGGGAGGTGGGATCTTGCTTTATTAGATCTTTAAAATACTCCTACTTCATATGAATTTGTGATACTTGGCACTTATTCACTTAAGGTTACTATACACTTTTGCTATATAGCTTTGGAAACATTTGGTTTCTTTTGAATTAGACTTAATTTTCTGGCTAAATATTTTCAAAGTAGTATTTTAAGTTAGAAGAATTGCAGTAGCTTAGTTCTCCCCAACCTTTTTATCTCCATGGACTGGTCAACATTTGATAATTTTACTGCATACCAACGGGGAGAAGATTATTGTTTATATATAAAATATCACAAAATTTTGCTCTCGTAGCTATATTGTAGCTTTAGCTGACGTATCTTAAGTTCCAGGTTAAACTCTTGTTCATGGAAAGTCTTACAAACCCGATAAATACACCACAATTGATAAAATGAAAATAATTTAATGTTCCTTGGACATCCCGATACTGTTTGATTTACAGACTTGTTCGGGTTTGGGACCCGTGCTCTAGCTCACACAGGTGAATGTACATTTCAACATCCTGATCCAGGGAATATATGGAGTCTGTATTGGAGTAATTATATTTAAATGGCTATCAGTATCAAGGTGCTATTGGTTGATGATTTTAACATTGGCTGTCTTTGAAAGTAATGCAAGTTTTGTAACCTATAAAGTTTATAGTAAAGTTTTTTCTAAATGTAGAGCATGGAATTTTAAATTGTCTTAATTTTATTACTATTTTATTAATATTAAGGACTTCTACATTGCATCAGTTATTGGTGTTTGAATTATTCTCTTGTGACTTAAAATCACTTTGCTTAATTTTTATCTTTGTTTTTATTCTGATCTTCATAATTAAATCTCAAAACATGTAAAGTGTTTGTGATTGAAAATGTTGAAATTAGTTTTTAATGAATTTTTATTCTGTAAGTATAAGTTGTTTCAACTGCTTTCAGATATTAATGCTGGATTCACAGCACTCTGAATTAAGGAAGGCCAATAATTAAATGAAGATACCTGGAGAATACTTTTGTACGTGGGAAAACTGTTGAAGAATTTGTTTACAAAAGAACATTCCTTTTTGAAATGAATTTGATTACATTTTAATAAAAGGGATTTCTTTTCTGAAAATTGGATTTTATAATAAGATTTCAGTGTTGTGTGTATTATACAATATTACACTTAAAAATCATACATTTCAATGTATTTGAAAATTTGTTCCTTTATTTCTATGCTTATCTTAAAGTGACTTGACATACAAATCAAATTTTTTACGAAAATCCATCGAAGGATTCTTTTTGCATACCTTCAAAGGTTGAAATGAAATATTTTTAATGATTTGTTATTGTATTAAGTCTTAAAAATTTCATTCACTCTATAGTAACGTTTTTTGAGTGGTATAGCATTTCAGATGAATTTGAAAGAAATGGTCAGCACTTCTCAAATCTTAATTCAAAATAGATGTTTATGGTAAAACTTTCAACAGGAGTTGTGAGTTTTTGTTTTAGAGGCATGAGCAGTATAATATATTCTGTGTAATAAAGGTGAATCGAATATGAATTGTCATGTGGCTTAGAGTGATGTTACCAGTTCATGTTTGTTACTTTGAGATGGTAAATTATCTTGTAGTTTTTTTTAGCTTGAGTAGAAATCAAAACTAAACATGAGAGAAAATTATAATTGTGAATTATGGTGTAATTTAAACAAATGGTTATCTTTGAATAGTTATTACTTTTTTAACCCTTTAAATCAGAGGAGGCCAACCCAAATGACCTTGCGGTCCGCTTCGGAAAAACATCTCGCGGGCCGTACACAAAAATATGTACCATTTATATCAGATTTGGAAAAAAAAACATTGGAGTGAAAATTTAAAACATAATGAATTATTATTCATCATTTTGCATGTATACCCAGACATGGATAATATAATGCAATGATCAAACATTTAAAATATTACAGTTGTCATTTTCTTGGAACATTACGGTGTTCCTTTTGAATTGATCTTTCATTACTCATTGTTGAAATTTGATTGTGCTGTCATTCGCAAACGATTAAGTATACATTGACCTTTATCTTAACTGTGTCCTGAATATTTTTTAAAACTTTTCAAACCACCTGACTGCTTCTTGCTTTTTGGGCACCGCAAACAAAAAAGGTGGAGGAGAAATGAAAGTCGCACACATAGAGAATCATGTACCATCCATAGTAAAGGATATGTATAATGCAATTCGCGCGGAATTTATTATAGTAAAATCTAATGTAACTATCTATAATATATATTTTTTAATACAGTGGGTGATCGGTTAACGAACGTAATCCGTTCCAAGACTGTTCGCGATCCGAATTGTTCGTTAACCGATCATCGATTCACCATAGACTTCTATGTGAAATTGATTAATTCGTCTGGAGACCCTAAAAATTAAATTTTAAAAAATGTATAATTTCTTAGTAAGTTTTTAAAAAATTACATACATGTAGTCTTGCATATTAATCAGTCCTTTTCATTTTTTGTTTATGGGGCACTGAAGAACATGTCCAATGTAGAATTGCTTTTTTCTCTTTTTCAGGATTTTCCGGAAGTAATTAATAGCATTGTCGTTGTAAAGATCCCCAACCCTATTGACATCAGCTTGGTTTGGGTGCCATTCTAAGACCATTGCTCTGACATCCTCCCACTTTTTCAAAAGATCTTTAGTGGCAGATGTCGGCATTGGTCCTCTTTCGTCTTCCTCTTGTTCAGAAGGAGACACATTTCGCTGTGTTTCTTGGTGTTCTTAATTCAAAATTTCTTGGGAGTTCTATCGTCAGTTCATTAGTCAGTCCCATTATGAGCTCTTCTATGTCATCCTTGTTCACCTCCATTTCCAGATCTCTAGCAGTAGTCAAAATTTCATCCATAATTTAAGGGGTGTCTCTGTGATTACCTGAACATGTGTTTGTTGTCCAAACACAAAAAATCTTTCTTGAAAGTGTTCGTTATCCGAACACAAAAATTTTTCGTGGAAGTGTTCGTTAACCGATCACCCACTGTATAGATAAAATATAAATCTTATTCTAAAGGACATTTCTATTATCAAAAAGGATTTATTTAAAAACAGGTAGCAAGCAAATACATTGTAGATTTATATATATAAATTTCTCCTCTAATAAATTTCAAATTGAAAAAACTTTAAAAATCTGATATTTGATGGGCCGCAACTTACGTACTGGCGGGCTGCGTGTTGGACACTCCTGCTTTAAATAATGGGCTATTTGTATATCTTATGATGTCTGATAATTGCTGACTGTCGCTGTCACATATCTACCAAATGTACCATTTGTTACTTGTGTGGTATCGCATTTCCCAAGAAATCACTAATATTGCCAATTGTATTGGTATAAGGGAATCTTGTCATTTTGTAGCATTATCACACAAACTTTTGTTTTAGTTTAGATCGATTGTACCAAAAATATTTCAAATTGAGTTTTAATTTTTACATTTAAATGACAGTTTGGAAATCATTCTAGCATCAAGATGGTTTTTTTTTTTTTTTTTGTAAAATGCTAAAACTTGAAACAAACTAATTTTTAGCGAGGAAAATGTATAGATTTTAATGAAGATTTGTAATGCGATTACTACATTTGTCCATGACATTTAAAGTACATTTTATATAATTTTCCCACTAAAGTGTAATTTTATTTTGCATGGTGGTACAGGAACTAAAATTATGAAATGCAATTTAAACCAGAAAAAACGAATAACTAGTAAATTTATGCCGAGATCTGTGTAAAATAGTAAAATTAAAATAAATTTTGGGTCACTTTCCCATCAGAGTAAACATTGTTTTTCAATGTCCACATATATATATATACAGATTTAACAGAAATGTTTTATTTATGGTTTATTCAAAAGATAAAAATGAAGCAGAGTAAATAAATTTTTATCAGTTTCCTGAAGATAACATTTAAATTTCAATTGAAATTCAATTTTATTTAGAAATGACTCATAAATCCTAGTAAGGATTTGAGTAGAATGGAGCAATGTCTCACTGACTTGCCTATCAACAAAATTGAAATACTTGCAGTTAATCTGAAATTTTAATGTTCACATTAATAACAATCTTTGATTGTGGTAGAAATAGAGAAAGGAATTTTCAAATGTCATAAGTTAAATATATTCTCTCCAATGGTATGTATTTAATCAAGACTCGCGTTTAAAATGATACAGAAAGAGATTTAATTATTTACTCTGTTAAGGCATATCTCAAAAGGGTTCGAGCCAAGTACCGCTGAAGACCCGCCGTGTAGGGAGGCGATGCGCGTTAAGTCTGTCGAAGCTCAGACGTTCTCGCGTTTGTATGGTGTGGAAGTTAGGAGGGGGAGTTGAGGTGTCATCCTCGTCATTTGACTATGGTCAAAATTACGAGGTTCGTCGCTCACAAAGCCATCGAGTAGTTAAATAGTGCGACGTTAATATTGACTCGCTCCCTGAAGTAATAGTGGGATAGGATAACCCTTTAATGTGTGACATAGGTTGATTTACGGACCCCAAAACACGGTTGTGGTAGCCTTGTCTCACTGAAGACCCACCGTGTTGAAGAGGCTGACGTACGTTAAATCTGTTGAGACTCGCAAGTCATCGCGATATCGTGGTATGGTAGTTTAAAGGGACGTGTCAGTTTAAGCTTTCGTGTTGCTATATAGTGCGACGTTAATAAGCTCACACTCGGACCTACAGGCGTTGTTTCATGAACATATAGGATAAAGGCAAGTTCATTAACAGGGAAACCAATGTATTTATTTGAATCCAATATTCGAGGTCCAGAGGCCTTTAAACTAGAAGACTAATATTCTACGTTAATTTAAAAAAAAGTAAAGATTCTATTTACATAAGCATTCGGTTACAGTTACGAAATTCTTAGTTACATATGCTATTTGCGACGGACCTCGTAATTTGAAACAAATGTCAAGTGACGAGGTCGATACTAGAGCTCTCATCACTCGCCAAACTGCGATACCACTTTGAACTCAACAGATTTAACGTGCATCTGCTTCCTCTTCACGGCAGGTCTTTAGTGGCACCAGGACACGCTAGCCTCGAGTCTGCGTTCGATAAGATACAACTTTACAAAATTCAACTATTTTGAGCATTATTATTATTTTTTTTTTGTTAAAAGAGTTCTTTTTTTTTGGTAAGAAATAAATTCCATAACTTATTTTATCACGTTGCTTTTGTTTCTGCAAATATCTTTTTTTTTCTAAATTGAAATTTATCAAACATATAAATCGTGCTCAAATTTCAGAAGACTTGGTACCCCCAAAATGACCGACCTATCGTTATTTTATTTTTATTTTAACTTATTCTTTGCATTATTATTTTTCGATTGATACATCATTTGTGCAAGTCGGAAAGTTAGAAGTTGAAGAAAACTTCATTTGAAAACAAATTAGGCCACGCCCCCTTGCAGAAAAAAAAGCTAAAACTTAATGATAAAAAAAATCTTATTTTATAAAGAGAAAGAATGCGTAATATATAAAGTAGAATATTTTCGAGGCAATACAATAATGTAATTTTTCTTTGTGAAATTTGTGCATGTAAAATTTTGCCATTAAATACCCTCCGAGTACACCCGGAGTACGTGCTCGTTAAATCAGTGGGTCCGTAGGCTTGTGGGCTGAGTCACTAGCGCAGGGACTGGAGAATATTTCCCTCCCCTTCAGTTTCCATGCAGAAATTGTGGAGGTGGTGTCGCCATCTATCATCCCTTCGGGGAATTTCGCCAAGCTAAATCGTACTGTTACCTGTATGGTGCTCAAGGCCAACGACAGGCGTACCTTTAGCCCCATGCCACGATGAATTTCGTGGGCCTCGATCTGACTACGTCAGACAGGTGACATTAGAAACAACAAAAAAATTTTGAATTAAGGCATTTTATTTTCATATAAAATTTCTCACTTCTTATTCCTGATATGTTTTTCATACAAATGTAATACTTCAATATTATGCGAAGAAAAAAACTAAACTTTCTGTCGTGAAAGAAAAAAATTTTTTAAACACATTTTTCTTGAATTTTCTTGTGCAATTCATACCTTCTTAAAATTGATCATTTATAAAAAATGTTTGGGTTTAAAAACGAAAATGCAATTATTTTCAAGAAAAATATATGACTAATATCTTAAAGTGGTATTTTAAGTTTATTTATAAGTTTATTATAATTCTTTTTTCAGAATTATAAACTTTAAAGTGGTTTTTCTCGGTTTGTTTTTTGAAACATTAGTGCATTCAAAATGCTACTCCTTCCACAACTATTTACTAATCACTTCCATTTTTGTGCTGTGTGTTGCATATAAAGCATGTAACAACATTAGGGGTCCATTTTGCTGTAAACTGAATACTTAAAAAAAATTTAAATGCAAGAGATATTGTGTGTGTGTGACTTTTTCGTTGATTTTTAGCATGTGTATCAACATTTTATTTTTTTCTTCAAAAACGAATTAAGTTATTGTAAAATCGATCCCTAAACTTGCTTATAACACCCATAAGAATATTATAAAAAATAATAATAATTACAAAAGGAGTAGGATTTTAAAATTATCCAAATTTTCTTCAATAAACTTAAATTTTTAAGATTGTGTGTGAATAATATGTGAAAAATTTAATCTCGTATCAGTTTCTGGAATGGAAACATTATATAAAATGTTAAAATATAATTTTAAAATACATAAAGAAAGTAGCTCAAAGGGTACCAAGTCCCTTAACGCACGAAAATCTGCAACATAATATACAATACGCAAATACACATGCATTGAGATCGGCTTACAAAAACTAAGTGAAAGAGTTTAAAAACAGATACCTCACTAATTAAAATAAAATAATTATTACCATTATATTATCTATGTTTGTATATATGAAAAACAATAATAATATATCAGTCTGTTTTAAATTCTCACTCCAACAAATGTTTGTAATGGATCCAAATCTATAAAGTTATATATTTTTATATGCGGCCCCGGGGAATTGTAAAGTTGAAGTGGCCCGCGAGGTCATTTGGGTTGGCCACCCCTGTTGTAGAACATGATGTTCCATATGTTTGTAGTCGATCATGTCTGTCCTTTTTTGAAGTCTGTTTTTGTTACTAATGGCACCTGATCGGCAAAGGCAAGATCAAGGCCCGCGAAATTCATGGCAAAGGCCTAAGTGACGCCTGTCGTTAGCCGTAGCTTTCACCACCATACAGGTGACAGCGATTTAGCTCGGTTTCATCCCAATTTTGAGGGAGAACACCCTGGGGTGGTCAGGGCCTCCCACCTCTCTTCCCCTTCCACCAACCTCACGAGAGGACTTGCGGCTCGACGGCTATTTTAAGTACCTACATGCCGCGAAGGCACTATACATTTACAAACATCCATGTCTTCTCCGGGATTCGAACCCAGGTCCAACGGCAAGGCAGTTAGCGTCGCTAACTGCTATACCGGATGGGCGACTTTTTTAAAGTTTGACATTACCAAGCTGGACGAATGTCCAAAGACCGAAACATCTGACTCAGTAGTAGTGCACACAGGAATTTTTTCAAGGGGGGCGGGGTCGAAAGTTCACCATTCTTGTATCATGCTCCTTTTGATTTTGTCGATTTTCGGGAACAAAAAACAGTAAAAAACTAATTATTGAATAAATAATTAGCATTAATTAATAAAATTAATCATTAATAACAAATACTTATCTAAATTTTACGTACAATATACTTAGAATTATAATCAATCGGAGAAAATATCAAGGGCTTTGGGGGGAGGGGGTCCGGATCCCCCCCTCACCTTGTATGCGCCACTGATCTGACTAGTATTTTGTCGGGTAGAACATGTGATAAAATACTATAAACAAGGTCCTTTGGCAGTAATGATTTAAACCAGTGTGTGATTCTCGAAGTGGTCTTTATACCCCCTCCCCCGCAGGGGTCTATGACGACCAGCAAGGGGGTTCCATCTCAGCGAAAAGATAAGTTGGGGGTCCATGTGTGTGATAGTAGCCCCCATTAAACTAGATCATGACTTTAATTCAGAGGTTTCCAAACTTTTTTTTGTCTCATTGACTGACCCTTTGCCATGTTTTTCGGTTTCAAGTAGATCCCTGCTTTCCTAATACAGTAGAACGTCGTTTATCCGAATCAATTAGGATCGGACACCGTTCGGATAACCGAAAATCGAATGCGATCCATGCAGTATATGAAACTGGACATTACACGAACATTGCAAATCATCACATGCGGCAAACGTGCTTGAAGGAAAAGAAAAATGTCGCAATTTTATCTTTATTGTAGAAAATAATCACTTATTTTTCGCTATACCATTGTACACCTTCGTTTTTTCGCTGCCAGGTCTCTGATTTCTCGCTTTTTCGCACAACAGAGATCTCGATATTGGGTCCCCTTTGCTCCTTTGGGAAAACCGATCAAGAGCAACATCGTTTGCTTCCCGCGTGATTTTCCTTTTCTTCGAGCCATCATCAGAGTCAAGTTTTGACGCAAAATTTGAAATGGTTTCTCGGCTTTTTTTTCATGTCAGAAATTGTTGACTTCCCAACATTATAAAACTGCTCGAGACGCTCCACTTTCTCCCTTCGCGAGACGGCTCAATATTTCAAGTTTTGTCTCTATGTTCAAGGCGCTGCGCTTCCGTTTTGAATTCGAAGCTATTGCAGTTCGCAATTCAACAAAAGAGCATGTATACACCCCCGCACTTGGAAGCAAAATTACCTAATATTCCGCGCAGGTGTTTACCAAATCGCACCACTGAAATTCCCCAAATATCCCTGACCTTGGGTTTTCATGTCACTTTTGGCCGCACGTGAAACAACTGTGCAGCATTGCACTGTTCGAAAACGTATTCATATACAGTACATGTAGTTGACACACAAGAGAGAGAGAACTGGTCCGGATATTTGACGCTCCGGGTAATAAACTTTTGGATAAACGACGTTCTACTGTATTACAAATTTATCAACTAAAATATCTTTTTGACAATTGGTGCGTACTACTACTTACTTTAAAAGAATTAAATTTTTAACTGTAGTGAAGTACGAGGGCTGTTCAGAAAGTATCGAAACTGAATTTATTATGCAATAACGTACATACATAAACAGGTTTTGAGTCAATCTCCTTCGAAATATGCTCCATTGACAGTAACACACTTGGCTCAACGATGTTTTGAGTCATCGAAACATTTCTGGAACTCAGACTTTGGGATGGCCTGAAGCTGCTGTGTCGAATTCTGTTTTATGGTTTCAATGTCCTGAACCCGGTGTCCTTTTAAGGTGTTCTTGATTTTGGGAAAGAGGAAAATATCAGGAGGTGACATATACGGCGAGTAGGGAGGATGTGCTACTTGGATTGTTCCGTGTTTTGTCAAGAACTGCTGCACAAGATTGGCGGCGTGCATTGGGGCTCCGTCATGATGAAGCATCCAGCGAGAGGACGCCCACAACACCGGCCGTTTTCTGCGAACAGCCTCTCTTAATCTCCTCGTGACGTCCAAGTAGAATTCCTTGTTCACTGTCTGGCACTGGGGAGCGAACTCCTGATGAACAATTCCATCTGCATCGAAAAACACAATCAACATGACTTTGATCTTTGATCGCACCTACCGTGCTTCCTTTGGCCGAGGAGAACCGGGGGTTTTCCATTTTGACGAGTGCATCCGGGATTGCATCCGTAAGCCCACGACTCATCCCCAGGGATGATGAACCTCATGAACTCCGGATTGTCGCTTGCCCTTTGAAACAAATGAGATGATGTTGCCAGTCGTTGGAATTGCTGATTCTCAGTGAGGAGACGCGGCACAAACTTTGCAGACACTCGGCGCATGTTCAAGTTCTTTCTCAAAATTTCATCACATGATCCTACGGAAATGTGACACTCCTGTGCAATTTCTTGGACTGTTAAACAACGATCAGAGAGCACCACAGCCTTCACTTGTGCAATCTTGTCCTCATTGCGAGAGGTGGACGGGCGTCCAGAACGGGGATCACTGTTCACTGATTGACGACTCTCCTTAAATCGCCGGAACCACTCGAAAACCCGAGACTCATCGCCTCATCTCCAAATGCTATTTTCATCATCTCGTAGGTTTCGGAGCCCGTTTTTTACCGAGCTTAAAGCAAAACTTAATACAGATTAGCTGATCCGTGTTTTCACACATTTTCTTTTTTCGACGAACGCACGCAAGCACTCCACGTGAAAGAAGTCAGTGTGATTGAACAGCGCGCTGTACAAACCTACTGATTTTTGTGAGACAAGGTGAAATATATACGTGCGCATGATGCGCACAATCCCTCCGCTAGGGATTTTCTGGAATAAATAGAATAAATTCAGTATCGATACTTTCTGAACAGCCTTCGTATAGAGTTGAAAACTTAGGGAGCGCATGTTAATGAATTAAATTAAATTAATACATAAAATAAATGAACAATAAACAAATGCTTTAAATGAGAGGAATGAATCTGATGCTTCACACACACAATAACAAAAAATTTCACTTTTAATATCAATCTAGTCAGGTTTTAACCCTAATTTTCCCTTGTTAGTGTCCAGTTGCTTTTTTCTTTCTCTTTTTGTTTTTGAGCTCGGAAAACTCAAGGAAACTCCCTCTCATAAGCATTTAAAGACTTTTTCACGATATTCCATAATTCGTGACAAGTAAAAGGCATGTTTTTTTAAAGCCAAAAAATTGCTGACATCCGTTTCTAAACTTTATTTGAAGATCTTCGTTAGGGTCTATTCCGATCAGTTCCTATTGTAACATAACATTTTTTTTTCGTGACAGTATGAATTCACTGTATACTGTGGTATTACTATAAAAAAGCAATCTCAAACCTAGTTTCAAAAATTGAGTAACGTGCACTTAAATGTTGAATGTAGGTTAAAATGTCCTGACAAATTGTCTGTGACAAATTGAGAAAATTCGTGACGTCCAATATTATACTTTAGCTTAATTCTGGAAATTGCTGAAATGGTCCTTGTCTTAGTAAAATTTATGCTGTCACCTTGTAACCACAAATTAACGTCACTAAATTTAGTAAATAAATCAAGTTAAATAGGTAAAATCTGGTTTCCACTAAATCAAATTTTTTTTAAAGATTAAAGTCACGATCTGTTTTAATGAGAGCCACTATCATAGATCTCCATTTACACCTCGTGGACCCCCAAATTAGTTTTTCGCAGGCAGGGACCCCTTGCAGGTTATCATAGACCCCTGGGGGTCTATATAGACCACTTTGGGAATCACTGCTTTAATTTTTTTAAAAAAATTATTAATCTAGTGGAAGCCAGATTTTCCCAATTTAAATGATTTATTTACTAAATTTAGTGAGGTTAATTTGTGTTTACTAGGTGATAGGATAAATTTCATTAAGACAAGGATTATTTTAGCATTTTTTTCCAGAATTATATTAAAGAAATCTAACATTGAACGTTGCGATTTTTTTCAATTTGTCACGGGCAATATCTCAGGATATTTTAACCTACGTTTAACATTTAAATGCCCTTACTTAGATTTTGAAACTAGGTTTGAGATTGCTTTTTTTTTTATAGTAATACCCCAGTAGACAATGAGAGAGAATTCATATAGTCACATTGCAAAAAAAGATGTCTTTTTACAATAGGAACTAATCAGAATAAAGTTTAGAAACTCATGTCAGCATTTTTGTGGCTTTAAAAAGCCATACCTGTTATTTGTCGCGAGTTATGGAATATCGTGAAAGTCTTTTCCCAAAGTTGCTTTTCCCAGTGAGAGGGAATTTCAGTAAGTTCACCAATCTCAAAGAAAAAAAAGGATGAGGAGGAGGGGGGGACTGGACATTTACTATTAAAAGAGATTTATGATTAAACCTGACAAGATTGATATTAAATATTGGAAATTTGTTATTGAAGCACCAGATTAATCCCTTTCATTAAAAGCATTTATTTGTTGATCATTTATTTTATATAACAGCTGTTTTATGTATTAAATTAATTAACGCGTGCTTCTTAAATTTTAAACGCTATACTTCACTACAGTTAGAGAAATTTAATTCTTTTAAAGTAAGTAGTAGTACCAGAGCTGTCAAAAAGACATCTAAGTTGATAAATTTACAAAAATTCAATATTACGTAAGCAGAGGTCTATACGAAACAGAAAAACATGGCAAGGGGTCTACGAGATAAAAAACCTCTGATTTAAACTATAATTTTTTCCCATTGTGGTAATTTACTCTGATCCTGCAAAAGGACTAGTTCTAAGTACCTTTTTTACAATTCCAAATTTTATTGGGGATTCAAAATACATGGGGTTACTTTTTGGAACATGTTGCCACTTATGGCAGATATTTTTGAGAAAGCAAGGGAAAAAATTGAAAAAAGAGAGTAAGAACTTAAGAAAAGTATGAAATTAGCAGAATAAGTCTATAATTTTAAAACATTCAGATATACTTGACGGTATTGCTTGGTCGTTGTCTTGACGTAAACTTCTAACTTGGCCATTAACTCTTAGGTATGTTTAATATTTTTTGGATCAAAATATTCTAAAAGTTGAATTATTTCTCGTTATTTATTTTTTTTTAAAAAAAAATGTTAAGTCATTTTCCTTATATTATTATGTTAATGCCATTAAATTTGCTTTAGTGTATAACATTTTATGAATCAAGTCGATATACCATGCTTCAGTTTTCGATCAGTAATTTTCTTATCAAATTATCTTTATTGTGAAATTTTCATCGCATCATTTAAAAAATATTTGTATATCATGCTTTGTTTTACAAAATTTGAAATGATTATACGTACTTTATTTTTTTCACGAATTTGCTTGAAATATCGATTGTTTTTTATTTAAGCTTTGTGACATTTTCAAAAGTTGATTATGTGTTAATTGCAATCTTGCCTTGATGGATTGATAAAATATTGCGTTTCTGTTAACTTTAATTTTTAATCCAATTCGAATTATTGCAGAACTTTATGACTGTTATAATTTTGTTATTGGTGAGAAAGCAGACATTCGAAAAGTTATTTCGTGGATAATAAAAAGAAACGAGTGGAAGAAAAATGGCACTAAAAATGTTCTCGGAAAAAACGAGTTTTTTTTGTACTAGTAATGTAATGTAAGGAATATATTCGCCTTCTCGAATACCTTACCCATTTGCAGAACATCTGTAAGTACCGTTGAGAATAGTCATACAAAAACATTCTTTCGAACCAAGCAAAATAGTCAGCTATATACAGTTACTCCCAAAATTGAGGGTACACCTACTCTTAAAACGGGAATCAATGTTTAGAATGAAAAAACTATATTAAATGAGGGAAATAATTAAAACCTTTAAGCATAGATGCGTTTATTAGATCATAATTCATTATTTTGAATGATAAAACAAAATATTTGATAGTTTAAACATACATATAATAACTTATAAAGAAAATTAACAGAAATTGATAGCCACAAAATTGAGAGTACATGCATCTATTTTCCTGCATAAATCATGAATAATAAAGAGTTAATATTTAGTAGCATAACCTTTTGCTGATATGACAGCTTCCAATCGCCGAGGCATCGATTCCACAAGATGTCTAGGGGTATCGGGAGCAATATTCAGCCATTCTTCTTGCAATACCGATTTCAATTGTTCCTTGCTTGTAATTTGATGTTTTTGCACAGCTCTCTCAAGGTGGGACCACAGATTCTCGATAACATTAAAGTCGGGAGACTGTGGAGGTGTATTAAGTTGATACCGACAATGATAAAGCAGCCATTCTTTTACAACAAACGCAGTGTGCTTGGGGTCATTGTCTTGCTGGAATATGAAATTCGACCCCAGTCCCAATTTATCAGCATTTTCTTTCAAATTATTTTGCAGTATATTAAGATAAGCCATCTTGTGTGCATGACTCCATCAATAAATACTAGCTTTCCCACCCCCGGCGCAGCCATACACCCTCAAACCATCACCGACCCACCTCCGTGCTTCACAGTAGGAATTGTGTGTTTTGGGTGGTGTGAGGTATTGGGTTTACGCCACACCATACGGCGACCGTCATTGCCGAAGATGTTGAACTTACTCTCATTGCTGAAAATGACTTCGTTCCAAAACTGTTGAGGCTTTAAAATGTGTTCTTTAGCGAATTTCAATCGCTCGACTCTATTCCTCTTACCAATTAAGGGCTTTTTTCGAGCTACTCTACCATTATAGCCAGCCTTTCTTAGGACTCTTCGTACCGTTTCTGCAGAAACCGATCGACCTAAGGTATTAGAGGTACTGGCTGCAATTTTAGGAGCACTAATTTTAGGATCAATCGTCACTTGATGTATAACTCTTCGCTCGGTTATAGAGTTCATAATTTTCTTTCTCCCTCTTCCTTCGTTATTTGCCAGCATACCAGTCTTTTTAAATTTTTGCAGGATTTTTGGATGCAGTTAACACTTCGCCCAACTACTTTAGCATATTCCGCTGGGAATTACCTTCATTTGACAATTTAATAACAAGTTTTCTCTCTTCGATCGTCGTTTCCTTCCGATTCTCCATTTAAATAAAGACATCAAATCACAAACATAAATTTGTTATCAGATAGCATTTGAAAGCCTTCATTTATCATAGATCTATTATCAAATTTCTATTTAAAAAATTACTGGTCGTTTTGCATAGCGATTAAAGAAGTGTACCCTCAATTTTGTGACATTAAAATGGTGTAGTTTTTCTTTCAAACCTTCATATTTTTGTTTCAATCAATTTCCATATCTTACATTTAATGTTATTTGGAAGAGTAATGTATGCATTTTGAATGTACAAAAGTGCGTTAACATAGCGTATTAATTTCTACACCTGGTGATCCGATGGTGAATTCGGAATTAAGTGTACTCTCAATTTTGGGAGTCACTGTATATATATTTTGCTCTTATAGAGATGTCTGAACAAGGCTTGGAATTAAACCTTCGATCTTTTAAAACTAATAAAAGTGGATTTTGTATGCTTTTATTTCTTTTTCTTTATAATCCAGTGTTTTTCAAACTGTGCCCCCCAGGGAGGAGTGATAACCCTATGAAAGGGGAGGGGCGAGCAAATTGAAAAGTCGAAAACAAAAGATAATTTAAAAAAATATATCAACTTACTGAAAGTAAACAAACAAAATACATTCTGGCATAATAAAAAATAAAATACACATTTACACTAATATAATACATTTACAAATGTGTCTGTTCTACAAATGTATTTTATAATTAATTTAACAACACGATTGATTGATTGAATATTAACGTCGCACTGTTCAGCTACACGAGGGCTTTTGTGGCGACGGACCACGTAATTTTGAACCATGGTCAAGTGACGTGGACGACACCTGAGCTGGCACCCCCTTCTCTTAACTACCACACCAACGGGAGGACGTTTCAGCTCTCGACAGATTGAACGTGCATCGCTGCCCTACACGGCGGGTGTTTAGTGGTACTGGGCTCGAACTCGTGACAAGGCAAGCCACGATCCGATACCTATACCACTCGGCTACCGTGGCCACTTAACAACACGAAGTTAAGAACAAATTTAATGATTACTAGTGGCCCCACACATGGGCTGGTTATGCATAAAATTGAACACAAATTAACGCTTATCTTGATAATTTGTTGTTTAACTAATCTCTTAACTGAGGTTTAAAAGTTACTTGATTAGCACCCCAATGCCACCGTTTTCCATTTAGGCGCGTGTATGTCGCGTTTTTCTTTCGGGGAGGAGGAAGAAAAGGAATAAATAAGCAAATCCTTCGCGAACACTGTCAAGGTCCTTTAATTAAAGGACCTTGACAATGTTCCGAAGTCTGGAATGTAATTAAAGCCTTCGGAATATTTTTACGGATAACAGAGCACAGAAAAAATATCGTAAATTGGAAAGACGTATATGTACGTCCGGGGCAATCAACACTGGCTGAGCGAGACGTTTATATACGTCGGTGACATTTAAGAGGGGAAAGTCGTATGGTAGCCTTAGCATCAAAGTATAATATTATTGAATTCAATAAATTTTTATTGTATGGAGGGGGGGCGATGAAAATTATGATAGAATATTGGGTCGCGAGTATTGAATGTTTGAGAAGCACTGGTATAACCCTTTTTCTCAAATTTAAATTATTATCCAGTGGATATTTGAATTGAAATTGAGATAAAAAAATGCTTTTAAATATTTTCGCACAATAATAGCAAAAATATTTGCAAATGCAGTTGTATATTTTGTTACGAATGTTTACCATCATATTGACTGAATGGCACAATTTATACAGTTAAAGTTGATAAGTCTCTTTAATGTGTAAAATATTTATATTTATGCTCTCAGACGTCAGCTTTATGTTTGCGGTGCTATAATCAAGCCGTGGCGTTCGAATCCTGATTCCACTAAATGACTGCGGTAGCTGAGCACTGACTTATGGTCCCGGGTTCGAGTCCTGGTACCACTGAAGACCCACTGTGTAGATAGCCTACTACACGTTAAGTCTATCCAGCTCAAAATCTACCCGTTTTTGTGGTAGTTTGGGGGTGCGGTAGCCCAGTGGTCAAGGTATCAGATCATGGCGGGCATGTCATGAGTTCGAGCCCGACTACCACTAAAGACCCGCCGTGTAGGCAAGCGATGCTCGTTTGAGCTGTCGAGAGCTCAAACGTCCTCCCGTTGGTGTGGTGTGGAAAAGTGATGCCAGCTCAGGTGTCGTCCTCGTCGCTTGACCATGGTACAAATTTATGTGGTCCGTCAACAAAAGCCCTCGTGTAGCTGAACAGTGCAACTTTAATATTCACTCGTGCGGTAGTTTGGAAAGAAGGGGGAGAGTGCCAGTTCAGGTGTCGTCCTTGTCAATTGACAGAGATTCATAATTACGTGGTCCATCATCAATTAATTTATAGTACAGCGTTTATGTAGAACGTGAGTGGGTGAATACTAACGTCGCACTGTTCAGCTACTCGATGACTTTTGGCGACGGACTTCGTAGTTTTGAACCGTGGTCAAGTGACGAGGACGACACCTGAGATGGTATTCTCGTCTCCTAACTTCCACACTACGCCAACGGGAGGACGTTTGAGCTTCGACAGATTTGACGTGTATTGCTCCCCTACACGGTGGGTCTTCAGCGGTACTAGGCTCGAACTCATGACACCCCTACCACGAGTCCGATACCTTGACCACTAGGCTATCGCGGCCACACTCTCTGCATTAAATATCGTGCTACACGGTTATTTCTGCCACAAAACCGCTTTTGAGAAATGATCCTTCAGTCAGGAAACTCTGCAGAGAATACAATATTACACAAATCTAATATTATCAAGCCTTTATTTTTTTCAGATAAATTAGAAAAGTTTTTTACAATGCTCTAAAAAGTGAGACGGGGAAAAATCTTTTGATACGGAAACACACCAAAAGAAATATAAATAGATTAATTCCCCCAAAAATCAAATACTTATAAAGGTTATACATTATATTTAGAGATTATGTATAAGAGAGGTATGTAGAAAAATTATACAAAATATTTTTCCTTTTCTACGAACGAAACGTCATTTAAAAAATCTTTCATAAAAAAATAAACCTGAGTTATGTTTACCTTTTTTTTAAAACTGAAAAATCACCATTAAAAATAAAATCACGTAATATTTAATACCCTAAATATTCCGAGTTCCAAAACTGTATCACTCAAACAAATTCCCCATATGAATTCTTAACTAGACTGCTGATAAGATCGCTAGATCCAAATGCCGCCGATAGATGGGGCTAGTTGTGCTGCTATGCGCTGGAAATCTCTGAAGAGAGAAAAATGTTGACGAAAGGTTGTTATCTCAGTGATTGAAGTTAAAAAAAAAGTTAAGGTTTTTTTTGTATCTCTTTAAGGCTGTTTTCGGTTAATGTTAAAGAATAGGATCCTATCAGGTACATTTTTTCAGATATAAAAGAAATGAAACATAAATATTATATATATATTCTGGCTTCACTATCCCTAAGAAAACAACATATTTTATCATTCTTCACTTTTTTTCGTCCGAGCTGAGCCATTTCTTCTGGCATTTCATGTGTTTTGCGTTTTTTCTCCTATACCAGGGGTGGCGAACCATTTAGGATCAACGTGCCAATTCTTTCTTTAAGAAATGTTTAAGGCGGCACAGGCGGGCCATCAAATCATTTGGACTTGTGATTATTGAGAAAATAATAAAACTTGAAGGATATGTTGCGTTATTGTTCAATCAGGATGCAATCGGATAAAACTTAACAATCTTAACTTTATTGTAGACACATGTTATAAATCATCTGCGTGCTTAACACTAGTAGAGAGAGAGATTACCCATGAGCACAACGTATATATACTGCAACCCTAGCGGAGAAAACTAGTACTATTCTAGATGTACACTTCATTGTAAGGTGCTACCATCTAGTGAGTTAAAATATAGGATATGCTACAATAGTATCCCCCAGTGATGGAGAGAATCGAAAGAACGATATATGACATGCTCATGAGCAAAATCTCAAATACAATTATTTGAAATATGCTTGAAAATTACATTGAAAAGAAAATATAATATGCATACAGATATTTGAAATTACATTACATAAATATACATATGAAAAGGTATAAAAATCATAAGATATGTGTGAAAAGTCAAACAAATTTCCCTAGAAAAATATATATGTCCATCTGGTACTTGAATAGTTTATTTAATTTCAGTTATTAGTCTCTGAGGAAATCTTACCCGTCTACCTGATTTGGTAGTTTGCATGTTTGTTGTCACTGGATGGCGATGTGATGATTCTGCACTAATGATAGGATCAGGAATGGTATCGGGCAAATCCTGAACACAAATGCTGGTTTAACTCTATCAAGTGACACACAACTTTTCTTTCCATTTATATTAATGGTTATGTGTTTGTTATTCCTTGATAGAACTTCGTGTGGCCCTGTGTAAGGCTGAGACAATGATGGGGAAACTTTGTCAACACGGAGGAACACATGAGAACAGTCATCAATTTAGGGTGCACAAAATTTTTGAAAATCCATGAGTGGATGTTGACAAGGGTTTTAAATGATTCATGTGGTTTTTCAACTGTTGCACAAATCCGTAGTCTAGTGGCATTGAAGATGTGTCAGTGCATATCTCGGCTGGTAATCTGAGGGAAACACCATACACTAATTCTGCACTTGAAGCATTGATGTCGGGTTTCACAGCTACTCGCAAGCCAAGAAGAACTGCAGGTAGGGTCTCAGTCCACTTGATATTCTCATGAGCCATTAAGGCGCTCTTTAGCACTCTATGTAAACGTTCCACTAAACCGTTTGCTTGTGGGTGGTATGATGTGGTCCTGATGCGGTTTGTGCCCAGGAATTTCGTTAATTCTTTGAAAAGAGCAGCTTCAAATTGTCGGCCTTGGTCAGTCGTTAAGTAAACTGGGCAACCAAATCTAGAGATCCAAATGTCAAAAATGGCACGAGAAACTGTTTCTGCAGTAATGTTCTCTATGGCTACTGCTTCTGGCCACCTAGTGAATCGATCGACAATTGTTAAGCAAAAAGATTTTCCTTCTGATGATGGTAAAGGACCTATCAAATCCACATGAATGTGTGAAAATCTTGCATCAGGTAAGGCGAAAGTGCCCAGAGGTGTCTTCGTGTGTCTGTGCACTTTTGAACGTTGACAAGCAATACAATTCTGGACCCAATCTTTCACTGTTTTCCGCATGTTTGGCCAAACATATCTGGATGCGATGAGTTGGAAAGATACTGCAACACCAGGGTGAGCTAAGTTGTGAAAATGCTCAAATATGGTCCTACGAAAATTATGTGGTACAAATGGTCTGGGAGAGCCAGTGGAAGTATCACAGATAAGTTCAGTGGCTGATACTGGAGATGGCACACGTTTAAAGACAAGGGAAGATTTCTCGTCATTTTGGAAACTTTGTAATTCGTTGTCTTCTAGTTGAGCCTTTGAAAGTGCCTCGAAATCTAAAAATGAATTGGATATTTGATTCACTTCAATTCTTGAAAGTGCATCAGCGACTGCGTTGTGAGTACCATTTATATGACGAACATCGGTACTGAATTGAGATATGAAATCTAGATGTCGCCATTGCCGTGGACTGCACTTGTCAGGATTTTGCATAAAGGCATACATGAGAGGCTTCTGGTCTGTGTAGATTATGAAGTCTCTTCCTTCGAGCATGTGACGAAAACGTTTGACCGAAATATATATTGCCAGGAGTTCTCTGTCATATGTGGACCATTTCTGCTGACTTTTCGAGAGTTTCACTGACAAAAAGGCAACAGGTTCCCATTTGTTTTGGCAAAGTTGCATAAGAGAACCACCTACGGCTTTTTCACTCGCATCAGTCCAAAGGCTTAATTTTGCACCTGGAATGGGATGTCGAAGAAGAGTTGCGTCAGCTAAAGCGTTTTTGGCATCATTAAATGCCTGCTCTGCCTCCTCAGTCCATTGAATTGAGTCACGCAAATTTTTACAGGAAACCTTTTAGACTTTTTAAAATTTTTAATTCCTTCCAAAAATTTATTTAGTGGGGCTAATAAATGAGCAGCTTTGGGAACAAAGCGTCGATAAAAATTAAATAACCCGAGGAAACGTCTTAATTGCGTGAGTGTAGTAGGTTGAGGAAAATTTAAAATGCAATCGACGCGATCCGACAAGGGTTCTATTCCTGATTCAGATACTTTAAAGCCTAAGAATTTTATTGTAGTTACACCGAAAATGCATTTAGAGGGCTTTAAAGATAGTCCATATTGTTGTAAGCGTGTGAATAAAATTTGTAAATGTTGTAAATGTTCTTCGGGTGAAGAAGACGCGACCAGAATGTCATCTACAAAAGCGAACACAAATGGAAGATTTCGCAAGACTTCATCTATGAATCGTTGAAATGTAGCAGCGGCATTGCAAAGACCAAACTGCATCCGAGTGCTTTCAAATAACCCAAAA
This sequence comes from Trichonephila clavipes, assembly GCA_019973935.1. Classification (NCBI taxonomy): domain Eukaryota; kingdom Metazoa; phylum Arthropoda; class Arachnida; order Araneae; family Nephilidae; genus Trichonephila; species Trichonephila clavipes. The sequence goes on along the minus strand of BMAU01004929.1, from coordinate 628,622 downwards.
GGTGTGATGATTGCACTTTTATGTACATCATCTGGGTTAATGAATTTGATGATATGCCTTCACGAGATCAATGTGAGAATAAATTTTTGTACCGTGAAGATTGGAAGTAAAATCTAAAATATTGGGAACGCTATAATTATCTTTAATAGTTTGAGCATTGAGTGCACGGTAATCGCCGACTGGTCGCCACTCTGTGCTGTCTTTTTAGGAACCATATGTAAAGGTGAGGCATAATTACTTTTGGAAGGTCGCATATGACCTAGAGTAATCATGTTCTCAAATTCCGCTTTTGCGATGCGGAGACGATCGGGAGCGAGGCGGCGAGCTTTAGCTGTTACAGGTCGACTATTTGTTTCGATGTAATGGACTACGGAATGTTTAATTTCTTGATCAGGCCGGGGAGGTTTTGTGATGTCAGGAAATTTTCTTAAAAGTTCATGATAAACACTATCACCTGACACAGTTTTAATTGAATGAATTCTACTATTGCCTAAAATACAATGACATTTAATATTTGTCTCCGAGACTAACAATGCTTGCTTACTTATATCCGGTACTAAACGGAAGTTGTACAAGAAATCAGCACCGATAATTGGGGTTGAAACGTTACCAACTAAAAATGTCCATTGGAAAATTCTCCTTAAGCCTAAATCCAAAGAAAGTGTTTGAGTTGTGTATACATGTATGGGTGATGTATTGGCGGCAGAAAGTGTCATTTGTGAATTATTTTGCCTTTGTGTTTTTGTTGCTGGAATTATGGACACATCAGATCCCGTGTCAATTAAAAATGTGACATTAGTACGTCTATCTCGAATAAAAAGGCGACGAGAATTTCTTGGCAAGGCAGTAGTCGCCATTATACCTAACCGGACTCGTTTTTGAGAATTTACATGGAGGGTGACATTTTTGAGCTGCTGAGCCAAATTTGTAATGGTACCAGCACTGCTCGTATGTTTTTGATTTAGAGCGATTACGTTTATGAAATGGGAGATTACGATTACGACTGCGACTTCTGCTACGCGAAATTTCATCAATGCGCAAATTTAATTTTTTATTTCTTCAAGTACATGGCTTTCAATGGAATTTTTGTCTGAGGAAACGGAACAGGCACTTACCGCAATTGGCGTCACCTCCATGACTCGATCGGCTACTTCGGCAGCTTTCTCCAATGTCAGCGGGCTTATAGCTGCAAGAATGGATTGTACACGAGTGGGCAGATGCTGCTGAAAAAGTTCAAGCATGAGGTCATCCGGAACGCTAAAGATTCCGCGCGCCTCCTCATGACGCGCAATAGTTCGCTGGGACGTCTATCTCCGAGTTCTTCTCCGATGAGTAATTTCCTGATTTCTTGATGGGATGATTCACCGCTTCTTTTTATTAGCTCCATTCTCGCTTTTTCGTAAGGCTCCACAGGGTCGGGATTCATAATGACGTCACGAATGATGGTTGCGGCTTCCGGTGGTAAATGTGCGATGATGTAATTAAATTTTGTTTTGCTGTCTGTTATTGCCTTGGGACAGCCAAGTTGGAATGTGCTATCGCACATTGTGAACCAGAGAGCAGGATCGTGAAAGTTATATGCCGGTATCTTGACGGCGCCTACGTCATTCATTTTGAAGCTTACACGTGGTTACCAGTTCTTACGCAATATTTAGTTATTTCGTGAAAATTTTAAAAATAAAGCATTATTTTAATGCCATAATATCTTATTCATGCAGGTCACCATTGAAGGGTATGTTGCGTTATTGTTCAATCAGGATGCAATCGGATAAAACTTAACAATCTTAACTTTATTGTAGACACATGTTATAAATCATCTGCGTGCTTAACACTAGTAGAGAGAGAGATTACCCATGAGCACAACGTATATATACTGCAACCTAGCGGAGAAAACTAGTACTATTCTAGATGTACACTTCATTGTAAGGTGCTACCATCTAGTGAGTTAAAATATAGGATATGCTACAAACTAAATACTAACAACTCAAAACTCTTGATTTAGAACGAATAAATACATTTTGCCCTTTATAGTAGTAAATGTTTTATTTATACGTGTAATTAAAATTAAAGTAACATTAGTGTGAATTCTGTTGTGGTAGATTAAATGACAAATAACTTGCATTAGGATTGTTAGATGTTACTTTTACCAGAATGCAAACTAAATCGGAGTCATCTTCCAGACTGTCTCTAAGTGAGTCTTTAATGTTATTCATCTCTGAAAATAATGACTCGCAGACATAGGTAAATGAAATTATGCTTAAAATAGCATGGGCCAGTTTCTTCAAAGAGCTATATAAGTTGAAGAGCTATATAAGTCCGCAGGAAGCTCAAACTCCTTTCATGAAATACTGGGTGGTTACATGAGTTCAGCTTATCTCTTAGCCTATAGCTGCATAATTATAAAATTAGGTGTGAGAATAAAAGGAAGAATAATTAAGAATTAAAATTTACTACGAGTGTAATTAAATAAAAATTTCTGAGTGAATGTGTTTAAAAAGAGCTAAATGTATCTGGAATCGAATTCCATGTTTCCAAAATTTCATTACTAGCATTTTGATTTATATTGCTTATTAATTCTTTCTGTTTTAATCAATTCCAACATTTTCCTTTTCTTAACAAATTTTTGAATCCATATTGAACCGGACTGAAAATCAATCAGAGTTGCATTTCAAAGTTTTTCAATTTACAACCAATAGAATTGGGACAAATTCAGTTTATTAATGGAGTCACCTAAGGGTACGTAAAAAACTTGAGTGTTTCCGATAACTCTTTGAACTGAGAAAATCTTGCTGAAAACTGCGACTGATTACTCACGTTTTTCGTAATACTCCATATTCAACTTTGTTATTTTGAATTAAAATGCAAACCGTTTTGATCGGTGGCGTGCCACTGGTTCGCCATCCCTGTCCTATACCGTAACGTTAAATGAGCTGTCCTTTCACGTGTTTGAAAAAAAATAATATTCACGGAATATTTTGAAATTTTACAAACGCTATATTGTTAACAGATGTATAAGTTATAATGTTGCACATTTTCACGAAAAAATTGAGGCATTTTTCTGTCTGAAAATGTGCTCCCCATTTAGTTTAGGCCAGGGGTGTCGAACCTTTTTGGATCAACGTGCCATTTTTTCTTTAAGAAATGTTTAGTGTGGCACAGGCGTGCCGTCAAATAATTTTGACTTGTGATTTTATTGAGAAAATAATAAAACTAAACACTAACAACTCAAAACTCTTGATTTACAACGAAAAAATACATTATACACTGTATTGTAGTAAATGTTTTATTTATACGTGTAATTTAAATTAAAGTAACATTAGTGTGAATTCTGTTGTGGTAGATTGAATGACAAATATCCTGTATTAGGATTGCAAGATGTTACTTTTAGCAGAATGCAAGTTGAATTGGAGTCATCTGCCAAACGGTTTCTAAATGAGTCTTTAATGTTATTTATCTCTGAAAATAAGGACTTGCAGGCATAAGTAGATGAAAATATGATTTAAGTATGATACACAGTTTCTTCTAACAGCTAAATGTATCCGGAATAGAATTCCACACATGTTTATAAAACTTCATTACTCATTTTTACATAAATTGATTTTTAATATTTCTATATTTCAGTCAATTTCAACTTCCTTTTTTCAAAATTTTTTTTGAATCCATATTGAACTAGACTGGAAGTCAACCAGCTGCGTTTCAAATTTTTCAATTTACAACTAATTGAATCGGGACGAATTCAATTTATTAAATGAAGTCACATCAGGGTACATAAAATCGTGAGCGTTTCCGATAATTCTTTGAACTGAGAGAAAATCTGGCTGAAGCCTGCGACCGATCACTCGCGTTTGTTTGTAATACTTCATATTGAACTTTGTTATTTTGAATTAAAATGCAAACCGTTTTGATCGGGAGCGTGCCCAAAATATTGTGTCGAGTGCCTTCAATGGCACGCGTGCCACTGGTTCGCCATCCCTGGTTTAGGCTCTCATACTTTTACCGAAAACAGTCTAAAGCAAACTTACGCTACTAAAATCCATTCATAACCGATGGTACAGAATGAGTAATTATACGAAACATAAGTATATAATGCATAGAATTCGACAGTGCCACAACAGTTGTGCGAGAAATGCAAAGATCGTGGTGTCCTCTCCCATCTATCAGTGGTCTTCATACTGTGTTCCACGGAATCCTGAGGTCACTATAAAAAATTAACTCACAAGGAAAAGAAAACTCGCAACACAACCAACGCTTTACTCCACACCAATCAAATGGTCTTAGAACACAAAATATTTAGGGCTTATGCTTGATAAAAAACTCATTTGGAGACAACATATTTTACTTGCACGGGATAAATTCTGGAATGCTTTCAGATTCATTTATTCCCACCGATTTGCCGGAATTTCTCAACGTCAGAAGAAAACATCTCCACACTGCCCTTTTACGGCCCATTATGACTTTCGACTGTCCTGTGTGGGGATATGCAGCTAATAGTCCTGTTAAACTATTCGAAATTTCTCAAAATAAAATTTTAAGAATAATTGTACATGCAAATATGTACACTAGAAATTCTGATATTCATGGATCACTCAAAATTCCAACCTTCAAAAATTATATTAAGAAACTTGCTATTAAATTTTTTGATTCCTTACCACTTACAAATAATATTAATATTATTAACATGGAAAACTATGCATCCCACGATAATACCCAGAGACCAAGGAGAATTCTCCTTGACTCATACAACCCCCTCCATAATGTTAAATTTCTTCATTTGCCGGTGGCAAATGATTTTCTAAATTAGTAATTTTCTTCCTTTAAACTTCATTTTTAAAATAACTCGTTCCTAAAATCTTAAATTCTACTCTGTACCCACACAGGCAAGATTTCCAGTCTTAATTTTTCACAACTCCAGGGCAGCAAATCTTGAGCCATCTCACTTCACCCTCTTGACCAATAGCAAAGCGGACACTGCACGTTAAATCTGTCGAGGCTCAGAGTCCTCCCGTTGCTGTTGTAAGGAAGCTAGGAGAGGAGGGTTTCAGCTCAGGTGTTGTCCTCGTCACTTCAATGTGGTTCAATATTACGAGCAGGGACGTTTTAAGGGATGGACCAACTGGACTCGGTCCCTGGGCCTCGTTTCGCTCTCCACTCAGTCTTAATAAGATCACGATTCTGTCAAGTATTATTCCTGTACAACTGTGATATCAAGGACTAACTCAGGCCAAACAAACAAGGTGTAACTTTAGGTGGGCTGCAATCCCCCCTCCTAATATTCGTACATACGTAGGGATTTATTTCGTATAGTACATTATTATAAGTACCCATAAGTTTATTATAACGGGGAAGAATAAGAAAAACTCAATGTTTATGTTCTGGCACTTCGCATTCTTTTCTCTGCTATTATCTTTCAAATTTCGGAAGATTTTTTTTTTTTAATATATATTATTGTGTTTCGATACATTGGCTTTGCCACAAGAAAGTTTATTGCGGGCCGTGAGTTTGACATCCTTGCCGAACACATTTAAATAAAACCCCCAGAAAATTCCAAACTGCATGTCAACTGGCAAAAGTGGCAAGACTGTATTATTGTGTGATAAACGTTGTGCGCGTGTCAAGATCTAGTACCATAAACAATCATATTCAACTTCTTCAGTTAAAATACGGCCATCGGTCAAGCCGGTTTGTGCCGTGGTCTGTGAGATTGCGAGTCGTGCACATTTATTTGTTTCAAATTACCGTTTATACGAGTATTTGACAATTCACGTTGTATAATGTCTATTTTTAAAAATCACAGATAGGGCTTACTATAGGGGCCCAGAAGCTCTAAAAGTGTTAAGATGTCCCTGATAATAAGGTCCGTTGCCAATAGCTCTCGGACACTTTTATATCGTGACTTTAATATAACTCTCACTCATTTAGCCTCCATAGAACACGAAATTAATGATTAAAACTGAAACTGATATAACTGCTGATATTTTTTTCAAAATCTCCCGCGTTGTAAAATGAAATCTAAGAAATCGAGAGAATAAGTTAAAAAAAAAATCTTAAAATATAAAATTTTGTTTTCCTTAGAAAGAAAAAGATTCCATACACTCTTCATATAGCTGCTGTCATAGCAATTGATAACATTAAAAAAAATGTATCTGAAATTGAATCTTCTCGGCTTTTCAGGACATGACATTTTTTTATTTCGATATAAATTCTTGAGACAGCTGAGAAAAATAAACAAAAATACTTTTATCTCCGAGAGAAAGTGAAATTGACAGCGGATTTAACTTTTTTTTTTACTCTCCCATGAGGCCCGAAAAGTCGACTCAAAAAAAAGAGAGAGAGAGCAGTTCCAATCCCCCTGTTCTTAAAAAAATAACCCAGAACTAAGATAGAACTATCTTTCATTCTGGTTCACTACAAACATTATTAATTCTGATCTTTTAAAATAATATTCTTATAGACTTCGAAAAATAAAGCTGCTTCAATATATATTTCGATATATAGGTATTTGTTCTCTCTTCCCCTGTACAATCTAATATTTTGTCAAAACAAAACAATGGAAAGATGCTGTGATATATATCATCAGAAGCACACACACAAAGCCTAAAAACTTGTATGAAAAAGTGTGATATGTTTAGACCAGCATTTTCTCAAACTGTGGGACGCGCCCCCATAACGGGGTGTAATATTTCTACGAGGGTGGCACGAGCGTATTGAAAAGTCGAAAATATAGAAAATATTATTTAAAAAATTATTAACTTACTAAAAGTAAACAAACAGAATATACATTCTGATATAATAAGAAAAAAGTACACATTTACACGGATATAATATACTTATAAATGTACCGGGTGATTCAAAAGTTCCGCACATCCACACATGGTAATCCTTGTTGGTTAAAAACCAAAAGGATTGGTTAAGATTTCTTTCCTTCGATGGCAACAGAGTCCCCATCGTAAGAAGTTTTGAACGTATCAGGCATCAGTTTCAAAATAGTTGTCAGTTGTAGTCCGTTGAGCTCAACGGGAGGTGCATGGTATTTTCCCAAGAGCAAATAGCCATCGTGAAATTTTATTTCGCTATAAAATCTTATATATATATTGCCACGTTATAAACTCATTTCAGCAGAAATATCCGGGTGAAACAGAACCGAACGCATCAAGGATAACACTTTTAGTGCAACGGTTACACAGGATCGTTTGTAGACAGGAAACGATCGGGTAGAGCGTTCACAATGAAAACGAAAGTAGCAGATGTGGAGTCCGCTTTACAAAGAAGTCCATTGAAAAGATCGTCAGTCCACATAAACATCATTACAAAATTCATATCCTTGTTGAAAGTGATGAAGGTACGCTTGGTTGCAGCAAGACGGGGCAATTTGTATCACATCACCGGAGAGTATGGAAGTTTTCACTGAATTTTTTGATGATCGTGTCATTTCCAAAGGACTTTGGCCAACTCGTTTACCGGACTTGTCAATTCAGGATTTTTTTCTTCGGAGATATCTGAAAAATGTTACCTTCAGGAATAATCCCCACACGCGCGTTTGATAAACTTAAGATTATCGGAATTAAGAATATCTTCATGCAATATCAGACATTAAATCTCATGCTCTTCGTAAAGAGTCAATTAACCTGGTAAAAAGAGTCCGATTGTGTGTCTAGGAAAACGGACATCATTTTGTACATTTACTGTTATTTTACTATGTCTGACACCTGACAATAAAGATAACCGTTCAACCTTTGTTTGTCCTTTATTCTGTTTGTTAATATAATTCATATGTCATCAAAACTCAACCGCAAAGGTTGATGTGATGACTTTTGAAACATCTGGTATCAGAGAACAGCACGATGTATTATATAATTTATTAAGCAATACTGAGTTAGGAACCGGTTTAATAATTGCAATTGACGCCATGGGTTTGTCATATATAAAAAGTTACGTACAAAAATTAACATTTGTTTGATAATTTTATACTGTTTAGAATTAATCCCTCAATCCGATTAAAAGACATGTCATTCACTCCCCAAAGCAACCGTTTTCCACGTAGGCGTGCCTATGTGATGTATTAGGGAGGGAAGGGGGAGAGAAAAGGAATAAATAAGAAAATACTCTGAAATAAGTAAATCCTTCGCAAACACTGTCAAGGCCGTGTTATTGCATTCCAAAACCTTCGGAATACTTTTATGAATAACAGTGCACAGAAAAGATCCTACTTCGAAAGAACGTATATATACGTTCGGGGCAATTAATGCTTTGGCTGAGCGAGACGTTTATACACGCTGGTGGCTCTTAAAAGGTTAATGTCGTATTGTAGCTTTAGAGTCAAAGTATAGTACACTGCTGGACAATTGCTAAGGACGGATCACAAATTGCTATGTAGTATAACATTAAGCGAGACATGAGGCCTAGTAGGATAAAATATAGTTGCCACACTGTTCAGACATTAGAATAAAGAATATTTATTGTTCTGGAAAGTACAAAAGCTGTGAAACATCTGAAAGAAAAAAAATGTTCATTTGATCTGCGTACGGAGTAATGGAACAATACATCTAAAAGTCAGCAGGCACCTTAAAGAAAGGTATCAGTACGGGATATGTCCACCGTGGAGTGTGATGCAACATTCCACACGTCGTACCATACTTTGCACAACATTATCCAGCAGCTGTTGAGGCAATTTATCCCATTCCTCTGTGAGTGCACGGATGAGGGTGTTCTTGTTTGTCGGAGGATAGTTTCGACCAGCAATTTGTCCCCCCCCAAAGCATCCCCACATTTTCAATGGGGTTTAGATCTGGAGAACGCGCTGGCCATACGAGACGTTGAATACCCTCGCTGTCTAGATAATTCTGAACAGCGAGTGTTCGATGACATGTTGCGTTGTCGTCCATAAAAACAAATTTATCACCGACAGCACCACGGAAAAGACGAACATGAGGAAGTAGAACTTCATCAATTGGCCCGTCAATCAATCATCAATTGGCCCGTTCATCAATTTCACGTTGGCCCGTCATAGTCCCATTCGCAACCACATGTAGGCGCGTGCGGTCATTGATCATGATGCCGGCCCACACCATGATACTGCATGTCGGATATCGGTCCTTTTCCTGGATATTTTCTGGACGATAAGCAGTACCACTCTCGCGCCAGATCAGTTGGCGTCTACAATCCGATGACAGACTGAACCTACTGTCATCTGAGAATAGTACGCATGCCCAGTCCTGTTCAGTCCAATTGTGATGCTCACGACACCATTGCAAACGGGCAGTAAGGTGCTGTCTGGTCAATGGGACACATACAACATGTCTGCGTGCGTATAGTCCTCCTCCCCTCAAACGTCTGGAAGCAGTTTTTCGGGAGATCTGCTTTCCTGAGGCAGCAAGAAACTGATTTGCCACCTGCTGAGCAGTGGTGCGCCTGTTCCTTTTTGCTGATAGGACGATATATCTGTCTTCTGCAGGCGTCGTACTTCTAACATGACCTCACCCGTGCCGTCTACTACACATTCCAGTAGTTTTAAATGACTTCCACAGCCGTGAAACAACGCTGCGAGCGATGTCGAACTCCCTGGCAACATCTGTTATTTTTCGCCCTTCTTCGATCTTTCCAATAATTCGGCCACGCATAAAATCATCTATGTGATGTCGGGAAGACATGCCAAAAATTTTAAGTTCGTCTATTAAATCTTTCCTGTAAAACTTTGACTTGAAACAACAACTGTCCACACGCGTCAAAACCTTTAAAGCTCTTATGAACGCTATCACGAGATGAACAGACGTGGAAAAAAAATTTGCATACTCATACTTCTTCTTACTAATATCCCGCACTTATTCTAATTTTCCACATTTTGCTTCCTTTCATTTTGTGGTTGCTGTGAATGATAGTGTTATCCGTCCTTAGCAATTGTCCAGCAGTGTATTATTGAATTCAATGCACTGTTACTATATGGAGAGGAGGGGGGGGGGTTGATGAAAATTATGATTGAATATTGGATCACAAATATTGAAAGTTTGAGAAGCATTGATTTAGACAGAGCACATTTTTCAATCGTCCATATAATTGTTATATCCTATTACTTATAAATTTGGGGTTCCAGGAAAAGTTAGGAAAACTTTTGGTAAATTACAGGCATATCCTGAACATAAAAGTGACATCTAATTTTTTTTTCTATTCGCAAACTAATAAATAATTCATAATTATCTTCAATCGATTCCCATATTTAGACAAACAACTTAGGAAGTTACAAAATAAAACTTGTAATAAATTATTGATATTTTTATAATTTGTAAAATCTATTTCTATAATTTAGAGAATATAGTTTATAAATAATTTATTTTAATAATATTTTTTTATTCTCTCGTGTGAAGAAAGGAAAACCTGTAAGTAAATAAATATGTGAGGGACCAACTACTTACACATTTTCAGGAGTAGTCTAGTGGTTATGGTCATCGTGTCACACATGCGGGGAGGGGGAATAAGTGTTAGGAAATCCAACCATAATGTGGAAACATGGGTATCTTAAGGAATGGGCCCAGGGTCTCGACCCCAATGAAAGCCTCGTTTCGTTCTCGACTCGCCCTTAATAAGATTATGATTGGAATAATTTCAACGGTCAAATGTTTTATCCGATTGTATTTTTTGAAAAACTGGGAATTTCGGTCGATATGTCAACTGGCGTCATCCGTGCATATGTCGCAGGGAAATGATTAAATTAGAGATTTCATCAAATCCCTAAGGAAGATGATCAATTCACGCAAGATGTTAAAATAAGAACTCTGTAAGGTGATTTCCCAATGGAAAGTAAGTGATTTGATCAAGTCCCTAACCTGTTTCAGTAAAATGATGAAATAATATTGTCAAGAGTTTAAAGGTGTTCATTTAGCAAATAGGGTGCATTATTAAAACTGGAATAATTAATACAACAATAATCATTGAATAACAAATTATCTATTCGAAATTAATTAACAAAATAATTAGATAATAAAGCTGGTATTTTTTTTAAAAAAAAAGCATATTTGTAGTAGAATTTCAAACATTTTTTAAAAAATTATACATTAACTAGAGGATCCGACAGACGTTGTCCTGTACACACATCTTAAATTCAAAAATTCCAAATTTTTATGAATAAGCTTTAACAAAATCTGGACCGTTTTGAGTAAAATTTGTATTAAAAAGTTATTAGAATGTAATTATGTGCCAAGTTTTATACTTCTGGGTTGAGTAGAAGTGAAACACACGCACAAACTATTTCCGATAAGAAATAATTTTAAATAAAAAACAGTTTAATAATGTGTGTAATCAATTAGCTACACAAATAGATTTGTTTGTTAGGAACGTGCTTCTCAAACTTTCAATACTGGAGCCCCCCTTTTCGATGACAATTTTTATCGCGCCCCCCGTATACATTAATAATGTACTGAATGCAATAATAATGCACTTAGACGCTAAAGCTACAATACGCAATCTTAATTATACACCATACAAATTAGTAACATAAGTATTAAATTTTGTATACAACTTTTAAGCAAAAATAAATAAATAAAATAATAGGATAATTATTATGTTAATTTCCCTTTCTCTAATTTTTAAACTGAACATATTGCAAAATCCGGTGGCTACTTAGAAGACAAAATATAGATATCTGCTAAATATAGAAAAAGAACTCAGAAGGTCAATTTCTAATCATACGCATTCCTTATTAAAACTTTGCTTTGCGAGACAAGCCCATGGAAGTCGTTAATACTTAATAAACTTGTTCTTAATTTAGTATTAATTAATTAGTTATAAAATATTCTGTGCAGCACTGATACATTAAAAGTATACCGCTGAAGTACTCGCTCTTTGCCGGAGTTCATTTATTAGAAAATAAAACATTATTGATATAATAGCTGAATTGTAAAGAGAGCAAAGCCATGTGCTCGACAATGTTTACAAAAATGTAAAATGAACTTTTTAAAATGGTTGCTCAAATTATAATTAGTTTTAAGCGAATTGTAATTTTAAGCCTCACACAATTAGCATTTATAATTGATGTTAAACAATGAACAATGATATAAATTTCCGATGAAGAATAACGTATTATTTTTAATATTTAAAGCAAAAACACTTCAACATGTTTTAACCCGGGAACAGGCGCGCATTCGATACGGTCGAGCGGGGTTATTGAGTCACCCCAATCCTTTTTTTTATAATTATTTTATTGTACATGATACAAATCGTGATTCCAGTGAATAATTTAACTAAGAGAAAGTTTACTTACCTACTTTCAAGAACTTTTCAATTTTTAATTGGTAACAAATAAACAGTTTTGCCAGAATTAACGATTTCGTAATCTGTGCGTCCCGCGCAACCACATCCGGGTAAAAATTGTATTCATTATGATAATATTTATGTAACTGCTAAAAATGTGTGTAAAACGTTTTTTTTTTTTTTTTGCATGGAAAAAAACGTTACAGAGAAATACATTGCTTACAACTTCCCTAAAGGAGAAACAAACACGTAAGAGAGAGGTCATAACTAACTATACCACAATAACTTAGAAGGTCATACAGATTACAACTATAATGTGCAGTATTTCAAAAATAATGACAGTGATGAATTTTTTATGTTCCTAAATTTCTCGATTCTGGATCTGGGATCTGTTTTTTCTCTGAAAGAATTGTATCTTAGGCTTAAAAAGAAAGCGTAGTAAAAAAATCTCTCATCATGGAAATACAGCAAATCAAATAAAAGTTTTTTTTATTTGGTTATAGGATCAAAGATAGCTAATTAGGTATTGAAGAGGTTTTTATTTTTGATGACATAATATCGCGTGCCTATAAATTATATCAGAGTAAAAGTGCATTTTGTATTATGTCTGAAAGTATTTTGTTTTAATTCATTCCAGTGAATTAGTTATTTTTAAATCTTTTATTTTCGATATGCTCGTGCCCCCCAGGGGGGCGCGCCCCTCAGTTTGAGAAACACTGGGTTAGGATAATTGTTGTCAATGCACGTGTAAATTTAATAGAAAATCATGTAAAATACTCACTTCAATTGCATACTAAATTTGGAGAATGTATAGTTTTTTATGCACACTTCAAACTCTAATTACATCTAAATGTAATAATTTAATTAACACGCGATTTATTTCAGTAAAATAATAACACGAAGTGACAAAATATTTTCCTGAAATGATCACAGCACCAACTGTCGGGACAAACTTGAATTATAATAAAAGATTTTTGAATATTCTATACTGCGATCGTAGCGCAGTCTGCCGGATCCAATGTAAAACATTCCAAGATCAACAATTTATAAATAAAAAAATAATTAAATAAACATTTCAAAACCGAATTATTAATCTAAACCATTCTCGAGTCCACTGGAACAGACAAAAACTTTCATCAAAATCGGACCAGCCGTTTAGGAGGAGTTCAGTTACATACACACGCACGGAAGAATTACACATATAAAGATTATTTGAAAAGATATTAATTAAAAACGCTAAAAAGCGTGAATCATCTGCATTTTCGTAACAATAAAGACCGGGTTTGGCCAGTTAGGCTGAAAATCAATTTTCGACGCTAACTTACGACTTTTTCAATTCCTACTATTAGCTCACGATCTCTATACATATTTTATTTATTTATTTATCTTGGTGCAATTTTCAATTGTTAATAAAATACATTTTAAAGCGCTCAATTGAGCTGAAATGTAATGTACATGATTATTTTGGATGACAATACAGTAATTTAATTATAATTAATAAAAATTAATTGATTAAAACTAATTATTTAAAAAATTACAAATTCAGCCACGTTGGTTACTTAGCGACCCTTTTGGCGACTTATGTCAAAATTTGAAAAGGTTTTTTTCTCACGTGTTAAAGCATTCAGTTGAAAGAAAAATTTTTTATATACGATTGTTTTAGATGACAAAACGATACTTTATTGATAATTAATAAAAATTAATTACCACTTAATGTTGTGATTCTGTCCTATGTATATACATATTTATATCAATTGCAACTATTTAATAAAAAGTAGCTAAAATAAATTTTTTCTTGGTTGATCTAAGTAGTAATTGAGATTAAACTTTTTTTTATATTACTTGTGTTTATAGCAATAGCGTTGCAGGTGAATGTTGAGTTGTATTTTTTGAATGTTTTTAATTAATATCTTTTTAACTAATTGCTATATCGGACCAAATTTTTGAATCTAAACCATTCTCGAATTTACTTGAACCCACACAAAAATCGGTCCAGCCGTTTAGGAGGAGTTTAGTGACAAACACACGCACAAAAGTATTTTTATATATAAAGATGAAGTACTTCAGACATATCCTGCTTTATTTGTAACACCTTTTTTTTAGTTTTTATTTCCCTTTTTTTAAAATAGCTTTTTTATTATCAAAAGCTTTTTTTTTTATCTGTAAAGAGGACGTGGTCGAATTCCGTAATTTGTTTGTTTACATTTTCCAATTTAAGTTTTATCCAATTTTCAGGCATAGAAAAGTGATATATCAATCGAAAGATAATACTGCAAAGAATATAACTAAATAAAACTAAAAAATGATATTTAGGTCATTTTGTTTGGGCGCGTCGCCTCAGAAACCCAGCGCAACCTGGCACGGACTAGGAGAGGGGGGAGGTAAAAGGGAGTGGTAACAAGCGAAAATACAGTTCTACAAATGCTGACTTGTTCAGTTCATCATTTCACTAAAACAGTTCGGGGATTTAATCAAATCACTTGCTTATTTCAGGGAAGTGACCTCAAAGAGACGTTATTTTAACATCTTGCGTGCCTTAGGGATTTGATGAAATCCCTAATTTCATTTTCCTGTGACATATAGGCCTAGGCCTACCACTATACACCATCATTACACTTTCAGTCAAAAGGTACAGTCGGTCAAGCCTGTTAAAGCAATTGTAAATTTGTGAGGAGAACCCCTTGGATCTCACTTTGAGAATGAGAATAATTTTGAGTCAAAGAAGAACCAGTAGCCATTTTTATAAATAACTTTCTTTATTTGGTTATCTTTCCCAAATAGAATCAAAGACTTTTAATAACAAATAAATTAAAATAGCTTTATGAGTTTTAAAAGGGACTTTCCTTTATATTAACTTAAATATTTAATGATCCAATTAATTAACAATTAGAATATCGATCACGCAGAGATTACCGCAATAAGAGATCCCAGAATTATATTCAATAATGTTCCTATTGAACATTTAACTTTAATCTCACTCCTAATATAAAACTTTAATGAGACTTTAATTATAAATCAATATTTACCACACTGAATCTCAGCTCTTCCTGTGCCTAATTTATCCACCTAGAAATCTTCAATAATAAATCTCTAACTTCACTATAACTTCCTGCTTCAATCTCTCCCTCCTACTGCTTTTTACTTTACTAATCCGTTTGACTTAAATACTTTATCTGATCTGCATAATAAGGAATCCCTGTCCTCTTTTTGGAGTCGATTGGAAATAGGTAGGGAATTAAATTTCCCTAAAAAGACGTCTCAGAAGGTTAGTGATAAAGTTCCGTATAGATTTGTCACAAATTATGCACATTTATTTGTTTCGGGTTATTGTTTGGGCGAATATTTGACAACGTATGCTATGTACTGTCTAACTTAAGGGTTCTATGTGGGGCCCCCATTTGTGTAGAGGCCCAGAACCTACTTTTACGTAGGGGCCAGTGGCGTACCGGGGGCTTTCGCCACCTGGGGCCGACCGGAAATTTGCCGCTCCTCTATTTAAATAATTAGTCAAGAAAATTAGTAAAAGTAAAAATAAAAAAACGGCTTTAAATTTTTTATTGAATAAAATTGCACTTTTCGTGGGTTTTTTCATAGCAAAATATTTTATACAACTATCAATATCAATATGTATGCGTGATGTTCAATTGTCAGAATAGCTAAATTTGTTAGACTTAACGTGGACATAATCGATCTGAGATAATTTTTGATTAATCTTATCTTATATATAGAAAAGCTTCTTTCGCAACTGGCATTACTGATGGCAGATGTTAAAAATATTCTCAACATTATGACAATGTTTAGTTAGCCATCTTCAAGTTTGGACTCAATAATATACACTCAGGAACATTGAAAATAGCGACCCAAGAAGGAAGCTAAGTACAATCGCGAAACTTTGCAAATAAGTACAGCGTAATGTGATATGCAAATGATCCAAGTTTTATGCCAATACGCATGCTCATACACGCCAAGAGGACGCTACAATAAGGAAGAGGGTGCTATATAAGCCAGTGCCAATTCGAAGATTCATAAACGTGACGATTACCCGCCGATTGTAAGAAGACTTTGGTAAGCGAAACATGCCAGGTAAACGTGCTAGAAGACATTTCTCACAGTTAAGCGAGGTTGAGAGAGGCCTGATCATCGGGATGAAAACTTCAGGCTGGTCGACGCACCGTGTTGCTGGCCAGGTGGATCGTTCGGAGTGTTCCGTTAGAAATTGTTGCGAGCAGTGGACACGAGAAGGTACCCACACGCGGAAAACCGGGTTTGGAGCGACAAGGAAGACCACGAGGAGAGAGGATCGAAGGATCATGCGGCAAGCACTTGTGGACCTCACAGTGACTCGTTCAACAATACGAGCAGACGTAGGCGTAGCAATTGTTCCACAAACAATTTCCAGACACCTTGCAGAAGCAAATCTTAAATCCAAGCGCCCTTTCCGTGCACTCTTTTTAACACCGGAATATCGGCAACTGTGTCTACACTGGTGCCAAGCCAGATCAATGTGGAATGTCACAGATTGACAAAAGGTTGTGTTTAGTGATGAATCCCGATTTGTTTTGGGGACAGATGATAACCGTGTATGGGTGTGGAGGCGCCCTAGTGAGTGGTACAATTCCCCACACACTGTTCTACGTCACACTGCCCGCACAACTAGTGTAATGGTCTGGGGGGCCATAGCCTATGATAGCCGGTACACTTTAATTGTGATGCGTAGAACCTTAACGGGTCAACGTTACGTTGATGATATTCTTCGACCCTATGTAGGACCTTTCCTAAATGGTATCCCAGGGGTAATTTTCGAGCAAGATAATGCTCGTCTGCATACAGCAAGAGTTTCTCAAGACTTCCTACGTCTTTTTCAGACTCTTCCATGGCTTGCCCGCTCCCCCGTTTTGTCCCCTGTAGAGCACGTGTGGGATCAGCTAAAACGGCAGATGCCATCGTGTCACTCTGTACATGATTTAGAGTTGGCTTGCAAAGATTTGTGGGCCCATCTGCCTCAGGACATCATAAGGTTTTTAATCAACTCAATGCCGGACCGTGTGGTGGCATGTATTACAGCTGGAGGTGGTCCAACGTGCTATTGAAGTTGCCCAGTATTTGCGTCGTTGCACACCCTGTATTCGTTTAATTGCCTTGTTTTTGAGATCAAGTGAATCTCTCCTCTGTGTCATTATGTGTATTAAATTTCTTTTCAATCCGTTGCTTTCTTCTTGGGTCGCTATTTTCAATGTTCCTGAGTGTACACTGGTGTGCAAAAATTAAGGACGAGACGGTTTTTTCAATATAACTTTGTGCAAAAGCTTTCCAAATAAACACATTTAATACCGTAAGATCCCCAATACGTAAGGACATGTGTAATGTAAGCAACACTTACTAAAAGAGAAATCAGAGGGATAAAAAGAAGCTTGATATATTGAAAAAGTAGCATGGAGCGCAATGCGACTGAAGGCCGAAGCATCCCTGTGATGGGTGTCCGGCAAGAAACATCCAGTTATTAGTAGGGGATATGATCTCCCCTGACTGCTAGGCAGGTTTCACAGCGTCTGCCCATGTTGAGAATGAGGGTGTTAATGAGTTGTTGAGGCATTGCTGCCCATTCGTCTTGCAGCGCCAATCGAAGCTCCCGAATCGTTACTGGTGGTAAGGTACGAGCTGCCAAGCATCTGCCTAGAAAATCCCATACATGCTCGATGGGATTGAGATCCGGAGATCGTGCCGGCAAATCCATACGTTCAATATCTTCACTCTCTAAGAGCTGTTCGGCAGCTACTGTGCGATGACATGGTGCATTGTCGTCCATGAAAAGGAACTGCACACCCATAGCGCCTCTAAAAAGACGCACATATGGAAGAAGAATCTCGTTACAATAACGGGTCCCGTTGACTGAACCTGCGTCGAAGATGTGAAGGTCTGTACCACTACCAAGTATGATGCCTCCCCAAACGAGAACACCGCGACCTCCATACCTGTCCCTTTCAATGATGTTCGAGGGATGATTGCGGCTTCCCCGCTCTCTCCAGATGAGTATGCGATGAGAATTTCTACTCAAACTGAATCTGCTCTCATCTGTAAAGAGTACTCGTCCCCATTCATTGTCTCTCTAATTCCGGTGTTCCCGGCACCACAGAGAACGCCTTCTCCGATGGGCAGGCGTTGAAGGTACACACCGTACAGGGCGTCGTGCAAACATACCACCACCGTGCAGTCTTCTGGCCACGGTAAAACGCGATATCGGTCGTCCAGTCACCTGTGTCGTGTGTCTAGCGATCTCTCCCGCTGTCTGCCGCCTGTTTCTCCTGGTCTGTAAGACAATGTACGGGTCATCTGCGGGTGTGGTTCCTCGTGGACGACCACTACTGAACCCCCGGATAGCTGTTCCTGTAGTTTGAAATTGTCTCCAAAGTCGTGAAACGATGCTGTGAGCAATTCGAACTCTGCAGCCACACTTGTCACACTGCGACCTTCCTCCAACTTCTCCCAATGATTCGACCTCGGGTAAAAGCATCCAGATGTCGTCTAACAGATTGATTATTCACCATTTCTCGCTGATGCAGCAACTCGGTGTGATTTTAACTGCTATACGGCGTGCAATCTCTTTGCCAGAAATACTAATCCTACACCGACAACATGCTTTATACTACTCAGACACTCCCCCATTACTTCTACCTGCATATCTGCGCATGCGCTACCGTACATCACCTTACTTAATCTCCTGATTGGTCTTTCTGTCCGCTCTGCCTCTTCGTTCAGCTGATATGCTAATTTTTCGACTTCGTCCTTAATTTTTGCACACCAGTGTATATTAATAAATCCAAAAAGCCTGACCTAATGAGTTCTTTTTTACATTCTGGGTCTGTTGGAGCTACGAAAGCTTGTAGACGTACGCGTTCAATTTGGAATTCTTCTTTATTAATTTCTTGAGGAGCTTGATCTAAGTTAAGTTCATCCATGCTCAAGATAGGATATTTTTGCTCTAGATTCTGCAACTGTTGGAATCTTTCTCGAATTTCAGCAGTTACTCTGTCTATTAAAGAAAACATTATTTGCCTCAAGTTATCTTTATACGATAACTGAACATCTTTAATTCCGTCGCCAAATGCATGCTTCCTTCTGATTCGTCTTGGGGGTTCAATAGAAAGATTTCAAGCTCTTCACATAAACTTTTAACATATATTGAAGCGTCACCCACGAATTCCTC
Organism: Trichonephila clavipes; assembly: GCA_019973935.1. Classification (NCBI taxonomy): domain Eukaryota; kingdom Metazoa; phylum Arthropoda; class Arachnida; order Araneae; family Nephilidae; genus Trichonephila; species Trichonephila clavipes. The sequence continues at coordinate 609,178 of BMAU01004929.1, read as the reverse complement.
TCGTTTTGCTTCAAATACGGTCTGTAAAGCACGTATTTGTTTAGCACATTGATGGATATTTAGTCCCTCTGTTTGCAAATAATATTGTGAGCCTCATTGACTTCACACAGTACTGGTTGCCAGAAGCCTAAGTAACATAAAAACAAATGCGATTACATAACGATTAATAAATTTCCTGCATCTGTGCGTGTATCAAATCTTTCTTTCATTTCCGTCAGTTGTGTCGCTCAGGCACGATTTGGAGTTTAAAATATTTTTTGAATTTAAATATCGCGGTGCTTGTCGCCGCCCCTCTTCGTATGCCGCCCGGGGCCATGGCCCCCTCGGCACCCCGTCTCTACGTCACTGGTAGGTGCCTTGGGCCTCCAGAAGATTAAGACATTCTTTTGTGGATAGGAAACTTGGTTATCGACTCGGGTGGCATTCTTGTTATCTGGTGAGCCAGTTGTGGTCCCATGCCTAGAGGCCTCATAAGGGGTAACTGCGAGGGGTGGACAAGCCAGAGACGTCACTCTGATCAGGCGGCAGCAGCCTAAATTTAACCTCTAAGAGGGAAGTACGCCAGTCTATTGATACTAGTACGTATCGGAAAATTTCGCTGAAACGTGAGATATTTTATATCTTTCAACTATGGCACATTTTAATGGGTATCTAGAAGTGGATCCTGCTTCGACATGAACGATATATTAGGATTGAGGAAATATCTATCTTGTGTATTGGTGTTTTTGAACGGAGACAAAAAAGGTATTGAACAGAGTATGTTTGGTCGCAATAGGGGCTGCTAATACGCGTTGATCAGCGGATGTTAAATTTTCGATCGCCGCGGCCACTCTATGTATCAGCCTGACATCGTGGAACCCTAAACTTTTGAACACCCCTCCCTGACTCTCTACACATGGCTGAGTAATGTTCTAGGTCTGACACGCACGCACGTACTGAGATTGGTCTGATAAAAACCATTGTACGTGCAGAATAAATTTTCCGTGACATTTTCACCTTCAAAGTAGTTCCCATCAGCATTCACACACTTCTGCATTCGGTGTTGCCATTGCTGGTAATTGTTCTGGAACGTGGGTTTTGGAAGGCCTTTCAGGATATTCTCCTTTTTGTTCTGAATCTCTTCAACTGAGGCGAAAGGGGTTCCTTTTAAGCAAGATTTAACTACAGGAAATAAGAAAAAGTCACATGGGGCCAAATTAGGTGAATACAGAGATGCCCCATCAAAGAATGTTTTTTCTGGTCAAAAACTACTTGACAGATAGAATTGTGTAAGCGGATGCATTGTCTTAGTGCAAAAGCCATCCATTACTCCACACACACACACACACTGTGACCTTTTTTTCTCCCAATTTTTCCACGAATTATTTTTAGTACTTCAATGCAGTAATACTGATTAATAGTCTGACCACTGATGCGAGAAGGAACCCACTCATATCACGAATTTTGGCAGTATTTTGGTCTGTAATCGCTTATACCTTGGGTACCCAGCACGTTCATCATCTTCCGCACTGTCCCTTTTCTCCCGAAAACCGCTTATGCCATTCAAACACATGTCCATGAGACAAAGTTTCGTCTCCATAAGCCTCGGTTAATATTTGAAATGTTTTCATCGATGATTTCTTAACTTTCACAAGAAACTTGGTGTTGATTAGACATTTTTTTTGCAGAATGCTGTTGTACGTGTTCACTCAAAGACTCAGTACTCTCAACTGGCTTTATCGGTTAAGTCGAAACTTGTCACATGGATAGAGGAGGGGCATGTGATGACGTTACCAAAACAGCTGTTGCCAACTCCACTCTTTTTTCAAATCTCGTTTTTTCCATGCCACACCTTGTAAAGGTTCCTCAATAGTTCTAAGTCTGTCTCTGCTATTTATAAAGACTTTTTAACACTCCTTTTTTCCCCTTTACGAAAACAGTAAACATCTAAATATAAATCTATATAAAAATATTACAAAAGCCTAGTTTGAAATAAATGAATAAAGTAGGTGCAAATAGCAAAATAAAACCTTGCAAAATTTGACTAGAAAATTGAGATGGATGCAATTGTTCTCGTATTGGCGCGTTATGTGAGTTCAGTTCTTAATCTTTGCACACGCGTTTCTACTATAAACATATTTTTTAAAAAAATGTTACATTTTAGTAATGGCTATGTAGTTGCAAACAATAAAAAAAAAGAGTTAATATTCTTCATCGAAATACATTTCAAGTAAATATTTTTATCGAGGATAATTTAGTGATCTCTAGTCTCAAATGTGACACAATTGAGACTAGAGATCACTAAATTCACCCTTTCAACTTTTTCAGGAGGTCTCTTAAGAGTCTGTAAAAGCAGGGAATCTGAACACTAGAGAGACCTTTGTGAACCTCTTAGAAAGTCGCTACGGATCCCTGGAGGTTCGAGGACCATAGTTTAAGAACCGCTGCCGTAGATCATGTTTATCTGATTGCGTAGTGGAAGACGTTGTTTTAATTTTATAGTCCCCTGTAATTATATATATATAATAGGTGTTTCTCTACACTAATGTTAGTTTCTCAAACTGCTGTACGATAAACATTAAGGTATATGACTACTCAAAATTCGCCATTTTGGTGAAAACTTTCGAAATTCCTTTTATGATTTTATTTTATAGCCCATTTTTGTTTCTACGATATTTGGAAACAAAGTTATAGTATGATTAGTAAACAGGAAAAATGGAGTCTACAAAATCGGAAATATATTTTTAAGATATTGAATTAAAAATTTTCAGAACATGTTTTATTTAGTTCTGTCTGTGTTATGAATCAAAATCTAATCTCTCTGTGTATATTTATGTACTTTATTGCTTTTTTATGAAAAAAATTCATTAATTTTTTAAGAAATCGGGTTTTTGCATAAAATTTGGCATATTTAAGAAACTTTCAAAAAGTATTACACAAATCTTTTAATTCCTAACTCATATAAGAATGTTATTCCCGTACTGAATAAATGTTATTTACATACATTTAATAGAATTTTGTGTAAATGCAATTTTCATGAAAATCTCACTAAAAAAATGACAATAGTTATAGTCTAAAACACTCTCCAGAAACAGCATAATTTTTTTTTAAAAAAAAGTCTGAATTAGTTAAATATGAAGCTAAAGAAAGCTTTACCTATAAATATGGTTAGTTAAAAAAAGTACAGTAAGTAGAAAATCTTTTATACTGAATTAAAATCTTTAAATGCATTTTCTCAGAAACTATGTTTTCAATTTTTTGCTTCAGAATTTCTTTTTAAAATATTAAATTTAAATTTTCAGAAAATGTTTCATTTAGTCTTATCTGTGTTCTAGACTATTATCTGATCTCTGTGTATATATTTATGTATTTTATTGCACTTCTTGTGAGAAAATAACACATTAGTTTTTTGTAAAAAAATGAGTCCTTGCGTAAAAAAAAAAAGGATATTTTTCAAAAACTTTTAAAAGTACTAAAAATCTTACAGCTCTAAACACAGATAATGGTGTTATTTATGTACTGTATAAATATTTTTCGAATATATTGATTAGAATTTTCAATACAAGGCTTACCGTAACTGCAATTTTTACTAAAATTACAAAATATCCATTATATACAAAATTATTTCTAATTTGTGGAAATTGTACTTGAATTCTTAGTTTTATGCCCCATTAAAAAAAAAGGTTTATTTAGTTGAAAATTTATATATTAAAAAAAAGTGCCCGAAGGTAGTCACATACCTTAATAAATTTGCATACAGGATATCATTTGTGTTTAATACATAACATACTCTAGTAGTAGCATACCGCGCTTCCACGCCACAGGTCCAGGTTTAGTTCCCGGGCTGAGCTAGGTCGACTCAGTCTTTCATTCCTACTGTATAAATGAGTACCAAGCTTGCTTGGGGACTTAAACATTAGGGTCTCTCTTCAGACAGACCACCTGATCGGGACATCTGTTCATGCACCTCAGCGCACAATGGTCACGTATACTGGGATAGGCACAGTAGTCCCTGGCCATTATAGGCTGTTGCGCCATTGAGTTTGAGTTAAACGTACTTTAAAAATTAACTATACAAAGAATAATACTGCTTCATGTTCAAAACAAAGGAAAATTTGTGCATTCACTTTCCATTTCGGGTTTATGTAGAAAACAAAACTTAACTGTTGACTAGATGCACGACTCTTTAAACTGCCAAATTTTAGACAAATTATTGCATGTAGTGGCGAGATTTTGTTGCTATTTGAACCCAACTAGACCTACTAGAAACTCCAATTTGGTCGAATCACTTACATTACGATATCCAGCTGAATACCCACAAATACGAGCCCAGCAAGTTGTCGATACAACAGTGCTTCTCAAACTTCAATACTCGCGACCCACTATTCAATCATCTTTTTCATCGCGACCCCCTCCCTACAATAACAATGCACTGGATTCGATAATGCTCTACTTTGACACTAAACAATACGATTTTAATCTCTTAATTGCCACCGGCGTATATAAACGTTTCGTTCAGCCAAAGCATTATTTGTCCTGGACGTATATATACGTCTTCCTGAAGCACGATTTCTCTGTGCGCTGCTGTCCATAAAATTATTCCGAAGGCTTTGGAATGCAATAAAAGGCCCTTGACAGTGTTTGCCAAGAGTTTACTCATTTCTGAGAAGGTTTTACTTATTTATTCCTTTTCATCCCCCCCCAATACATCCCATACGCGTACCTACTTGGAAAACGGAGGCATTGGGGAGTGAATCACATAACTTTTAATCGGCAGTTAAGGGATTAATTGAGCCCAGTGGCTGAATGGTTAGTGCATCGCGCTTTCACACCACAGGTCCGAGGTTCAAACACCGGGCTGGGCAAGGTTGACTCAGCCTTTCATCCCTTCAAGGGGTCGATAAAATGAGTACCAAGCTTGCTTGGGAACTTAACACTGGGGGTTTCGCGTCAGAATGATCTCCTGATCAGAACATCTGCTCATACACCTCGAGGCCCAAGGTCGCGTATACTGAGTTGGGAACTGTAGGCCTTGGACCTCAAAGGCTCTCGCGTCACTGAGTTAAGGGATTAATTATAAACCGTACAAATTATCAAGATTTTTGTATATAATTTTATATATGACAAACTTATTGGGCGACTGGTAATTTTTTTTTAATTAAACTTGTGCTTAATTTAGTACTGTTTAAATTAACTATAAAATGCATTATGCAGTACTAATACATTTAGAAGTGTATTATATCAGTGTAAATGTGTATTTTGTATTTTATTATGTCAGAATGTATTTTGTTTGTTTACTCTCAGTAAATTAATAACTTTTTAAAATAATCTTTTGTTTTTGACTTTTATATAAGCTTGAGCCCCCCCCTCCAATGGGGAGCCCCCACAATTTGAGAAATGCTGCGTTACAAGTGGCTGATAGCTAAAGGTGTAAAATTCTGTTCTGATAGATACCATAATAAAGTTGTCAATTTCTGCTAAAGTTTGGAAATAAAAGGTGTGATAGGCTCGCACTTCTCTCTCAGGCACTTAGATGTGTGGGAGCTAGGGAAGAAACACTCGAGATGATCCAATTAATCTATTTACCACACAAAGAACAGACACAATTTCAACTAATAATAGCAAGAGAATGTCTCGGTGCTAACCGCGAAGATGGAACAACGACGGTAAAACGCGAATAACTAGGAGACTACCAAACTTGATCCTTACTTTAATAAGGGATCTAACCTATCATCCGATTTAATCTAATATCAATTCAATTTAGTGAACAATCGTCACTTTAAAGTTTCCTCCTAATAAGTCTCAAATCACAATAATTCTAATATTATACCTTCTGCAGCAATCTCACCTGACTCGAGTATATCTCCTCTCCTACTCTCTATTCAAGCTAGAAAACTTTGACTATAAATAGTAAGTTAATTTGCATAACACCATTCTCTTCTTCCGATGGGTTGTTTGTGAATAACGTGAATTGATAGCCCAAAGATTCCCAAGAGGATTATTTGAAGGACGCGTATAGATCCGTCACAAAAGTAATTTTGTACTATATATATATATATATATATATATATATATATATATATATATATATATATATATATATAGCTATGTTAGGCCTCTCGCTACCCAGAAATTAAAGAAATTTGAGGTCAGAACTTACACCAGGATTTAAATTCACTACTCGACAGTTACAAAGTGAACGCGAGTTTTCAACCATGACCACTTGGACACCGCAACCACAAACTAAAAGTTTCAGAACTATTGTTCAGTGCCGATAAAAGTTAGGAATTCTTGTTTGCTCTTTAATTAAAAAGAATACAATTGAAATCTAATTGCAGAGAATTTATTTAAGCAAACTAAACTGTTAACACAGACCACAGTTACTTAACTATTCTTTCAATATTTTTCTTTAATGGCTGTTTCGAGGAAGAATAAACTTTTGTTTTAAGCCTCGTTTCTCTCTTGCAATTCTTTAAGGAAAGTCTAAGCGAGCATATTGATTTAAGTAAGTCTGGTAGGAATGTAGATTTCAAATTCCAGCTGTCGACAGGACGCAGCACATGTGAAACTTTTTTTTTTATATTTAAAATAAAAAAAACGTTAAATGGTTCACTGAAAGTTCTTTCTCTAGAAGTGCTCTTTCAATATTTTTCAAAAACTCTCTTCAGTATAAGTGATTTTTTTCTTTTGCCCATTACTATTGGTTTGGTTTTTCACATTTTTTTAAAAATAAAATCCTTTGTTTTATCCATTGCGAGAGAATGTTGACGATTCAAAATATTCAAATATTCCGTTTGTTGTAAGTATATAACACAGTTGATAGAAAAATGTATTCGATGTAATTATATTGAATTTTTTCACAATAAAAGTGTAGATTTTAGAAAATGACGCCCAGTGGATTTCGATGAAAAAGGTTTCGAGATTATTTATTATATATTTAAAACAAATTGTAGGCTGAGAATATGTGCTTCTTTAAAGCTGCCTTTCGTTAACTGATAAAGAGGCATGAATAAAACAACCGTAAAATCCGGCATTTTACGTGCACTTTGGACACAAAAAATAAGATTGAAATTTACGGGTGAGCGTTATGCACCGGGTATAACAAGTAATATAAAAAAAATTAAGTCAATTCCTACTTAGATCAACAAAGAAAAATTTTATTTTAGCTACTTTTTATTAAATAGTTACAATTAATATCAATATGTATATACATAGGGCAGAATCGCAACATTAAGTGGTAATTCATTTTTATTAATTATCATTAAAGTATCGTATTGTCATCCCAAACAATCGTGTATATAAAATTTCAGTTCAACTGAATGCTTTAAAACGTGAGAAAAAAAAGTCTTTTAAAGTTTTGACCCAAGTCGCTAAAAATGAAACCAACGTGGCTGTATCTGTAATCCTTTGAACAATTAGTTTCAGTCAATTAATTTTAATTAATTATAATTAAATTATCGTATTTTTACTCAAAACAATAGTGTATTTAAAATTTCAGCTCAAATGAGTGCTTAAAAATGTGAGAAAAAAACCTTTTCAAGTTTTGACAGAAGGGTCGCTAAGTCGCCAAAAATGATGCCAACGTGGTTGTATTTGTAATTCTTTGAATAATTAGTTTTAATCAATTAATTTTTACTAGTTACAATTAAATTACTGTATTGTCATTCAAACTAATTCTATATATATAATTTCAGCTCAATTGAGCGCTTTAATATGTATTTTACTAACGATTGAAAATTCCACCCAGATAAATAAATATATAGAGAGTGTGAGCTAATAGTAGGAATTGAAAAATGAGAGTTTTAAAAATAAAAATAGATGAACATTAAAAAAAATAGATATCTACATATATCTAAATACTAAATAGAAGCATATTATTTTTACCTAAAGCTCGGAATAATACCTGAAATAAGTAACTCAAAAACATAACAGAATTGCTCACGTACGTTTCAGGTTCTTCCGTAAAAAATAAGAGATGCGCGTTATACTTCGAATATTACTAAAAGTTAAAAATTGCAGCTTGAGAGTAGTACAGGGGCGCGTTTTACGCCGGATTTTATGGTAATTACCATTAAGTCTGAAATATATCGGACATTATGTTATTAGTGAACGGATTGTTTCTAATTGTGGCTTAAATTTATATAATTACAGTCGGACCTCTATGGGACGAAGTTGCTAAATCCCGAAAGAAAGTTCGTTATATGGAAAATTCGTTGTATAGAGTTTCATCTTTCAATTTTCTTTATAAACAACATAAAACAAATTTTAAATTCATAAGCAATATATAATTAAAAAGGAGTTATACACACCTTTTTGTAAATTAATATATATTTATTTTATATATTTTACTTATAAAAAATAATAATAGGAAGAAAAACTGCAAGGAAAGTTTCTTGACGCCTTTATCTATATCCTGAAGAATTAAATTTTTATCTTTGATACTCAAGCCCTTATGTTTTGACATTTTCGAGCCACAAGAAATAAAGTTACCAGTACAACTGATCAATGAACACTACTCAAGGACACAGGGACACGTAACAAATCCTCTGAGGGTGCAAGGGGATATTGAAGATGATTCTACTGAACTGGACAATGGGGGGTTAAGGGTTGCACATCTTGGATGAAACGCTCAGAATACTACTAGTTTTGAGTAGTTAAACTCTTAATAAAATCAGTTCAAGATTTATAACTACCATAAAATGTGTTAAAAGAGAAAATAACTTTATATATAATGTCCAGAAATACTTCAAAAGTAGAGAGCAAAAAGAAAAAAAAATTGAACCACGAAAGTTCGTTACATAGAAAATTCCCTTCGCTATTGGGAGGTTATTTTACGAAGAAAATCGTGAAATGTTCTTGGTTCCAGGAAAAATTTCGCTCTATAGAAAAATTCGCAATATAGAGGCTCGTAATATGGAGTTCGACTGTAATTGCATTTATTGGAATGCAAAGAAATATACCGAAAAGACTTAAACTAGTTGGTATTTATTTTTACTTTTCTCCTTCCACATATTTCCTTAAGAATTCCCTATAACAGGCGTCGGCAATCTATGGCATGCATGCCAGATTTGGTACGCGGTATAATTTTAAGTGGAACTCTACACCCTCCAACAAAGTTATAAGATAAAGTTAAATTGCCTTCTCTCTCCTTTTTGCGCTAATGGGCTACGGATTGGTGTTTTACCATTGCACATCCAACAGAAGCTAGTATCAGTTTTTAGTGCGGTGCTCTATAGGTGGATACCAATTGCCGCAGGTAATTTTGACCCCCAGTTTCCTCCCTAGAGGGAGGCACCTGAGCTCTAACGATGCAAACTTGTACCAGGATTTAATTTTGCCGAGAGCCTCTAAGCCAAACAGATACTCTAGGGATCTTTTACATGCCGTATAATCATACGACATGCCGCTGAAAATCCACCGACTTGGGCTGGGGTCGAACCCGCAACCTTGGGTGCAGAAGGCCAGCGACAAACCAAACACAACACCCAGCCGGCCGTCGTGCAGATATCGAGAGTAGAGTTTAGTTTGAGTTCGTAGCGCCATGTGGGTTAATTTAATTTTAAGACACTTTCTTTGGAGCAATGCGGACCACGTTATTTTGAGCCCCGGTCAGGTGACGAGGTTGACACTCAAGATGCTGGCACCCCACTCTCAAAATTTCCATTCCACGCCAACGTAAGGATTGTAATCCTAAGCAAAATTAAAATGCATCAGTCCCTCTATACGGAGACCTTTTCAAATTTTCATATCTCTGTGCATTAGGAACCAACATGTTTCAGAAATATTCATTTTTCTACAAACTATATACAGTCGGAACTCTATAGAACGAAGTCGCTAAATCCCGGAAAAAAGTTCGTTATATGGAAAATTCGTTATATGGAGGTTCATCTTTTAATATACTTTATAAACCACATAAAACAAATTTCAAATTTATAAACACTATAAATTTAAAAAAAAGTAATTATTCTCACACCTTTTTTAAAATTAATATATGCTTATTTTATATATCTTACCCACCAAAAAAGAAAGAAAGAAAGAAAAACTACAAGGAAAACAAGAAAAAAGAATGTCGAAGAATTCACTGTATTTTTAATATTATAAGAAAATAATTTTATACTAAAATTGATGAATTTTAAGGACATTTTATAACTTAAAGCATACAAGTAATATAAACATGCATTATTTTATAATTAGAACACGGGGAGATGAGGCAACTCCACTGAGGGTGAAAGAGGACATCGAAGATGCTTCTTGTGAACTGGGCAATGGGGGTTAAAGGTTGCAATTCTTGGATGAAACATCCAGAACTCTATTGCTGTAGGTGAGTTAGGATCTATTAAAACCAGTCAAGATTTATGACCACCTTAAAATGTGTTAAAGAGAGAATAACTTGAAATTTTTTCAGAAATACTTTGAAAAAAGGGAGAACAAAAATTGAATCACTAAAGAAAAAGTTCGTTAGATAGAAAATGCGCTTCGCTATAGAGAGGTTATTTTACGAAGAAAATCGTGAAGTGTTGAAGATTCCAGGAAAATTTTCGCTACATAGAAAAATTCGCAATATAAAGGTTGGATTGTAATTTCAAGAGGGTATAAATTCAAGATTAAAACATTCAAACGATTTGTTGTCTTCGAATTATTTCGCATTTTCCATAAAAATAATATAGGCACTCTTTTAAATTTTCTAGAGTGTGTGTACTTGCTTCTTCACCTCAGGAAAGCCACGCCACCGCGAGAGAAAACTAATTTTGAAAGTAACCGTCTTCATTAGGAGTAAAAATATTCTTTCTTTTTCAAAACGGGTGCAGTATAATTAACAATTTCAAGTAGGCGGCAGTTAAACCGAACTTCATTAAATAAAGATTAGGTGAGAAAGAGAGGAACCGATTTGTATTAAAGATAAAATATGAATATCCGCTTAATGTATTCCCAAAACGCTATCGGAAAACAAAGTTTGTTAATTTTTCATGTTTATTCAATGAACCTTAGCGAAGATTTTAATTAAATTTACCTTTAAACGGCGATTTCAAAATTTCGAACTGGGAAATGGATTATATAAAACAATTTGAATAAATACATAGTGATTTGGAAACTATTTGTGTTTTTTTTAAATACCTGATATCAGGTATCTATTTATAGAAATAGAAAAATAAAATATATTTCCGAGTATTAATGGTTATTTCGTAACATTAAGGATAAAATTAGAGATAAATTATGCTATATTGCGTTTAACTGCGTCGATATTTTGGCAGCGTGATTACGAAATTATTTTCTTTCTATGTCTTCTTTTTCTTTTATCCATGTATTAATATTTTTTTCCTGACACAAAAAGAGTAAATATACAGCAGTAACAGGGGTGGAGGAAGTACATATACACAAGGTGTGACAGGAAAAAAACGATATTGGTCCAATAAATTATTGTATTTACAGAATTAGTTCACTCTGACATTATCACCTTCAAAGTAGCTCCCTTCAACATTCACACACTTCTGCATTAGTTGTTGCCATTGCTGGTAACAGTTCTGGAACGAGGTTTTTGGAAGATATTACAGGAGGTTCTCCGTTTTTGCCTGAACCCCTTCAACTGAGGTAAAATGGTTTTCCTTTAAACAAGATTTAACTGTCGAAAATAAAAAAAAAGTCGCATGGGGGTGAAATCAGGTAAATAAGGAGGATGTCCCATCACTGTAATGTTTTTGTTGGTCAGAAACTGCTTGACAGATAGGGCCATGTGAGCGGGGGCATTGTCTTGGTGCAACAGCCATCCCTCACTTCCCAAATCTGTGGCCTTTATTCCTAATTTTTCCCAAAGTCTTTTCAGTACTTCAATGTAGTAGTATTAGTTAATAGACGACCAATGATATGAGTATTAACCCACTCACATCACTAATTTTGGCAATGTTTTGGTCTGTAATTGCTGACTTTGGGCGCCCATCAGGTTCATCATCTTCCATACTGTCAATTACCCCCGAAAACCACTTATGCCATTCAAACACATGTGCTCGAGACAAAGTTTCATCTTTGGCTGATTTTTTAAGGCTGATTTTTTAAGTTTCACACGAAACTTGATGCTGATTCGACATTTTCCCGGCAGAATACAGTTGCAAGTGTTTACTCAAGGATGCAGTACTCCCAACTGGCGCAATCGGTAGCGGTGAAACTGGCCAGACGGATAGAGGAGGTGCGTGGAAGACATAACCAAAACAGTTGTTGCCAAATCCCTTCTTTATTCAAGCTACACACTTAGTTTCATTTTTATTTGTCAAACCTCGTATTCTGTTACAAATTTGTATGTGGGAAAATCAGTTGATGATTCCAATTATTTGAATAATAATATTCAGGGTGTATCAGTACAATGGTTGTAAACTTTCTGGACAGATAAAGTACACTTATACGATAAGAAATCACATAGGAATGCATGGTCCCTGAAACGCTTTACTGCATGGTTGTTACGACACAAAACCGACGAAAGATAGTAAGCGAATAAGATTAAAAAAACATGTTCATTATACCTAGAGCTGCAAACAATTACGAACGTTAAAGGGAAATAGGGGTGTATGTCGAGGTGATAGAGGTGCGCGTCATTAATATGCAGGGTCCGCCAGACTATCCCCCTCAGGGGGCTCACCTTCTTTAGGTGAGTACCGGTTTCACGCTCCCGAGGTGCCCTAGTGATCTTTTCCTTTTCCCTAGGGGTTTACTGTCTTTGGTAAACACGGGCTTCACGAACCCGGGGAACCCTAGTGATCTTTCTCTATTTTCGGCCCTTTTTCTTGCCATTCAAATTTCCCTTTTCTTCTTTTCCGGTCAAGACCACAGACCCATTTTATTAAATGAACATTGTTCGAATTTAGTTTTTTCCACTGAAAAAACTTCCTATTTTTTATTAACATATTTTGATTTACATCTTGTGTTCCGTTCATTTAGTTTGTTTTTCGTATATTTCTTTAAATCTTTTGATTTGTGTTGCTTTATTTGTTTTTGACTAACACTGTTGGTTTCCCGACCCGCATGTTTGCCGTGTGCGGCATCCCGTAAGGAGGAAAATGGTGTCCTGGGATTACCTTTGGCCCACGCTTCGCTGTAGACGGGAGGCAGGAGTGAGCCCGCTCCTGTCAATCGGCTGGTGGTACCTCTCTTCGGAGTCTCCGAAAAGACACTGCTGTAGGGTTAGTGCTGCGGATAAGGGGTGTCGGGTTTACCCGTTGGATCCTCGCCCTGATGCTGTAGCATTATATTCTGGGTGTACTTCAGGTAAGCGCCGTGCCTGGTTTTGCCAGATGACCGGCACACTGCCTCCCTTGTTGGACTCCGTGGTGGGTGGAGGCACGCCAGAATGAAGATTCTTTTTTACGCATATGGATCCAAGTCTGCTGTGCCAGGGTAAAGGCCTCGTATTGCCCAAACTCAACTTTGACAAAATTGCGATTAATACCAGATTTTTATTGATATCCTTAAATAAGAATGCACTGTCCAGTACATCACCTTTTGCAATACATAAAGCTCTCATAGGCATAGGTGGTGAACCAAAATCAGTTAAGAAGTTACGATCTGGGGATCTTCTTATTGAAACTAGTTCTGCTGTTCAAACAAAATCGTTTCTACTTGCCAAATCTTTCCTCGGCTCTCCCGCAAATATAACTCCTCATAAATCACTGAATTCGTCTCGCGGAGTTATTTCTGAACCTGACCTTTTGACCACCTCTGACGCGGAAATCCTTGAGGGATTCTCCAGTCAGGGTGTCATTCAGGTCAGAAGAATAACACTAAAAAAGGATACAACTCTTATACCGACTAAACACTTAATTTTAACTTTTAGTAGCCCCACACTACCTCAAACAATAAAAGCTGGTTATTTAAATTGTAAAATCCGTCCATATATTCCGAATCCTCTGCGCTGTTTCAAGTGCCAGAGGTTCGGACATTCTCAAACTGCCTGCAGAGGACAATTGACGTGCTCAAGATGTGCATCTGTTGGACATTCTTCCGCAGATTGCAGTCTTGCGCAGAAATGCGTCAATTGTTCACAGCCTCACTCCTCTGACTCAAAACAGTGTCCTAAATGGAAAGCTGAAAAAGAAATCCAAGCCATTAAAACCAATAGAAATATTTCATACCTTGAAGCCCGAAAATTAATAGCACCGCAGTTATCCCAAACTTACGCCCAAGTTGCCAAACCTTCAACTGTTACCAGTACAACCCAAACGGACGAAAATATTACACACATTAAATGCCCGCCTTTGCAATTACTTCAACCTTTACTATCCGTTCCGCAGCCTGATAAGTCAAATTCAGTTTCCGCATTGTCGTCTGCCACTCAGGCAGACCTCTTATCTTCCACATCTTCTAACGCACCTTCCACTAATGATATGTTTACCTCTATTGGAACTTCTTCCCCAATCATACCCACTTCCTCGTCCCACTCCGTTATTCAACCACCCTCTGCATCTAATATACAGGATACCAAGAAAATCTCAAAAGTCCGAGCGAGAAAACGAAAAAAGAAATACTGAAAAAAAAAAAAGGACACAGTATTTGAGATTAAGATGGCTCAACATAGACCCAGAAAGCCAGCTTCTGTGGAATATACAACAGACGAGGAAGACACCATTGTATACGACATGGGAGAAGAGATAGAATCTCCGAAAAATGGCAGTACTGTAGGAGCATCAAAAAAGGATATTGCGAAATATACATGTATAACCCCTACGAAATATAAAAAGTGACTATATTTTTATTGACATGAACTGTTTCAACTTTTTTAAAATAAAATTTTTACTGATTTTTTTTTCATACTTTTGTTTTTAGATCTTGTCTGACTTGTTTGCTTTTCTTATTTGAAAACAAGTCATACGTGATTTGAACTTTTACCGTTTTTTCAGTCTTTTTACACATTTTATTAAACATTTTAATATTTTAACGAATGTTTGGCGCAGTATAGCCAGGTTTGGCTCTTGCGCCATTAACCCCTACATTCACTCACTCACTCACCCGCCAGACTATCACATGGGAAACCTAGACAGGAAAGGCGATAGTCTGCATATTGGTACCGGGATTGTTCTGTACCAGATGCAGCTCAGTCTCCTCGTTGTTTTGGCTCGTTGTTTTTCTCTCAAGTTCTTGTGCGTCTACGACGAAGGATCCATTGTCGGACAATCTCTGGTATAAGCGTGCAAAGAAAATATGGTTGGGAATTTGCCTTCTGAGGTAACGTTTTGCGTACAACTGCTGTGCGACTCATCCATTGCAATCACCGCCTTAGTATGCCAAATGCATATCAGCAAGTTCAGCGTTCGGAAAACGTTCCCTCTACAACTGTCGAAAGGCGAAATGAAGCTTCGTAGCCAGTGAGGCAGCAAAAACAAAGTGAGTGCATGCACCATCATTTGATAATTCCGATTACGTAGCGCCTTTTATCGTGTACAATAGTGTTTCTCAAACTGGGGGCACGCCCCTTAGGGGGCGTGATAACTCTACGAGGGGGGCGCGAACATATTGAAATGTCGAAAACAAAAGATTATTTAAAAAAATTATTAATATACTGTAAGTAAACAAACAAATATATTCTGACAATCAGATATAAAATACACATTTACACTGATATGATACACTTCTAAATGTATCAATGCATTTTATAATTAATTTAACAATAATACCAAGTTAAGAACTAGTTTACCAGTAACCCCATGGGCTTGTCACGCATAAAATTATATGCACACATTAACACTTAGCTTGATAATTTGTACGGTTTAAAATTAATCCCTTAAATGCAAATGAAAAGTTACGTAGTTCACTCCCCAGTGCCACGCAACCGTATGGGGTGAAATGGAGGGGGGTAGAAAAGAAATAAATAAGGAGATCTTCTTAAATAAGGAAATCTTTTGCACAAACCCTGCCAATGTCATTTTATTGCAATACAAAGTCTTCGGAATAAATTTTTAGATAGCAGAGCACAGAAAAGATCGTACTTCGGAAGGACGTATATATACGTTCAGGGCAATTAACTCACTGGCTGAGCGAGACTTTTATATACGCTAGTGGCACTTAAGGTATCCGACTACGTTCGGAACCGTGATTTTGCAAAAGCGCATAAATGGATATTATTTATGATATTCAGTGTCTAGATTAGAAAACAAATATAAAATTGTTTTAAGAGTATCATAACAATAAAAAATTATTTAAGTACAATATTTCGACAAAAAATAACCACAGAATGACCCATTTTCAAAACATTCTCCTTTTATGAAAAATGCTTTTATTATACTAATATTTTGCCTATATATAGCTCAGACCTCTGTACAAAGGCTGAACTAGAATTTTTGAAATATATAAATTAGAAGTGGATTTATCCATATTTTACTCAACAGAGAGTAGAAATTTTAAGAAAAAAACGCCAATAAAATGATTTCAATTGGTGGTAACTCTGAAAATAATGTGAATTTTTAAATAAATCCTAGTTCAGACTCTCTGGAGAGGTATTTACTTTATATAAGAAAATATTATTATTATAGAAGCATTTTCTATAAAAGGGAAGGTTTTAAAAAAAGTTATTCTAAGGTAATTTTTTGCCAAAATATTGTATTTAAATAATTTTTTTTGTCATAATGTCCTTAAAACAATTTTATGCATGTATTCTAATCTAAGTTACACTAAATATCATGAAAATTATCCATTTATGTGCGCTTTTTTAAAATAATGGTTCCGAACGTAGTCGGATAACTTAAGAGGCTAAAGTCGTATTGTAGGTTTAGCGTCAAAATATATAATTTTTGATTTCAATCCATTGTTATTGTATGGAAAGGGGGAGGGGGTGCGATGAAAATTATGACTGAACATTGGGTTGCAAATATTGAAAATTTGAGAAGCACTGGCGCACACAAACTTAAGACTGCCCAGCCTCTTTGTCGTATTAAGAATAACAAACGTGTTTTCTAATTTTATTCTTGTCCTGTCTGTTGTGGGCTTTATGTCGCCACTACCACACAAGTAAAGTGTTTCTGACTATACATTCTAAAACTGATTTCCATCGTCTAAGTGTACTCTATCTCTCCTGAAGATTTCTAACCGTTGTACTGATACACCTCGCTTTTATTAGTAGACAGGGGTAAACAAATGACTACACAAAAGAAATATAGAACAGGTATTTACAACCGGGTAGAATGCACTCGTTATGAACAAGAAAGCCAGAAAGGGCTTTTTAGAACAGTTATATCTGCAAGAAAGTCCCTCTCTTTGAGAGCAGTACGAATGCATAGATCCTGATTTCGAATGAACTCTCTTTTCTGAACTAAACTCCATCGACTTTTGTTTCAAAGGTCCTTCACATGGCCTCATGGTATTTTCTAGAAGGATCGATCCTAGAACCTTTTCGCTGATCCCTTAGCGATATCGTATTTTTCACCTCTGGTAACCCTGGTTTTATCATCTTTGTTTGCCTTAATCTTGTGACGAATCTGTACGGAACCTTTCCACTAATATTCTTAGGCGTCTTTTTGGGGATTATAAATTCACGTATATTTCCAATCAACTCCGAGAAGCGAACAGGATATGCAAAGTAGATAGGGTATTTAAATAGAGCGTTGTAAGCTAGCAAAGATGAAGGCTATTGAGCCAACAGCAGCAGAGATAACCTTCAGAGGATTCATTTGGATTACGATAGTGAAGTAGTACTGCTAGTTCTCTACGAAGTAATAATAAAAGTTAATGTACCTCTGAAGATATCGAAGTATTACCAGGTGATATATTATAGTTTATTATCACTTAAAATAAGCGTTAGTTTAATAAAATTTGTTTAAGGGGACTTGGTACCCTTTGAGCAAATTTCTTTATTTACGTATTTAAAAATTATATTTTAGCATTTTATATAATGTTTCTATTCAAGAAAACGATACCAGTAGAAAATTTTCATATATTATTCACACAATTTTAAAAATTTAAATTTTTTGAAGATAATAGGTAAAATTTTAAAATCCTACTCCTTTTGTAAAATTTAATTTTTTGACCTGAAATTTTTTTATAATATTCTTATAGATCTTCTAAACAACTTTAGGTATCGATTTTAGAATAACTTTATTCGTTTTCGAGAAAAAAAATAAAATGTTGATATACAGGCTAAAAATGAACGAAAAAGCCAACATGTCTTACATTTTATTTTTTTTTTTTAAAAAGTATTCAGTTTATAGCAAAACGGATCCCTAATTTTATTACATGCTTTATTTTTAACACGCAGGAAAAAAATGAAATTGATTGGTAAATAATCGTCGAAGGAGTAGTATTTTGAATGCACTAAGGTTTCGAAAAACACAAACTGAGAAAAACCACTTTAAAGTTTATAATTCTGAAAAAATAATTATTATAAGCTTAATTAAACTTAAAATACCACTTTAAGATATTAGTTATATATTTTTCTTTAAAATAATTGCATTTTCGTATTTTTTCAACCCACCCATTTTTATAAATGATCAACTTTTAGAGAGTACTAATTGAACAAGAAAATTCAAGAAAAACGTTAAAAAAATTTTTTTGTCACGACAGAAATTTTAGCTATTTTTCTTCTTATAATATTAAAGTATTACATTTGTATGAAAAATATATCAGGAATAAGAACTGAAATTATATAAAATTATTAATATAAAATGCCTTAATTTAAAAATTTTACATGCACACATTTCACAAAGAAAAAAAAAATGATTGTATGTATTGCCTCGGAAATATTCTGCTTTATATATTGCACATTCTTTTTTTAATGTTATTATTTCTCTTTATAAATTAGATTTTTTTTTTTATCATCTATATCTAAAAAGGGGACGTGGCTGAATTGCCTAATTTGTTTTCAAATGAAGTTTTATTCAACTTCTAACTTTCCGACATGCACAAGTGATATATCAATCGAAAGATATTAATGCAAAGAATAAGATTAAATGAAAATAAAAAAAACGATAGGTCTGTGATTTTGGGGGTACCAAGTCCCCTTAAGTTAATGAAAATTAATAATTCGAGTTGCGTGTATTTCTCTCAGACCTCTCTTATTTCGGTATACCCTCTATTGATCTTACGCGTAGTTATTGATTAATTTCATATTTCGTAATTTAATTTAATATTAAAGGTAAATCCCTTTTGTTTGACGCAACATAGAAATTTTATGTTATTAGAGTTTCTAATATTTGAATCAAGTTAATAAATATAAGTTATTATTATACAAATGGATCTTAGTGATTCTTTGCCTCAAATTAATCTTGGTGTCCAGGGTAGAACCCAGGGGGAGGGGGTTCTACCCTGGGGGGGGTAGAACCCCCCACAATCTAACACAATCTTGTTTCTAACATAATCTAAACAATCTTGTTTCTCAATTTCATTCTATGAGAAACGAAGTTTTCCTGCAAAACTACATTTCTCACAAGGAGAGAACTGTTGCAAGGAATATAAAACGTGGCGAGTTGCAATATGCATATTACAAACCTCTACATTGTGAATTTTTCAATACAGCGAACTTATTCTTGGAACCAAGAATATTTCACGATTTTCTTTGTAAAATAACCTCCATATAGCGAAGTGCCTTTAAGTGCCTATAGTTTGAACTTTTTCTCTTGTGATTTAATTTTTTCCTTCTTATTTTTCAAGTATTTCTGGACATTTCACGTTATTTTCTCTTTTAACACGTTTTATGGTGGTCATAAATCGTGAACTGATTGTATTACGTACCTAACTCGCCGAGAGCAACATAATTCTGGGCGTTTCAGCCTTTTGCCACCTTAGTCCAGTTCACAATAAACATCTTCACTTGCATCAAAGCATTTTTTCAAACAAAAAACTCAATAGATTAAATTTAGGGACGTTTTTGTTAAAGTATGTTTAGAATTTTTAATTTTGAAAAAATGTATGTGTTTAAAATTACTTGACTCCTTCGCAGACTACTTCGTCCACGCACTAGACGACTGATGTAGCGGGTCTGTTCGCGTACTTCCTACTAATCCTCTTGGTGTAATGGTTCTTTAAATTGTGACACATCTTTATGGGATCTTCTCACTAATCCTCTTGGGGAATCTTTGGGCTAGCCTTCGTGTTTTATTCACTGCCATCCCTGTCAAAAAGAAACTCTGATATGTTGATTAGTTCGACTACATAAAGTCAGAGTTTTGTAATTGTAAGAAAGAAGGAGCTGAGAAACTGTTACAGTCGCCACGAAGGTGAGATAGAATAAAGTTTATTTTCGCAGCTTAAGTTCAAGAGCAGTGTTTGCCACTGTATTAAATTAGTGGATTGGGAATTTGTAGTCAACGATATATTAGGTTAAATTAAATTGGTTACTTGCGCTTGTTCATTTAAGGTTTATTGCTTTCTCCCTATCACTCCTAGGGCATTCACTTAAAAGGTTAATCTGTTGTTGATTAGTGTGCTTGAGTAAAATAAATATTGGTTATAATGGAAGTTTCTGGTTCTGCTTTTAATTCTCCTACACTCTTATGTAGGCAAGACGGTGAAAGAGTGACTTCAGGAGGAAGTCCCTCACAAAATATTATTGTACTGAAAACTTTCCTCCTCCGAAAAAGACGCGAATTATTCAAATCAAGACTTGTATTTAATTAAACTTTCAAGTTCGAAACACAGAGAGAGGTTAGAAACTAAACGTATAACAGTTAGTGATTAACGTAAAACTAGGCGAGAGCGCTTCATAGATTATTTGATTAATATTAAGATTGACGATTTGGTCAATTAGCTATTTAAATTGGATTAGTGTCGGCTTGAATTAAATTACTTTAGAACTTATCTTCAAATATTTAGAAGATGCATTGCCAGAACGTGCTAAGAGTAAGTGATCCAATTTATAATTATAACTCTGATTTATGAATGGCGATTCTTTCCGAAAAGATCGATTTTTAAATCGATTCGAATCGTAACCTGATGAATCGATTCACAAAAAATCAAGGTCTAAAAGATCGATTTCTAAAAAAAATCAATTTTTTTTAAGTTTGCATTTACAATGAAAATATAAATCTATTTTAAGAAGAACAAGAAAGATATCATAATAAACGATCTCTTATCAGTAAAATCAGGGCATTTTTTAGTTCAGAGAATTCAACAATTACAATTATTTTTATTAGCATATCAAAGTATCAGGTATAAGGGAAGACATTTATTTTCAAAATGCATTTGTTACATTCAAAAGTTTAGAAAATAGATAATATAGTTTATAGTTCCCAATGCTTGATATCTAAGCTTTTCAAAAACAACAGTCTGTGAAGTTTACTGGGATCCAAGGGCTTCCGCTCATCACTTGCAATGTTGCCGACAATCGAAAAAAGGCACTCACAAGGAACAGAAGGTTCCACGATACTCATATACATCATGGCTATTGAGTGAACATGATGATAAATAGATTACACAGCAGTGCAGTACTAAGCACACAGGTATATATATCTTGCGAGTTTTTGAGTAATTAACTCTTTCACCACCAACACTGTAATATTACGGATTTTAAGCATTCAACTAATTGTAAATAATTTTATGGTTTTTACCAAAACAGAAAAAAAAATCGAATGTCGATTTTCTAGGATGAAATATTGATTCACTGAATCGTTTCAGGGCTACATATCGATAAAAAAATCGATTTTTTTGGCCCAGAAATTGATTCTTCGATTAATTGATCTCAGATCGCCATATCTCTTCCGATCCAATTATCTCTTCTACCTCGCGTTTGCTCCCTTATTTATCTATTGGTGCATTTCTTAATTTGGGTTGTTGAAATTTGTGACGTTGTTGAGACTCGTTAATAAAGTGAGTTTGTCGTGAATATGGCCCCTCTTCCTTCTAACCCTCGTGTATTAATGGATGGGACCGCCCATCCATTACACTGGGATGAAAGGGGAATCTCTATTCGGAACATTCTTTATGTGCTTTTATTTTATTCTTTTGCTGTTTGTGACTTGCGACACGTGGGGTCGCTGCACGTACGTATACAAGCCATTCTACAAGCTAGCAATAGCAACATTCAATAGTAACAGCTAAAATATTTTTAAGCAACTTTCTCTGCCTGTCCGAAAAGTCCCTCATCAAGGTCAGGGCAACATGTCACCCAGTACCATGAGTTAAATTTTAGGAAAGATACCAAAAACTGTTACTAACTGCATTGGATGTGAGTTACATTTTGGCTTTGTTGATAGAGCTCGTGTTTGCTGACATTCAGTTTATAGACTGTTGTAGTTCTATTTATATATAATATCTTTGTTTTTATAAATTTAGTTTTTCTGATCTGGCAACAAAAAAGTTGTTGGCATTGTGGCTGATGTAAGAACGTCAATAAAAAGCTTAACGGTCGAATTATAGTTTTTTCTGTTATTTTTAATCGTTTGAAAAGGATGAATCAATTCTATAAATAATATTTTTATTTATCCCATATATTATTTGTGACTAATGCATCTTCAAGTTCTTTTGCCAAACACTAATATCATTGCTTTAATAGCATTGATATATTTTTTATTTTCGAATTTTCTCTTGAGTTCCTGAAAATTTTGAAAATCAGTCTAAGATACAAAATTCTAAGCATTAATAGATAGAGGAAAAAAATATCCCTCTTTGTAAATTATGATTTCATAATCAAAACAGGGAAAAAAAATTAACTTTTAAATTTTTATTACAAGAACATGGATTATATTGCTTGGAGTTTTGTGAAGAGAAGTAAGGTGAATGAACTAACACCATTTTATGAAATCAACGTATCAGCAGTTACGATTTTTCAATATAATACATATTTTTAATACAAATTAGACTAACATTTTTTGATAATCGTATTTTAAATTGCAGGTAATTCATTAAGATCACCAGTTACATTTTAAAATTGCAGAAATATACTATCAATATTTTAAATCTTCAGCAAAATCTTATTAAAATTTCCCTTGAGGATTTTTTTTTATTTGGGAAAAATGTGCTAAAAGGTTACTTCGTGGAAATAAAATTCATATGTATCTGGCCTACATTAAGTAAAAAATAAACTGAAATGAAGAGAAGTATTATTATGGGTATTTTTGCTGAAAAATAAAAATAGTAAACATTTGTTATTTTTTTATTACTTCCTTGGCACAATTTCAACGAGAATGTTTTCGATTTCCTTTTTTCCAATATATAACCCTTCCTGTCTAGTTTCAAGCCTGAAACCGAAGATCGGAAAGATATTTGCATAAATCTTTTATAACTAGAATTTCTCATCTGCTTTGGGAAGAATTTATGTTTATTGAGTAAACTATTTATTCCATACAATCAATTCTTTTCCTGCGTCATCCAATTGCAATTTCTGGAGTTTATACTTTTGAATCTTCTATTTATTTCTTGAAAAAAAAATACTTTTATTCGAATAATCGTAAAATGTCATATTGTTGTATAAATTTCGGTTAAAATACATCTTTTATATATTAATCAGTTCTTTAGTTACACTGTAAAGGTCTCGCCTCCCCGCCAAAAAGTGTGGGAGAAAGGGAAGGAAGACTAGCCATCAAAATCACTTAATTTATTTACAGTGCAAACCACAACACAAGTTCGATCAACCAAAGCTAAGAGATGCACCCAATTAATAAATATGAAGACAATTAACGAAGTACATGAGGTATGAGAAGACTTTAATTAAATAGGACACTTACGTCACTTCAATAGCTCTGCTTTCTTAACTACCTAATCCAGATTCAATCTTAAGTGACTTTAAGAAATACAGTTATCAATTACTAAATATCCGCGCCTCACATTCAATTTGATTAATCACGGCTCCGCTAGAAGTCTTCCCTATCTCTCTCTTTCTAATCTGAAAGCCTAGACTTTATTTAGTAGTCTTAATTTGCATGCTCACGTTTTCTTCCTCGGAGGAAGCTTTCTAATAAAATAATTTTTAAGGAACAAAAATTTCCCAAGAGGACCGTTAGTAAGAAGATCACGGATAGAGCCGTCACTACACGCATGCACCCTCTCCCACGAACACCCTCGCATACATGCACTGGAATACATACATACAGAGTACTCGATTTTTGAGAATGAATTGGTTGATTGATTAAGTATTTGTAAAGATTGCACCTTGAAGTTATACGAAGGATCTACGCAAAAGATCTCATAATATTGAACCGCGGTCTAGTGACGACACATGAGTTGATATTCCAATCACCTCATCCCCACCAAACCAATTTAACTCATTATTAACCATTGTCCCTTTTTGGGACGCTTGTTTTTTTATTTACTTCTATCTAAACAGTGGCATTTTTAGTTTTGATTGTTGAATCTAAATGTTGTACTGACTACTATGAAAGTTATGAAATCAATAAAAAAAAACCCTTTTCAATAATTAGCTTATTGTTAGAAATGAATTAATTAGCGCATTTTTTAGTTTTGCCCTTGGAAGCATTGTAAGGTTGCTGGCAGAAGCTATACAACAATTAAGAGAAACTAGCTACATGGTCCGGCGTTGCGCGGGCTTCTTCAAGCATATAGCTTTTTGTCTTGGAAATTTCCCCTTCCCCTCTTAGTGTCAGCACTTCCTGCTGTCCATGGGATTTCTATATTAATGCCATTAAATTTCTCTTTTTTGAAGTTTCTTCCACCTCCTTGCCCCGTCGGATGGGTGGGTTCCTTCTCCGCTTAGCCTGGCGTTGGAAGGGTTTTTTCCGTGCTTATAACTTTATCCCCATTTAAATTTTCCCTATCTCCAGGACGCCAGTACGTATGGGTATGTGTTATGCGCGACGTGAGTGATTTCGATGTTTATGTCATAAAAATTCCCTTTTCCGAAATTTCTTCCAATGCTTTTCTTTGTCAGAGTTTGTTTTTTCCATTTTTTTCTCTTGCCTCCATTTAGCCCGGCGTTGCATGGACTTTTTAAAGTACAAAACTCTTTTTTTTCCCTAACGGATAAGATTTTTTTTTCGAATTTCTATTCTCGAGATTAATAATTTACAAAGCTAATCTGCTTTTATTCACAAGAAAAGAAAAAAATCTATGAATTTATTATTGAATAATTAATTTAGTAATAAATAATAGAAAGCTAAATTGCTTTAGTTTTCTTAAAAAATTAATTTAAATCCATTTTAAATAATGAATAAAAAAAAAAGAAACGAGCCTTACACACACACACACACACAGTAGTCGCATATGGTGTGTAACATCGGACATGTTGTCGTGGTAAATACGCAATAGTAACTTATATTCTGAAAAAAATGAAACGGGTATGTGTTTGGAAATAATTTTCTATCGAATAACTAGATCTTTAATGAAAATTTTATTTAATTAACCCAAGAAGTAATGCAATTTTTTATCAAAAATAATTATTCTTGTTCAATTTGGGGAAGATCAGAGGTAATAGACTTATGATAACTAAAATGTGACACACATACTTGTGATTTCAAAGTATTTAAAAACCGTTGAAAAACAGCATCAATAGTAGTACCACTGTTAGTTGTCGAAACATTTTGATTTGTGTTCATTTCGAGCTTGAGTTCATCATTCAAAAAAGCCATGAGCAGCTCAGCTTTTGGCATACTGATGCTAAAATTAAAATCATCACTCAAATCATGGGAAGCGAGTGATAGTTTGTTTTTAAAAGAGCAGAACCATCTTCGGTATATGGTAAAAGTACAAAATGCAGGAAATCTTTAATCTTCTAGCCAAAATAGTCGCCAAATTGGTGGCAAACTTGATCGTCAAATATGAGGCCAACTTGGCTCTATCACCAAGATCTCGTCAAGTTCCCATTCACGTTACTTCCGGTTACCCATTTCCGTCCCTTTTCACGAAATCACTCCGACAAATATCCTGCAACAGAGAGGAAAGGTGTTACACATCAGAAGTTCTTACAATTAATTAGCTATTGAAATGACTGCTTATTTCTGGTTGTTGGATTGTTTTTAAATACGTAGGTACACAGATATAGCTCTCTTTGTCAGGTTATCTTCCCACGAACCGCTAAACGCAGAAACGCGCCGAAGGTACAAAAGTGGATCCACCGAATCCACTTTGACCATTTAAATTTCGAAATTACAATGAGTTAAAATAATATAAATTTCGAATCTTAAAAGAGAGAGCACGATTCGTCTGTAGTGTTGTAACAATGCAGACCGGATTTGGCCAGTTTGGTTGAAAACTAATTTTCGACGTAAACTTTTGTCATTGTTGTAACAATAACAGTGCTAAAACAATGCAGAAAAATCAAACCGGGCTCCAAAAACCTTTTTTTAATGTTTTTAGTTAATATCTTTTTATCTAATTGCAATATTGAAATATAAATGGTCAAAACGGCTTCCTCAAATCATTCCCCATCGTTTGGACCTTCAGCGAGTTTCTGCGTGGTGTGGTTGGTGAGAAGATAGACAGACATATATAGATAGATAGATAAGTTTGCTTACCTTCGAATTTTAATAGTGTTACTAGCTGAATGGCTCGGCGTTGCATGGGCACTTCAAGTGTGTAGCTTTACACCTTGGAAATTTTCCCTCTCAGTGTCAGCACTTCCTGATGTCTGTGTGATTTCTATATTAATGTCATTAAAATTCTCTTTTTCGAAGTTTCTTCCACCTCTGTAACCCCGTCGTACGGTTCTGTTTATTCTCCATTTAACCTGGCATTGCACGGGCTTTTTTTGTGGGTATAACTTTATCCCCGTAGAAAATTTCCCTTTCTCCCTGAACACCAGCAGTTCTAGGTGTGTGTTATGCGCAATGAGAGTGATTTCTATATTTTCGTCATTTAAATTTACTTTTACAGAATTTCTTACCCTTCTTTTTTTGTCAGACAGACTTTCCTTTGTCAGATTTTACTTTTTCCATTTTTTTTTCTTTTCCCTTTGTTCAGCCCGGAGTTGCGTGCAAGGACCTTTTCAAGTATAAAACTGTTCCCCCCCCGGACAAGATCTTTTTTTTTCAAATTTCTATTTTCGATTAATAATTTACAAAGCTAATCCAGTTTTAATCACAAGAAACAAAAACAGACAACCTATGAATTTATTATTAAATATTAGATTGGGAGAAAAGAAATCCATTATTTTTCCGGTAGATGGCTGTAGTGTCGATATCTCGTGAGGTATCGATCAAAATATTTCAAATTTATGCTCGTTGTCAAGATGACATTTCACACTAAAAATTATTTTGGTTTTTATTTTTGTTTGGTCCATTCAGTTGGGAGTTACAAGGTGTTAAAAAGGGAAGTCAACAAAGAGAAAATTCGGTTCTTTTTACCGTTTTTCTTTGATAAAGACGAAAATGCAAGCCAGGTGGCTGAAATTGTGAATGGTGTTTATGGTGCCGATACTATAACAGCTAATTACGTGCAATTTTGTTTTCGTCGATTCCGTTCAGGCATTTTTAATGTTAAAGATGCACCTCACACAGGCAGGCTCGTCGTCGAAAATGTCTTTAAAATCACAGAAATAATCGAAGTTAACCGGCATGTTAGTAATCGCAGCATCGCCCAGGAACTAAAGATCGATCATAAAACAGATTTGCCA
Source organism: Trichonephila clavipes (assembly GCA_019973935.1). Taxonomy (NCBI): domain Eukaryota; kingdom Metazoa; phylum Arthropoda; class Arachnida; order Araneae; family Nephilidae; genus Trichonephila; species Trichonephila clavipes. The sequence goes on along the minus strand of BMAU01004929.1, from coordinate 581,730 downwards.
TTTGCGCAAAGTTGGATTCAAAAAGAAGCTCCATGTTGGGAGCCACACCAATTAACACCAAAAAATATGATGGATCAAGAATCTATCTGCGAAGCTTGACCAAACGGAATGAACTCGACCCATTTCTTAAACGGATGGTGACTAGGGATGAGAAATGGGTCACATGCTACAATACTGTGCGAAAACGATCGTGGTCAAAGTGCGGTGAAGCAGCTCAAACGGTGACAAAACCAGGACTAATGGCCATGAAGGTTCTACAGTGTATTTGGTGGGACTGGAAAGGAATCATTTATTAGTAGTTGCTTCCGCATGGCCGAACTCTAAATTAAGATATCTACTGTCAACAACTGGAACGTTTGAAGCTAGCGATTGACCAGAAACGGCCAGAATTGGCCAACAGAAGAGGAATTGTGTTCGATCAGGACAACGCCAGGCCGCACACTTCTGTAGTGACTCGCCAGAACCTGTGGGAACTTGGTTGGGAAGTTTTAATGCATCAACTATATAGTCCGGATCTGGCACCAAGCGATTACCACCTTTTTCTCGCATTGAAAAGCTTTCTGGGTGATAAGAAATTGGGATCAAGAGAAGATTGGGAAAATGGATTACTAGATGTTTTCGCCAATGAGGGCCAAGACTTCTATGAGAGAGGCATTACGAAACTACCTTTAAAATGGCAACAAATTCTACAACAAAACGGTGCATATTTAACCCAAATCGGACAATAGGAACCATGTTAAATAAAGTCTTGATTTTCATGCTAAAATAATGGATTTCTTTTTCCCCAACCTAATAATTAATTTTATAATGAATAATAAAAAACACAATACAGCTTTAATTTTTTTTTTAAAAAAAATATTAATTTATATCCATTTTTGTTAAATAATGAATAAAAAATTTCTTACAGTCAGCTATTCATACACAAGCAAGCGTATCCATTTTTGTATAACAACGCATTCAATCACTCTTGTTGAGATCTGTGAAGCTATTAGAATTGAAACATGGCAGACATATTCCTTTTGCTGAGTAGAGATCTGCTAAGAACGGGTTTTTGGAAATCGACTCTCAAGAATTGTTGCGGGGGCGTTATAGACAAAAAAATTCCCATTTTCGAACACTTCGACATACAGATAAAAAAAAATCACCAAACAGGTTTCTTTTGTTGAATAGAGATCCACTAAAAAGGGGAGTTTTGCGGGAATCGATTCCCAAGGAGGTTTGAGGGATTACATGAGCGTTTTAGATTAAATTTCTCGTTTTTAAACTATGAGGCTTGCAAGTCTGAAATCTGGCGATAATTTTTATATCCATATGTTGTTATCGGTTAGAAACAGGTTTTGCGGAGATCGACTCCGAAGGGAAAGGTTGCGGGGGCGTTTTTGATAAAAATTCCTTTTGCTGAGCTACTAGATCTGCTGACTAGAAATTTGAAGGTCATGTTTCTTTTGTTGAGTAGAAAATCGTTAAGAACGAGTTTTGTGGAAGTAGATTCACAAGGGGGTTCGTGGAAGGTTACGGACGCGTTATGAAAAAAAATTCTCCTTTTTGAACTATTAGACCTACAGACTTGAAATTTGGCAATCACGTTTCTTTTGTTAAGTTGAGATCCCCTTGTTGGTTTTTGTGGAAATTGGCTCCCAGAGGCTATCGATGCATAAATGATAAATGTATTTTCGCTGTTGAATCCATGTCCGATCCATTTTAAATCGAGAGGTAAGGATTATAAGAAGGTTTTTCTGTTCAATTGAAATCTGAATCATATAACTTAGATAGAGATAGCAATAATATAAAAACAATATATACAGCATCATGAAAAATTTGGTGAATAGTAAATTGAGAAGCTCTCGTCGCTCTCTCTATTGATGTTAGACTGAGTTGATTCAGATGTTAAATGAGTTCTAAATCGGGATAAAAGGCTTATTTTCATTTTAGCTGTACTTTACCGCTTTACATAATATTTTTTATTCCAATTTCTGAAATGTAATGAAACAGTAGCTTTTTCTTTCGTATGCAGAAAGCAGGAACATTTTGATTCTTCAAAAAAATTCCATTTTAACTAATATTATTTAACACTAGATTGCCTAAGGAAGTCATTTTGACTGCTTTTTAATTTCAATTAGAAATATAATGACACAATTTCTTGGAATTTTGTGACTTTTTGTACAACAGGTAAATGCGTTTATTAATAACAGTAGTTACCTCCCCCCTTCATTTCCGGTATATATATGTGTTATACCTATATTGCCTAAAAGCAGTCCGTCCTTTCGACTACTTGGGGAATTTTAAGTAATCAAATAACTTTTATTATTGAATTATGTAAGTTTTTTTTTATATGACCAGTTTTTCGATTCCTACTTTAGCTCGCACTCTCTCCATATTTATGTGGCCGCAGTAGCTGAGTGGTGTAGGTATCGGATCGTGGCTTGCCTTGTCACGAGTTCGAGCCAAGTAGCACTAAAGACCCGCCGTGTAGGGCAGCGATGTACGTTAAAACTGTCGAGAGCCGAAACGTCCTCCCGTTGGTGTGGTATGGTGTGGTAGTTAGGAGAGGTGCCAGCTCAGGTGTCGTCCTCGTCACTTGACCATGGTTCAAAATTACGTGGTTCGTCGCCAAAAGCCCTCGTGTAGCTGAACAGTGCGACGTTAATATTCAATCTATAATCTCTCTATATTTATTTATTTATCTTGGTGAAATTTTCAATCTTTAATAAAATATATTTTAAAGCGCTACATTTAGTTGAAATTTTATATACTAAGGTTGGGACAAAAGTCATGGTAACTGTTTTTTTTCTTGAAGATAGCAGTCCGGTTGGAAAATGTGACATAAACAGACGAAAGGGCAAGGTGTTAACTACTGTGGATAATGAATAGCACTGAAATATCGTAACACACTAATTTATTACGGTAGTATACAGGGCAATATGGTCTTCACGGTGCAAAAGAATGACAACACAGTACACCCACCGTGCTACTGTTCGGTATGGTAAGGCATTATTTCCAAGGGCTTCTACTAATTCACTGTGATATTCCACCGCATTTTTCCCTCAGATTACGGCTATTTTGGTGTAAGAACGCTGCTCAACACGGGTTACTTCCATCACGCGACACTCACCAACTGACTGATTTCACAGCCCGCGCTGTACTACTACCAGCTATCACAGAGCCATCTGTTATTTTGTATACACACTATGCCTGCAGAATTTCCACACGACACACATACGTTTGTGATCCATTTTCACATATATACAAGAAAAAAAATAGTTGCCATGACTTATGCCCCAATTGTACATGATTATTTTGGATGGCAATGCAGTCATTTAATTATAATTAATAAAAATTAATTGATGAAAACTAATTATTTAAAGAATTACAAATACAGCCACGTTGACATCATTTTTGGCGACTTGTGTCACAACTTGAAAAGTTTTTTGTCACGTTTTAAGGCATTCATTTGAAATGAAATTTTGTACACGCGATTGTTTTGGATGACAATACGATACTTTAATGATAACTAATAAAAATTAATGACTGCTTAATGTTGTGATTCTCTGTCCTATGTATTTTCATATTTGTGTTAATTGTAACTATTTAATAAAAAGTAGCTAGTATATAAAATTTTTCTTTGTTGATCTAAGTAGGAATTAACTTAAATTTTTTTTTATATTACTTGTGTGTGTGTGTGTGTTTTTTTATTACTGTCACATTATAACATACAAGTACTTCATAAATTGTCGATTTGGGCATATACTTGTTAAGTTGCAGTTGTTCAATAAGCTAAAATAGTACTTGTTATTCGAACCTTTATGCAGTGATACTTGTTCTGGAAAGTTGTTTATTTTATTTATTTTGCGCCCTAGTTTCATGAAAGAAATGTCGAAAAGAAGAAAGGTTTTAGAAAAGCTAAGGAATATAAGTGAAGAGTGCTCCAATATAGAATTAGATGCAACAAATTTCGAACTAACATCTGAAGATGAAGCTGATTACATCAGTGTTTCTCAAACTGTGGGGTGCGCCCTCTAGGGGGCGTGTTAACTCTACAAGGGGGGCGAGCATATTGAAAAATAGAAAACAAAAGATTGTTTAAAAATTATCAGTGTACTAAAAACAAACAAATAAAAAAGAAGGAAATACACATTTACACTTCTAAATATATCAGTACTGCACAATGAATTTTATAATCAATTTAAAGATACTACACTCAGAACAAGTTTAATAATTACCAGTGTCACCATGGGCTTGTCATATATAAAATAAAAAACGAAAACTAACACTCATCTTGATAATTTATACGATTTATAACGAATCCCTTAAATACCAGTTAAAAACTACGTGATTCGCTCTCTAACGCCACCGTTTAATACGTAAACAAACTTATCTGGGGTATTGGGAAGGGGGAGGTTAAAGGAATAAAGAAACAAATAATCTGAAACAAGTAAATCCTTCGCAAAGACAATCAGGCTCCTTTTATTGTATTCCAAGGCCTTCGGAATAAATGTATGGATAGCAGTGCACAGAAAATATCGTACTTCGGAAAGACGTATATATACGTCAGGGGCAATTAACACACTGACTGAGTGAGGCGTTTATATACGCCGGTGGTACTAAAGAGGTAAAAGTCGAACTGTAGGTTATGTTTCAAAATTTAGTATTATTGAATTCAATGTATCGTTATTGCATGGGGAAAGGGGGCGCGATGAAAATAATGATTGAATATTGTGTCGCGAATATCGAAAGTTTGAGAAGCACTGGATTATATCCAAAGTGACACTTTGATAGCGATGAAGAGTCGATCACCAACGATGAAAATGAAAGTGTCATCATTTACGGATGGTGATTATTTCCGAATCGCAACCTGAAGAATCAATTCACAAAAAAATCGAGTCGGCATTTATAATGTAAATATAAATTCATTTTATGAAAAACAAGAAAATACCATAATATATATAAACGATCTCTTATCAGTAAAATCAGGGAAAGTTTTAGTTCAGGTAATTCGACAATCACAATTACTTTTATTACCATATCAAAGTACCAAGTATAAAACAAGACATTTATTTTCTAAATGTATTTGTTACGTTGAAAAGTATTTATAGTTCCCAATGCTTTATCTCTAATATTTTTAAGAACAACAGTCCGTCAAGTCTATTGTTCTTGCCAGTAAATTAATCCTTCAACCGCCAACACCATAATATTACGAGTTTTAAAGATAGTACATTCAACTATAATTGTAAATAATTTTATGGTTTTTACCAAAATAGAAAAAATCGACTGTCGGCTTTCTAGGATGAAATATCGATTCAATGAATCGATTCAGTGCTACATGTCTATTTAAAAAATCGATTTTTTGGCCCGAGAAATCGATTATTGGATTAATCGATCTCAGATTACCAACCCTATCATCAATATGCCCAGGAAAAGGTGTAAGGTGCTAAGTAGTTCAGATTCCGATGAAGAAAATAAAGCACCTTTCAGGAGACCGAAACAGCTGCCAATGGTACTTTGAGGTTACTTGGTGGTATTCCTGGAAGGTTATCATCTACTTGTATTTTCAAGGGTGTGAAAGGGCCAACTGGTGGCGCAAAAAGGAACATTATGGCAGATAATGTTATCGGTGCTTTCTCGTGGATAATAGATAACTATATTATCAAACATATAAAAAAGTGCACAGAAGAAGGTAGCCGAATTTTGGGGTACGATTGGACAACAGAGCATTACCGGAAATACGTGCATTTATTTCCCTTTTATATGCTCGTGGAGCCTACGAGGCAAAAAATTAAAAACTTAGTTATTTATGGTCAGCAAAGCGGGGGCCTGAATTTTTTAGAAAAACTATGCCCAGAGAAAAGTTCAAGCAAATCCTACGATTTATTCGTTTAAATAAAAGAACCGAAAGAAGTAGGCGCCTACAAACAAATAAATTAGACTTGCTTTCCGAAGTATGAAGCAAGGTTATTGAAAATAATCAAGTTTTCTATCAACCAGGGCGAAATATAACAGTTGACGAGCAATTATTTCCGTCAAAAGCCGGATGCAGGTTTACGCAGTATATGCCTAATAAATCCGACAAATTTGGCATCAAATTCTCACTTGCATCAGATGTTAGTAGCAAATATGTTTTGAATGGTTTTCCTTATTTGGGGAAAGATGAACAATAACCATTGTCAATGCTTCTCAGTGAACACGTTGTTATGAAACTTGTCAAGCCATACACAGGCTGTGGAAGGAATATCACGACTGGTAACTTTTTCACTAGCATGTCACTCGCGACAAAATTATTGCCAAAAAAATTATAAGAGGAAACAAAAGAGAACTACCCAAAGCAGCCAAACAAACGAAAGATAACATGCCTCGCTTTTCCACTCTGCTATATATATAAATCAGAGAGAGAGAGAATTATGTTCTTACAAAACATATAAAAGTAAACCAAACAAATGAGTAGTAGTTCTAAGTTCTAGGCATAAATTTGTAAAAATTGATAAAAGTAATAAAAAAATGCTACTGGAATCTATTCAATTTTATAACAGCACAAAATTGGGAATAGATATGGTGGATCAAATGGCCAGGAAATATACAGTAAAAGCTAGCTCTCGTATAGATGGCTTCTCCAAATATTTTTCAGTATTCTAAATCTGGCTGCTATAAATGCTTGGATACTTTACAAGAAAACGACAGGAATACAAATACAACTAAAAGACTTCTTGTTTCAATTAGTAAAACAACTTTCTTGCAAATACATAGCTGCAAGACAGAAAAATTCATCAGAACATGAAGACCCAAAAAGATCATCTGCAACATCATCAAATGCAGCCCATTCTAATAAACGCAAAATTTGTCAAGTACGACTTTGCCACAACAACAAAACAAATAATATATGTGAAGAATGTCAAAAGTATGTTTGCAGAAGATGTACACATACAAAATTTCCACTTTCATTTGCATAAAATGTACAAATAATAATGCATAAAATTTTTTCCAAGTAAAGTAATTTTTTTATTGTTAATATTTACTAATAACTTGTTAATAAACGAGTATTAAAAATTAATTTTTTGAACAAATTTCCTTATACATTAGTTATTCTTTCCTAATGCAGTCATTTTGAATGCTTTTGGGCAATATAGATTTTTTAATTTAACTTAATAGCTTAACTTGCTTTTGCATATACTCGAGGGAAAGATTGCTTAAGAATTATCTTATCATTGTAAGAAAAGATACATTTATTTTTGAAGTTGAAAGGCGGGGAAACTTTGAACAGTGAACGCCCTGATCTTTTTAAAGAAAGTCTGGGATGTAGATCGATCTATGGCACTAAAGGAAGATTAGAAGTTTTTACTTTAGATTTATTTTTTAAAAAAATGCATCGCTAAAGATGAAAACATACTTGGAATATTAAGTCAATTCTGCATGTTTAACAGACGCATCACTTATGCAAAAAAAGCTTTTTCTCTATTTCCCTGTATACACAGGATATGCACGAAAGATGGACCTGATTTTAAAAAATCCTATTATCGAAACTAGTGCACATATTACGTGATATATGAATGTAAAGAAAGAAAAAAAAACACCATGTTTTTTCCCACCCAATGATTAACAGGTGTCAAGCATTTTTAAGGTCCCTATGATTAAAACGTTAAATATGGCGACAGTGACAGAGAAAAGTTTTTTCGTATTACAGTATGCACGAGTTTTTCCCGTTATTTACGAGGCAACGTGTATTTAGAAATCACTACGGAAACGAGGCCCAAACCAACAAAAGCAGCAGTCGGTCAAGAAGCAATGGAAAAGGCGAGGCAGAGTCCACGGAAGTCTACGAGAGTTGCTGTCTGTGAACTTGGAATGCTTCAGGAAACGGTATGGAAAATTTTACGAAAAAGTTTTAATTTAACATTTGTAATTTCAAAAAAACTTGGTATACTTCTCTTTACATTCATATATCACTTATGTGATAAGTGCAGTAGTTTCGATAATATGATTTTTTAAAATCGTGACCCTCTTTTATGCTCACCCTGTTTTGGCAAAAATTGGGGACACTTTTTAAAATTGTTGTGCTTTTTCAAGTTTGTATGTTGTGCATGTTATGTTGCACAAAGTGTGAAGTATTTTATATCCTTTTAAAAAGAATTTAATACTGAGTTTAAAACAAAAAAAATTCAAATATTTGCAAAGCAAAAAAAGTTATCCTGCAATAACTATCGATATATATTAGACACTGATGATAGCAGTGAATTATCAGTGCTCAGTGGGGTAGCCTTTATTTTTTATTGCAGCTTCACATCGATGTTTCATTGAGCTGAAAATAATTTTAAGCTCTTCCTTTCTTATTATAGGATGCCAGGAATCCTCAATTAGTTTCTTTATTTCATCGGAACCTCATTCGGGCAAGAGTTTTTAAACGGTGCCACAAGTTTTCGATAGGATCGAGGTCAGAACTGTTCCCTGGCCAGGAAAACAACTCATAGATCTTAGAACGGTATCAGTCTTTCAATTACTTAACTGTGTGGAAAAGAGCAGAATTTTGCTGAAAAATTAATGAAGCATTGTTGGTAAATAGGTCCCTGATGGAAGGTAGAAGTTTGGGTTCTAGAATGGTGTCAATGTATTTTCTGACATTCAGTGTCTCATTGATGATATGAAGCCGAATGATACCATTTGCTGATATGCATGACAAAATCCTAAAACTATGTGAGTACTGCACAGTTGCCTAGATGTAGTCAGGATGTAGCATTTCTCCTATTTTTTCGTCTTTTACATTTTTTTGGCCATCGCTATCGAATAATGATATCTTGGTTTCATCGCTCTATATAACTTGTGACCAATTATCATTTGTCCAATTAATGTGTTTTTTGTGTCCACTGTAATCTGTTTTAGCGTTGCTGTAAATTTAGATAAGGCTTTTTTCGTGGAATTCTACCTCTTACATCTGCTTACATTACCCTCTAAGATCTGCTAATCTTCTGATTGTTTTTGAACTGATTAAAACACCAGCCTCATTCAAATCACTTCTGAAGCAGTTGATGACATTCTTCTATATTGGAGACATAGTACTTTTGTTCTTCTGTCATTAACAGATGTGGTGCACCTTTTTGGTCTTTTCCTGTTTTGTTTTTTGTTAAATTTGTCTCTTGACATCTTAAACAAAAATTTCAGTCTCCAGATGTAGACACTGAACCACCCACCTATCTTGCAATTTTAGCATCAAGACCATCGTATCGCACTCTTTTATTTGATGTCATTGCTTCTTGATTCAATATCATTGTTGTCCTGCCTAGGAAACAGTCCCGACCTCAATCCTATCGAAAATTTGTGGCACCGCTTGAAAACTCTTATCCGAATGAGGTACCCACGAAATAAAAAGGAACTAATTGAAAATAAATAACGAATAATCCTGTAATAACGAAGGAAGAGTTTAAAACTATTTTCAGCTCAATGAAACATCGATGTGAGGCTGTAACAAAAAATAAAGGCAACCCCACTAAGCACTCATCTCTGCTATCATCTGCATCTAATGTACATCGATAGTTACTGCAGCATAACCTTTTTTGATTTTCAAATATTTAAACTTTGCGTTTGGTATTAAATTCTCTTTAAAATGATATAAAATACTTCGTATTTTGTGCAATGCAATATTTTCTATAAGCATACAAACTTTGAAAAACATAACAATTTTAATAAGTGTCCAGAATTTTGGACACTACTGTATGTCTGTATCCACGAAGAAAACCTTATCTCTATTTACAACAGCGCTAAAAAAAGAAAATAAAGATGTGTGGGCAAAGGAACACGTTAATTGAACTAATAAATGATCAGTGGTCGCAACTATGAAACTATATTGGTCTAATTATGAAACTAAGATATCGTTATTCGGTTGTGATGGGCAAAAATATGTAAGACGTAGAATGGAAGAAAAGATACATCCAGATTGCATCCAGGCAACTGAGTACAAAACCCACTAAGTTTTATGATTTGGTAACGTCAACAGCTGATATTGATCATCTTCATGTCTACGATGGGACACTAATTGCCAGAAAATACATTCTTACTATTCTGGAACTCAAACTGTTACCTTCCTTCAGGGATCTCTTTCCCAACAATGCTTCATTTATTTTTCTTGGCAAGATTCTACTCCCTGACACACAGAAAAATTACAGAAAAACTGGTTTCGTAGGAAGAGCATCGAATTGTTGTCTTGGTCAAGAAACAGTCCTGACCTCAATCCTATCGAAAACTTGTGGCACCGTTTGAAAATTCTTGTCCGAACGAGGCGCCCATCAAATAAAAAGTAACTAATTGAGTGTATAATTGTTTCCTGGCATCATGAAACATCGATGGAAGAACTTAAAACTTTCTTAAGTTCAATGAAACATCAATGTGAAGCTGTAATAAAAAAATAAGGTAACCCTACAAAGGTAAACCCTAAAATAAGGTAAATAACCCTACAAAGGGCTGATAAATCAATATTATCATCGGTATCTAATGTATAGCGATAATAATTGTAGCTTAAAAGTTTTTGTATTACATATATTTGAATTTTGCTTTTTGTATTGAACTTAGTATTAAATTCTCTTTAAAATAATCTATACGAATTTGCATTTTGTGAAACGTAACGTTTTCTGTAAACATACAAATTTCAAAAAATTCCCAAAAGCAGCGTTTCTCAAACTGTGGGACGCACCTCCCTAGGGGGCGTGATAACTGTACGAGGAGGGGGCGAACATATTGAAAAGTCGAAAACAAAAGATTATTTTTAAAAATTATTAATTTACTGAAAGTTAACAAGAAAAAACATTTTAGCATAATAAAAAATGAAATACACATTTACATTGATATAATACACTTATACTCGTAAAATGTATCAGTACTGCTCGATGTATTTTATAATTAATTTAATAAGACTAAGTTTAGAACAAGTTTAATAATTACCAGTGACTCCCCATGGGCTTGCCATGTATAAAATTATATACAAAAATTAATACTTATCTTATAATTTGTACTGTTTATAATTAATCTCTTAACTGCTGATTAAAAGTTACGCAATTCGCTACCGAATGTCGTTTTCCACGTATGTGCTGGTATGTGAGGTATTGCGGGGGGAGAGGAAAGGAATAAAAATAAGCAAATCCTCTGAAATAAGTAAATCCTTCGCAAACAATTTGTCAAGATCCTTTCATTGCATTCCAAAACCTTCAAAATTATTTTACGGATAGCAGTGCACAGAAAAGATCGTACTGTGGAAAGGCGTACGTCCAAGTAATTAACGGTTTTGCTGAGCGAGGCTTTTATTTACGCCAGTGGTAAGAGGTTAAAGTCGTATTGTAACTTTAGCGTCCAAGTATAGTATTATTGAATTCAATATATTGTCATTGCGTTGCCGATAAAAATTATGATTGAATATTGGGTCGCATATATTGAAAATTTGAGAAGCACTACCCAAAAGCGTTCACAATTTTGGTCACCACTGTATTTATAAAAAGAAAAGCCCTCACGATATCTCCGGAACTATTAGACGTAGAACTTGAAATTTGCTAGGCATGTCCCGTTCATGGAGTAGAGATCCGCATCCGCTAAGAACGTATTTTACGGAAATCGACTCTGATGGGGGGCAGGGGAAGTTACTGAGGCGTACAGATAAAAAAAATTCCCGTTTTCAAACTACTAAACGCACGCACAACAATGAAATTTGGTACGCATGTTTCTATTGTTGAAGAATGTTATTGTATGTATGTTGTTGTTTTGTTTGTTCGAAGAATGGTCATCCCGAAATCGACTCTCAATAGAGTGGTTACGGGGCTTGTGATAAAAGAATATCCACTTTTGAAGTATTAAATTCCGACTTGAAATTTGGCAGTCATGTTTATTTTATTGAGTCGAGATCCACTCAAAATGGGTTTTTCAGAAATCTACTTTGGCAAAGGGGATTACCGGTGCATTAAAGATAATTCGCCGTCATTTTTGGAAATTCAAGTCCTGTAGTATTGTTGTGACTAATGCCACCTGCCTGACTAAGTCAGATCGAGGACCGCGAAATTCATCGCGGCTAAGGGCAAGAATTTTTACGCCTCTCGTTAGCCCCTTAGATTTGAGCACCATGCAGGTGACAGTACGATTTTTCTCGGTTACACCCCAATTCAGAGGGAGAAAACCCCGGGGTGGCCAGGGGCCTCCCACATCTCTTCCCCTTCCACCAACCACACGAGAGGACTTGTGGCTTGACGGTTATTTAAAGTACCCCCATGTCGCAAAGGCACTATACATTTACAAACATCCATGTCTTCTCCGGGATTCGAACTCAGTCCCTTCGCCACCGCAGTCAGTGTCGCTAACCACTATACCGGTAGGGCAACAAGTCCTGTATATTTTAAATAAATAGGTGAGGTTTTTAAGAATGTTTAGCCTCCAGCGAAGCGGGTGGGTAACGACTAGTGCATAACTTAGCGTGCACGTAGTATGCACGCATTCACAGTTTTTAGACTATTTTTTGTACAATTAAAAATTATGTTCGCCTATATAAAGTAGTTATAGAATAATTAATGCATAGAAATAAACTTTTTGTTTATAAGCATAAATATAATTTTTTTTGTTATTTTGTAATGAAACACTTAATACTCGTCCTTTCAAAACAGGTTTAATGCGCATCAATCCTTTAGCATGATGCGTTTTGAACGAGATCGAGATTCGAACACACGGCTTGAACGGGCAATCATCAGCTACAAACTTGATGCTAAGACCATGGAGCATTACTTTGGCATTATTTCTGTTGAGGGGGCTCGTTTACTACCCCTTACGTTGTCTTTCGAAGAAAGAGGATCTAGATCAGGTGTCATCCTCGTCACCTGACCTAGATACAAAATTACCCCTTCTGCAGCCAATAGACTCTATATTGCTTCTAGACTCTGTATGCCGTCCACGTCACTGGACCATGGTTCAAAATTACGTTGTCTGTCGCCAAAAGCCCTCGTGTAGCTGACCAGGGCGACGTTCACATTCCCTCCCTCGCTCCTCACAGCCGCAGATTTCTTTCTTGATTGAATATAATCCTATGAATATAGTACGTAAAATTTAATTAAGTATTTGTTGTTAATAATTTTTTTATTAATTAATGCTAATTATTTATTCAGTAATTTATTATTTACTGTTCCCCTCCCCTTGATAATCTTCAAAATAAAAAAAAAAAATGCTTTGCTGAGTATTGGGGTAAGATACGAGAATAGTAGACTTTCAACCTCCCCCCCCCGTTGAAAAATTCTTGTCTGTGCCACTGCTGAGTGATGAGGTAAGGAAAAGATGTAAAAAATTTATTATAACTAAATAAAAATAAAAAAAAATACGAAATATGTGTACTTGCCTACAGAACTAAAAAAAATAAAAAAAAAACTAGCACTTTAAAACCGCGTTTAAAGCAAAATGCAAGATATATACAAATAATAATAGCCACAAAAATAATATCAAACGATGCATTTATTATCAAACAATTCGATACATTAAAAATAAAGCATTCTTATCTAAAGTTAGTTTTCGTTGTTATAGTCCGTGGAAGACTTAGTCTGCGTACTATCAGCACATACATTATGAATATTTCCGTATACAATTACTGACGTCTAATCTTCAAGCCCCAAAATGTCTCGGCAATCCACCGGTCCATCCAGATCAAAAGGGTTGTAGGATTCATATTGCAAGCCTCCTAAAATCTATGCTAGGACTTGCATATACACTGGTGTGCAAAAATTAAGGACGAGACGGTTTTTTCGATATAACTTTCTACAAAAGCTTTCCAAATCAACACATTTAATACCGTAAGATCCCCAATACGTAAGGACATGTGTAATATATATGTAAGCAACACTTACTAAAAGAGAAATCAGGGGGATAAAAAGAAGCTTGATTGAAAAAGTAGCATGGAGCGCAATGCGACTGAAGGCCGAAAAATCCCGGTGATGGGTGCCCAGCAAGAAACATCCGGTCTTTAGTAGAGGATAGGATCTCCCCTGACTGCTAGGCAGGTTTCACAGCGTCTGCCCATGCTGAGAATGAGGGTGTCAATGAGTTGTTGAGGCATTGCTGCCCATTCGTCTTGCAGCGCCAATCGAAGCTCCCGAATCGTTACTGGTGGTAAGGTACGAGCTGACAAGCGTCTGCCTAGAAAATCTCATACATGCTCGATGGGATTGAGATCCGGAGATCGTGCCGGTCAATCCATAGTTCAATATCCTCACTCTCTAAGAGCTGTTCGGAAGCTACTGTGCGATGACATGGTGCATTGTCGTCCATGAAAAGGAACTGCAGACCCATAGCGCCTCTAAAAAGACGCACATATGGAAGAAGAATCTCGTTACAATAACGGGTCCCGTTGACTGAACCTGCGTCGAAGATGTGGAGGTCTGTACGACTACCAAGCACGATGCCTCCCCAAACGAGAACACCGCGACCTCCATACCTGTCCCTTTCAATGATGTTCTAGGGATGATTGCGGCTTCCCCGCTCTCTCCAGATGAGTATGCGATGAGAATTTCTACTCAAACTGAATCTGCTCTCATCTGTAAAGAGTACTCGTCCCCATTCATTGTCTCTCCAATTCCGGTGTTCCCGGCACCACAGAGAACGCCTTCACCGATGGGTAGGCGTTGAAGGTACACACCGTACAGGGCGTCGTGCAAACATACCACCACCGTGCAGTCTTCTGGCCACGGTAAAACGCGATATCGGTCGTCCAGTCACCTGTGTTGTGTGTCTAGCGATTTCTCCCGCTGTCTGCCGCCTGTTTCTTCTGGCCTGTAAGACAATGTACCGATCATCTGCGGGTGTGGTTCCTCGTGGACGACCACTACTGAACCCCCGGATAGCTGTTCCCGTAGTTTGAAATTGTCTCCAAAGTCGTGAAACGATGCTGTGAGCAATTCCGAACTCTGAAGCCACACTTGTCACACTGCTGCCTTCCTCCAACTTCCCAATGATTCGCCCTCGGGTAAAAGCATCCAGATGTCGTCTAACAGATGGATTATTCGCCATTTCTCGCTGAGGCAGCAACTCGGTGTGATTTTAACTGCTATACGGCGTGCAATCTCTTTTCCAGAAATACTGATCTTACACCGACAACATGCTTTATACTACTCAAACACTCCCCCATTTCGTCTACCTGCATATCTGCGCATGTGCTACCGTACATCACCTTACTTAATCTCCTGATTGGTCTTTCTGTCCGCTCTGCCTCTTCGTTCAGCTAATATGCTAATTTTTCGACTTCGTCCTTAATTTTTGCACACCAGTGAATATACGAGACTAGGATTTGCATATATATATGCTAGGCATATATATACGAGCGAGAGTTTTTTTTGGAACTAGTTTACATAGTTTGTTTGGTACTAGTTTACATAGATATCACACCACCACATTCCCCATGCCAGTGTTTCGGTGAATAGGCGAACGAACGATACCATATTCGTGGAGAGCATGTGAGCAGTTGCGTCACTTTGTGGGTTGCATCATTCGTGCGTGACGGCTTTGTGTAGTGAAGGCTTATTTGCGTCAGTGTTTGACGGCTTATTTGCTTTTGAGGTGGACAGATGGAGCCATGACTGCGCCGCACGGACAGGGGCACCAATGAAGAAAGGAAGATTCAATCTGAGTACCTTCTGTTCCTTACTCAAGTACTCTATCGATCTCTCCATAACGATCGTCATCGCATGCTGTTTGGTACTAGTTTATATAGATATCACACCGCCGCACACTATAAAGCAACACTAAGGCTATTGGTGACGGATTTCGTCCTTTTGAATCTCGGTCAATTGACCAGGACGACACCTGTGCATGCACCACCTCTCCTAACACCATACCAACTGGAGAACATTGAGCATTTACAGATTTAACGTGCATCGGACCCCTTCCACATGGCGGATCTTTACTGGCACCGAGACTCGAAGCCACGGCATTCCGGCCACGAGTTTGTGATAAATACTAGGCTACCGTGGCCACATTAACGTACCAGAAAATTATGGGCTATAATTTTTTTCTAAGCTTTTAAGGTTGTTTTCGAAGAATAGGACCCGAATTTTGAAATTTTTTTCAGATATAAAAGAAATGAAAAATTAATATGATATTACAGCACTATCCTTTAGAGAGCAGCATTTTTTTCATACTTCCCCTTTTTAACCGAGATGATTCATTTTTTTCTGGTATAAATGTGTTTCGTGTTTTTCTCCTATATCGAAATGTTAATAGGCCACGCCTTCACGTATTAAAACGAAAAAGAAAATATTCATAGAATATTTTGAAATTTTTAAAAACACTATATTGTTAAAAGAGGAATGAGTTAAGATATTGCAAATTTCCATGGAAATTGAAGCCTTTCTCTGTCTGAAAATGTTCTTCACGTTTAGTTCAAGCTCTCGTACTTTTACCAAAGACATTCTTAAGAGATATTTAAAATCTTGCTCCTCTTAGCATTTTGATAAGTACTTATTTTATTTTATTTAGATTATTTGTGCGCTACATCCAAAATATATTTGCATGTTTTGTTCCATAAATACCATTACACTTTCTTAATCTTTGTTGAGATGGAACATACACATAAAAAATACTCGTGTGACCTTCCCCAAAAGATTCTGGGCGCGCCTGTCGAAAGGCGTGTTTAAAAGGGGGTGTGCTTGATTTTTGAAGGCCTTCCGTCAATTCCGATGATGAATTTGATGGAGAGATAAAAACATGTAGAGATCGTGTCTGTGAACCTTTTTAAATAAAATAGTTGAAGCTGGAGCATTGGTAATAAGAAAGTTTGCAGATGTCAAGGCAAAATAGAGACTGCAATTGGTATTCTGGGCATAAGGCATGTTGTTTTGCAGAATTATAATGTGAGATGTTAAATCTAATAGAATATGGTGCATAACATAAGACAATGCGAGAATCAATTACAAGAGTCCCACTTAGGGCTTGGCTAAAGCTTGTTTTGAAGATAAAATCTGGTGTAAGCTTAATTAAACTAATATCTTAGCGGACATTTCTGTTATAAATAATTATTTATTATGGTTCAAATTTTTTTCGTAATTGTATTTCAAATGAAATAAAGAGATATCTTTGCTTATTAAAATTCTCTATCGAGTTTTTTTTAATCGTATTAATCGTTTCATAGGATATTTCTGTATTTATACCGAGTTTTTAGAAGAGTCATCAGAAATTTTGTTCCAAAATAACATTGTTCAAGAGAGAGTGCGTGAGATAAAAAAAACATGGAACACACTTAAAACTGACAATAGTAACATGAGTAGAAAAAGTAATATAAAATTTTTTTTAAGTCAATTCCTACTTAGACCAACAAAGAAAAATTTTATGTTAGCCACTTATATTATATTATTATTTATGTATTATTATTATATTATATATATTATATGATTATATATATGTGGCATGCAGCCAAAAGCAGTCTTCGCGCGCAGGCGCAGCTAAGTGAAACAAAAACTGAAACTAGGAGACTGTGAACTTTTAAGAGAGAAAAGCGAGAAGAGAGAACGAGAGAGGTGCGCGAGCAGGCGTTACCTTCTGCATATCATCGTCAAACTTATCTGTTAGAAAAACTAAAACTACCTTTTTAATTAATTTTTGTTTAATGTTAAATAAACCATAAGAAAGACAAAAGTCTTGGACCCCTTGTTGTCTCCCACAAATTATGGGGGCTCGGCCAGGATCGATAAAATTTTGATTTTGAACCAAAGTCTGGACAATGAACAAAAGCGTCCGTGAAGGAGAGCTCCGCCATTTTCGGAAACTTCGTTCAACCTGTGTAGAGGTTTGAACTCAGCATGAATACTCCGCCTGTGTAGAGGCCGGGATTGAAAAAAAATTTCGATTTTGATCAAAGTTTGGAACGTGAATAAAAGCCGTCCGTGGAGGAGACGCGCCGCCATTTTTCGACAAATATTCCGCCTGTGTAGAGGTTGGAACTGTTGAATAAAATAACCTGTGTAGAGGTGTATTTTTCAACGAACCATCGACAAATATTCCGCCTGTGTAGAGGTTGGAACCCATCGACGAAAATTCCGCCTGTGTAGAGGTTGGATCCACTCACAAACACCTGCGAAGAGGTGTCAATTCGAACAATTTCAACTATATTACCTGCGAAGAGGTGAGATCTGTGAAATCGAAGTTTTTCTTCATTGGATACATCGTACGTGCGAGCAACAAGGGAGCTAGAAAAAAAGGTAGGATCTTTCCATTTTTTCTAAAATGTATAAAAACGCTCTTAAAGAGAGGATCTCATAAGAGTTGTTGAGGATCTAGACGGTACTGTGGAGAGTACGGACACCATAGCTAACCTAAAGACTAAAATTGAGAACAGTAGTACATTTGAAAGTGATCCAGATTTCGTTAAAATTTTAATTCAAAACTGTATAGATGAGAGAGTATCGCGAAACGAAAGAGAGGTAACTTTAGAAAAACAGAAAATTGAGTTCGCGAAACTTCAGTTAGCAAAATTAGAAAAAGAAATCGAACTTCAAAGGGCTAAAAATAAAGCATTAAATTTAAATCCTGCAGCTAAAGTCGAAGATAAACAGTTCGAAACTAACATAGAAAATATGATAAACAGTATTAGAACTTTATCTCTTCCTGTTCCCACCAGATCTGAAAATTTTAATCTGTTCTTCCAATCATTAGAACGCGCATTTTTAACCAAGAAAATAAAAATGACGAATATAAATCTGAAATTTTAATAAATCTTCTGGGCGAAAGAGCTCATAACGTCTTACTGTATATTAAAGAAGAGGAATTAAATGACTATGAAAAACTAAAATCTATAGTACTCAGAGAATTCCAATTAACCCCTCGCGAGTGTTTAAACTCATTTAAAAATGCTGTAAAATCATCAGGCGAGACATACATCCAATTTGCTGCAAGATTGACGGCAAACTTCCAATATTATTGTTCGTTAAGAAAAGTTAATTCCTTTGAATCTCTATGTGATCTTATAATTTCTGATAAATTATTTGAAACTTTAAATAAGGAAACTGCAACTCATATTGGCATTCGAGAAGCAGAAGATTGGTTTAGGCCTATTGATTTAGCTAAAGAGTGTGATATATATACTTCATCTAGAAGCGGATCGCATAAAGAAACTCTTATTACTTATGGATATACCCAAGACCCCTTTAAAAATAGATCACGAAACTTTAAACCAGAGATTAAAGAGAACTATCCCCAATATCTTGAAAGAGAAAATAAAATTGCTTTATATGCGGTGATTCATCTCATTACGCAAGAGACTGTGAGAAGCGTTTTAAACCTAAAGAATCTAACGACCACATCCATAATAGAATAAACGTGAATACTTTGAAAGTCGAGAGCGAAAAACAAAACGATGAATTTGCTCATCTTCAATATGTAAACATTTTTGTGGAAAATCAGCCCGTAACAGCCTTGATCGATTCAGGTTGCCAGATCCCAGTTTTAAATTCCTCACTAAATAGAGTGCACAAACCTTCCGAAGAGATCATAACATTAAGTTCATGTTTTGGCGAACAGCGTATGGTAGAAGTTAAACCGATAAATCTTTCTCTTAATCAACACTCTTCCGGTCTAAGTGTTCGAACGGCAATATCACCGACCTTGACCGAAGAAATTATTATACATCCCAGTGTATATTCTGAAATAAAAAAACTAGGCCACGCAAAGAGCGATGTTTTATTGAATGAAAGTGAATCCTCTTTAGGTGCTCATGCTTATGCTTATCCTAATGTTGTTTCTGTTTCAAATGTGATAGAAAACTCTAGTTATGATTTGCCATATGTTAAAAACTTTAATACTAGAAATGATTTGAGTTCTCTAGTTAAGAATTATAAATGCAATAACATTAAGAGTACTAAGTTAAAAATGTGTATTAAATTGAAAAATGATATTCCTGTGTGTCAGAGAACCAGACGTTTATCTTGTTCTGATAACCCTTCACCTATGGAACGTAATTATCGACGGTTTGTGTTGCTCCGAAAAATCTTTGAGCCCTGGCAGTGGAAACGAAGGAAAAAGAGAAATCGTTTTGAACAGACGTCCAGAACTCTACAGAGGAAAATATCGATGCGTTCAACTAAAGATCAACTTGTTAAAAAAGACGTTCTTATGCCTGTGAAACACAATGTTTTCCTGTGGAACCTTCCGGATGTCGAAGAGGTGCCTTCACATGATGGAGAAACTGTCTAGTTCAGCAGAATTATGATATGTTAAATCTTTGTGTATTTGTCGTATAGTCCTTGTCTGTTCCGTCTTTTTTTTTGTATGTTTCAGATTCTCTGGTCTCCATGGACGTACCGCTGCGGACAGCGTACAGTCAGGCTGGCCGTTGTGGCATGCAGCCAAAAGCAGTCTTCGCGCGCAGGCGCAGCTAAGTGAAACAAAAACTGAAACTAGGAGACTGTGAACTTTTAAGAGAGAAAAGCGAGAAGAGAGAGAACGAGAGAGGTGCGCGAGCAGGCGTTACCTTCTGCATATCATCGTCAAACTTATCTGTTAGAAAAACTAAAACTACCTTTTTAATTAATTTTTGTTTAATGTTAAATAAACCATAAGAAAGACAAAAGTCTTGGACCCCTTGTTGTCTCCCACATATATATTATATTATATTATATATATTATATTATATATTATATTATATATATTATATATTATATTACATTATATATATCATATTATTTATATTATGTGATTATTATATATAATAATAATTATTATTAAATCATACTATATGAATATTATATATAATTACTATTATATTAGAAGATTATTATTATAAACAGTATAATATCATTAGTACATGTAACTTTTTATTATAATATATTGCTATTCATTATTTATTGATTGATCTTGGTTATTCTAAATCTCTTCCTATATTCTTCTTTTTAAATATAATTCAATGTATTTCAAAACAATTTTTTTAAATTATCTTCCTGACGATTAGATACCGCCAGGCCACCTTCTTGGATTCCATTCCAGCGACAACAAGCGCTCCTTGGCGTGATTCCTTTATCCCGCCAAGCAGTGTTTGGCGCCTTGTTCCGTAATATCAAACTAGCATCGGTAGACGGACGTCGTAATTTGAACCACGATAAAGTGACGAAAATGACACCTGATTCGGCAGAACTTTCCCTACACTTCTGCATCCTGTCAACATGAGGATTTTAAGCCTCAACAAGTCTCCGCAATAGCCAGGTAGAAAGACGTTGTGAACGCTTTCTTCCAAGTCGTCATAGATACGAATTCTGATGCCACTGGGGACCCTCCGTGTTGAGAGGATGATGCGATTTAAATCTATCAAGGTTCAAAGTCCTTACGTTGTCATGATGTGGAAGTCGTCCACCCACGTCACTTGACTGAGATTCAAAATAACACGGTTCGTCACCAATAGCCTTCGTGTAACTTTTGAGTTCAACGTAAATAATCGGTTGAGCTTCAGCAGATTTAACGAGCATCAGTCTCTTTCCGGGGGGAGAGTAGTGGCACCAGGACTCAAACCAGAGACCCAACAATAAAACGCTGGTAACGAGTTCGTGAAAATGACCAATAAACTAACAAGAGCACTTTGGTGTCTCAAAACAATTATGCGAAAATATATATTACAGCGTCGCGGCCCATCGACCACATGAGTGGAAGGGTTCGAGTAAAGATCAGCCAATTTTCAATCTAAACAATTTTATTGCCTATATCACTTAATAGACGCAATCGACTAAGAATCCACTTAAATCACTAAACACAAGGAGCATTTAAACTTATTAAATTAATTGTAACAGAAGTAATAGCACTTCTCTATTATCCTGAGCGATCTTGCTTCAACACTTTATTAATTGTTATTTCTTGAATTTACTATACGACCACGGTTGCTAAGGCTATGCTTTCTTATATCTCAATTTTCAATCATCTTCCCATCTATTCCATTATCAGTTCTGAAATAGAAGATCTTATTTACATAAAACCAAGTCCTCTCGGAAAGCGATTTTCAACTGAAATCACAGTTAACAAGTAATGTAAAAAAATTTTTTTTTCGTCAATTTCTACTTAGATCAAAAAGAAAATTTTTATTTTAGCTACTTTTTATTAAATAGTTACAATTAATATAAATATGTATATACATAAGACAAAATCACAGCATTAAGTGGTAATTTGTATTGATTATCATTAAAGTATCGTATTGTCATCCAAAACAATCGCGTATATAAAACTTCAGTTCAACTGAATGTTTTAAAACGCGAGAAAAAAATCTTTCAGACCCAAGTCACTAAAAATGAAACCAACGTGGTCGTATCTGTAATTATTTAAATAATTAGTTCAGTCAATTAATTATAATCAAATTATTGTATTTTTACCTAAAACAATAGTATATAGAAAATTTCAGCTCAAATGAGCGCTTTAAAATGTTAGAAAAAAAGCCTTATCAAGTTTTGACACAAGTCGCCAAATGGCTCATTAAGTCGCCAAAAATGATGCCAATGTGGCTGTATTTGTAATTCTTTGAATAATTAGTTTTAATCAATTAATGTTTATTAATTATAATTAAATTACTGTATTGTCATCCAAAATAATCGTGTACATAAATTTTCGGCTCAATTGAGCGCATTAAAATGTATTTCATGAACGATTGAAAATTCCACCAATATAAATATATAGAGAGTGTGAGCTAATAGTGTAGGAATTGAAAAAGACTTGCAGAACTACTCCATTAACCCCTTAATGCGGTAAATTTTTTGCTTAAAATGTTCCAAAAAAGGGCTCATTTTTTACTGCATATATAACTGAGAGTAATACTTATCAGAATGCGAAAATAAAAGAATTTTATTTTTATTTTATAATTTAGAGTTTTCGAACTATTTTTTGTCTTTTAATTGTTGGACACAAAAAAAAAAAATGTTTTCTTTTTTATAAGTCCCCTAAATGTTTTTTTTTTTTTATGCGATTTTTATAAGTACACTCTAAATTCTATGAAAAAAAGTTTCACACAGTAGAGCCTGTTTTCGTGCGGTCCTTTTTTATGCGATTTTATTTTTGTGCAATTTGTTTTGTGCGATTTTTTTAGAGCGATCTTTTTTATACAGTATATGAATTTCAATGGCTTTGCCACCGCTGTAATGTTTTCTATCATACTTCAAGACGCTCTTTTCATTTGCTGTAAAAAATCTCTCCATAATGCATGTTCAATTGCTTTCCCTCAACACGCTAGCAGCACGAGCTTCATTGAGGACGAAACTTCCAATAACAGTGACATTATCAATAATTTGATAGATTATGTACAAGAAGAGTACAAGATTCTTTGAGAGCGGATAAAATATATGCGGGATATAGCTTTCTAACAAATCGGAAAAGCAATCTTTTAAATTAGATACCAATTCCGAAAGGAGTTAAAAATTCCAAAAGATCATTGATCATGCATATCTGATTACAATGGTGTTTATACAAGCAAATGACCGTCATAGCAAAAATTTTTTTACTTGCTTTGAAGGTACCAGAAAATAAATCAATTGAAATTGCATCTTCAAGTGAAGAAAGCGATTTTTTGAGCTAATTCATGGCAGAAAGATGTGCGCTTTGGATTACGACGAGTAGAAGCGAATTTTGTATGCGCATTTGAAAACTTTTCCATGTATACAATGAGAAATTAAAAGATTTAAAATGTTTCCATGTGTAATTTAGTTATTTATTTTGTTTGTAAGTACTTTCTCATAATTCTCTCCATCGAATGAAAAAATTTCTGTTGTCTGTCGACAAAGTTGTTTGTTACATGTAAGTACAGTGGGATCTCTAAATAACGAAATCGTTAAATCCCGGAAAAAAGTTCGTTATAGGGAAAATTCGTTATATAGAGTTTCATCTTTCAATATACATTATAAATCACTCAAAACAAATTTTACATTCATAAACACTATATATTTAAAGTAATTATTCACATCTTTTTAAAAATTAATATGTATTTGTTTTATGTATCGTAAACATCACAAAAAAAGAAAGAAAAATGCAAGGAAAACAAGAAAAAGCAGTGTCGAATGTGTCACTGTATTTTCAATATTAAGAAAATAATTGTACCGTAAAATCCGGCGTATAACGCACACTTTTAGCACAAAAGAATAAAATCGAAATTTACGGGTACGTGTTATGCGCCGGGTGTGAAAAATGATGGTTTAAAAAATTAAAAAAAAAGAGACGAGGATAAGAAAAATTAGTAGATCGAATACTGTTTATTCGAAAGAAATGACATACTTAAAGGATTCTGATTCTAAAAGTGTACTATTTTTTTCGAAATCCTGGGATAATACCCGGAATATATGGCTTAAAAACATACCAGCTTTGTAAGCGCACACTTCTTGTTATTTCGTAAAAAAAAAAGGGGTGCTTGTTATACGGCGAATATACCTAAAAATTATGGGTGCGCGTTATACGCCAGTGCGCACTCTACGCCGGATTTTACGGTATATTAAAATTAATGAATTTTAAGGACATTTTCTAATTTAAAGCATGCAAGTAATATTAAACATACATTATTTTATAATTAGAACACGGGGACATGAGACAACCTCACTGAATGTTAAAGGGAAATATCGAAGATGTTTCTAGTGAACTGGACAATGGGGGTTAAAGGTTGCACTTCTTCGATGAAACGTTGAGAACTCTACTGCTCTCGGCGAGTTAGGATTTAATAAAACCAGTTCAAGATTTATGACCACCATAAAATGTGTTAAAGAGAAAATAACTGTTGCCCAGCCAGTTTAGTGGTTATGGCCATTTGCTTGTAACCAAGTGGGTTTGGGTTCGAAGCCTGAGTAAGACATGGTTGCATCTTCTCCGGTCTTTCCCCTGTAATGGATTCCCGTCTCGAAAGGAAAGCAGCGCATAAGTTTTATTGTACATCTTAAAAAAGTTTCTCTCAAAGAATTTCATGTTCGTACCTCTTTTTCAAAAGGTCACGGAATTTGTGTGTGTGTGCATATATACTCGTATATACACACACAATTTGAAGCATGACATACTTAGTCCTACATTATAATAGAGGCAGAGATAATATCCGCGCGTTTTTAAATTATCGTTCAATTTACTTTCTTCTCTGAAGCAACAAATTACTCATCGCCTTGCCAATCCTTGTTGATCGAATAGTATGAAGAATCTAAATTCCTGCCTTCAATGGAAAATTCCCGACTTCACCCCAAGAAAATCCCGGATGAAAAGTATCTCAGCACCATGGACAAACTGTGCATCTCTTAAAAACACTAATACTAATAATCACGCTATAAGAATTAAAAATATATACAAATAAAAGACAGAAAGAAGAAAATATCAGTGTCCGTACAGTGTATGAGAAATAGGTTGTAGCCAGCTTTCTGAATTGTGGCCAGTCAAGGAATATTTATGAACACACACACACACTGTGTCTATATTACGAGTATATCTCAGGAAATGTCTGCGCGCATATGGGTTAATGGGAACCCTCAATCCCGTATCTGGCAAAAGTCTATTAGATGAAATGGCGAAGTTGGAATATCATGCTGAAGGTGTACTGCATGGCTATTGGACGAGCGGCGGCGGGTCATTGGGCGGGGCTTCTAGGCATGGAAATTAATTTCTGAGATGCTTTTGGAGAATGGAGTCTACCCTCCCCCCCACACACAGCGAGGAGAGAGTCTTCATATTGGCTGTTGAGAAGTGAGGATAATGGCTTATAAATGGCTGCCCGGGGGTGAGAATGGTGTGTTGTGACGAAATGTCCAGAATGGGTGAAAAAGTTTTTAGAAGCATCTATATTATAAGTCAGTATACTTGTATGTTTCTTGCATCAGTGGTCGTGGTAGCCTATCGGTCACGGTTACGGACTCGTAACTGGTGTGTCGCGAGTTCGAGCCTGATGCCACAAAAGATCTGCCGTGTAGAGGATGTTAAATATGTTGAGGCTCGAAATTTATCTATTGGCGTGGTCTGGATGCCAGAAGAGTGAGGGTCATCTCTCAGGGGTCGTCTTTGTCACATGGCCATGGTTAAAAAATGACGAGGTCCGCCATCAAAAGCCCTCGAGTAGCTGAACAGTGCGACGTTAATATTCATTCACTCACTCGCGTGACGTTAGTATTTTCTGACACACTCTCTGAGCATTAATAGATATTTAAAGTACCCCAGGCTCTTTGTACGAGGGATCTTTAGTGGCAATAGGACTCGAACGTGAGGGCGTGAAGACCACTTTGCCATCGCAGACTTTTCTATTCTTATTTTTATACAAGAAGTTTTGGGTTCACAAGGGTGGTCTGAAAAGTTTCCGACCTCAACGTGAAGAGGGCAGAACTTATCAATAAAAGCTAGTGAATTTCGTTGCTCATCTGTTGACAGTTACTCACTAAAGTTTCAGCCATTTTGGACGCGCAGTTTGTGAAGGATCTGTATGGCACGTTATCACAATTACTCTTAGGCGTCTTCGGGGATTGTGAATTCGCGTATATTTCCATCCAGCTCTAAAAGAAGAAACCGGGATATGCAAATTAGTCAAAGTATTTAAGGAGAGTGTTGTAAGTTAATAGTAGGCTATTACGCCAAGAGATAGGTTAACGGTGTTCTAAAAAGATTCAAGTTGATTGTGCGATTAGCGTCTCGCTGATCATTAAGTAGTAATCTACAATTGGAGAGTTTGATACGCCTGGAAAGTGAGGTAGTATAAGGAAGTTGAGATTTAAATCTAGATTATCGGATCATAAGAGTAAATATATAATAAAGTTAGTGGTAATTTAATGAATGCTAGTAATTCAAATTTCGTGTATCTCTCGATCCTCTTATTCCGGTAATCCCGTTCGATATTGAGTTTAATAGTTGATTAGTATCATATTTCGTGATTTAATTTAATAGTAAGGATCAATCACATTGACGTAGACATATTGATTAATGTTTGTAATTAGAAGGTTGATAATTGATTCAAGTGAATACATATAATTTGTTATTGTAAAAATGTCGTCTGGTCGTTCTTTGCCTCAAATCAATCTTGGTGTCCAGGGGGGAATCCAGGGGGATTCTCACAAGTTGTTATGTAACAGTCGTTTGAGTGAGTTGATATGAGTGTTTTAGTGAAAATGGACAAAATTGAATCTCGAGCTGTCATTAAATATTTGTTTTTGAAAGGCAATACGCCTACGCAAATCAAAGATGAGTTGGATTCTGTGTAAGACTGTGTTGGATTCTGTGTAAGACTGTGTAAGACTGTGTTGGATTCTGTGTAAGACTGTGTTGGATTCTGTGTAAGACTGTACACCATCATTTACCACAGTGAAAATTTGGGTATCTGAATTTAAACGTGGCAGTAAGAGCTTGGGAGACGATGAACGTTCGAGACATTCCGACAAAAGCATCGCCAAAGTTCACGAAATGATGCTAGACGATAGCCAATTTAAAGAGAGAGAGATAGCAGAGGTTATGAACATGTCAAAAGTACGTTTTCGTCACATATTAAATCAACATTTAGGCATGAGAAAGCTGTCCGCGCGTTAGGTGCCGCGTGTGCTCACATTAGACCAAAAACGTGTTCGAATGAACATTTCCAACGCTCTGTAAACGCAGTTTAGGCGCAATAAATCCGAGTTTTGGCACCGATTAATTACTGCAGATAAAACTTGGATACACCATTATACGCCTGAAACAAAACTACAGTCCAAACAGTGGACTACAAAGGAGGAACCGGCTCCAAAAAAAGTAAAACTCTTTTTTTCGGCTGGAAAAGTGATGGAAACTGTATTTTTTGGGATATTCATGGAGTTATTTTAATCGATTATCTTCAAACAGGAAAAACCATTACAGGAGCATACTATACGCATCATTACTTGACAAGCTGAAGCAGAACTTGCGGAAAAACGGCCACATTTGCAGAAAAAGAAAATCTTGTTTCACCAAGACAACTCACCACCTCACACCTCAGAGATTGCCATGGTGAAAATCCACGAATTATGATTTGAACTGTCTGACCATCCATCTTACTCACCAGATCTAGCCCCAAGCAACTTCTTTTTGTTCTCTCATCTAAAAATTGCACTGGGGGGACAGACAGTTTCATTAAATGAAGAGGCAAACTCCTTCGTGAGCAAATATTTTGCAGAGAAAAACGCAGAGTACTATTAGGTTGGGGAAAAAGAAATCTATTATTTTTTCGGTAGATGGCTGTAGTATCGATATCTCGTGAAGTATCGGTCAAACAATTTCAAATTTATGCTCATTGTCAAGGTGAGATTTCATACTACAAAAATATTTTGCTGTTTTTTGTTTGGTCCATTCAATTGTGAGTTACAGTGAATTGTGAGTTAAAAATAGATGCCAACAAAGAGAAAATTCGGTTAATTTTATAGTTTTTCTTTGATAAAGGCAAAAATGCAAGCCAGACGGCTGAAATTATGAATGGTGTTTATGGTGTCGATACTGTAACAGCTAATTACGTGCAATTTTGTTTTCGTCGATTCCGTTCAGGCATTTTTAATGTTAAAGATGCACCTCACACAGGCAGGCTCGTCGTCGAAAATGTCTTTAAAATCACAGAAATAATCAAAGTTAACCGGCATGTTAGTAATCGCAGCATCACCTAGGAGCTAAGGATCGACCATAAAACAGTTTTGAACCATTTGCGCAAAGTTGGATTAAAAAAGAAGCTGATGTTTGGATGCCACACCAGTTAACACCAAAAAACATGATGAATCGAATTTCCATCTGCGAAGCCTTGGACAAACGGAATGAAATCAATCCATTTCCTGAGTGGATGGTGATTGAGGGAAATGAGTTACATACGACAATATTGTACGAAAACGATCGTGTTCAAAGCGTGGTGAAGCAGTTCAAACGGTAACCAAACCAGGACTTACGGACAGGAAGGTTCTACTGTGTATTTGGTGGGACTGGAAAGGAATCATTTATTATGAGTGGCTTCCGCATGGCTAAACATTAAATTCAGATATCTACTGTCAACAACTGGACCGTTTGAAGCTAGTGACTGACCAGAAACGGCCAGAATTGGGCAACAGAAGAGGTGTTGTATTCCATCAGGACAACACCAGGGCACACTCTTCTGTAGTGACTCGCCAGAAACTCTGGGAGCTTGCTTGATTGGGAAGTATTAATGCATCCACCATATAGTCCGGACCTGGCACCAAACAATTACTACCTTTTTCTCGCATTGCAAAACTTCCAGAGTGATAAGAAATTGGGATGAAGAGAAGATTGTGAAAATCGATTACTAGATTTTTCGCCAATAAAGGCCAAGACTTCTATGAAAGACGCAATATGAAGCTATCTTTAAAAGGTCAACAAAACGGTATATATTTGACCCAAATTGAACAATCCGAAACATGTTAAATAACGTTTTGGATTTCATGCAAAAATAATGGATTTCTTTTTACCCAGAAGGGTTTCTGAGATGGGAGCGTCGCTGTGAGAAGTTTGTAGAGTTACAAGGAGACTTTGTTGAAAAATAAAAAAAAAATATTCAGAAAAAAAAGTCTTGTATCTTTGTTAGGTGGGAAACTTTTCACACCACCCTCGTATAAGGAGAAATAAAGCTCTTAATTTTTAAAATTTAAATTAAATTGAAAAGAAAATTTTTAAAAAAGTGTATTTTTTTTCAAATGCGGTAGTGAGTGTATATTAACGTTGCATTATTTAGCTAATCGAGGACTTTTGGCGACGGATCTCCTCATTTTGAACCATGGTCAAGTGACGAGGAGGACACCTGAGCTGGCACCCCCTCTCGCAACTTCCACACCACACCAATGGAAGGACGTTTGAGTCTCGACAGATTTAACGTGCTCAGGTGTTGTTCACGTCACTTGACCATGGTTCGAAATTTCGTGGCCCGTCGCCAAAAGCCCTCGTATAGCTGAACAGGGCGACGTTCATATTCACTCAATCACTCACCCTCAATTTCGTGTCAAGCGAGTAATTTTACGAAATATAAATTAGATGAATTAAAAATATTTATATTAGATTACATAAATAGAATAGAAAATATATACTTTGCGTGTTTTCAATTTTAACCGACGTATAAAATATCTTTTTCTTGTGTTATTATAACTTGAATAACATTCCTAAAAGCGATTTCAGCATCAAAAATTAGAATCGAAAGCATATATTTTTCAATTTGATTATTCTTTGTATGAATATATTAGCGAAAAACCACACAATACACATATATGATAAATTTGCAGCCTTTAAAACTCATTCCTTTCCGAAAATTCAACCGTTCCCATTTTTAATTTAGAAAACGAATTCGAATCTCACGGGGAGTATAAAGAGTGATAAATCGACTTCCAAACAGCTTATGTCGATTACCAAAATAAAATGTTTAATTCCGATAAAAAAATGAAGAACGAAACGCAATTACATGTCCCCAAATATATAAATGCTTGAATATTTTCGCATTCTGTCATAACACTCGATCCCGCACGTTTTTTTTTCTTTTTCTACTTAAGGAAAAGGACCTGTCAACTGGTGACGCATGCGCAGTGGGCTTCCTACTCTGAGCCAATCCCTTTCAAAATGATACTCGATTCCGCTCAGTGAAGTCGGATTTTTGAACGTGCTTCCCGAGAACCAAAACAGCCGGGATATATCCAGATCGTGTTGGTGTTGCAAATTCTGGTAAATACCTTTTTATTGTTTAGAATTAATGTTTTGCTTTGGAGTTAATTGTTTTTTTGCAGACGTTTTTAGGGAACTTTTATTTAAGGTATTACCCTAAAATCATGATTTTTTAACAAAATTGACATTATTTTATTGGTCATCTTATTAGCTTTATAAAAATACCAAGTTTTTTATTTTCCACTCAGTGGAACAAAAACATACAAGTGTTTTAGTAAAAGCAGATGCCATAACTTTACATAAGATGTCAAACTTTAAAATGCGTTTTACTCGAAATGTGTTTTTTTCGAAAAGTTCAAACGGGGACAGCGATGGCTCAAAAAGTTTTTAAAATAATTTTCTGAAATTTTGTGTGTATGTTCTGTATAACAGCAGAAGTGTTTTTTAATCCTCAGATTTATCAACCACTGTTTTATTACGAAATTTACAGTTCTTTATATGAATATAATCACTGTTTTTTTTTAAAGCAATTTCATATAATCACTAAGATAAAGTGCTCTAGTTTTTGTAAAAATTAAAATATCTCTGATCCTGAACATCATTTCTAAAAGGAATAGCAAAGTAATACATCAAAACTGAAACATTGAGGATTATTTCATTTACTATTTGTACAGAGCGGGTCCCGTTTATGTAATTTTTGTCAATTTTTGCTCATTTTTTCCCATTTTAGTAGTAATAGTTTATTTTTGTCTTCTTAATTTTATCCTTTTTTTTCTTAAAATGTACTAAATAAATCTAAAAACCGCTAACAAATCTCCATATCTCCATTCTTTTAAAAAAGTTGTCGCAAGTAGTCTTATCTTAAACATGTTACTTTTTGTTTATTAGAAGAATTTGATGTTAGCAAAACAAAAATCTAAACACAGTGTTTGGAATTCGGAAATCCGAATTTTTTTCATTCCAAAATTGAAATATTATGAAATTATGAATAATTAGTACATAATATAACGTTTCTTAAGTTTTTCATTCGATCTTACGAATTGTAAACAAGAATTGTTTTTGTTTTCAAAGACTTCAAAAAGTAATTGCACACTATTTATTTTTTTTAAAAGTGCCATAAAAGATGGTTTACAATAGATGCCTTCAATGAAACTTTTTAACACAAAGTTTGGAAAATCTCTGTAAATGATAATACAAAATATGTATGTGAATTTTAAACAATTCTCAATATTTTTTCAAAGAAAAGTTTCAGTAATTTTGTAAACAATATTATATTGTGTGGGAATATTCTTTGCAAATTTATTTGCCTTCATATTTTTTCATAATTTTTTTGATTCAGTGACGTAACGTACACCCCCGTAACCCCCTCATTACGAGAATTGGGGGGGTATTAAAGGGGGGCTCACAAAATAACTTTGTAGGTGGGCTCTAATATTCTACATTTAGCCACTGCTTTGATTTTCAATTTTTTTTTAAAAGTTTATGGAATTTGAAAAAGGAGTTTAGCTTTATCAAATGCTAAACACAAGGTTCCAAGATTTAAAAAAATATAATCAATGTTCTAATGCAATTTCTAATAATTTATGTGTAGTAAACTTTTAAATTCTGTATTACAATGGATAGCCCAATATTGAATATGCTTATAGGTTTAACTAGATATAAATTAAGTTTGACTCTATGAAATTGCTAATTATATTAAATTTTAAAAATTTCCTGTAACAATTATTTTTTAAAGTTAAACAGCAATAAATTGTATTCATTACAATTATTACGTAGTTACCACATGCATGTTTGAAACAAATTAATTTTGAGTTGCGAGATTGAAATAAATGTTTGTATGATTATAATTACGAGTACGAGCAATGATATATTTCTCACTGATTTCTTTATTTTCTACATTCAGATATTAGTTTCATTTCCGTTAAAATCCAAATTTCTGTTTCTGGATTTGTATGATATCAAATCGAGTATTAAATGCGACCTTTAAAAATCTTTATGAATTCTATATTTATATTCGATTAATTTATTTTAGAGATTTAACATCCAATCCGGATGGCCATAATTGTATGCATTTTTAAAACAAGGTTTGTTTCGTCAGAAGAGAGAAAATTTCTAAATCTTTGCCCATCTTGGAAACTTATTGAATTTTTAAAGTAAAAATGTGTTTTATGATTTTTTTGTCACGAAATTAAAGAAACAAAACCCCTCATTATATTAATATATTTTTTTCAGTGTTCGGTAAAATCCTGGTCTTGTTCACTTTTAAAAAATGGGGCCAAATACGTCAACAGTTCATTTTTCTGTATTGGGTTTCTGTCTAATATGGCAAAAATTCGTTCAGTTCGAGATACATTAAATAAAGGAATACACTAAAATTGAATCCAACCAATGCGATATCAGATTCTGATTTCCTGGGTGCATAAAATGAACTCTATTCGTTATACAATACTCATTTAAGTTAATCAACTTTTTAATTTAAAAGGTATTCAACATTTTGTTGAGTTTACCGTAACGTAAAGCAGATTTTTAATTTTATGGAATAGAAATTGAATGTAATGTTTTGAAGATTATGTACGCCGTAACTTTATAACGCGTCATTTTGTGAAGGTCGTGGTTACGATTGCTAACTCATTGTTGGTGTTGAAGGGGGGTACCATCTCAGGTGTTGACTTCATCACTTAACCAGGGTTCAAAATTACGAGGTCCGTCACCAAAAGCTCTTGTGTAGCTGAATAGGGTGACGTCATTATTCACTCACTCACTCACTACTATTGAGTTGTTGTTTCGAGGCCTGGTGTCACTTTCGTGTAGAGCGGCTGATGCACAATAAATTTGTTGAGCCTCTCTTTGGCGTGGTGTGGAAATTTGTAGAGTGGAGTGCTACCTCAGGTCTCGTAATTCTGAAGCTCGGACAAATGCCGAGCACGATACCCATCTTGGTCATCTATAGCTCTCGTGTTGAGTCTCGTGACAAGCTGTTGACCTTGGTAGGGGTGTTCATTCGATCCACCGACTTACCGGTCCGCGGCTACGCCATACATGCCTTGGACGACTGAAAAGAAAGGAATCCCTATTCAGAGCTGTCCTTAAGGGCTTTTTATTCCTGTCTTTTGTTGTTTGCGGCTTTCAGAAGGCGGCGCCGCTGACTATAAAGGGCGATGTTAAAAAACATATCAGTCACTCTGTATCTAAAAATGCAATTTTGAGAGTTGGGACTCTTAATTTACAACTTAATTTAGTGTACAAATTCATCAATATAGGGTGAACCTGAAGTT
Source organism: Trichonephila clavipes (assembly GCA_019973935.1). Lineage (NCBI taxonomy): Eukaryota > Metazoa > Arthropoda > Arachnida > Araneae > Nephilidae > Trichonephila > Trichonephila clavipes. The sequence continues at coordinate 547,918 of BMAU01004929.1, read as the reverse complement.
TTACCTTGTTTATAAAAATTGATGACAAAGTAATCGTTTAATATAACAATGTAACTTTTGTATCACTGAATACGTCGGTTTTGGCAGTTTTTTTAAATGCAAATAGGACGGGAGTGCTTCTTCGAGAGGCTTGGGGGAGCATTTGTTAGAAAGACATAATTTTCGTCCAAAATGGCATCCTTTCAAAGGAAAGTCTAGTGTGAGCTTTGGATGAATTCAGTCATTAATGTTCAGCGTAAATTTCGATATAGTTATGAACATCCCGATGCAAAATAAAGCGATGACATGAACCGTTTAAGGAAACATGAACATATCAGTTAAGGAACACTTGGAAGGAAATGGAGTTAGACATTTTTTCCGAGTTACTAAGAGTGCACATGCTACAATTTGCTGAGGTAAATCGTCTAAAAAAATTCATAGTAGTACATATTCAGACAAATATATCTATCTATAATAGTTTGAAGGGCAAGACTTTTGGTTCACCCTGTATTTGGGTTTTTAATTGCTTGACTATTTCTCATCACGTACTTTTTCATTTATCATATTTTTTCAGTTGTATAAATTTGTTAAGTAATTTAGCTTGGGTTATTTTATAGTAATAGTTAAACTCCTCAATGGATTTATTACTACTCAATTTTAAATAATAAAAATAAGTGCATTCAGTTTCATTCAAATAAACAATTTTAAACCTGTAAAGGCACGAACGCTTACGGAAGGGAGAATTTTTGATTTAAATTCTATGAAATTTTTATTATTCGAATGAATTCTTATTTTTTTTGGAACTCCTACCTATCTTTATAATGGTGTATTTTTGTTTATATTAAGTTCTATTTTAGGCAAAATAAAGTCGTTTATTTTCTCCAGTTTAAGTTTTAGCAGATTATTTCAAACTTAACTTCTTGTTTGATTGAAACTGCCCTTCCCCAGCGAAAGGTTTAAGCAAAACTGCGTGTTCCAGTCCTGATGCCACTCAATATTTGTCATGCTAGGAAAGGAAGCTAAAATTATAATTTGGATAATATTAATCTCGAGGAAAATATTTGGTAGACACTTTCTACTGTAGGTTTATCTAGAATCTCAATTCGTATCCCTTTTTGCTTTGTGTATGTATATATGTAATCTTTCGAAAGAAGCATGGAAATTTTGGGGAAAACAGATGTCTTCATGAATTAATTGAACATATCGGTGACCCAGTGGTCAAGGTATAGGATCAGGACAGGCATGCCCTGAGTTCGAGCCCAATACCACTAAAGACCCGCCGTGTAGGGGCAACTATGCACGTTAAATCTGTCGAGAGCTGAAACGTCCTCCCGTTGGTGTGGTGTGGTATTTGGGAGAGGGGTGTCAGCTCAGGTGTCGTCCACGTCACTTGACCATGGCTTAAAATTACATGATCCATCGCCAAAAGCCCTCGTGTAGTGAACAGTGTGACGTTAATATTCACTTACTCACTCAACATATCGGCGAAGCAAGCCAACGCTAACGGTGTCCGATTAGGAATAGGATAGCGTATTTATTTCAATAACTGCTAAATCGTGATCTTTTGGTTTTGGTTTCGAATTTCGAGGGAAATCATAGTTTAAGACTTAAAAGAAAAATGAGATGTGATCGGAATTTGAAGGTTGTGTGATCTTTTCTCAGAAAGCGTTTGTTTAATTTTATACCCGAATGTGTAGGGTGGGAAAATAAACAAATGGAAGTAGAATAATGTTTTATAGTTAGAATCCTTACATGTATATATAACTGAAGTGCTATTGAATTAGGGATACCTACCTGGTAACGAGTTAAGCCCCCTATGGCCTTGAAAACGGCTGCCACCCAACAGGGCATAAATATTCAACAAGTTTCTGGAAACGTTTCACAGGAATGAATGAATGTGAGATTTTATGGCGCAAAAGCCAAATCTGGCTATACTGCGCCAAACATTTTTGAAAATCAGTGATCTAGACGGGAAAAGAAAGAAAGGATAAATTGAATGACAAGAAGGAGGGTCGAAAATAGAGAAGGATCACTAGGGTACCCCAGGTTCGTGAGACGCGTGTTTACCAAAGATAGTAAACCCCTTGGGAAAACGTTGGTGTGGTGGTAGTTAGGAGAGGGGGTGCCAGCTCAGGTGTCGTCCACGTCACTTGACCATGGTTCAAAATTACGTGGTCCGTCGCCAATAGCCCTCGTGTAGCTAAACAGTGCGACGTTAATATTAACTCACTCACCCCCTTGGGAAAAGATCCCTAGGGTACCTCGGGATTGTGACGCCCGTACTCGCCTAAAAGGTGAGCCCCGAGGGAACGTTTCACGGGAATGAATGAATGTGAGATTTTATGGCGCAAAAGCCAAATCTGGCTATACTGCGCCAAACATTTTTGAAAATCAGTGATCTAGACGGGAAAAGAAAGGATAAATTGAATGACAAGAAGGAGGGTCGAAAATAGAGAAGGATCACTAGGGTACCCCAGGTTCGTGAGACCCGTGTTTACCAAAGATAGTAAACCCCTTGAAAAAGATCCCTAGGGTACCTCGGGATTGTGACGCCCGTACTCGCCTAAAAAAGGTGAGCCCCCTGAGGGAACGTTTCACGGAATGAATGAATGTGAGATTTTATGGCGCAAAAGCCAAATCTGGCTATACTGCGCCAAACATTTTTGAAAATCAGTGATCTAGACGGGAAAAAGAAAGGATAAATTGAATGACAAGAAGGAGGGTCGAAAATAGAGAAGGATCACTAGGGTACCCCAGGTTCGTGAGACCCGTGTTTACCAAAGATAGTAAACCCCTTGGGGATAAGATCCCTAGGGTACCTCGGGATTGTGACGCCCGTACTCGCCTAAAAGGTGAGCCCGTTTCACGGGAATGAATGAATGTGAGATTTTATGGCGCAAAAGCCAAATCTGGCTATACTGCGCCAAACATTTTTGAAAATCAGTGATCTAGACGGGAAAAGAAAGAAAGGATAAATTGAATGGCAAGAAGGAGGGTCGAAAATAGAGAAGGATCACTAGGGTACCCCAGGTTCGTGAGACCCGTGTTTACCAAAGATAGTAAACCCCTTGGGAAAAGATCCCTAGGGTACCTCGGGATTGTGACACCCGTACTCGCCTAAAAAAGGTGAGCCCCCTGAGGGGAACGTTTCACGGGAATGACTTGCCAAATATTGGCTAAAGGTGTCCATAATTCAGTAAGGCTCGTTGCTGCTGTGTGACATGGCCTTTCATGCCTTGTTCCAAAACAACCGAAATATGCTCAATACCATTTATCTCTGGGCTTCTAGGTGGCCAATTCATGATAGGAAAGTCGGAGAAATGCTCATCCAACTAGTCAGAAGCCAAGCGGACTTGCGAGAGGTATAATTGTCTTGCTGGAAACTTCATTACTGTTTGGATAAGAGAATAGATGGACATGATTACCCACAGAAACTACGTACCGAATTGCATTGAGGGAGGTTGGTAAACGCACCAAAGATCCCAAACAATGCCCCGAAATAACACCCTAGACCATGATTGAGTCACCATGCCCTTGTACAGTTCCAACCTAGCATGCAGGATCCATGGCTTCATGAGCCTGAGACTATATTTTGAGGCTCCCGGCGGTGTTAAGTAGTAGGAATCGAGACTCATCACTCCATGCTACTCGTTTCCAGTCCTTTGCACTCCAGTGTCTGTGCTCTCTTGCCTAGGCAAGACGTGCAGCCCGATGGTGAGCATTGAGCAATGGTATTCTCGTAAGTCGACTGCTCCCGAAATCCATAAGGTGAAGTGAACGTTTTACAGTCCGTTTACTGACTGTAACACTGGCACTGTCATTCAACTGGGTGGCTATTTGAGCTACTGTTTGGCTTCGCAGGTTACGTACAATACGCCTGAGCCGTCTCTCACCCCGCACTGTCAAAGCTAATTGTCCTTTGCATTTTGCCAGATCGCTAGTTTTTTTGTCCCTAGTTTTATTATTCTTGGTATACTTTTGACTGTCGACCTTGAAAATCCAAGCTGTCTGACGATTTCGGAAATTGAATTTCCCATGCGTCGCGCGCCTACAATTTGTCGCGATCGAAGGCGTCTAAATCAGGCTGTTCACTTATACTGGCAATTCCAACAACTAATTCAGAGCAACCACAGTACGCGCTATGCATGCCAGTTCAGGTGTCGTCCTCGTCATTTGACCACGGTTCAAAATTACGAGGTCCATCGCCAAAGGCCCTATTGTAGATGAACATTGCCGCGTTAATATTCATTCAATCACCCACTTTCTTCATTCATTCAACTTTATTGTCAGAGGTTGTATTTTAATTCATTATATCCATTAGAAAATCGAAACAATTTTCTATGGTTTAAAGCAGTGTTTCTCAAACTGTGGGGCGTGCCACCTAGAGGGGCGTGATAACCCTACAAGGGGGGGCGAGTATATTGAAAAGTCGAAAACAAAAGATTATTTTTAAGGGAATTAATAATTTACTGAAAGGAAGCAAAACAAAATACATTCTGTCATCATAAAGTACAGATTTACACTGATATAATACACTTGTAAACGTATCAGTACTGCACAATATGTTTCATAATTAATTTAACAGTGTTAAGTTAAGAACAATTTTTATAATTACCAGTGACCCTATGGGAATGTCATAAAATTATATGCAAAATTTAATACTTATCTTGATAATTTGTGCAAGTGGCATGTAATTTACGGAGTTCCTGTCCCTAAAAGGGAGACGTACCTCCTCATCAGAATTGATAAATTTAGAGCCGAATGAATGGGGGACATAAAGTGAAAGAGAGAAATTAATAAATGAATGAAATAATTGAGATGGGCAGAACATATCTGCTGAAAAACACCAATGGAAGAAGATAATTTGTACGGTTTATAATTAAAGTCGTATTGTAGCTTTACGTCAAAGTATATTATTGTTGAATTCAATACATTGTTATTGTATGGAGGGGGCGCGATGAAAATTAGGATTGAAAATTGGGTCGCAAGTATAGAAAGTTCGAGAAGCACTGGTTTAAAGCAAGAGTTGCCAACCTTTTTCAGTAGAGCGCCACTATTTGATTAAAAAGATTATGCGTGCCATCTTAAACTTTTCCAACAAAAATGTGAAAAGGTAAACAAATGTTAACTTATAGGCTTATATTATGGGATTTTTGTGTAAATAGCACAAGTTTTAGGCAAAGCTAAGTAAAGTAGGAAAAATATACAAAACTTTCCCTGTAATCTTGAAATTATTATTTAAGTGTTCCATAATATTGGTGGCTACATTATAATTTTCTCTCTATTGTAATTCATTTAAATTAAGAATATGTAAAATAAATTACGGGTTTTTTTTTGTCTGAAACAAATGCATTTCAATAAAATTGTAAAAAAATTTCTTTTTTAATATTTAAAATTTTTCAATAAGTCTTCACATGTTACTGTTACAACTACGCCATGTCACGGGTTGGTCACCCCCTGTTTTAAAGGCTTTATAAATTGGTTTCATTAGGATACTATCTCGGATTCTTGTTGGTTTGCATGCTGATGATTTCGAAGATATTCAAGTTTGTATTCACTTTTGATAAATTTTTGTAAGTGTTTGGGAGAGGGAAATGGTTAAAAACATCTAAGCATGACTTCACCTTTTAGAAATTATAAAAGAAGTCCCATGGTGCTGACATTAAATTATCAGTTTGTACTATCGAAATGTATAATAAATGCTTCAGAAACTGAAAAAAGAGTGTTTTAAGTATAGAATTCGAAAATGTATTGAAAAATATGTTACTAATGAATTAAAAGGGCAAGAAGTAGCATAAATGTTCTTAACTGTATGTACCAGTTGCATTAAATAGGATTGAAAAACAAATGAGTAAGAATATTCAAAATGTTCTTGATAAATTCATCCATTAATTCATTGTTAAAAAGAGTCATAAAACAGTTTAACTGTCATATTCATGTTTAACATTTTTTCTGTTCTTAGAATATTGGAAAAACTTATTTTTAGGAAGTGAGGTTGAAAGAAAACAATCTTAGCCGAATCTTATAATCCCTCCTTTGTTTTTAAGATACAAGGCGTTGAATTTCAACCTTAAAATAGTTCTTGATAAGTCTCATTGATCCCTCTGAAACGGTGCTTTTCAAAGTTCCAATACTTGCGACCCAATCACCAATCATAATTTTCTTCGCACCCCCGTACAATAACAATGGATTGAATGCAGTAATAATGTACTTTGACGCTAAAACTACAATACTATCTTAATTATAAATCACTCAAATTATCATAATAAATATTAAATTTTGTATATGTTACTTTCAAATAATAGATATTTTAAGTAAATTACATATACTTTTAAGTAATAAGAAAAGTATTATGTTGCTTTTTTCTTTTCTAATTTTTAAATTGGAACAGATAATAAAAGTGCAACGTGTATTTTTTTATGTCAGAATGTATTATGTTTTGCTTCCTTTAAGGCTGTTTTCGGTTAATATTAAAGAATAGGACCCGAATTTGGAACATTTTTTCAGATATAAAAGAAATGAAAAATTACTATGATATTCTGGCTTCACTATCCTTTAGCGAGCAGCATTTTTTTTTATCATACCTCCCGTTTTTAACAGAGTTGAATCATTTTTTCTGGTATAAAATGTGTTTAGCGTTTTTTTCTCCTACATCGTAATGTTAAATGGGCTACGCCTTCACGTATTAAAAAGAAAATATTCATGGAATAACATGAAATTTTTAAAAACACTATTGTTAACAGAGGTATGAGCTAAGATATTGCAAATTTCCATGGAATTTGAGGCATTTTTCTATCTGAAAATGTGCTTCGCGTTTAGTTCAAGCTCTCGTACTTTTACCGAAAACAGCCTTAAGTAAATTTTTATAACTTTTAAAAATCTTTTATTCTCGACTTTTTGATATGCTCGTGCCCCCTCGTAGGGTTATCACACCTCCTAGGGGGGGGTGCACCCCACAGTTTGAGAAACACTGCTCTGAAAGCAAGATATATAGCTATTTTTCTCTACCTAAACCTACAAAAATAAAAATTAGAAATATATGAAGATAAATATATATTAGTGAAGATAAAAAGATACACAACAGATTGTTTTTTTTTCGTATTATGAATAGAAAAAAAGCTTAGGAAGATTGAATTTTTTTTTCTACGTGCAATTTTGTAAGTGGTTTCACATATTTTTCCCCATTAACGTTATGGATCTTTTAAAATAAGATAAATTAATTCCACCATGAATGTATTATTTCTACTAATTCTTGATTAGAATAAGCGTTCTCACCCATCTAACATAAAATATGCTACATTAACATGAAACTCCTTTCATAAGTATCTTACTTCAATTACAACAAACCTGGAATTAATTTGTATCAAGGATAAACAAAACGCTTTATTTCGTTAACGCTTGATTTTTATCTCTGTCGGCTACGATGTTTGAATAATTGCTGTCACTGAATGCATACCTAAGCTGTATTTTTTCCTTTTTAAAAAAATAAGAATACGAAAATTAAGGTTTTTTCTATGTGTTGCAATGTATAGTTTGAAATACACATTTGTTACCCGTAGATATGCTCCTCAGAGAACAAGGCCCACGAAATTCATCAAGGCAAATGGCTGGTGACGCCTCTCGTTAGCCGTAGCTTTGAGTCACCATACAGGTGACAGTACGATTTGGCTCGTTTCCACCCCAATTTTGGTGGCCGCGGTAGCCCAGTGGTCAAGATAACGTATCATGGCTGGCATGCCATGAGTACGATCCCAGTACCACTAAAGACCCACCGTGTAGGGGAGCGATGCACGTTAAATCTGCCGAGAGCTCAAACGTTCTCCCGTTGGTGTTGTGTGGTAGTTAGAAGAGGTGGGTGCCAGCTCAGGTGTCGTCCACGTCACTTGACCATGGTTCAAAAACACGTGGTCCGTCACCAAACGCCCTCGTGTAGCTGAATAGTGCGACATTAATATTTACTCACTCCACCCCAATTTTGAGGGAGAATACCCTGGACATGATCAGAGGCCTTCCACCTATCTTCCCCTTTCGCCAATTTCATGAGAGAACTTACACCTCGATGACTATTTAGAGCAGATAACTTTAACAAAAAAATCATTTTTACAACATTTATACATTAATCATTTTTCTTTTTTTTTATTTTGAAAGTCTTAACTTTTTTCAGAGAATTTCACGGCGCGATTGTTTAACGCGCTTCATTACTAATTGTTGGGCCTGGGTTCGAAACAGCATCATAGCTAAATTTTTATGATTTTTTAAAAAATACTCTAAATTTTATTCGCGCATTTAATAACTTCGCCAGCAATTTTCTAATTGGAAAGATAATTTATTTCGTCACAGTAGAGGTTTTTTTTGTGTGTTGTGTTTTTTTACAAGGATACTTTGCATAATTTAAGATTTTTTCTAAAATGAATCAATATCGAGGCGTTTATATGAAAATTATTTTTAAAAGACCCATTCTTTAATCTTTTAGAGTTACTGATTTAAAAAACAAAATGCCGAAACCTTTTTAGTACGAATTTTTAAAAAATACCCAATTTTTAAATATTTAATAACAACTTATCAAATATTCAAAGTTTTTATAACTTCATAAAAAAAATAATTGTATGAAACTTTTTTTTCCGTGTATCAAACATTTCAAAAAATTGTCACAATTTTAATTCAACTCTTAGTACAGCTGTGAAATTTTGTAATTATAAAAATTTTTACTGTTTTCAACATGCAACTGTTTTTAAATAGGTAACAACTTTTTAGGCCCCGGAAAGAAATAATTAAGTCCCACTGTTCACTTACTCGACAGCTCTGATAGCGAGAGGGGAAAGGGAATTTCCATGACAATATGTTATGCATTTATAAAATTTCGTGCAACGCCGGGGGGAAATAAACTTGTCTGACAAAGAAAAGAAGTGAAAAAATTTCGAAACAGGGAATTTTAAGTTATACACTCGGTAAAGCTCGAGCTACGCCGGGCTAAGCGGAGGAGGGGGTGGAAGGTGGAAGTCATTTTGAAAAAGAGTATTAGAGAAGTGCTGATTTTGTGAAGGAAAGGGAAAATTTATATATAAAAGTAGAGATAGCCCGTGCAATCGCCGGGCCATGCAGCTAGTATTTTATAAATTGGGTAAATACGTATTTAGCGTAAGTCAGGCCTTGGACCCCTAGAGTCCGGCCCCTCCCCACCCGTGGCAGGACTCAATGGCTTTGGCTCGACTGTAATGTTTTCTGTCTATTTACCAGTGGTGTAACGGATAATGTTAGAACCCCCTCCCCCTTGAAAGTCAGGTTTTGCCTTTAATATTTTATAAATTGGGTAAATACGTATTTAGCGTTAGTCAGGCTTTGAGCCCCTAGAGTCCAGAACTCCCCCTCCCCCAAGATGGAGTGTACGTTACGCCACTGAAATGTAGACACTTCAAGACGCTCTGTTCATTTGTTATAAACAGTCTCCCGACAATGCGCAATCAGTTGCTTTCTCTCAACGCTCCATCAGCCCGCGCTTAATTGAAGACAAAACTTTCAATGATAGTGTCGTTATATATAATTTAATAGATTTTGAAGACGGACAAGAAGAACCATATTCTTTGAGAGTGTTTAAAAATATGCAGGGATCCAGCTTTCCAACAAATTAGAAAAGCATTTTCTTAAAATGGATAACAATTAAAAAAGGAATATAAAATTTCAAAAAAGGCTTTAATCATGCATATCTGGTTATCGGGACATTTACAAGCAACTGACCACCCGACCTTCGTCACAAAAACTTATTTCTTGCTTTTATGTTGCCAAAAAATAATTTGAAATTGTACCTTTAAGTGACGAAAGCGATTTTGAACTTATTCATTACAGGGCTTTGGATTACGCTGAGTAGCAATGAATTATGTATGTGCATTTTGAAAACTTATCCGTGTATACAATTAGAAACTATATGTTTTTAAAATGCTTCCATGTGTAATACTTATTTATATTTATTTTGTTATGGAAGTACTTTTAAATAAATTTCGTAAATAATTGGCATATTTTATAAATACGACTTTTTTATGCGGTCCTTATCCTCCGCTAAAAATTTTTTGTAGTATTTCCACAAATTATAGTTTGTTTTATGTAAGAATTTATGAATTTTTAGAATATTTCTTTTGTGCGTTTATTTTTATGCGGTCCCTATCTACCACACAAAAACAGGTTCAACTGTATATAAAGTCTTTTTTTTCCAGGTATAGAAGTTTAAGTTGGCATTACTTTCCAAGATGGCGACCGATTTAACAGCTGTCAAGTGATTTATTCTCAGTTTGGTTTGGCAATTCATCAAAACGATCATCAAGCAAGGCGTAGATTCGTCGAATGGGCCCAAAACGAGATTGCCGTTGTTCCCGATTTTCATAAGCGAATTTTGTTTAGCGATGAAGCGCACTTCTGGTTGAATGGCTACGCCAACAAACAAAACTGCCGCATTTGGAGTGAAGCTAATCCACGAGTGTATGTCGAAACACCGTTGCATCTAGAAAACTGACTGTTTGGTGCGCTTTATGGGCTGGTGGAATCCTCCGTACTTCAAAAACGATAAAGGCCACAACGTTACAGTCAATGGTGATCGGTATAGAGCCATGATTACTAACTTTTTCATTCCTGAATTGAACAATCATGATGTCAGGAGCTGTGGTTCCAACAAAGCGGCGCAACATGTCACACAGCTCGTACCACAATCGATTTATTGAAAGACACGTTTGGTGACCGCCTAATTTCACGTTTTGGACCTGTGAATTGACCTCCAAGATCTTGTGAATTAACACCGCTAGACTATTTTCTGTGGGGCTATGTAAAGTCATTGGTCTATGCGGATAAGCCACAAACGCTTGTCCATTTGGAAGACAACATTCGCCGTGTTATTGCCGATATACGGCCACAAATGTTGGAAAAAGTCATCGAAAATTGGACGTCCAGATTGGACTACATCCGAGCCAGCCGTGGCAGTCATATGCCAGAAATTATATTTAAAATATAATGCCACAAGATTATCTCGAATATATATATAAAAAAATTCATGTCAATCGAATAATACATCGTTGTTTTATTGCAATTTAAAGTTCTATACCTCTAAAAAAACACCCTTTATATATTTGCATTATGTTCTTGAAAGAGGATGGGGAAACTTTCAGTTATAAAAATATCATAAATAATAATTCATTATTCGTCGATACCTGTTTTTATTATGAGTAATTGCCTTCAATGATATGAATTAAAGCTGCTGTCCTTCGGAAAGAAAAGCTTAGGAAAGAAAGGAGGTGCCAGCTCAGATGTTGTCCTCGTCACTTGAACATGGCTCATAATGACACGGTTAGTCACAAGCAGCCCTCGTGTTGCTTTATAGTGACGTTAATATACACTCATTCAGTGAAGGAATAGCTTTTCTAAATATCATACTACTCCCTTCATGTTTGAATTCATTGAATATTTTCACCCTGTAATGATGTTTTGAAATATTTTACCTAATTTCCTTTTAGTTCTTTTTAAATAAAAAAAAATCTGTTTATTTTAGTTTTGCAAGTTTCTTACATAATGTTCTTGGTACCCAGCTAAACAAATGTTCAAACCTCGTTGTACGATTGAGTCAAAGCTTGAAAACTAATTTCCGGACTCGTACTTCATATGAAGACCCTTAAAAAATAAAACTAGTTCATTGATAAATTTTATTCTTTCTGAACAGTGAACGTTCCTAAAATCTCTTATTTACCATAAGTCATGCAAGGAAAGTAATTTAATTTTTTTTAAAACCCTGCTATTTCCAAGCCATGTAAAAAGAAAAAGAGTTGAATGTGTATGTATGGTTATGAGCTGCTAGAAAATGCAGAGAGATTATTTATGATTAGATGCGGTTTTTCTGCGAAAAAGCCCCACTATTTTTATTTTTCATGGAAATAAAGCTCGAAGATGTATGAGTATTACTTGAAGTATCACTTATTGTGTCGGCTTTTTCCACCCACGCTTCAAACATGCAGCTAGTCAGCACATTTTGTTATGTCACCTCCTACGACATCTCTCCAAATCTGCTCTGACGTCAAAAGTGACACACATAACTAATTCCCCGCGTCAGCATCAGGGGTGATGGGCGACTAATAAGGGGCAAATGTCAAAATATTTCTTTTTTTTTTTCGACTGCAAAACCGCTGTTCATAAAGATCATATTCGTTGATATAAATATGCTACCTTTATTGGTTGTATTCAGTCTTATTTCTTTTCAATTTGGTTGGCTCATTTTCTTAAGGTATCCGACTACCCTAAAATCTTGATTTTTTTTAAAAAAAAATGGACAAGTTTTTTATGATTTTATTTTATAGGCCATTTTATTAGCTTTATAAAAATACCAAGGTTTTTATTTTCCATTCACTATAATAAAAACCACAGGTGTTTTAGTAAAAGCAGAACTTTACATAACTTTACATAAGATGTCAAACTTTAAAATGCGTTTTATTCGAAATGTGTTTTTTTCCAAAAAGTTCAAACGGGGACAGCGATGGCTCAAAAAGTTTTTAAAATAATGTACTGAAATTTTGTGTGTATGTTCTGTATAACAGCAGAAGTGTTTTAACCTTCAGATTTATCTATCACTGTTTTATTACGAAATTTACAGTTCTTTATATGAATATAATCACTGTTTTTTAAGCAATTTCATATAAGAGCTAAGATAAAGTGCTCTAGTTTTTGTAAAAATTAAAATATCTCTTATCCTGAAGGTCACTTCAAAAAGGAATAGCAAAGTAATGCATCAAAATTGAAAAATTGAGAATTTGTTCATCTACTATTTGTAAAGAATGGGCCCTGTTTATGCAATATTTTGTCAATTTTTACCCATTTTTTCACATTTTAGTAGTAATAATTTATTTTTCAATTCTTAATTTTAGTCTTTTTTTTTCTTACAATGTACTAAGTAAATCTAAAAACCACAAAAATCTCCATATATCCATTATTTAAAAAAAAAGTTGTCGCAAGTTGTCGGATACCTTAATAGCTTGTTTGGAGATAATCAAATTTTTATGTAATTTTTACATCGCTTTTTAAAAAGAACCGATAACTTTTTTTGAGATACATAATTTTAATATAACCGAATTATGTTTTTTTTTTTTTTTATCTAAGATAGATAACTAGGATTTTTTTCTGCACTTATAGGTCATAATTTGACTTTTTTTTACTATGAAACAACAAAATCTTTTGATTATATGATAAATTCTTTTCTTATTAAAAGAATTATTATGGATACCAGGACATGCTCGAGAAAGTAAAATGCGAAAAATAAGAATCTTTGCTTATGGAATATATATCTTTAAAAATTTCCAGTAGCGCTTAGATTTTTTGTGATCTTAATAAAGATCTTTTAATCATTTTGTAGAAATACAAAAATAATTTTTTAGTTGAAAAAGTTTTTTTTCTGTTTAATTTAAGTTGGACACATAATTCTTGAGATCTCATAATACATGCTTATGTTTAGAGAAGAGAAGGTACCATCTTTTTTTTTTTTAAAAAAATATATCTTAAATATGTAAAATATTTTTTGCACACATATAAAATAATACACAAAATATAATGAACCTATTATTTTTTTTTTGTAAAATATTAAGATATTTTCTTTAAAAAATTATAAAACTTGGTAATTTTAAAAATTTTTAACTCCTCCCTGCTTTTCATACATAAAGCTATTTTTTAAAAACATGTATAGTACTTCAACTAAAAAACAGGTTCACTATATGCACAGGTATCTTGTATAGGAGTAAAAAAATTTGGAAACCTATAGTGCAATAGTTTTTTTAAAAAAGTGTACCTAAAAGCCAAAAATTATGTTTTGGAGAAAAAGTGAAAAAACTAGACATTTGTAAACGTTTGTTTACATTTGTGTTCATTACTTTTTTCACACTTTAAGGTTATTTTATCAATGAACATATAAGTGTTATACATTTTTTGATTTAGAAGAATATGCACTATTTTTTAATACTAAAATTGAAAAATCAATTTTTTGAATGGGTATGATGTCCTAATCCTGTAAAGCAGGAGTAGGCAAACAGAGGAGGAATGTCAATAGAGAAATATTTATGGAGAAATGTTAGAATAATTGATATTTAAAGTGAAATAACTTATCTCTTTAAAATGCATTGTTTTTAAATAACCTATTGGCACTAAGCGGTGAAAAAAAAAAGAAAATAGAATTAAACTTGTATTTACGAACGTGACAGGCTATGAAATGATCAATTTTTTCCACGAAATTGTTCACAACTATTAGCTGAACGTGAGAAGTGATAAGAAGCATTGAAAAGCAATGCAAAACAGAATGTTGTGTAAATTTCAGTTTCCCACTGTATTCACAGTTGAATCGCATGAATCTTTTAAACAGTTTTTTGGATAGAGAATTGTGAACTTAAAAATTCAGCGATATATTTTGAATTTTTTTTTATATGGCCGAAATATAGGAACCAGATTTTAAATTGTATCATTTTTTTTAAAAAAAAACTTTAAATGGATGTTTACGTTTTCAGTAATTTATTAAAAAGTTAAGGAGAAAAAAAAAAGAGATCAAGGAGGCATTTTACTTTTTTTGATTCATGTTATTTTTTTCTCCTCACGAAAACGATTGAAAACCCTTTTTTTTTCCAATTCAGAAAAAATTAAGATATAGAGGGCTTTTTCTAAAGCACTTAAACATAAAGGTAAAAGAAATGGAACAATAAGTTGTAAGTAATGAATAATATGTGTTACTAGAAGAAAAAAATTAATAAATATGCCTTTATAATTTCATGTTTTAAACGTTCAGCGGCTTTTTTTTCCGAAACATTTTCACAGATTTGGTTAATTAATACAAACCTTTTTTCTTTTTCAACATATGTTAAAGATTTTAATCTTCTGCCTAGTTTTAGAAGGTGGATAAAAAACCATTTTTTTTAACAAGTTACTCTTTTAACATTAAAAAAAAAATTTCCCTTACTTTTTTGCAGGAAAAAAAAAGAGAAAGATTGGGAGAGAGAGAGAAAAATGATATTTTTTTCTAAAGGCAGTAATTCTCAAATTATTTTGGGGAAAAAATTAAATTTTTTGCCTTAGTACCAGAACGATGTCATTGTCGCGAAAAGTCGTAGCCGGGGCTGTCGAGTCGGGAGATCTTGTCAAGTTGCCACTGAAGACCCGTTCGACCTTTCGAGGCTTAAACGTTCTTCCGTTGGCATGGTGTGGTTGTTGGAAGAGTGGAGTATCAGCTTGGGTATCGACCTCATTACTTACCATGATGCTTTGTATTGTGTTGCTAAACAATCAAAGAAAAACTAGATCTTCTAAAATGAATTTTGCCTGTAAAATTAAGAAGTACTTATTTAAAATTTGGTACACATTTTAAATACTAAAAGAATTTATTCTGTAAAACATTATATAAGTAATTCTAATTCACACTCAAAGTCTAGCCATTCATAAGCAAATCGCAATAAATGGAAGATATAATTTGCAATATTATATATATTATAAAATTATACTTTGAAATTTATAAAACTGGAGAAAGTCGTTTTTTTATTATCTCATTCCTTATAAGTAAGAAAACTTGATAAAATATAAGTTTATCTAGATTTTTCGTGTAAATAATATTTTTATATAATATTTATGAAAAGTATGTTTACTAATTATTTTCTGATTTTCTTTTAAACTTTTGTTTCCCCCAAATTTCTTGTCTGTTTTGAAATTTGATTCGTTAGTATATTATGAATATTTAATTCACGGAATGTATTAAAAATCATTTTATACAAATAAAGAATATGAATTAAACTCGGTAAACTTTTTGTGATCTACATTTTTGGAGTAATTTCAATATTTTAAATAACATTTGAAGAATTTTTTTAATAATGCCTATATTTGATAGAAAAACTAGCGAAGAACGTGAATTACTGATCTTGGGTTCATGACCAAAGATCACCATATGCAATGTATTTATAAATTCATTGTATTGAAATGACGTGATGTGGAAGTTTGAGTTAAATATTGAGCGTAAATCTTATATTTTATCCGAATTTTGTGTCGAACCTACAAGGACTGTTGCAAAAGGATGGCACGTTAAATCTGTTGAAGATTAGTATCCTAATATTGGCGTGGTGTGGAAGTTTTGAGAGTGGGTTGTCGACTCTTGTGCCATTTTCATCATTTGACAATATTTCAAAACAATGAGGTTTCTCCAATAGACCTCGTGTTTCCTTATAAACAATTATCCAAGCAACCAAGGACTGATTTCAACAACAGTTGTTATTCTGTTGCGACAGTGATGAAAAAATTGTGATAAAGCATCATGTGTATAACTTATTCAGAAATAGCTGCGTGATATCTACACATCAAATTATATACATACTAAGATACATCAGAAATGATGTATTACAGTAGTATTATATAGCAACGTTATGCTTATTTGATAGTTAATGATGTTTTGCTGACTCTAGAGCTGAGATAATAATGATAATAATGTGATACCCCAGTACCGTATTGACCAGTATTATATAGAATCATTTACCCTAATGCTTAGCTGAGATGAGAGTGAATAATGGATTAAATTCAATTATTGGTACAACAGATCTTCTCAAATGTGGTTTGTTGAATCATATGTTTTGATATACGTATGCACCATGATTACAATATCATTTATAGTTATTTCAGAAATACCGCAAAAACTGTTTAGTGCGGTAGGTAGGAACCGCATAAAAAACCACTCAAAAAATATTCGAAAATTTCTTAAATACATACATATAACAAACAACTTTGTCGACATACTGCAGAAAATTTTTTTTATGCGGTGGAGAGGGACCGTATATAAAAAAAAGTCGCACTTAGAAAATAAGTCAATTATTTACGAAAATAATGAGAAAGTACTTCCAAACAAAATAAATAATTAAATTACAGATGGAAACATTTTAAAAACATTTAGTTTCTCATTGTAAGAGATGAAAATTTTTCAAAATGCGCATGCGTGCTCTTCGTAACTTAACGCGCGCATCTCTTTCTGTCATGAATTAGATCGAAATCACTTTCATCACTTGAAGATACAACTTCAGTGGCGCACACAAGGGAGGGGAGTCCTGGGGTCCGAACCCCCCCCCAAGCCCTTGATTTTTTTTCGATTGATTATAATTCTAAGTATATAGTACGTAAAATTAATTACTTGCTATTAATTATTAATTTTATTAATTAATGCTAATTATTTATTCAAAACAAAATCAAACAGAGCATGATACAAGAATGGTGAACTTTCGACCCCCTTGAAAAATTCCTGTGTGCGCCACTGTACAACTTCAATTGATTTATTTTTTGGCACCATAAAGTAAGAGAGGTTTCTGCGACGACGTTCGGTTGCAAACTTCATGAAAACCAGATATGCTTGAACGAAGCTTTTTTCGCAGTTGGTATATATTAAAAAAAAAAGGTTTTTCCGATTTGTTAAGGCCGTATCACACGCACACGTTACGAGCAATTTTTCGTCCGATTTTTACTTAGTTGTCATAGGAACGGCTTTCGAACAACTTTTTGCTAGTGAGCTCAAAAAGTTGTTCCAAATAAAAGTTGCTTGAAATTCCAGCCAATGGGATTCTTCGGTACTCTACGTCATAAACAAGATGGTGGTTCGATTTCGTAGAACACATCAGACATAGCGTATAATATTTTAATGGTGTATAATATTTTAATAACGTATAATATTTTGAATAGAATGGTGCTCCATTTCACTGTTTACGCCTATCAACGAAAGCGCGATCGTAGTAAAAGAAATAATTTTGGATGTTCGTTTGCCGAAGCAGAAAAATCGGCGAGTAATTTTTCAATGGGGAGGTAGAGCGCGGCTGAAGTCAGAGCATGTCGTCGTCTCCACCCTCAGATAGGACGAAACATTGGTCCAAAAAGTTGCACCAAAAATGTACATGTCCTTTAGAAAGCTGGACCCTAGCATAAATTTTATCCGCTCTCAAAGAATCTGGCGTTCTTCTTGTATGTCTTCATAATCTATCAAATTATTGATAATGTCACTGTCATTGTCCTCAAAGTCCTCCCGTTAGTATGATGCGTATAAGTTTGGAGAAGACGCACCAGCTCTGCAGTCATCGTCGTCATTTGATCGAGATTCAAATATAGAGGCCCGTCATCATTAGCCCTGGGCTTGCTTTATAGAGCGATTTTAATAAACTCTCATTCCGTCATTTTTAACCCTATTCAAGGGTTGAAAATGGCTCCTGAGTTAATACCCATTCTTGTAACTTCCACAACATCAGGATTACTTTAGGGAGCACTGTTACAAGTCTTATTTAAAATAAACAAGTAATATAAATTTTTCTTTTTAGTCAATTCCTACTTAGATCAACAAAGAAAAAAATTTTTTTAGTCAATTCCTACTTAGATCAACAAAGAAAATATTTATTTTAGCTGCTTTTTATTAAATAGTTACAATTTATATAAAATGATGCCAAGGTGGCTGTATTTGTAATTCTGTAAAGAATTAGTTTTAATCAATTAATTTTTATTAATTATAGTTAGATTATTGTATTGTCATCCAAAATAATCTTGCATATAAAATTTCAGCTCAATGGGGCGCTTTAAAATGCCTTTTATTAACGATTGAAAATTCCACCAAGATAAATATATAGAGTGTGACCTAATAGTAGGCATTGAAAAAGAATGCACTCGCACACTGCTTCCGAAGTGTAATCTCTATTGGTTAAATTATTGACGCTAAAAATAATATCCCAACCGATATAAAAACAAGAACCACTTATCCAGTATAGTGGTTAGTGACGCTGACTCCTCTGCCGTAGGACCTAGATTCTAATCATGGAGAAAGCATGTGTGTTTGATGTATAGGGCCTTTGTGGCATGGGACATTCTACATGTCCGTTGAGTTACAAGTCCTCTCGAGAGGTTGGTGAGAGGGAAAGAGAGGCCCGTGACCTCCTAGGTTTTCTCCCTCAAAATTTGTGGTGGAACCAAGCCAGTTCGTACTGTCACCTGCATGGTGCTCATAGCTACGGCTAATGAGTCTTGCATCTAGCCCCTTGTCACGTTGAATTTTGTGAGCCTTGATCTGATCTTACTATCGATCGGGTGGGACAAGGAACAACAACATCAAAAATATTGTGTGGCACACTTCTCAAGTGGTTAGAATAAAGGCAATTGAATGCAGTATGATACTTTTATTAGTGCGACATTTTTCTACAGTATAATCAACATTAGAAGGAATTCGTTAACTGTGGAGACTGTACTAGATACACTAAATCGAATTGTCTTCATAAATAAGGCTAGTCCAATATTTTGTTCCTACCTTTTTATTGAGAACCAAATTATTACAAATCCAATCCTTCATTACAATCATATATTCCTTAAGGCAATCTGATTGGCTGCCTAAATAAACTCCCCTGAAAAAATAAAAAGTATCGTGTCTTATCAATCAGTCGGGGGCGAGTACGTGCTTCTGATCGTCCCTTCGCTTTTCTAATGACCAAAGCAAAAATTCCAGGGATTCTTTTCTCTGGCAAATAAAGGGAGACAATCCCTTTATCAGGGTGGCCAGGGATGGAGTAACCTTGACCTTGAAGGGGGAGGAGCCGGGAAAGAATGGTTCCTTCTCCCTTTTGGGAAGATTAGGAGGAGGACAGGAATTTATCTGTGTGTGCTCACGGGGAGGCACTTGGGGTAAGATTCATGTTTCGAGCTATTTTTTGCTCTCCTTTTTATATTTGACTCACAGTTAGATGTTCTCATTGTTGGGGGCTTTTAAGGGCCATGTGAACGGAATAAGAATGAGGGGCAACAGAGAATGCTTCTTTTATATTAAAAAGGTCGATTTTTGGTTATATTTTTCAATTCCTACTATTCACTCACATTCTCTATTTACTTATTTAACCTGGTAGAATTTTCAATTGTTGATAAAACACATTTTAAAAAGCTTAATTGAGTTGAAATTTTATATACATGATTATTTTGGATGACAATACAATAATTTAATTATAATTAATAAATATTAATTGGTTAAAACTAATTATTTAAAGAATTACAAATACAGACACGTTGGCGACTAGTGTCAAAATTTGAAAATTTTTTTTTTTCACGTTTTAAAGCATTCAGTTGAACTGAAATTTTATATACATGATTGTTTTGGATGACAATTCGTTACTTTAATGATAATTAATAAAAATTAATTACCACTTAATATCGTGATTCTGTCATATGTATATTCATATTTATATTAATTTTAATTATTTAATAAAAAGTGGTTAAAATAAAATTTTTCTTTTTTGATCTAAGTAGGAATTGACTTAAATTTTTTTTTATATTACTTGTGTGTGTGTGTGTGTGTGTTAATATACGATCCATGACGACACTACATATTTAATAAAATGTGTTTTTTATGTTTTTATATCTCAAAGAAATTTTAATATTGAACACACATTATTTGAATTTATGAATTATCTTGGAATTCCTTACATTTATCTCTCTCGTGTAGATTTATTGATAAATTTCATGTGTAAGCTTCGGTAGTCTGGTTGGTTAGGTGCAACTTTCCTAAAATTGTAACCAGCACTAGAAAATTACTGCGGCGGTTAGCTCCAATAATTTTTAATTTTATTTTTTTAAATTCAAAATAATTTACATTCAAATTGAGCACAGTTACAATTACATCAAAACAGTTAATACTGTACAGTAACAAGAGGTTTTTGAGTGCGGACATAGGCATTTGTTTTGTTCACCGATCTGGCAAGCTGACTGTCAGGAGATGACGCACTATTGTCCATCTTCATACCATTTGTTGCAAAGTTAAAATTATGGGGAATTCGAAATGTTTACGTGGTGTGATGTATAAGTTAAGCGAGTGAAGACCAGCTTAACCGCTTCCCTTATAAATTTTTTTGAAAAAAATTGCAAAAAGAAAAAAATCATTCCTTTTTTTATTTTATTATTAAATACAAGGAAACGAAACAAAACAAACTATGTAGGTTTTAAGTTGTATTTTAAATTTTTTACAGGCCTAAAAGCGTTCAGTTTTAATATTAGTTTACTATCCCGAGTTATCTCGGGCAAATGGAAAAAAGTTAAATATTAGTCTTTGTACGATAGTTTTTGAAACAAGGGACAACAGTGATACCTGACATTCTGTACGCTGGTATCTGGTCTCTTTTCTTACTGATTTACCTCTGGAATCTCTTTTACGGGAGCACTGTCTCGGATTTAATTTTTTTTCAGAAGTAGGAATAACATCTTGTGCGTGTGTGAAAATACCCTGAAGTTAACCCGAATGGTGACGGACTAATGCTGGATCTTTCTGACGTTTCAGAAAACTCGTCACGATGATTTTCTGAAATTATTTTTTCAATCAGTTCCATTCTAAATTGCTTAGGGGATCAGGAACTTTCTGATTTACAGTAAAAACTGTAGGCTACATACAGGGTATCACTTTCACTATTTTCAATGTCCACCTCTTCAGAATCATTATCTGAAAAATCATCGCCATCTTGCATCATCGCCATTATTTTACTTTTTTTTCACGCAACGGAACTATTCTTCTTTATACATCAATAATCCACAAGCCGACGTGTATTATACTATATGGGAAAACACGTAACCAGCTCCGCCAAAAGATTAACGAAACCAACAAAACTTTCAAAACTGCCAATCTAAACTGAATATTTCCTTTCATTTCCTCCACGCAGAATAAAACCGTGTAAAACCAATCTTACTGACGAATTCTGCTCCCCCGAGTTTTCTCGGGATAATAATTAACTGTAATATATACGAATCCGAGATAACTCGGGATAATCAGGTGAGTGGTTAAGGTGCTCCCGATACCTGATCGTGAATCGTAATTACGAAGTTTATCACAAAAAAATCCAATTGTTTAGCTTGAGTAATAAGTCATATAAATTAGAGAAAAAATTTATGTACCACTTTTTTTACACAAGATCCATATTGATAAAGTTGGTGTTTCTGTAAAAATGTAATGTACTGGAATGCAAAAGGAAAATACCTTTCTTTCGCAGTGTTTGAGATGCCGCATATCCCTTCGGCGTTGTTCGATTGCGCCTAAATGCTTATAATTTGCATATCTCACAGCATTTAATTCCTCATGCGAATTTTTTATTGATTTTTTTTCGTTTAGGTAATAAAATTTTTGATTATTCTGTTTTGCAGGAAAGTATCTTTATAAATAAACAAGTAATACAAAAGTTTAAGTCAATTCCCACTTAGGTCAATAAAGAAATTTTATTTTAATTACTTTTTATTAAATAATTACAATTAATTTAAATATGTATATACATAGGGCAAAATCACCCTATTAAGTGGCAAAATAGAAAGCGATTTCCCTTTCTATATAGAGTGTTGGACTATTATTTTTGTTTGTTACTATTTCTTCATTCTCAAATCCCACACTAAGAAATCAGGCCATCCTAAGTAGAATTCGAACCTACGACTTTTGGATTAAAATTTCACCGCGCTAACCATTGCATTACGTGGACACAACGAACGCTTCTCTTTTCTATACCTGGTATTGGGCTATTATTCTTGTGTTTGTTACTATTTATTCATTTTTTAATTTAATTAATGAATTAATATTTGAAAAAACTTTATTAACATCGAGTGTTCATCCCCTACAAGTTTAAAAAATGTATTTGAACTTGAATGGATGGATATAAAGTATTTTATTAAGGATTGAAATTTGCACAAGATTACATATAGGGAGAGAGTGAACTAATAGTAGGAATTGAAAAAACAGCCCTAAGTGCCCTAATGAGTTGCAGGTTAAAGGTTCCATAGAGAGTAGAGAGCTTCCCTATGGTATGGTATGGAAGTTAAGCGTTCAACTCATAATTACGCGATGTATAGTTCTTTGCTAGCTAGAATGCTAGCTTCTTAGTTAGAATTTAATTTAAAATAATACAAAGTAATATAAATAATTTACAATTTCTGATAGAACGCAAATGTAACTTTTATTTCGGAATCTTAAGTTAGCTGTCTTTTTACTGATCATAAAAGTCCAATTTTCAAAAAATTCTACAATGTTGATCGTATAGGTACTTTGCACTTTTTATTTGAATTTGAAAATCTGAAATGTATTCAGAATTTGTTATCCTTAACGAACAAACTATCACACAGATAGAAGTAATTAACAATATAAAAATGCAAAATCACCTTAACAGAACTGAAATTCTAGATCACCAAAAGAACTTAAGTTAAAAGGTAAAAAAATGTAATTATTTTCTTTATTAATGAAAATGAATTGATAATGAACCTTTTATCAATAATTCATGTTACACGATTAAAATTTTTAAAGTATTCTTGAAATTTACATTTTGTTTAATTGAGAAATCTTGTTTTAATTGCATTGGAAGTACTGCTTATTTGATTACTTTAATTAGTCTGAATAATTAGAATTATTTATTCGACTTGAAATGACTCGTACGTATGAGAATTGAGAGAAGCTATTAAGTCTACGTCTAGTAAATAATTGAATCTAATTCTGCCTCATTGACTTTATTAATCGATGCGTATCAATCGACGATATTGGTTGTTTATTTTTAAGTCCTCTCATGTCAATTCGTATGTATAGGTAAAGGTTTGATAAAAATAGATTTAATTGGAGAGAATTAAGAATATTTTGCAGGCTTTTTTTATGATTATTGGCGCTTTGTTTCCAATTTTTGTTTTTATTTACAACATTTACTGCTCAATTATATTTGCAGAACAAAGAAGATTGATATTGTTCCACTAATTCGAGCGTGGGATAATAAATCGTCATATATTGCTACCGGCTGTAGAATACTGCAACTATTTCCCGTCATTCACCGCGCGTTTTTCCGTAACAGTGAAACAGATAAAAATTAATTCAGTAAAATTAGTAATATAATTATAAAAATATTTTTGCTTTTTAATTCAATGAACAGCAAAATGAATTGTTTGAAAACTCGAGAATTATTTTAACGTAATATATACTTTCAACCCCGATTAAATTAACGCTCGAAATTTGTTTGGAAAGGCAGTATCAAACATGAAGTGTCTCATTAGCTAAATATTGTTACACTATTGGCGAAATCTGACATCGGAACAATTTGTTTTGTTTTGAATCTGTTTCTTTTTTATCTAATTATCTAGAAGTTCTTAGCTAAGAAATTTCAAAAGATAGCTCATTGAGTTGCATGTGCTATCTTACCATTGTAAATGGATTCCACATAAAAAAAACAAAACGGAATAGTTACCGATTTTTTATTTTTTTAAATCAATGAACAGACAAAATTAATTAAAAAATAAATAGTATTAAAGCGGAAAGAAAACTATTTTAACTGAATTAAGTACAAAATATTCAAATACGATGAAAATAAACATTAAAGTAAATAAAAGACTCATTTTCATTTTTCACTGTTAGTTATTGTAGAAAGTTTTAAGGTATCCGACTACGTTTTTAAAACCATGATTTAAAAAAAGCACATCAATGGATAATTTTCATGATATTTAGTGTCACTCAGATTAGAATACATGCCTAAAATTGTTTTAAGGACATTTTTTGACAAAAAAAAATTATTTAAATATAATATTTTGGCAAAAAATTAACTTAGAATAATCTTTTTTTCTAAATGTTCTCCTTTTGTGAAAAATGGTTCTATTATAATAATATTTTGCCTGTATATAGCTCAGACCTCTCTACAGAGGCTCAACTAAATATTTTGAAAAATTCACATTATTTTCAGAGTTACCACCCATTGAAATAATTATTCGCGTTTTTTTCCTAAAGTTGCTCCCCTCTGTTGTTGTAAAATATGAATAAACCCATTTATAAGTTATATATTTCAAAAATTCTAGTTCAGCCTTTGTAGAGAGGTCTGAGCTATATACAGGCAAAATATTATTATAATAGAAGCATTTTTCACAAAAGGAGAACATTTGGAAAAAAGATTATTCTAAGTTAATTTTTTGCCAATATATTCTATTTAAATTTTTTTTATCAAAATGTCCTTAAAACAATTTTATGCATATATTCTAATCGAAGCGACACTAAATATCGTGAAAATCATCCATTTATGCGCTTTTGAAAATCACGGTTCCGAACGTAGTCGGATAACTTAAGTATAAATGAACAGTTTCACTTTAGTTAATAGCATTCTATTTTGACTATATTCTAAATTTTAAATTTTATGTCATGGTAATGAATTTAACATAGTTATACCAACAAAAAATTTTCACTAATGTAAAAATATGTCAGCTTTATATATATGAACAAATTAAAAGCAGATAAGATTTTGTTATTAGAATGTTAATAAATTATTAATTAATGAAAACGGTAAAAAGTTTTACTTGTATGTTTGGGTATTATACTTTTGGTGTCAAGAATAACTTGAAGACATTCGACAATATAATTTTAATTATTTTCTACAGAACTGTGTGCACAAAACTCAATAAATTCTGTAAGCTAGTAAATGTATTTTCAAATGAGAACGTTTTAAGTTACGCATTGTATATTTTCATGATACTCTTTCTATTTTCTGAAATGGTTTCTTTGAGAAATATAACAATAATTTTTAATAAAATATTTTGTGGCAACCTCATCGAATAGTTTGCTACACTAGCTTTGGAATCTCACTTACTGTCAAAGAAGAAATATAGCGTGCGACTGCTTTCTATCTTATTTATCATTTCTCGAGACGGTGGACTAGTAATACAACCCCATGGATTATCAAAAAAGAATACATGTATAATAAATGGTTTGCTGTTTCTTTCCTCCAGAAAGTTAATAAATCTTCCTCATATGCAGTTACATTTGTTCTGAAAAAGACGATTTTACTGTATAGAATATACTATCTATACGAGTTAGATTTCAAATTTAATTTAAAAAAAAAAAAGACTGATAAAATGATAAAATATTCTTGTGTGTTAATGATCTTTTAAAAAGCTATACTTTTTAAAGATATTCAATTCGTTTTTATTAACATATAAAATATGTTTTAATTATTTTGGTCTCAAACGGATATTTATTTCCTCTTACGTATTAAAATAAAAAAAGGCTTATTTATAGAATTTTTAAAAAATTTTTGGGCTATATCTAATATATATTATAAATGCGAAAGTTTGGGAAAATCTTTGTTAGTCTTTCACGCAAAAACTACGGAATGGATATTAATGAAACTTTACAGTAATATAGCTTATACATCAGAATAGCACATAGGCTATACTTTATAGCATAAACTATAATTTATAAAGATATTGTATGAAGTGTCCAAAATATAACGATATTTGTCAAGTAAGTAGGAAAAAATTCTGTCATCTGCTAGCAATTCTGGCATGCGCTGCAAAAAAAACCCACGTCTGCATATATCTATCTTTTGTCTGTGAAAAACCATTTTTGTTTTGGCTACGCAAGGTGCTCGCTTCTAATTAATTCCTCTGATATAATGCCTATTTTTTTTATTTCAGAATCCAACTAAGTTTTGAAGGGAGAGGTTGTTATAAATCTCTCTTTATTTCAAAGTTTTAACATTTTATTATGCATATTTGGTAGTAAGAAATTGATCTTTTCCAAATAAATGCTTTTATCAGTTCTGATACTTAAAGTAAATAAACTTTCTCTTTCACACTGCATCATTTGGACAAATTTTCAAAATTTGTTTGTGGTTAGTAGTTAATTATAACACTATAATTTTAATTGAATAGGCAGATATTGCATTTTTAAGTATAAAAATAATTAAAACTACTGTACTGTATCTTTTGGAACGAGTGAATATTAACGTCACACTGTTCAGCTACATGAGGGCTTTTGGCAACGGACCACGTAATTTTGAACCATGGTCAAGGGACATGGACGACACCTGATCTGGCACCCTCTTCTCCTAACTACCACACCACACCAACTTAGAAGGAATATTCTACCAATACTTAGCAGGGAATATTCTTTGAAATCCACTCTTCCAAGATATATGGCAGCACGGGTTCCATGATGAGTATTTTAGCGATAAAAATAGTTTGTCAAAATTTAAGTGTCTTATTTTTTGTATGTTAATGAAGACCTTAGAAAATTATTTGACTACTTATTTTAAGTGAACGGTATATATAATTAATTTTACAGTGGAATATCTTTAATTAATTTATTAGCTCTAACGGATTAAATTTTCCAAAGTGGAGTATTTTGTTTATGTATATCCCTTAATTTTAAATGTATTGATCAAAAAAAAATATTTTATGAAAACTGCAGTAAATCATAATGCGGTTGGATAAAGTATTAACGTGCATCTCACCCCTACACGGCGGGTCTTACAAAGCTTTAATAAAGCTCGAGTTATGAAAGTAGCTAGGCATTTGCCAACTTTACTCTATCGTTAACATTTCGCTATGTTTTTTATTGAACCGTCATTATAATTTAATAAACGGCGTTGCTTGCGAATATTACAATTTTAACATAAAATAAATACTACAGAAAGTAATATTAATGTATTATACTTTCAGATAAAAATTATTTACACTATTTTAAGCGTTCATTATATAAAACTTTTAACAATGTGTTCCTTTTGCTGAGCAGATATCAGCTTAGGATGGTATTTTCAAAAATCGACCCTCAAGAGTGTTAGGGGAGTTATAAATAAAAAAAATATCCTTTTTATCAGCTATTAGATCTACATACTTAAAATTTAACAAAGGTGTTTTATTTCTCTCTTTTTTTTGTTTGTTTTGCTGAGCTACGCAAAAAAAGAATTTTTTTGTTTAATTTGCAATTCACGTAAAATTAACTCATTATAAACTTTATCCTTCAATCTGTGTTGTTTAATTTTTCAGTTCACCCGTGCGAAGAACGGGTATACCAGCTAGTAGTATAATAAAGCGCGGTATATTCATTGCCTTAAACTGTATCAATACTGGTGTTTTTCTTTTTGAAAGTGTTTCAGATTTGAACTGTGTTCTTTTAATTATGATAAGATGACGAGAGAAATAGACTTCTGAGTAAATATCTTGAAAATTCCATGCCATATCGGTGAAAAGATTTGAAGTTTGTATTGGTGTGGCATCAGATATACCGTACAATCCAGCGTATAACGCGCACCTATATTTTTAGGCTGAAATTGTTAATGTTTAGGTATATATTCGCCATATATATAACACGCACCCCCCCATTTTTACGAAAAAAACCTGAAATGTAGTGCTCAATATAGTGCTTTGAAATCCTTTATTCAAGGTATTATTTCGAGCTTTAGAAACTTTCAATCTTTTAAGTTCATAAGGAATGTCATTTCTTTTAAGTAAACAGTATTTTCATATACGTAGAAACTTATTTTTTTTCTATGCTCATCTTTTTTACGTTTTTATTTTTGAAGCTCTCATTTTTATACCCGGCGCATAACGCCCACCCTTAAATTTCGCTCTTATTTTTTGTCTTAAGAGCGCACGTTATATGTCGAATTTTTAGATAATTGTTACTCTCAAAAGGCCCAACGGTCGAAAGGTAGCGTATCACGTTTCCACACCATAGGTCTGGGTTCTATTCCTGGGCTGGGCAAAGTCGACTCGGTCTTTCATCCCTACTGTAGTGATCGATAATTACCAATCTTGCTTGGGGACTTAAACAATGGGAGTCTCGCTTCAAACTGACCACCTGATCGGGACATCTGCTCATGCACCTCAGCGCCCAATGGTCACGTATACTGGAATAAAGGACACAGTAGGCCCTGTCCCTCATGGGCTGTTGCACCAGTGGGTATGAGTAGTTTCGGTCCAACATCTCAGCAATCTTGGATTTAATATGAAAATTCATGATGGTCGCATGGGTTCACTCCTAGGATAGCCCACGCCCTTGGCGCGAATTTTTGGTTGGCGATAATTGCGCCATCTTGGTAACCCTACTTTTAAACACTACATATGGCAACAATAACTATTTCTAGCATTTTCGTATTTTGTGGGCGCGCATTTCGAATTTCATTTTGTTGTTAGGCTCAGGGCTGCCTGCGTGATGTGAGGGAATATTCTTTAGAATTTTTTACTTTGTTGAATGCGAAAGGTAAGAAAGACTTGATTGAGAATACTTTTTGAAGGAAGGACTGATTGCTTCGAGTTATGAATATCCTAAATTTAATGATCGGTATGATGTAACACGGTCGGCAATAAAACGGTTTCTTCGAAATCGTACCAGCCACACCGAAGGTATGTTCAAACATTACCTCGGAGAATAAATATGGCGGCGCTCACACGATAATTCGCTTAGCGATGAGACCTTTAAGGCTTTTTTAAAATCTTTTTTAAACCCTCCATTCTGAAAAGATCAGCAGTAAGAAAGTAAGTGCTGTTTTTTTATATTTTTTATCTTAAATGTTTAATTTCTGTATTGTTTACATATATTTTCATTACGCATCCACCTTATCCCGCTATATTCCCTTGCAGTCATTGTCGGGTTCGCTCGGCGCCATCTTGTTCTGGCTTGGCGCTTTTTTCGGTTTGTCGCCAAGGGTGTGGGCTCTCCTAGGATTTTACCGGTCACATGATAAAAGCAAATCATGTGTTCTCTCAATTCAAAACTAACATTAGACCATGTACTTGTTGATCTGCTTCTAAAATTTTGATAAAATTTCAAATTTCATAATTGTGTAAAGACGTTCAAATAGTAAAATTTTTCAAAAAGTTTTTAAGTTTAAAAAAAATCTTATATTATGCTTGTATTTTTAAATCAAATGCATTTTGTTTATGTACGTTATTATTTTTCACAAATATGTAATTTTTAAAAGAAAGTTTCTGTAAAAAGCAAAGGTTGGCAGCAGTGAAGCGCACGAACTGATTGGCTAGAAACACGTAATTGCATTCCTCACGTGACTACGGCGCCAGTGGATTTGTGAACAGATTGGCTGGAAACACATGATTGTAGTTATCATGTGACTATGACGTCACATGAATTTAATCCATTAAGATTTTCATTACACTGGTTACCAATACCTGCATCTTAAACCTATGGAGTTGCAAGGAAATGTTAAATTTCGATTGATTATAAAATGCAAATGAATATTTAGGGCACTCAACAGCCATATTAATGCAACTGTGACCGCCGTATAAATCCGTCTCGTTCAACTGGTATGTTAAGAATTCCGGACATATGTATACGTTTTTCCAAAACGTATACATATGTCTATCAACAAAGCTATTCAGAAGGCTTAGGGATGCAATAAAATGATCTTGAACAGTGTTTGAAAACGCCTTACTTATATTTCAGAGAAAAATGTGCTTATTTGCGCCTTTTCTCTCCCCCCAATCTATTGCGCACGCGCGCCTTTGTGAAAAACGGTGGCATTAGGGAGCGTACTTTTTAATTGGCATTTAAGGAATTAAAAATACTTTTTAATTGGCATTTAAGGAATTAAAAATACTTTTTAAAATCGTCTGTGCTTTCACCTTTCGTAATCTTTACCTTTATACCAAATGTCTAACTTAATTACATTTTTAAGAAGGCTAGTTGAATGAGCAGAGAAAATTTTTGTAAGAAGTATAAAACGTTCAAAAATAAGTTTTCAATTCGGCTTCGTAGAGGTAGTATTTCTGTTCTTATCTAATTCAAAAAGTGTCGAATTCTTCTCGAGATATTCGAAAACCGTGTTTCTGTCAAGATTTGGATGATTTTTATCTGCAGATATGAACAATGAGTAATACTATGTGGTGGGAGATGCTGTATTTCCCCTAAAAGGTAAATAAATACACATTTTGATAAGGAATAAATAATACAAACTGACTTTTTTGCTTGATTTTGAAAATTTGAGTGATTAGAAGATTAAAAAATATACTTGCCAATGAATTTAATTTTTCGTAATTTGTTAATGTCTCTCACAAATTTAAAAGAAATGAAAACAGTTTATATAATAAAGACTATTTGAAATCATTCTATTATATTACAGATATCTCGGTAAAAATATCTTTTTTTATTACTGGGAACAGACTTAAGATGTTAATGACTCTGAAAAAAAGCCCAAAGTATCAGGTAACCAATGACACAAAATTAATACTTAAGAACACTGAAATAAGTTTTAAACATGAGTTTTTTTACAACTATTACGAGTTGTGAATGTTAATTTCTGATGCAATGGTTGCCTCATGTATTATATACCATTGGCCAGAAATATTATCATTCACATATCTTTTGTGTTGCTGTTTCTCATCCCCGAGATTAGCAGAGCTAGATAAGGTCCAAGAATCCATTCACCCTGAACAAGTCCAAAACCAATAGGGAATCTTTAACCAAGTCCTATCTGGTTAGCCCCAAACCCGATAATATGTGATTAGGGAGCCCTGTGCAGAAGAACACTTAGCGCGAATTTCGAAGTGTTTAATGCCATCGACAAAAGTCAATGACAACGGAAGACCGCAAAGGAAACGAGTAAGCGCGGATTGATCTCGTCTACTGCTGCCCATAATAAAGCAGTCACCAGGGCATTTACTCTGGTACCATGGGTGCATCAGTGGGATCATCCATTTGGCGCTATTATTTACTTTATACTTTGAAAATAGTTCCAAATAAGTTGTTGTTGTTTTTGCTCATGCCACCTGTCTGACATAATCAGATCGACACCCACGAAATTCATCGTGGCAATGGGCTGGATGTACGGCTGTCGTTGGCCTTAGCCTTGAACATCATACAGGTGACAGTACGATTTAGCTCAGTGAAATTCCCGAAGGGACGATAGATGGCGCCACCATCTATTTCCCCCTCCACAATTTAGGCATGGAACTGAAGAGGAGGGAAATTTTCTCCAGTTCCCTGCACTCGTGATTCAGCCCACAAGACTTTCGGACCCACTGATTTAACGAGCATGTACTCCGTGTGTACTCGGAGGGTATTTGACGGCACGGGCATCGAACCCAGGCCTTCTGGTCTGGAGTCCGATGCTCTAACCACTAGGCTACCCATGGCCTCCAAATAAGAGGAGCGGCAGGCGTTGTAGTTTCGCCAGCACCAGCTCTAGCCAAACTGTCCGCAATTTCGTTCCCAGCAATGTCGACATGGGATGGGGAGTGAGTGAGTGTTGATTTTTTTTTGGCGTAAGAGCCAAGTTTGGCTATACTGCGCCACACATTAGTTAATATAAAAATATGGGATGGGATCCACTGATAGTGGATCTGATGAGAAAGGGAAAGTCGTTTTAGTATCTTGAGGATGTCTGCATCTGTGTGATCCATTCGGTACCGGCGAAAATCCCGCCGTGTAGGGCAGCGATGCACGTTAAATCTGTCGACGTTATGTCAATTGGCCAAGTGCTGGATGGCACTTCTACTATCCGAAATAATCCAGATATCGTTACATTTTTGGTACTTGAGTTCACAAAGCGCCTTAATCGTAAAACGACCCTTAAGTTTATACCTTCCTGCTTCTTCGGGAACTGGCTACGAAGGAGAATTTGCATCCTGGGAATTGTCTTTTTGCTGGTTCCACTGCGTATGCGATTGCTGTGACCAGGAGCTGGATTTTCCTTATGTTAAGGATAAATTTTTCGTGGAATGACGTTGACTAAGATTTTTAACTCTTTGTTGGTCAAAATTAAAAAACTCAATCGGAATTTTAAGTGGTATTCAGTGGTTTGATATGCAACTGGTACGTCGTGACAATTCTGTGTTATTTTATGTGTTCAAGACTAGTTGAAAAATATTTCATTTTTACTCTGCTGTTTGCACTACTGCTGAACATATTTTAACCAGTTCACTGTGATTGACAAGTATACTCATCATGGAGAAGTTGCAGGATTTTGTGTATTGACGTGTATATTCGTCAAGTGCAAAAAGTAGTGACCACTGGCTATTTAAATTGTAAATTTTGAAAAAAACATATTCTCAAATTTCAAGAAGTTTAGAATATTTCGAGGCCCGGCTGGAGAAAAACATATAGATAAAAAGTATGACAAATTTAAGATAAACGCATGCTGCGTCCCCCGTATGCACTGGCCGTAACACCGTGTAAATTCGCATAACGAATTTATTTATGTGCGATTATAATGTTTGTTACATGTTAGCCTAAAAGGGGTAAAGGCAAAAAGTCGGAAAGGTGATTTATAATAAGGTTTTCAGGTATGGTCACCCATGGGACAAACGCGTGATGAGCCCATTGATAGCTGCTGGCCCAGAGTTACCTAGATATCGAGTGGTGTAATTGCCAATTGTTTGATGTCAGACATGTGCTGACATTCAAGTAATGAACCAATCCCCTGCTGCCTAAAAACAGTTATTTTATTAGAGTGAGAAAGGCAAGGATGCTTTCTGGTAAGAGGACTGTGATCAACCCTATAGTACCTACTCCAGAACTTCAAGGTCAAAATTCATAGATATCCATAAATCTCCAATATGTATGTAACATATGTTTATGTTCACCAAATAAATCGCAGAGCAACTTACTCTATGATTGACGAGTATACTCGTCATCCCTCGATGTCCTTGACACACATAATTGCGCTCACTCAAACTGGAGCGCCACAGTTAACTGGGTAAGAGGAAGGAACAGCGACTATCTTTAATAGCACAGCCCTGAGGAATTTTTTAAACTTTTTTTACTTCTTGGTTATACCGCCCATCCGTGGTTGCCTGGCTTTGTCACGAGTATAGGTACCACTAAAGATGTAGGGCGTGGCTGGCTTTGTCAACGTTTTCCCGTTGGTGTGGTAGCCCAGTACCCAGCTCAAAGACCACTTGACCATGGTTCAAGTGAGTGAAGATTAACGTCACTGTTCACGCTAAATACTGTTGGCGACGGAGTTGAAACGTTTTCCCCATGTTGGTGTGACACCTGAGCTGTTAGGGAGGAGTTTCAGCTCTCGACAGTGCCAGCTCAGGTGTTGACCAGCCACGATCCGATGCCTTGACCCATGGTTCAAAATGACAAGGTCCGTCGCCAAAAGCCCTCGTGTAACTGATCAGTTCGACGTGTTATAATATTTATTCACTCACTCCCAAAGGTTCAATAGTATCCTTGTGTTGCTTCATATCGCGAGGTTAATAAACAGACAAATTAAATCCACCTTTACTAAAATCATCCACAGAGAGAGAATTTAACTGAAGTAAAACGAAAATAACGTCGAAAAATTATAGGTCGTTATGTTAGCTATGAATACTATAGTTCAGCAAAGGGAAGTTTTTCCTGATATTTTTACGAGATGGAATTCTCAAAACAATATTGACATACCTATAAAGAAACGCCTTAATCTGAGAAATTTAAAAAATACGAGGTGCTTTAGCATTCATTTTTTTCCAACATTACTGAAAGTTTCTAAAATCAAGCATCAAATTTGAGACATTTTTTTCCCTTTAAGTATTACAATCTAAAGCAATTTTCAACTGTATTAAACATCAATAACATTTATTTCTTTCTAAAAATAAAATTTTAGAGTAAAGATTAGCCCAGGAATCGTCTTCTTTCTTCTTTTTGTTGAACATGTCCCTTTATCCCCTTTATTTTAGAAGAACCTTTAATTGTGGGAGGATTGCTCACTTCTGCTTTAAACTTATTTTACATGGTAAATCTTCAGTGCCAAAGAAAAGTCAGAATTTAGTGCTCCTCAACTTCAAAATGATTGGACCTCTATACGAACCGGTATTTTGACGTAATAAAATAATTTAAGGTATCTGACTACGTTCGGAACCGTGATTTTAAAAAAGCGAATCAATGGATAATTTTTATGATATTTAGTGTCACTTAGATTAGAATAAACGTATAAAATTGTTTTAAGGACATTTTGACAAAAAAATTATTTAAATACAATATTTCGGCAAAAAATTAACTTAGAATAACCTTTTTTCAAAATGTTCTCGTTTTGTGAAAAATTCTTCCATTACAATGTGATATTTTGCCTGTATTACTCGTATAGCTCAGATACAGAGGCTCAACTATGATTTTTGAAAAATTCACATTATTTTCAGAGTTACAACCATTTCAAAAATTCTAGTTGAGCCTCTGTATAAAGGTCAGAGCTATATACAGGCAAAATATTATTATAATAGAAGCATGTTTCATAAAAGGAGAATATTTTGAAAATGGGTCATTCTAAGTTCATTTTTTGTCAAAATATTGTACTTAAATAATTTTTTATTGTGATGTTATTCTTAAAACAATTTTATATATATTTTGTAATCTAAGTGACACTAAATATAAATACTATCCATTTATACGCTTTTGCAAAATCACTGTTCCGAACGTACTCGGATATCTCAACACCTTAAATTTTCCCCCCATATATTTTAAAAAGTCCCTCAAAAGAATTTAGTAACTAAAAACAAAAAATATTCATATAAAAGGGGAAAAAAGGGAAAACCACACCGGGGAGAACAGAGGTGGCTAAGAAATGAGACCAGAGCTAAGTAATTGAAAAATAAGTACTTGATAAGATTTATATGTCGGGCCTTCTTTTTTTAATTTGCTATAAACATACATTTCCCCGAGAAGCCTTTATGGTCCTGCTGGAGAATACTTAAAAATCTATTTATGGCTGAATGCATAGTGTAGAAACACAAATAAAATTTATATTATCTCACTTTCTTTTAATTTTTTTTAAAAAGAAGCCCATTAGAAGATTATGTTGGTCTTAGGACCCCATGTTCTCGTTTTTAAATGCGGTAGCGGTTAAACACATTTCTTCGATCTATTTATTTTGAGAGCAGCATCAACGCAGGTCACGTGTATAGTGAATATTTTGTTATGAACTTGTTTTTTACTCGAGTGTCTTCAGCTTTCAGAATAATTGGATGTGTGTCTAGCAAAATGAATAATATTTTTCTCAGAAGTTTGTTTAAATGCGAGATGTGAAAATCTTCCCAAATTATGAGAGTGCTATTCGCGATGAATATATAAACGCCTATTTCTTTTATCCATAGCTATATTTTACTAAAATGTGTGTAGGTATCGTTATGGAAGGATGATTTCACTTAGTAAGTATTGAACTATGTTACATATGTCTAGAAATATTTATTGATATTTTATAAATATATCGTTAAAGGTTATAAGTTATTTTTCCAAGGAAAAATAAAATGCATACTGCTTTTATGAATCGCAAAATTGAATGCTACTTGACAGAACAAACTTTATTTTGATACACTTACACTCTGATATATATATATATATATATATATATATATATATATATATATAATGATGGCATGGATGCTTGTAAATTTATAGTGCCTTCACGGTATGGGGGTACTCTAAACAGCCGTCGAGCTGCAAGTCCTCTCGTGAGGTTGGTGGAAGGGGAAGAGAGATGGGAGGCCTTTGACCCTCCCACAGGGTGTTCTTCCTCAAAATTGGGGTGGAACCGAGCTAAAACGTAAGGTCATCTGCATGGTGCTCAAGGCTACAGCCAACGGCGGCCGTACATCTAGACCCTTGCCATGATGAATTTCGTGGGCCTGAATCTGACGCAGTCGAGATCAAGTGGCATAAGAAACAACAACAGATTTCTCTGGCGTTTGTGAGTCTTTCCATGGACGAGAGATTAACCATGAGCTGAGAAGACGTCACCTAAAGATGTACCAACACCGCGCATGCGCAAAATATCGTGACACATAAAATATAAACAATCAATGGTCCCTGGAAGGCTGTGGTAAAATTATCAAACGTTGACCAATCTGCGGTGATAAAAAGGTTGGGGAGAACTGCCGTAGACGACTGAAACCTGAAGGAAACTATTCGGGCCAATCATTAAGCACCTTTTGTTGTTTGCCACTCGTGGAAGTAGGGTCGTTCAGATTCAATCAAATGTTAAGCTATTGAAAGTACGAGACTTGAACTCACAACTCTTGGATTACGAATTTATGTTGTTTCTGATGCCACCTGTGATCGACGGTGTCAGATCGAGGTCCATGAAATTAATCGTGGCAAGGGGCTAGATAACGTCTGTCGTTAGCAGCAGCTTTGAGCATTATACAGGTGATGTTACGATTTGGCTCAGTTCCACTCTAATTTTTAGTGAGAACACTTCGAAGGAATGAGCAGGAGCCTCTCACCTTTCTTCCCCTACCTCCAACTTTTCGAGAGAACTTGTGGCTCGACGAATACTTAGAGTGCCCTAAGGCACTATCGATTTACAAACATCCGTTCCTTTTCCCGGAGCACAGTAGCTTGCTTCACCAGCTACCGAATGGGAGGCTATGAATTTTATTTTTGTACCAAACAGACGACCATGGCATATAAATTCAAACCAAAATTTTAGCCAAAAAAGCCCCCTCCCCTTTCCTTAGATTGAATTCAACATACATTCGGACCTCTATATTACGAGATCGCTAAATCCCGAAAAAAAGTTCGTTATATGGAAAATTCTTCATACAGAGGCTCATTTACTATACTTTGTAAACCACATAAAACAAATCTTAAATTCATAAACACTATGTAGTATTATAAAAAGTAATTATTCACACCTTTTTGTAAATTAATATCTATTTATTTTATATATCTAACCCATCAAAAAAGAAAGAAAAACTGCAATAAAAACAAGAAAAAAAAAGAATGTCGATTGTAATTTCAATATGAAAAAATTTTTATACTAAAGTTAATGAATTTTAAGGACATTTTATAAATTAAAGCATGCAAGAGTAATATTAAACATATATTGTTTTATAATTAGATCATGGAGACACGGGACAACTCCACTGAGGGTGAAAGAGGATATCGAAGATGTTTCTAGTGAACTGGGAAATGGGGGTAACAGGTTGCACTTGGATGAAACGTTCAGAACGCTATTGCTCTTGGCGACCAGTAATAAAACCAGTTCAAGATTTAAGACCACTATAAAATGTGTGAAAGAGAGAATAAAACTTGAAATGTTTTCAGAAATACTTTTAAAAAAGGAAGAGCGAAAATTCAATCACAAAAGAAAAAGTTCGTTATGTAGGAAATGCACTTCGCTATAGAGAGGCTATGATGATTTTCGCTATATAGAGGCTATGATGATTTTCGCTATAGAGAGGCTTTCATGATTTTCTTCGTATAAAAATACGAAGAAAATCATGAAATGTTCAAGGTTCCAGGAAAAAGTTCGCTATATAGAAAAATTCGCAATTCGGAGGCTCGTTATTTTTATTAATAAAGTTCTGTCTCTACAAGCAAATAAAAGTAGAATTGCTTAG
Source organism: Trichonephila clavipes (assembly GCA_019973935.1). Taxonomy (NCBI): domain Eukaryota; kingdom Metazoa; phylum Arthropoda; class Arachnida; order Araneae; family Nephilidae; genus Trichonephila; species Trichonephila clavipes. The sequence continues at coordinate 509,851 of BMAU01004929.1, read as the reverse complement.
ATAACAGATGGTGAATCGTTGAGATTTACAACATATTGTAACAAACTCGTGGAAACTCCAGAGAAATTCAACGCATTCCAGAGTATGAAGAATATAAAGAGCAGAAATGTTTCTGAATGATCTACAATGATGTTTTCGAAGGATTAGCATTTCGGAAAGGACGCATTTCTGTTCAACATTTTCGAAACACGCTGGAAATGGAAATAATACACACAAATAAAAATGACTGAAATACTTTAAGAACACATGAGAATATTCCCTTTTTTTCCCGTAACAAAATGATCTGTTTCTGAAATAAATCTGAAGAAACAAAGTTAAAGAAACAAATGTTAGACATAAAATCATAGAATTTAAAATAGGTAGCTTATATCTTTGAGAAAAATTTATATATGTTGCATTCTTTTTGTTCGAAATAAGAAGCAAACCATATTACGGATAGAATCGCTCAACTCCCAGTGCGAATTCACCTCCCCTCCTTTATTTATGCATTTTTCATTTTTTTCCCTCTGGAATTATATGTTAACCTACTAAATTATAGATTTAGATCATATTTCTTACAAAGATAAACAAAAGTAGGATTTTGCATATTTTAACTAAGGAAACGCCAACATTTTTAAGCGATAGACAGGAATTTATAGTTGCATTGTGGTTAAGGCATTCTGAATTAACACACCAAACGATACATTTTATACGAGCTTTGAAAATTTTTTAAGATATATATTTTGTTAGGATTAAAAATAAAAGTAATATTTTGTGTATCTGCAGAGATAATGAAAATGTATACAAAATATTCATTCTTTTGTAAAAAAATCAGACTTTTTTGCTATAGATTTTATATGTTGCAAATTTTTGTTGAAATATTAATTTTTCTTCACAAACTTTAAGCTCGAAACCTAGTGCCCCTGAAAACCCATCGTGCAGAGGGGCTGGCGTACGTTAAAAAGTTATTACTTTTTTCGTGGTTTAAAAGTTTGGAGGGGAGGCTTCCTGCTCGGATGTAGTTCTCGTATTTCAATCGAGGTTCAGAATTACGAGGTCCAATACTAATCGCTCTCGTGTTGCTTCAGAGGTGGCACTAATTCTGAATGACTGCAAATCCAGTGGCGTAGCGTGGGTTTTCGCCGCTCGAGGCCGACCGGAAATTTGTCGTCTCTCTATTTTGATTATTATGTATGTCATGTTCAATTTCCAGAATAGCTAAATTTGTCAGCCTTAACGTGGGCATAGTCGATCAGAGATAATTTTTGATTAATTTCAGCTGATAGAACAGCTTCTCTCGTAACTGGTATTACTGATGGCAGATGTTTAAAAAATTCTCAGCATTATGACAATGTTTGGTAAGCCATCTTCAGGTTTGGACTGAATAATATATTTTAATAAACCCAGAGAGCCGGACCTAATGAGTTCTTTTTTACAGCCTGAGTCTGTTGCAGCTACGAAAGCTTGTAGACATACACGCTCAAGTTGGAATTCTACTTTATTAATGTCTTGAGGAGACTTGACCTAATCTAAGTTCAACAATGCTCACTTCAGGCCTTAAAAAAGCATATTTTTGGGCTAGATTCTACACCTTTTGGAATATTTCTCGAAATTTACTCTGTCTATTGAAGAAAACAATGTTCGCCTCAAGTCATCTTCGTACGATAACTGAACATCTTTGCTTCAGTCGTTAAATTATGCTTCCTCCTGATTCGTCTTGTGGGTTCAAAATAAATTTCAAGCTCTTCATATAAACTTTCAGCATATGTTAAAGCGTCATTTACGAATTCCTCTCGTTTTGTTTCTAATACGGTCTGTAAAGCATGTATTTTTTAGCACATTGATGGATATTTAGTCCCACTGGTTGCAAATAGTTTTGAACATCACTGACTTCACAAAGTACCGGATGCCAGAAGCCTAAGTAACATAAAAATGAATGCCGATTGCATAGCGACTAATAAACTTCCTGCATCTGAGGGTGTATTAAAGCTCTCACTCGTTCTCGTCAGTTTTGTCACGCGGGCACGATTTGGAAATATTCTTAAATTTACATATCGCGGAGCTTGCCTCCACCCCTTTTCTTATGCCCCCACGCTACGCCACTGTGCAAATTATTAACTAATAACTCCCTAGTTAATCTTATATTACAATCTTCGTATTCTTTCTCTTCATGCTAATTGACTAAAAAATCAGACTCATCCCTTATTTGAAAGTCAAATACATGACAATGCAGATCTTTTTGCATAAGAATCTCAGCATCAAACTATGTAGTTATCACGATGTTAAAATGAATAAGATAATTGGAAGTGATGTGAAGTTTAAAGAGGGGGCTGCTAGCGCAGGTGTCGACCATGCTTCAGAATTATGAGGTCTATCACCAATAGCCCTTGCGTTGTTTGAGAGTGTGACATAAATTAAAGGCAATGTGACTTTTTAGATGAATAACTTTAGCGTGATATTGATTAATTTAAACATTTAGTTTATTTACGTCACACAACTATTATTTACAGATTATACATTGAAGTTATTAAACTTATTTAAACATTATTAGAGTTCAAATGATGTGGTTTGTGAGAGGGGAGTTCCCTTTCTGTGTCCGCTCACTTCGAAGGTTCAAATCATCTCTCGTTCTCCCTCTCTTTCTTCGGGGATCAGCGGTCGTCACCCTTTTAGCGTCTCGTTAGATCCGGCTAGTGGTGGGAAAGTATTCCTCGTGATGTCAAAAGATTGCGAGGGAGGTCCCAGGGCAGGGCCACACAATACTTTTAAAGTACAGGTGCAAATAAACGTGTGGTGATCCGCAAAGACGCCGATTCACAGCTGCGTGGCGGGAAACGTTACAGCAAATAAAAAACTACAAAAAGGAAAGAAGCTATAAAATTGATTTTTTTAAACGTTTTAGATTTATTATTAAGGCCCCTGAGACTTGAGATTTAAAAAGGGAAGAATTTGTTTGTGTGATGTTGAAGTTGAATTGTAGGTCCGTGGCTCGATTCCGCCCAAAGCCTGTTTCTTGAAATAATGGGAAATTGCTACGTATTAAGCAGAACTGCACCTTATGGTTCTTACACAGTACAGCTCGACTCTTTGTTAACGTCGCGCTGTGAAGTAGCTCGATGACTAATAGCTATATAATTTTGAATCTCAGTCAAGCAATGAGATAGACATGGAAGCTGTCACTACTCTTCTAATTTTCACACCATGCCAACGTGTAACGGGTCTATCCGCGAACGTGTAACTAATCCTTTTGGGGGAAATTTATTTCTTTTTAATTGTTCTATTGAAAACTTTCTGCCGAAGAAGACTTGATTTATGTAAATGAGTGGCTCTATTTCAGGATTGACTTTTTGATACGCGAAGTGAGTTGAGAGCTAGTCGACGAGTAGTTTCTGGATAATAAATTATTGCTAATTTGTAATTAAGTGATAAAATAAGAATTTAATGATAACGACAGGAGGTCGTACAACAAATAACAGAATTACGGTGTTAGACTGCACAAGTCCAAAGTGTTCTAAGAGTAAGTCAATTAGATTTGTGACGGGGGTAAATCGATATTTTTACTAATTGTCCTCTTGGGATTTCTTTGGGGCCTGAATGGCAATTCTTTTTAACCAACCCAAGAAGAGAGCGTGTTTATGCAAATTAGGAATTATATATATTTGAATGTTAGCATTCGCGAGGATCACTAAGTGAAGCTCTGAGCGCTAAGTAGAGAAGTAATGTTAGAAGTGAGGTGAGATAAAGTCTAGGAGAAGAGTCTTAACTATTAAGATAGGAATTAATCTATAAAGATATATTTAGTGGTTAATTGCGTTATTTATCAGCAATTTCTGCGTCGTTTCCCTCCTGATCATTATTCTCCTAGACTAGTATTGTAGTTGTTTTGTATATGAATTAAGATCATAATAAACTGATTTTAATTTTCGCTGAGTTTAGTGGTTCATCTTTCGTTCCCTCAGACATAGGTTGCGTGGATAGTAGAGAGAAGTTGTCCCCACCGGTGGGGATATCACAGATTATACTCAAATATTAAGTATCCTTTTCGCCGTGTGATTGCCCTTACAATTAGTAGTGTTGTGCATTTACTACCCTTAGTTGTTTGATTTAAGTTAGTGGAATAATAAATGGGAGTTTAAACTAGTTATGTGGCTGATATTTATTCGAACACCCATAACCTCAATAAGGTTATTGCAAACGTTAATATGGAATGAGCCTCGGGCAACGACGGATTGGATTGACGAGGACGACTTGAGCAGAGTTACTGCATTAAATTTTTTGTCAAAAGCCTTGTGCTTTTCTAAGTGAAAACAATACGTAAGATTCAGCAAGTGTTTGGACACGATGCTATGGGCTACACACAAATTAAGGAGGGGTTTAACCCAGCGTTTCTCAAACTATGGGGCGTGCCCCTAGAGGGGGGCGTGATTAAGAGAGGGTGCGAGCATATTGTGAAAAGTCGAATACTAAAGTTATTTAAAAAAAAATTATTACTTTACTGCAAGCAAACAAAATACAATCTGACGCAAAAAAAAATTATTTACACTAATCTAATACACTTATATAAATGTATCAGTACTGCACAATGTATTTTATAATTAATTTAACAACACTAAGTTGAGAACAGATCTAATAATTACCAGTGACCCCATGGGCTTGTCACATATAAAATTATATTCAAAAATTTATACTTAATAATTTGTACGGTTTATAAATAATCTCTTCACTGTCGATTAAAAGTTACGCTATTCACTCCTCAATGCCTCCCTTTTCTACGAAGGTGCGGATGTATCGAGGAGGGAGGCAGAAAAGAAATAAATAAGGAAATCCTCCGATATAAGTAAAGACGTATATATACGTCTAGAGCATTTAAATCATTGGTTGAGTGAGGCGTATAAATACGCCGATGGCACTTAAGAGGTAGCTTTAGCATCAAAGTATAGTATTATTGAATTCAGTTTATTGTTATTTGTATGGAAGAGGGGGACGATGAAAATTATGATTGAATATTGAGTCGCAAATATTGAAAATTGGAGAAGTACTGGTTTAATCGATTCAAAAGTGGCTGCCCACACACTTTGGTTGAGGTTGACCAACACTCCAGGAAGCCATAAACCACTAGAAATGTAGTTGTTGTTGAGAAGGTGGCAAATCTCTGAAACTGCAAGATCGTTGTTTAACCGTATGAGAGACTTCTGAGCAAGTTGAGAGCAGTACAGACCCTTCACCTGTAATTTTGTGTGATTATGTACAGAGTGGCTGTGAAATTTGTTCCCAAGCTTCATTCGGTGGAACCGATGAACTTCGTCTTTCAGTTCCACAGTACCTACTGGATACTATCAATACCGAACCTGGCTTCTTGCGACTTGTGGCTCTTCCTGAAAAGTAAAATACCTTTCAAAATATCCCGTTTTCAGAGTAAATACGAAATAGATATCACGCGACGGTGGAGTTGAAGACCATTCCAAAAGAAGCCTTCCAGAAGTGTTTTCGGACGTGGAAGGAATGCTAGGCTAAGAGAGTGTGTGAATGCACAAGGGGCCTACTTTGAATATGATTAGGATCCTAATACCGCAAAGTAACTAAGACATTTTTTAAACCAAAGGTCGGGTAATTTTTGGACAGACCTTGCATACATCTATGAGCAAAACAGTTCGCGAATGTATAAATGCCCTTATACGCCCTTTATGTTTAATCTTTCTCCTTTCTTCATGAAGGTTGTCCACTTAACGTCAAATACCTTGATCCTGGCTCAGAACATATTTTTAAAAATGGAAAAAATGTCCCAATTTATGTATAAATATACGTGACAATAATAACAATAATTTATCAAATACACAAAACAATTTATATACAGTTTTACGATTCAAAATTTTTCAAAATATGCGTGTGCAGCTTTTGTACTTTAATGCTCTAAGTTTAAAACTCGTTTAGCTTTACGATATAGTGGAGACAAAAAATATAACTCATCTCTCTCTATATAAAAAATGTTTTTAGGGATGCTGTAATAAATTTATTTAAACATAAGTTATAATTTATAAAAATGGGTCGTAAAAAGTTGAATTTAACTGAAGAGGAGCTCCAAGAATAAATTCTGGGGAAAAAAAGAACAAATGAAGAAAGTGTACGAAAGACAGAAATTCTTAAAGAAATTAATTGAAAATTAAAGCTACATAATACATCAGTGCTTCTCAAACTTTCAATATTTACGGCCCAATAATTATTGATAATTTTCATCGCACCTCCTTCCATACAATAACAATGTATTGAATTCAGTAATAATACACTTTGACGCTAAGGCCCTCAATATGACAAATAACATTGTACAGTACTAATACATTTATAAGTGTTATGTTAGTGTAAATGTGTATTTTTTTTATTATCTCAGAATGTATTTTGTTTTGCTTCCTTTCAGCAAATTAATAATTTTCTTTTTTAAATAATCATTTGTAATCGACTTTTCGATATCCCCCCCCACTAAGTAGGGTTTTCATGCTTCCTTACGGGGGCTTGTGCTTTACAGTTTCAGGAACGCTACAATACATGTAAAATACTTTTTTACAAGTTGAGCAATGAATATGAACAGTTGTTTAATTTGTACAATAATGGTTTCTTGCCATTAGGCAGACTGGGGGTGCACCCTTAGTTTTAATTTAAAAAATCCTTAACATTTTGTTTTCTTTTTCCAAACAAATTTCTGTTGCCAAACAAAAAGTTAATCAGTAATTTTTTTAAAAAATTTGAATCAACTCGTCTGCTTTTCAAACTAGAATTAAATTGCCATTATTTTATACAACATTGATTTTTTTGGTAAATTTATTAATTTAGGAAATATGCAATAAGGTGAAACAAAATATTGCTCAGTACAGCTATTAAGGCGTACATATAGCTAAATATTACAAAAAAATTGCTATCAATTCAGCTTTTGATGATCATACTCTCAACATATCAAATTCATTAAAAACTAAATATTTTTCTATGGGTGGCTTGAACTCTATCGATCTTTGTAGTGTGGTGTAATTTATATTTCACTCATCTAATAAATTAAATTTTTTTGACATTATTGACAAATTTATACTTGCTAGATATTGACAGCTTTATTTAATATTCCCGCACTAATCTCACGCGTCGCTAAAAGTCGAAAACAAAAATGTCTACGTAATAAAATTAGTACCCTCTTTTATTCTTATTTGGGGTCAAAAAAAGTGATTTCCATCTACGCTTGGCGGAATAGCTGCGCATTCCTTTTTTACCGTCAGTGATAGATAACTGTTCCGGAAATTACTTTCTATATCCCCAGCTTTGTCGCTGCAAATCAATTCATCCAGGCATTAATTACTAAAAGATTGTTAATCTTATCATTTCTGCTTAGATTCTGTTAGAGACTTATACACTTGGAATTAGTTTTCTCGTTTTTGATCGGCCAATTTGGCTTAATTTGGCTTTTGTTAAGGATTACTTATTTATTAGGAGAATATCTGAGAAGAGATTATTTAATAGAGGAAAAAGAGAGAATATCTATTTAATTTTGTAGGTAATGTTTTCGTTGCTGATGTGTAATTCTATAAAAATGACATTTTTTTCGAATAGATAACAATTATTTTCCGTAGAATCATAATTAGAATAATGATTGAGAAAATTTAGAATGTCTCATTTGATAGCGTTATAGGAGTGCTGAATTGTTTTTTGAATCCATAAAACTTTCTACGCAATTAGTTGAATTAATAACGGTCACAAGATAAACACAAATCCCAAAGAATGATTTTTCAAACAGAAAAATTCTTCACGAACAAATATATATTTTCTCATCTTTAGGACGCAGGAAATAGAATTTTTGTAACATTCAATATGGATTCAATATATCTCTCAATATTGTAATGTTTATGAATTTTTAAATTAGTAGTTTAAAAAATTGTGCATTTAAAAGGAAACTTTTACAATCTATTTTAGGCTTAATCGTTCAGAGCTTAAGCGGGATTCTTTCTGCTTACTACTTTATACACTCTTCAATTACTGGGTGGGAAATCTCTCCGCCAAAAATGGTAATGAATTTCCTCGAGATTTAAAATAATCGCCAACGAAAAATAATCGCCAACAAAATATTGACAAATTGGGTGACAAAAAATAGTTGCAAAACTGATCCGTTTGGTGATATCGCTCAGTTTTAATTATTTTCCCTCCCGAAGCCATAGATTTTTATCTTTACAGGTATTCTCACACCAGAGAGTGATTAAAGCATATTTGATTTTGATCATATTGAAAGGAAAAATATGAACACACACACAGTTACGTAGATCCGGGTTCGAGGATTTTATACACACAGATCAGTCACAAAGAACAAGACAGTTCTTTAAGAGCGATGAGAATCTATTGTCGAAAATCCAATCCTTGAAATACAGAATTCAGCAGCAATATTCGCAGAATAAATCTCAGAAGGCCTTCACACCTTCAACAGCACTCAGACACAATTGTCGGTATCTAAAATACACGTATATAAAAGATTATTCATAAGCAATCTCTCGTTCAACAGCCGAAGTAATCACTAATCGCTTCAACAGTCAAAGCAATACGAACTGATATCTAGTCAGCACTGCTTTATTTATAGAACCAGTGTGTGGAAACTTCCAGAGAAATACGCTTGCATCATAGAGCGTGAAATTAGTGGGTTTCTCCACACAAATTTCTAGAAGAATTCAGAGGGTCCCGAACTCTCGCCAACATGGTCGCCATTATCGAACAAACCTGTCACCAAAGTCCCCAAATTGGTGGCCAACTTGGTCGCTAAATATGATGCCAACTTGGCTCTATCACCAAGTTCCCCTTGAATCACCATTATAACGTAAAGGATGGCACTGCCATCCTTTACGTTATAATGGCACTGCCTGTGAATAATGGCACTGCCTGTGAATATTACAATTTTAACATAAAATAAATATACGCGTGCGAGGTGCATTCAGAAAGTAAGTTTCCCTATTTTTTTTAAAAAAAAAGAACTGTTTCAGGAACATATTTATTGGCAACAAGTACAGCGATGTTTCAGCCGTTCTTCAACATAGTGACCGTGGCACGCGGTAGCCCCAAATTGGTGGCATCGGATCGTGGCTGGCTTTGTCATGCCAAGTTCGGCCCAGTACCACTGAAGACCCGCCGTGTGAATCGATGCACGCTAAATCTGTCGAGAGCTGGCAATGTCCATCCCGCTGGGGTGGTGTGGTAGTTAATAATGGCACTGCCAGCTCAATATTACAATTTTGGACTCACCTAAATATACCTGAGTCACTTGGACTCACAGCCGGCTCGACCATGGTTTTAAAAAAAAAAGAACGTGGTCCGTCGCCAAAATTTATTGTGCAACTGTACAGCGACGTTAATCATCACGTTCTTCAACATAGTCACCACCAGAATTGAAACACTTGTCGTGTGTGTGTGTCGTGTATCATGGGATCAACTTTTGTATCCCTCTGTCGTAGAACTCTGCCGCTTGTGAATAGAACCAGCGTGTGACAGACGTCTTCAGTTCTTCGTCGTTTCCAAAGCACTGGAGGACAGGAACTTCTTGAGATGCAAGAAAACGTGAAAATCGCTGGGAGGAAAATCAGGGGTGTAGGGTGGTCGATCAAATAACTCCCAGCCAAATTCCGTCAAATCAGCTGCTGTGCATCGAGTCGTATGTGGACGAGCAGTGCCATGGAGGAGCACAACACCTGCAGTAAACATTCGTAACGCCTCTTGTTTTTAATGTCACGTCGCAATTTCCGCAGTGTTTGACAATAATGGTCAGCGTTTACTGTACCACCAGGTGGCAGAAAGTCAATGAGCAGTATGTCCTTCCTGTCCCAGAACACAGAGCACATCACTTTCCGTACCGACAGCGTCTGTTCGAATTTCGTCCTGACAGGAGATCCACTATGCCGCTAATGCACTGGTTGCTGCACGGTTTCTGGGGTGAAGTGCAAACGTCAAGTCTAAACGCCCGTGGCGATACTGTCGAGGAACTCGTGGCCGTCATGGTGATAACATTGCAGAAATGTCAATGCTGCTCCTAAGCATCGAATTTTGTGTTCGGTTGTCAGGTTTATCGCACCTACCTGGCAACACAATTTTTTGAACAGCAGGTGTTTAGTGACAACAACACCTCATGCAACAAGGATAGCGATATCTGCGGAAAATGACGGCTTAGCTCCGTAATCGTGAAGCGACGGTTCTCCATCACGCACTGTAGCAAGAGCTGAACAAGATCATCATTGATGAGGGACGGTCACCCACTGCGCTCTTTATACCGACACTTTGGTGACCCGCGGAAAACTGCCTACACCAGTGACGCACCATCTGCTTGGTCACGATGTTTGGCCCATAGACCTGACGATGAATTTTAATTGGCGCAATGCTTTGTGCAGTGAAGAACGTTTTCACTGACTGAATCTCGCAGGTGGCGGGAGAAGGGTTCAGAGCTTCCATTTTGGACCACTGCTACCACGCTACTGGCACAAGGCAGGACCTGTCCGGCTGGCATATGATTGATACGTCATAGATCTGCGCAATTGGCACGACTAATTACGTTTACTTTAAAGGGGGAAACTTACTTTTTGGGAACGCCCTCGTAACATAGAGTAATATAAATGCATTACACATTTAGTAAATCATACATAAAGTAGGTACTTTTTTTTATTTGCTTAAGGATATGTGGGCAATTCTTCAATTACTATAAGCTCACTCTCTCTATATATTTATATATTTATTTATTTTGTTCAAATTTTCACACTTTTCATAAACACATTCAATTCATCCAATCAAGTTTAAATAAATTTTTTAAAACTTGTAGGGGATGACACTTAATGTAGTTTTTTCAAATAGTAATTAATTAATTAAATGTAATTAAATTAATTACTGCTTTATGACGCCAACTTAGATTCGTCTCTATTGTTGTAACAATGTAACTGTTAAAACAAAGAAAAAAGTTGGCGTCGAAAACCTGTTTTTCAGCCAAACCGGGTGTGCATTGCTTCAACAATACAGACAAATCATGCTCTATATTTTCAATTCCTACAATTACATAGTTCTCTCTCTCTCTCTCTCTCTCTCTCTCTCTCTATATATATATATATATATATATATATTTATATATTAGGTTGGGGAAAAAGAAATCCATTATATTTTTTCGGTAGATGACTGTAGTATCCATATCTCGTGAAGTATCGGTCAAACAATTTCAAATTTATGCTCATTGTCAAGGTGAGATTTCACACTACAAAATTATTTTGCTGTTTTTTGTTTGGTCTATTCAATTGTTTGAGTTACAGTGAATTGTGAGTTAAAAATAGATGTCAACAAAGAGAAAATTTGGTACATTTTGTACTTTTTCTTTGATAAAGACAAAAATGCAAGCCAGACGGCTGAAATTATGAATGGTGTTTATGGTGTCGATACTGTAACAGCTAATTACGTGCAATTTTGTTTTCGTCGATTCCGTTCAGGAATTTTTAATGTTAAAGATGCACCTCACACAGGCAGGCTCGTTGTCGAAAATGTCTTTAAAATCACAGAAATAATCGAAGTTAACCGGCATGTTAATAATCGCAGCATCGCCTAGGAGCTAAGGATCAACCATAAAACAGTTTTGAACCATTTGCGCAAAGTTGGATTAAAAAAGAAGCTGATGTTTGGATGCCACACCAGTTAACACCAAAAAACATGATGAATCGAATTTCCATCTGCTAAGCCTTGGACAAACGGAATGAAATCAATCCATTTCCTGAGCGGATGGTGATTGAGGGAAATGAGTTACATACGACAATATTGGGCGAAAACGATCGTGTTCAAAGCGTGGTGAAGCAGTTCAAACGGTAACCAAACCAGGACTTACGGACAGGAAGGTTCTACTGTGTATTTGGTGGGACTGGAAAGGAATAATTTATTATGAGTTCCTTCCGTAGGGCCAAATACTAAATTCAAATATCTACTGTCAATAACTGGACCGTTTGAAGCTAGCGACTGACCAGAAATGGCCAGAATTGGCCAACAGAAGAGGTGTTGTGTTCCATCAGGACAACTCCAGACCACACACGTGTATAGTGACTCGCCAGAAACTCTGGGAGGTTGGTTGGGAAGTTTTAATGCATCCACCATATAGTCCGGACCTGGAACCTAACGATTACAACCTTTTACTCTCATCACAAAACTTCCAGAGTAATAAGAAATTGGGATCAAGTGAAGATTGCGAAAATACATTACTAGAGATTTTCGCCAATAAAGGCTAAGACTTCTATTAGAAAGGCAATATGAAGCTACCTTTAAAATGGCAACAAATGTTGCAACAAAACGGTACATATTTGACCCTAATTGGACAATCCGAACCATGTTTAATAAAGTGTTGAATTTCATGCAAAAATAATGGATTTCTTTTCCCCCAACCTAATATATATATCTTATTCAAATTTTAAATCGTTAATAAAATACTTTCTACTCATGCATTCAAAGTAGGAATAGACTTAATTTTTTTATTTTACTTGTTTTCTACTTTATTCTCAAGAAAACAATACAAACAAGTACAACGCAATATTTTCTGAGGAAACACTCGTACTTTTCTTTAATACCCAATCTGGATAACTCGGCATTTTCACAAGCTCTCCTTTGGTCCACATAAAGCAGAGTTCTTGGGATTTTACAGTATTTACAAAATCAGGAACAATGTAATTTTGTTTTGCATTTTCAGAAGTATTCTAGTTTGAATTATATTCATGTGTATTGGGCTAGCAGCTTTTATAATAGAAAACAATCTTAAGCTCGGTCTTCCAGGACTTTTCACCCACCTCTTGCTTCTAAAAGCGATGTTGATAAACAAACAATAAACCAATTAATCAAAACTATAAGGCTTGAAATCAATTGCCTTCATGCATTTTTTTTAACTCAAATTAGATATGCATATTTACTCAGTTTACAAACAACTCGAATATTTATAAATTAGCGAAACCTTTTCCCACAAGCCTTTGGTATCAAGTTAATAAATAAACAATGAAGAGAAAATGCGGAATTTTCACTCCTTTATTAGATACTCAAAAACTTCATTAAGACGTCCGCCTCCTTTAAGAGTTCATTTTCTTTCTGTCGAAAAACACAACTTCACCTCTAAAAAAAACAAGAACGCATTCGAGAGCTCGGGTGGCTATAAAAAGGCTTTTGTGAAGCATAATGAGCTCTTTCTTTTGTGCTCGGACTTCAAATTTCACTTTTCTCGAAGTGAAGAAATTTCGTTTTTTTGATTTTCGTGGTGAAATTAGAATCGGTTTTATGAAAAACATTTCTGTTTTAAGTGAAAATTTGGCTTAAGAAAGTTATGTAGTTGTACTCGTATATCACAGTATCATTTTTAAAACAAAAACAAGGAAATGGGAAAAGTATTAGCAAAACGGTGGATACCTATTCGCTGTAATTTAGTTTTTAATCAGTGATAGAAATTTCAGTTATTTCTTTAAATATGTTCGGTCTGACAATGGTTATTTTAAAAGTATTGTGGTAGTACTTATGGTCATCGAATGAAGTAGTATTAATTCTTAAATGGGAATATATATATAACTAGCTGGTATACCCGCTCTTCGCACGGGTGAATTGAAAAATTAAACAATACAGATTGAAGGATAAAGACGTTTTTAATGACTTAATTTTATGTGAATTGCAAATTAAACAAAAAAGCTTTTTGCATATCTCAGCTGAACAACCCCCCCACATTTGTTAAATTCGAATTTCAAAGGTCTAATATCTGATAAAGAGAATTTTTTTTTAATTTATAACTTCCGTAACTCTCTTGTGGATCGATTTTTGAAAACACCTTCCTAAGCTGAACTCTGCACAGTAAAAATAACACATTGCAACAAATTTTGTATAATGAACACTTAAAATAGTGCAAATCATTTATATCTAGATGTGTAATACGTTAATATTACTTTGTTGTATTTATTTTAGGTTCAAATTGTAATATTCGCAAGCAACGCCTGTCCTTATATTATAATGGCGATTCAATAGAAACATGGCGAATTGCTGGTGATAGAGCCAAGTTGGCATCATTTTTGGCGACCACGTTGGCTACTTGGCGATTGGTTGAAAGGTGCAAAAGTTGATATGCTGTAGCGCCACCTGATGGGGAGCTGCAACAAAGAGGATAGCACAAAAATCTTCTATACCAAAAAAATACTTATGCATGCCAATTTTCAAAGTGATTGGTTGAACGGTGGAGTGAAGCAATTTCATGTATACAAATATCCATTTATATATATAGATTAAATAAAATAAAAAAGAACCCTTTATATAAAAGCTATATGATGTAGCTACATTATTAGGTTCCCTTAGACATTTTCTGTTACATTGATGTCAATTATATGTTTAGCGTTGATGGCCTTAATATGATTTACTTGTACTAGAGCTGGTACTATTCCTTTCGGTTGACTTGTCCATCGTCTAAAAATTGTTCATGTTTAAGAAGCTTTGAGTAATAATTCATAGTAATATTTTTGAAACGATGCATATCTCAACGCACTTCTTATTGAAGCTTTTGAAACTTTGGTTGTTATAAACAAAACAGTATTGTGTTAAAGAACTCCCAAAACAAAATCCGAACTAATTTTCTTAGCTTTCAGAAATATTATAAGTACACCAAATCATTTTTTCCACACATCTACATTGAAGTAGTTTTAATTAAAACTCGAGCTGGGGCTAGCAATTTATGAAATAAAAGAAATAATTTCGAAGATTCCCTATCAAAAAAGAACTTTATTCTTACTTTTTATTCTAAAACATAAACAATCGAACAGATACTAAAATACTAAATAGTTATTGAAAAATAAGAATACAATTTTATTACTAACGTTGGCATCTGAAATTTAAAGTTTGTAATATGTAATTAAAGAAAAATACATTTTCAACAGTAGAGTGTTATTTGGCTGTAAACAAGGTAAAAAGAAATATACCTTATTCGATGTAAGCGAAGAAATGTGTTTTTATTAGATTATTAACAAAATAGGACCCCGTTTGCCTGTCATGTGTCCTTACATTTGCCTAAATTCAACATGGCATGTCCTTATTTGATTATATGCTAAGCAGAATGATCTTATGGGACTACAAGCAATTAAACGTGAATTAATTTAGCTGCAAGAAAAAAAAGTACAGCCTTATTTGGTTGAAAGTAAAAAAAAGCTTGATCTCTTGTTTAGCTACAAGCATAAAAGCGTGGCTTTATTTGGCTATAAGCCTAAGAGTGGCATTTTGCTGTAAAAAAAAACTCAGCCTTATTCGGCTATAAGCAAAAAAAAAAAAAAACTACGGCCTTTATTTAGCTATAAGCTAGAAAAGTATGTACTTATTTAGCTAAAAATCTTTGTAGTGTATGTACCCTATCTGGCTATACCCAAAGAATGTGGCTTTATTGGACCGGTAAACATCCAATGCTGTTTTCCTAGTCAAAATGGCTGGTAGCCAATGTATTTGTTTCATGATTATTCTTTTATCCTTTTCCTCTGTTCTAGAAACATAACAAAGAATAAAAAAATCATTATGCACACATAATACTTTGAAAAAACTACAAACTTTAAAATATGGTAGAAAAATAAGTCTCATTAGTTTATAAGAATTTATTACTTTAGTAAGGATGATATAAAAGAAAACAATTATGCCTTTTTTAAAATTCTGGGTATACAACACATGCATAACACTTTATTATTATATCTTATGCAAATGGCTAAAATAGATAATAGATTCACGGGCACTGAGAAGAGATTTTGAATTTTAATATTCTTCAGGCACTTTAAGATGACGTTGAATTTTCATTTTGTTGGCATATGGTTATACGAATCCCTTTATGAGAAACTCTCCGATTATAAATTATACTAAGATTTTAAAATTTTCCAGTATTGCAAAGTAATTTACCGCTTACAGTATAGCGGAAATTGGTCTTCATTAAATTTCATGGAAAATTAAGGAGAAATTTGTTTCTTAATCGTGAATCGTTTCCTGATTTTAATTAATGAGAGACTCACTGAAATTAATTTTAGATCAGACTGTCATGCTTTTTTATACGCATTTAAATTTTCTTATAACTAAAGGAGTTAGAAGAGAATATTTGTCGAACAGAAAAAAGGAGAAATTCTGCAATTTGTAGAATTACAGCTTTCTTAGTAAGATAATCTACCAAATATTCAACACTGAAGCTTTTTTAGTCGTAAATGGTGCAAAACATGTATGTTCTAAAGCAGTGGTCTCCAACCACCAGTCCCTTGAGTCGCTCCGATTATAAATTATAGAGAGATTTTTCCAACCCCCAGTCCGCGGATCGGTACCGGTCCGTGGATCAAATACTACTAGTCCACACAAGAAACATTAAATTATTTCCCTTTTTTCATTTACTGCGGCATATTTTTCTTGGGTTTGGGCTACTTTTTATAAAAATCGCTTCATATTCCTTGTTAAATCCCTTTTTCTTCATTTTTGGTGTAGCTATATTTTATTCTGAAGCACGTTTAAATGCAATTAAAATAAAATTATTAAAACGAAACAATTTAAAATATAAACAATCAACGTCCTCCCCTCAGCGGGCCGCGGCGATAAAAATGTTGGAGAACACTGTTCTAAAGGTATGGTGAAAGAATTTCATTGAAATTAGGACATAGTAATGGAATAAATTAAGCCCAGTGGCTGAATGGTACTCCATCGCGTTTCCACACCACAGGTCCGAGGTTCAAATTCCGGGCTGGGCAAGGTCAACTCAGTTTTTCATCCCTTCAGTGGGTCGATAAATGACTACCAAGCTAGCTTGGGAACTTAACACTGGAGTTCCACTTCAGACTGAAAGCCCTCGTGTAGCTGAACAGTGCGACGTTAATATTCAATCAATCAATCAATCCACTTCAGACTGACCACCTGATCAGGACATCTGCTCATGCACCTCAGGGCACAACGTCTCGTATACTGAGATAGGCACAGTAGGCATTGTCTCTTATAGGCAGTTGCGCCACTGAGTTAAGTTAATGAAATAAATTAGGTTTGTAAAGAGTTGTACGTTGCGCAAATTAAACTAAAAGTGGTAAATTCGGGGTTGGGTTCAGTGAAGTCTCCTTTAGGGTAAGTCTAGTCCCATAAGTCCCATATTTAAGTCTAGTCCCATAAAGATAACATGCATCATTAACACAAGTAACAGACAAAGAACATGGATGGTTTTTATAGCAACACCATTTTTTTCTTACCTGGCCAGTACTGAAGTTAAGTGGTCACTTCTGCTAATTGGGACAGTCAGTTATAGTTAAAGAGAAAACGGCTAAAGGTTCTTTTTTGAGACTCTAAAATAAGTTATAGCTAAAATAACATAAAACGCAATTGTTTTATTCGATAAATTGTACTGAAAAGAAGTTTTATTTTTAACTAGCTGGTATACCCGTTCTTCGCCCGGGTGAATTTAAAAATTAAAAAATACAGACTGAAGGATAAAGTAGTTTTTAATGAGTTAATTTTACGTGAATTGTATAAATTAAAGAAAAAAAAGCTTTTTACCTAACCAGCTGAACAAAAAACATGTTTGCTAAATTTTAAGTCTTCAGGTATAATTCCTGATTTTTTTTATTATTGTTATTATTTATGACGCTTCGTAACTTTCTTGTGGGTTGATTTTTGAAAACACCTACCTGCTCAGCAAAAGTAACACATTGCTACAAATTTTGTGTGATAAACGCTAAAAATAGTGTATATAATTTTTATCTGGATGTGTAATACATTAATATTACTTTCTGATGCATTTATGTTATGTTAAATAGCTGTTACCCGCGACTTCGTCCACGTGGAATTGAACAAAAAAGTGTTTATTCACTTCGCAGAGTTAACGAAAACTTTTCTTCTACTTTGTGAATCTATGTTTCTTTTTTTTTCATTTTCTTTCTTTGCTTTCTGTTGAGCAAGGGGTGAAAGGAATGCATGAACTTTGACACTGTCGATGGGGTGAGGACTAAAATCTTCAGGATCAAAATAGGTCTAAGTAGCAAGTAGGGTGAAACGCGAACACAAACGAAACCGTAAGGAAGGGGGTGAAAGGGACGCATGACCCTTGGCAATGCAGTTAAGGACTGTAAAATCATTAGGATCAAGACATGAACGGTAAATGTCGAGAATGGCAGCAACCTAATCAAAGAAAAAGATTGATATAACTGCTAGCAATCGTTGAGACAGAAGGCTCGCGAAATAAAATAATCCCTATTAAATAAAAATAATCCCTATTTGTATCAGATATGGCTCACTATTTCATTGGTTTTAATTTTATTTTCTCGGAATCCTAATTCTTTTCTAAAATAAAAGTAGCCAAAGTTATTTTTTATAACATTAGCTATCTGCCAGTGAAAGTTTCATCAAAATTGGTCCAGCCGTTTCAGAGATTAGACAGAACAAACACACAGACACAAAGATAGACAGACAAGCAAAAATTTTAAAATTGATTTTTTCATGTAAGTACCGTATATACTTTTAAATGCATTTAGTAAAAAGCTGTTAATTTCAAATTACAAACAGACACTTCATTTTTATTTATATGTATAGACTATTTAAAAGAAATTTTTTTAAAAAAACAATATATTTTTAAATAATACTAAAATTAATACTAATTAATATTGTAATTTTTCTCCATTGCCTTATATTTCTTGCGAATCAATCTTGAT
Organism: Trichonephila clavipes; assembly: GCA_019973935.1. NCBI lineage: Eukaryota > Metazoa > Arthropoda > Arachnida > Araneae > Nephilidae > Trichonephila > Trichonephila clavipes. The sequence goes on along the minus strand of BMAU01004929.1, from coordinate 491,192 downwards.
TCTTGAAGCTCACCTTCTTCAAGAATCGATTTCCTACGAGACATATTAACAATATTGTTCTTGATTCTGCATATTACCTTAAAAATGAAAACTACAGCACCAACTTTATAAAGCGTATACACTGAAATGCCACTGAATTAGGGACATTGCGTAGCGCTGCGCATCATTTGTGCGCAAGTGAGGGCGCTGTGGTATCTGCATATATAGAATGTACTGTGGTTGTTCTGAATTAGTTGTTGGAATTGCCAATATGGGTAAATTGTCTAATTTAGACTCCTTCGATCACGGACAAATCATAGGTGCACGATGCATGGGCCATTCAAATTCCAAAATCGTCAGACAGTTAGGATTTGGAAGGTCGACAGTGTCAAAAGTATACCAAGAATACATGGACAGTGGACAAAAAACTAGTGATCGGGCAAACTGCAAAGGACAATTAGTCCTTACAGGGCGTGGCGAGAGACGGTTCAGGCGCATTGTACGTAGCCATCGAATTCAAACATTATCTCCAAATATCTAGTTGAATGACGGTGCCCGTCGTACAGTTAGTAAACGGACTGCGCAACGCTCGCTTCACCTTATGGGTTTGGGGATCCATCGACCTACGAGAGTACCATTGCTCAATGCTCACCTTCGAGCAGCACGTCTTGCCTGCGCAGAGACTGAAGTGTAGAGAACTGGTGATGAGTTGCATAGAGTGATAAGTCTCGGTTCCAACTACTTAACGCCAACGGGAGGCTGAGAATATGGTGTCAGGCTCATGAAGCCGTGGATCTTGCATGCCAGATTGGAACTCTACAAGGGTATGGTGGCTCAATCAAGGCCTGGTGTTTTTTGGGGGCACTAATTGGGATCTTTGGTCCGCTTACCAACCTCCCTCAATGCAACTCGATACGTAAATTTCTTGGGTGATCACCTCCATCCGTTTATTCTGTTCTGTTATCCGCACGGTAATGCAGTTTTCCAGAAAGACAACTGTACCTCTCACAAGTTCTGATTGGGTACTGATAAGTTGGATGAGCATTCCTCTGACTTTTCTGTCCTAAAGTGGCCATCTAGGAGCCCATACTTAAATCCTATTGAGCTTCTTTGGGAAGTTTTGGAACAATGCGTGAAAGGCCATCCCACAGCATCAACGAACCTTACTGAATTATGGACAGCTTTAGCCAATATTTAGCAAGTCATTCCCGTGGAAAGTATCCAGAAACTTGTTGAATCCATGCTTCATAGCGGGGCAGCCGTTTTCAAGGCCAGATGATTGGTGTGGTGTGGTAGTTAGGAGAGGGGGGTGTCAGCTCAGGTGTCGTCCACGTCACTTGACCATGGTTCAAAATTACGTGGTCCGTCGCCAAAAGCGCTCGTGTAGCTGAACAGTGCGACGTTAATATTCAATCAATCAATCAAGGCCAGATGAGGCTAAACTCGTTACTAGGTATGTATCCCTAATTCAGTGGCACTTCAGTGTACTTCCCATGACAAACTGCACCATTATTCGCTTCCTTTATTAAATATTACTGCAACAAGATGCATATAAGAAAAACCATAGCTACAATTTAAAAGAGTGGTCTCCACCCCCCTGTCTGTGGATGAAATGCTACTTGTCCCTCCAAGAAACATTAAATTATTTCCGCTTTATTTACTGTGGCATAACTTGGGTTAGGGATACTTTTTTGAAAATCACTTTATCCTTGTTAATCACTTTATATTCATTTTAGATGTTGCAAAATTGTTGTAAAATTATCCAACATTGACAGATCCACGGTGACAAAAAGGTTGGGGAACACTGATTTAACCCTTTATCTACCACATTATGATTTACTGCATTTTTTTTTCATGCAATATTTTTCTTAGAATCACTACATTAAAATTAAGGGATATACTTAAATAAATACTCAACTTTGGGAAATTTAATCCGTTAGAGCTAATTCATTAAAGATATTCAAATGTAAAATTAATTATACACACTGTTCACTTCAATTAAATAGTCAAATTGTTTTCTGAGGTCTTCCTTAACATACAAAAAATAAGACACTTGCCTTTTGACATTAACTATTTTTTCGGAACACAAATGATAATCTGCGCAATCCGCTGAAAACGCAATTTTTGCTATAAAACTATTCGCCTTCCCCACTAAACTACTCATCACAGATACTGTGCTGCCATATATCTTGGAAGAGTGGATTTCAAAGATTTTTCCTGTTAAGTATCATCAGAGTATTCGTAAAAAAAGGTTATTCTATGTAATTTTAAAGTGAGTGGTACTTATAAGTACCGTCAGTAGATAAAGGGTTAAAAGACAAAGTTCGAACTGCTGAATTGTTCTTTTTCACAAATTTTATTTTGTAAATCAGTTACGGGTAACGGTTATCAGGAACAGTTAATTAGGAAGCACAACAAACGATTTATTTAAGGAAATTGCATTACATTTATGTAATTATGACTACCAAATATGTTTTATAAGAAAACATTTTATTTAATTTGTTGAAATATATTAAATGCTTATTTTGATCTTCATTTCAAAAATTAAAGAACTTTGATAATAATTTTGAACTTGATAGTTCATTCGCAACATTGTCATGAGCGATAATTTAAAAAGTAGTGATTATTTTCAATTTTAGTTTTTTATTTTTGATAAATTTAAACCAATAGAAAATTTTCTGGTGGGAAAAAATGGGAAGACTGGTCTTCGATAGAGATATTATGTGCTTTAGTAAAAATAATCGTAAATATTTTTTTCCCACTATAAAATATTTTTAAACCCATTTTTGCTGAAAACTACTTATAAGTTTTTTAAAAGCAGCAGATTTTTAAAAATATGCTTTTAGGCAAAAGTGCTTAAATATTTTTTAACAGTAGAAATTTTAAGAGCTTCCCTAACAAAAACTGTCCGTAAGTGTTTTCGGTAACTGGTTTCTAAAAGTTTAACCCGTGACTATAAATCAAAAAGCGTATAATACAGTTAAGTTTTTACTACGCACAATAGCAATAAAAATAACTTAGCACAAAATTATACGTGAAGTGAATTTAAAACACTAAAACTCAAATGTTTCTGATAGCTGAAAATTTCAGAGTACATTAACTGTTACAACTTTTCTAGGTAAACGCAGAAATTATTTATAAAAATTATTTTTAGGAGTTAATATTTCTTTAATTGAAAAAAAATTAAGATATAAGGTGTCTGGAAAGTATGGCTGAACTTTCCAAAATGAATTAAAAAATAAATTATAAACTAAAAAAACCTATAAGACGGGCTTTCATAGTGAGTTGAACTAAAAAGTAAAAAATATAATTTTTAATAAAAGAATAAAATGTGATTAACGAGAAAATTAATATCATTGTAGAAGAAGCGTGGGGTGCTCGATATCAATTGATATAATTTCTGACTAGTTCTACTCTGAAATGGAGGGTTAGTGAAAAAAATGTAATACAAAGGACCCCACCCTTTTATCACAATGACATTAATTTTCTCATTAATCATTTTATTCTTATGTTAAGAATTATCTTTTACTTTTTTGTTCGCTTAACTATAAAAGCGTGTTTTTCATGTTTTTAAAATTATAATTTATTTTTCATTTTTTAATTAGATCTGCAATGAAAGCATGTTTTTTAAACAATTATTATTTGTTGTTGTTTTCTGATGCCACCTGTCTGACGTAGTCAGATCGAGGCCCACAAAACATCGTGGCATGGGCAAGATGTACGCCTGTCGTTGGCCTTGAGCACCATTCAGGTGACAGTGCGATTTAGCTCGGCGAAATTCCCCGAAGGGACGATAGATGGCGACACGACCTCTATCTCCACCTACACAATTTCTGCATGTAAACTGAAGGGGAGGGAAATATTCTCCATTCCCTGCGCTCGTGATTAAGCCCACAAGAGTACGGACCCACTGATATAACGAGCACGTACTCCGTGTGTACTCGGAGGGTGTTTGGTGGCATCGGGCATCGAACCCAGGCCTTCCGGTCTGGAGTCCGATGCTCTAACCACTAGACTACCCATTCATTGTAAACCCACATATTTACCCACTAGGCTTATTCTTTATGGAATTAATCTTAAATGCGTCTTTTTTTTAGATACGAATTTTTTTTAGATTTTGCGGCCTGCTTTGTAAAATTCAAGATCAGTCAACTGAAGGAAATGTAGAAGAGTTATTCAAGGCGGAAGGTGTAAAATCAATGGTATTTTTTTCCCACATGCTTGAAACTTTTTTTTCTTGTTGTATTTGTATTAACCATGAACGCTTTCGCTTTAGGATTGTAACTTAATCGTTTAGTCGCCAAATCTGGAAATGGGAGATAGCTAATTCTGATGATCCTGATTAAGACAATGGAACAAAATTATTAAATTGTTGCATTATCATCGGTACTTGACAAGTGTGCAAAATTTCGAATTAATGTGACCTTTTTAAAGGTAAAAATTGAGAGAGAGTTCTGAGGTTCTGTTGCATACAGGTGAAGCTAATAAAAGGTCAACACCTGCCACTACGCATGTGCAGCGTTTTGTTTCCCCAGTGTTACCAGATCGGCCGTTCTTACTTCATTCACCGAGAGTTGAGTCAGAGTTGTATTACATAATGAATGCTTTTTAGAAGAAATGTTTTACCTTAATTCAGTTAACAAATAATAAAACTAGTAAAATAACCAAAATATTAAAAAAATTGTGATTGAAAAATTTAAATATTTACAGACAAAATACAAATGATGAATACATTGCAGTGAATCTTAAAAACTCAACGATAACTAAGTTCAAAATCAAACACCCTTCCCTTTCTCTTTCAATTCTAAATGTTAAACATCCAGCGGGGTGGAGCAGATACAAGACATACTTATTCAAAATATATAGCAGCCGCCTTTTCCGGAATTTCTGATGTTTTAATATCTTCCATCCCGTACATATTTTGAATATCGACATCGAAGCTCACGTCATCCTTTTAAAGATCTTTTTCTCTAATGAGGGTTTTCGGGCCTGACCTTTCTTTGCTTAATTGCTGTCATCGAATAATTGCTTTTTCTCTACGGGAGGGCCATGGATTCTAATCAATCCTAAAATAATCGCTTAAAATGTCACTGATTATTTGTGAAGACGTTGTGGCATTATTTTCCGTAATCGAAATAACGCTGAATCGATATTGGAAATCGATAGAAAGAAGTCTTCACATGAAATGTTTAGACTCTTAGATGTTAGCGAGAGCAAAAGATTAGAAATCTTAATTTAGAAAAGTTCTTGTTTTAGAATTAATTCTCATGTCTAGAAATCAAAGTAGAGGTGGCATGTAAGTTCTGTTTCAGCAGGCATTTGCTAAAAAACACACAAGTAACATAAAATTTTTTAAAGGCAATTCCTACTTAGGTTAACGAAGAAAAATTTAATTTTAGTAACTTTTTATTAAATAATTACAATTAATATAAATATGCATGCACATATGACAGAATCACACTATTAAGTGGCAAAATAGAAAGAGATTTTCTTTTGATGCATGGTGTTGGTCTCTTATTTTTGTTTGTTACTATTCATTCATAAATTAAATTTAATTATTCCAATTAAATAGTATATATAGTAAAAAGAAATCGCATCCTCATAAATGAGGCCATTTCAGGCGGGATTCGAACCCACGACTTTTGGATTATAAGTACAACGCGCAATCCATTGCGCTTTAGGAACGCGGCGAGTAATTTTCCTTTTAAAAATGGTGTTAGACTATTATTTTTGTTAGTTACTATTTATTCATTGATTAAATTAATGAATTAATGATTGAAAAGAACTGTATTAACATCAAGCGTAATCCACTACAAGTTTAAAAAAATTATTGGAACTTGAGTGGATGAATAAAAAGTATTTTGTTAACGATTGAAAATTTGCATAAGATATATATATACACTGAAGTGCTATGCAAATTTGGGATGGCAAGTGCTATGCAAATTGTGTGGTGTTGCGCATCATGTATGCGCAAGTGAGAGCGCTGTGGTAACTGCATGCATACCGCGTACTTTGGTTATTCTGAATTAGTTGATGGAATTCAAACTTATACTGATTTAAACAAATTGTAGGTGCATGACGCAGGGGCCATTAAATTTCCGAAATCGTCAGACAGCTAGGATTTTCAAGGTCGACAGTGTCAAGAGTATACCAAGAATACAGAGATGGTAAACGAAAAGAACTTCCGATCGGGCAAACTGCAAAGGACAATTAGCCTTGACAGTGCGGGGTGATAGACGGCTTAGGCATATCATACTTAGACAGCGAAGCCAAACATTAGCTGAAATTACCTCCCAGTCGAATGACGGTGCCAGTCTTACAGTCAGTAAATTGACTGTGCAACGCTCGCTTCACCGTTGGGTTTCGGGAGTCATTGACCTACAAGAGTACCATTGCTCAATGCTCGCCATCGGGCTACACGTCTTGCCTGGGCAAGAGAACACCGAGACTGGAGTGTAGAGGACTGGTAACGAGTACCATGCAGTGATGAGTATCAATTCCGACTACTAACGCCGATGGGAGGTTGAGAATATGGCGTCAGGATTATGGTGCCATGGATCCTGCATGCCAGGTTGGAACTGTACAAGGGCATGGTGGCTCCATCATGGTCTGGGGTGTTTTCTCGTGGCACTGTTTGGGATCTCTGATTCGTGTACCAACCTCTCTCAATGCAATTCGGTACGTAGAAGTGCTGGGGGGTCACTTCCATCCGCTTATATTGTTCTGTTATCTGCACGGTAATGGAGTTTTCCAGCAACTGTACCTCTCTCACGTTTCGGTTGGCTACTGGCTAGTAAAATGATCATTCTTCTGACTTTTCTGTAATAAATTGGCCACTTAAAAGCCCAGACATATCCCAGTGAGCATCTTTGGATGTTTTAAACCAGGGCGTGAAAGGCCATCACACAGCACCAACGAACCTTACTGAATTATGGACAGCTTTAGCCATTATTTGGCAAGACATTTGGAACGTATCTAGAAACTTGTCGAATCTATGTCCTGTCGTGTGATAATAGTTATCAAGGCCAGAGGAGGTCTAACTCATTACTAGGTAGGTATCTCTAATTCAGTGTATATAAACACACACACACACACACATATGTGGGAGAGAGTGAACTCTAATAGTAGGAATGGAAAAAGTAGTAGATTTTTTCGTTCTACTGTCCAGTTGTATGGTACTTGAGGGTTAGGAGTCGCGAACTAGTGGACGGTGTTGCTTCTGGCCAATCGTGGTTTGAAGACGGGGTGTTACTCAAGTTCTACCATGTAGAGGGGTTGATGCAGGTTAAATCTATCAAGGCTCAAAGTACTGATGTTCGGATGGTATGATTAGGCTGCTGTAGCCTAGTGATTAGGGATGCACGTTAAATCTGTTGAGGATCAAAGTTTTCCCCTTGACCTAGTGTGGTAGTTAGGAGAAGAGGTGCCAGATTCGGCTGTCATCCTGAAATTTTTGAGGTCCATCGCTAATAGCCCTCGTGTTCCTTTTTAGGGGGATGTTAATAAACATTTGCTGTCCTCGGGCGAGTGTTCATAGTCGTGAACTCGATGATGGGGTATTATTTCAGTCAAGTGAGTTAATTAGTTTTAAAATCCTCACGTTGGTGTTGTGTAAAAGTTTAGAGAGTACGGTGTCACAACTCAGATGTCCCTTTCATCACTATGGTTCAAAATTACACTTCCAATCTCTAATAGGATTTGCATTGTTGAAAGAACGACGTTTAACGAACGAAAAACTAACCTGTTTTAAGGTGTCTTGAGGTCTGTGGCAAAGAACGACTAATTGGTTATTAATATATAACTTTGAAGCTATTACAATACTTTCAACTTTCATAACCCGCCAATATGAGGACTGAGCTTCGACAGATTTTTCATGTATTATCTCCTCTAGACATTTGTTCTTAAGCAGTACCAGAGCTCAAACTCATGACTCAATGACGCTGGCCCCCTTTTTGTGACCATGACCACTCGGCTACCACGTTATGCGAACAATAACTGATAAAACTTAAAATAGTCACAAGTTTAAATCTATGCGCTCAATTCATGGCGGTCACGTGATAAAGACAAACATGTGTTCTCCATTGAATTCAAAACAGATATTTAATTAATTGTACTTGTTGTTTTAGAAACTTAGATTGTAAGACAATTGAGTATAATAAAGATGCTCAAATGATATAAGAAAAATTTCTTTAAGCAATCTTAAAATTAAAAAGAACAACTTATATATTTTATGCGTGTACTTTTAAATAGAATGCATTTTGTATACATATGTGCATTATTATTGTTGATAAATATGTAATTTTAAGAGAAGGTTTCTGTAAAAAGCAAATGTTGGCAACATCGAAACGCATGAACTGATTAGCTGGAAACACACGATTCATTTTATTGTGTGACTGACGTCATGCGAGTTTTTGAAATAGACACGTGGTTATCCTTATACACGTGATTAGCTAAAGACACGTGGTTATCCTTATCATGTGACTATGACGTCCCGTGAATTTAGTTTATTCCACTCGTGTTTTTTAAGTTATTATACAATTACAAACGATTTTATTCAAAAAATATACAGTTAATGACAATTTTATAAAGAAATAAAAATTTGACTCTAAAAAAATTTACTGAACGTTATTTTGAGAAAATAAAGATTCATTTGATTTTCAAACAAATAGTACGTACACAAAAGGATTCGTGTGTCAGTATATATTTATGTATTGATTTTACATTGAATGGACTGGAAGAAAATGCTTAAATTATAAATAACTTGAAATTCGTCACGCTCTGTTAATGAAATGAATTTAACTCTGACAATAAAAATAGAATACAAGGTTATAAGCAATATCTTAAAGGATTAATTACTTCATCAGAAAATGATTATGGCATCTATTAACTCCAAATACGAAATATCACGTAAGAGACGGGAGTGTCCAAATCAAGACGTATGCTTTCGAGACCTTGAAGGAGCTCAATATCGAAAGTCTGAGACCCGCCTAATCTCATTTATGCCATCGAGGGTGTAATCACACCCAACAGGTTTCTAAATATAATTGCGATAAGTACTTGAAATTCTGTCGCTGATTTAAACCCGAGGGAAATAAAACTCTATTTCTCGCGGCCGCTTTGATTCACTTTTGAATGTTCTTGCTTGGAAGAGGAGTTTATTTACAGGCGTTGGATTGTACATTTTACTAAGCTTATGATCTCACCAAAAATGAAATCTAATGTATTAACTGCTTTTTTGTTTGTATTTTCTTTTGTGATTTTTTTTCAGGAGGTAGAGGGAGGTTCGGGAGTAGTTTGATTTTATGACTAGCGGAAAAGTCGTTCGGATAGCAGAGCACTTGCTTAGCATGCTCCCGGTAACGGGATCCATTCTTTTCCCGCCAACGTTTAGCCCCTCTTTTGGGAGGCGCGGAAGCATTATGGTTGCGAACATGAACTCCTGGCTGCAGTGTCACGGGTTCAAGTGCTGTTGTCACTAAAGACCAACTGTGTAGAGGGAACTGATGTACGTTAAATATATCCACGTTGAATGCCCTCCCATTGGTATGGTAAGGCCGCGGTAGCCGAGTGGTATAGGTATCGGATCGTGGCTGGCTTTGTCACGAGTTCGAACCCAGTACCACTAAAGACCCACCGTGTAAGGCAGTGATGCACGCTAAATCTGTCGAGAGCTGAACGTCCTCCCGTTGGTATGGTGAGGCAGTTAGGAGAGGGAAGGGAGTGCCAGCTCAGGTGGCGTCCATGTCATTTGACCATGGTTCAAAATTACGCGGTCCGTCGTCCAAAACCCTCGTGTAGCTGATCAATGTGATAATATTCCCTCACTAACCCATTGGTATGGTGTGGTAATAAGAAAAGGGGGTACCAGCTTAGAAGTTTTCCTCGTCACTTTACCGAGGTTCACGATATACTAAATACTATAATTCTTACTTTAAACTGAACTGTAAGCAAGAAGGTATGGGACAAAGAAGAATTGTCCCAGTCATATGATTAAGGGTTATATCTCTTAGGCTTGGACTTAACGTTGTAAGAGGCCCGCGCTTCTCTTGTGAACTCCTATATGTGTGTGGGAGGGAGGGAAGAAGCACTCGACATGATTCAAATCTAATCTATTTATTTCAATACTAAGAACAGACACAATTTCAACTAATAATATTGAGAGAATGTCTCAATGAAAACTGTAAAAGTGGAGCAACAACAGTAACACGTAAGCGATTAGTCGACTAACAAACTGGATCCTACTTTTGATTCAGGGTCTAACTTATTATCTGATTTAATCTAATCTTAATTCAATCTTAGTGAACATTCGTCACTTTAAGGTTTCCATCTAATAATAATCAAAACTCTATAATTCAAATATTATACCTTTAATATCAATTTCACCTGGCTTGAGTATATTCATTTCCACTTCTTTTCTCTCTCAAGCTAGAAAACCTCGCCTATTTATAGTAAATTAATTTGCACGTCGCCTGGTGGGGAGCGGCAACAAAGAGGATAGCACAAAAACCTTCTCCACTAAAAATACATATGCATGTCAATTTTTATAGTGATCGGTTGAACGGTGTTGGAGTGAAACGTGATGATATGTTCAAACATATCCATTTGTAAATAGAGAGAGATGTGCTGCTTGCATAATTTATTTTTAATCTAAACAATTAAAACTTTACACTTTTTTCCAGCTGGTGTTTCTACTTCAGTAAATTCAAATCAAGATCTCTTGAATACCAAAAATAAGACTTATCTTTTGAAGGTTCAAACACAATTCAAGGCACTTGTTGATGGACGTCAACAACTTGTTATGTGTGAAAACATGATTTGTTGACACACATGTTACTTCTGATCAAAGAACTCCTGACTTGATCACGAAAACATGCATTATTCAAATGTTGACTCAACTGGCAATCCGGAATAAACGGGATCCGTGTTATTTCACTAAAATGGAAAAGGTCTCGGCTAAATAAATGTCGCTTTGGATACATACAGAATAAACACATTTTCCTTTTTTTTTTGGATCCATGCAGTTATCCTGGTGAAGAAAAAATATCTCCCGGGAAATTTAGAACTTGACATTTTCAGAAATACGGTCGAGGTTTTTTTTTTCTTCTTTTTCACATTTTTACAAGTTTTGAAAAATTCAAATCTTTTCATGATTCGAAATAACTTGATTTGAGTGCTTTCGTTATCCCTACGCATAGGTAATTTTTTTCTTTTCTTTTTGGGGTTGTTAAAATGCATCTTTCAGAAGAAGAAAACAAAGGAGCTACTCCTGGCGCACTCCTGGCGCGTGTTTACTCTTGGTAAAAAAGAATTTTTTTGCAGCAATTCTGAAACTGTTATTGAACCATGGGTAAGAGTTTTGGTTATTTTTAAAATCCTGCCTTGTAGAGGCGCTGATGCACGATTGAATCTGTTGAATCTCATACTGAGGTTGGCATGGTGTGGAAGTTAAGGAAAGTGAGCCTACAGTTCACACACACACAGATGTGGCTCATGACACACTGGACTGTCGTTATAGGCTTTGTGTTGCTTCTTAGCCAGCTCTTCTCAAACTGTGGGGCGGCTCCGCCAGGGGAAGCGTGATAACTCTACGAGAGGGCACGTGCATATAGAAAAGTCGAAAACAAAAGATTATTTAACAAAATTATTAATTTACTGACAGTATATATAAACAAAGAAAATATACTCTGGCATAATAAAATATATAATACACATCTGCACTGATATTACGCATTTATAAATGCATCAGTACTGCACACGATGTACTTTATAATTAATTTAACAATACTAAGATCAGAACACGTATAATAATTACCATGGACCTGTTATACATAAAATTTTTACTAAAATTAATGCTTATCTCTCTTGATAATTTGTAGGGTTTTTAAATTATAATCCCTTAACTCCCGGTAAAAGGTAACGGGATTCGCTCCCCAAAGCTATCGTTTTCCACGAAGGCAAGCGTATGTGATGTATTGGGGAGTATGAAAAGGAATAAATAAGTAAAACCTTCTCTGAAATAAGTAAATCCTACGCAAACACTGTCAAGGTCCTTGTATTGCATTCCAAAGCCTTCGGAATAAATTTTGTGGATAGCAATACATAGAGAAAATCGTACTTTTTTTTTTGGAAAGACGTATATATGCATCGCTTTGACTGAGTGGGATATTTATATACGTTTGTGGCTCTTAAAAGGTTAACGTCGTATTGTAGCATTAGCGTCAAAGTATAGCATGATTGAATTCAATGCAGTGTTACTGTACGGAGGGGTGAGGTGCGATGAAAGTTATGATTGAATATTGGGTCGCAAATATTGAAAGTTTGAGAAGGACTCGAAGTGCAACGTTGCAAAGCTTTCGGCGGAAACAGTTGACCTTGGCAGGGTGTTTATTTGAACCACCGACCTACCGGTCCGCAGCTACACCGAGCATGCCTCAGACGACCGGGACAAAAGGAATCCTTGTTCGGACCAGTTGCTAAAGGTCTTTTAATTGCTTAGGACAGACGAAAGTAGGGGATGCTGCAAGCTAATTGTGATATGGATCTCTTGGAATTGATTTAAAAATATCTTTATGATCTTGGGACCCTTGTGGTCATGTTCACGCACGCAGTTTTGGCCAGCTTTTGACGAGTCACGGGTTTGATCCTTGTTGCTCTTCAAGATCCGTGTACAGGGGTTGATGCATGTTAAATCTATTGTGACTTTTGGTGTGGTGTAGACATTTGGAAAGAAGAATGCGCAGGTGTCTTTCTCGTCACTTGATCGTGGTTCAAAATTACAAGATCCGTCACTAATACTTATCGTGTAGATTTGAAGTACCACATTAATAAACAATCGAGCTATTTTAGTGCAATGGGTTTTGAGCCTTTGTGATACCATGGTTCGGTAGACATATCACAACAAATGAGGGCATATGACAGCAAATTTATTCATATATATCTTTTAATTCATGAACCCACACATTCTGCTATTGGCAGAGTTGTATTTGCAATCCCAACCGCGCGCGCGTGATATGGCGAAGAAGTTAGGAGATATCATCTCAGGTTTCATTTTAATCGCTTGACCATGTTATCAAAACAAACGGTCTTTCACAAATCGTCCTCGTGTTACTCTAGTGTTTACAATAGAATCCAAATCCGCTTTCTGGTCCCGGGAGGAGTTATTTTTGATGTTTTAATGTTAGTATACATGCATTCATCATTAGTACGTTTATAATATAATGTTAATGTCCTTTATTCAGTCATAATAATTAAACAAAACGGGGCTTTATGTATCAGATACCTGGAAAGAAAAATTATTTATGAACTTTTTATTTTTTCAGCAATGGTACAATGCTTGCGGGAAAAAGAATTTTACAGGAAAAGTACTCTTCCCTGCATCAACTTGAATGAGATTACAGCAACCCTAAAAGATGTGAGAAGGGTTACCTGATTAAACACTTTATCGCCACTGAAGAAAAATTATATTTCCAAGGAACCTTCGAGAAGACTTTGGCATCGATCCTTTAGAAATTTGTATGATGCTATATGTAGGCCGGTGGAGTTCATTCGTATGGGTTGACTGCGATGAGACTTTATTTCTGTTTATAGAGCAAATTTGCAGCAATATTTTTAGTGTATATAATTCAGTCGTAATAGTGGAGCAAAACACGGGTTTATGTATCTAATACCTTGAAAGGAAAATTATTTGTACTATGTTTTAAAGGGTTTTTTTAAAAGCATATTTTATTTATAAGTCTGGAAATATAGATATATGAATATTATTCGTTGCTGAATCTTTTTACTCGTATGAATTTATATTTCAGAGTTTCATCTTGAACGGAAAAGGAAATTAACTTTAAAAAAAAGAATTTTAAGAATTTTCATCACACTGTTGTTCATATGAAGTTGAAAGTTTTTAGTCCGTCACTTTTCTTTCTTCTACTCTGCAGAGAAAAAAAAATTATCTTTCGTCTTAATGTACAAATGCTAATCGATTTCATTTTTAATAGATATTTTTTCTGTGCTTGGGGAGGGTGAGAAAATGCAAAAAATATTTGTTCACTCTATGTAAGAAACGAGGCCTTGGATTTTTTTAGAAAACTCGTTAAAAAAAGCCTTGTTTCGACAATTGTATTAAAAACGTGATTCGTTTTTTCCTTCTACTGTAGGAAAAATATCCTTAATCACTCGCATGGATATCATAATCGAGTTTTCGGGCAAATTTATTTTTGGAAAGAATTTATTCTATTAAATGAGGACTTAAGGAAACTAACATACCAGTAAAATTTCGAAAAATAATTTTTTAAAAAAATATCCCATATTATAAAACGAATTTTGTATGAAAGGAGTTAAAATTTTTAAAATTATAAATAAAAAAATGTTGAAAATGTTTACATTCAGGAAGGTAAGAGAAAAAGAGTTCAATTGTAAAGTAAAAGAGTCTTTGTCTCAAAGTCAGAATTAGAATCATTTTTAGAATGAACTTTAAAATTCTTCTTTAATATTGTTATAAATCCCGATTGACCTTTTTTTTCTGAAAATGTCATTTCGTAGAATAATTTTTCATAAAATTGTTATAATTCTTTTGCATAAAATCGTTTGCCCTTTAGATCCGATGCCACATCTGTAATGTAAAAATTGATAAAATAGAACATTAGAATTTTGAAATTGCCTAGTAACTGTGCAAGGATGAATGTTTTTAACTTTTTATACTGTATGGATGCGAATTATTTAATTTTACTAATTCCATAGCTTTATTTCAGCTTAAATTTTCAGTTGTAATGGGATCATGAATTATTTAGCTGAGAGATTTATTTTCGTTTTAAAAAGGAAAGAAAACTTCTTCGTAACTAGTATTCAAATATGAAGTGAAGAAACTGTTATTTAACTTTTATTGTTTACTTGATTTTTTTGTGACAAATCCTATTAGCTAAGTCACCGAATAATTTAGAAAGAAGAAATAATCTTTTTTTGTACGCTTGTAGTTGCGGAGATAATTCTCAATTTCATGTTTCTTTCGTTAGTACAAATGACTTCAAATAATACGCCAAAAATATTTCACATTGCAAATTTAACAGTTTCAAATGATTATATATATATATATATATATATATATATATATATATATATATATATATATATATATATATATAAAGAATTTTTATAAAATCAGAGTAAAAATAACTCGGGTTAATAAGCATTATTAAAAATGTATTCTGTTGTAAAATAAAAATGTATTCAGGAACCTCTTTTTAGTTGTGGAAAAGGATTTTCTACTTTAGTTTTTAGTAACTATTACAATTATGTATAAGTTTATTTCAAAAAATTAATTTACTAATATTTTTATTAATTAATTTAATCTAATATATATTATAAATGCGAAAGTTTGTGAGGATGTTGGGGGTCTTTCACGCAAAAACAACTGAATGAATTTTAATGAAACTTTACAGTAATATAGCTTATGCATCAGAATAACACATAGGCTATAATTTATAGCATAAGCTATAATTTATAATGATATTGTGAGAAGTGTCCAAAATATAACGATATTTGTCAAGTAAGTAGGAACAAATTATGCCATCTCCAAGCAATTCTGGAGATATGCAAAAAGCTTTTTTTTGTTTAATTTTCAATTCACGTAAAATTAACTCATTAAAAACTTTATTCTTCAATATGTGCTGTTTAATTTTTCAGTTCACCCGTGCGAAGAACGGGTAGACCAGATAGTGAATTATATATGTCAAATACATATGAATGACAAGTAAAGCCTATTAACTTAATATAATATTACATAGACTGCGCGTGATATACTTGCATTTTTTTTATAAATGTAAAGAACGCTTTAAATTTTTTTAAAAAAATGCAAGTATTTAAATATGCAAACTTTAGATCAGCGCCCCCCAGAGGGGTGTGATACCTCTACGAGGGGAGCGTGAGCATATTGAAAAGTCGAAAACAAAAGATTATTCCAAAAAAATATATATTAATTCTTTGAAAGTAAACAAAATACAAATTCTGACAACATAATAAAATTAAAAGCATTTATACTGTATAATACACTTATAAATGTATCAGTACTGCACATTGTGCTTTATATAATTAATTTAACAATATAATTTAAGAACAAGTTTAATAACAACCAGTGACCCCACGGTCTTGTGATATACGTACGTAAAATTATATGCAAAAATTAACTCTTATCTAGATAATTTTTTTTATTTCTAATGGGCTGGAGATTGGAGTTTGTTCATGGCAGACCTAGCACATTCCATGGAAGATAATTTGTACGGTTTATAATTATTTCCTTAACTGCCAATTAAAAGTTAAGCGATTTCCTCCCCAATGTCACTGTTTTGCACGTACGCAAGCATATGTATCATATTGGGGGGAGGGAGAGAAAGGGAATAAAAATAAGAAAATCAAGTAAATCTTTCACAAACACTGTCAAGGTCATTGACATTGCATTCCAAAGACTTCGGGATAATTATATGGATAGTAGGGAACAGAAAAGTTTGTATTTTCGAAAGACGCATATATACGTTCGTGGAAGTTTTCGCACTCGAGACGCTTACATACGCCGTCGGCATTAAAGAAGGAAAAGTTTTATTGTAGCTTTAGTGTCAGAGTATCTTATTATCGAATTTAATACATTGTTATTGAATGGAGGGGGGCGCAATGAAAATTAGGATTGAATATTGGGTCACAAGTACTGAAAGTTTGCGAAGCACTGCTTTAGATTGTAAATGAAGATTGCAAATGCGTGATGCCGACCAAAAGCTGAGCCTATTGAAAGCTGTTGACCTGAAGTTACCTAGCTATTGAGAGGAGTAAGTGCCAATTGTTTAATGTTAGAACCATGTGCTGACATGAGAGCCCAATGCCGTGCTAACTAAAGAACAGTTTTTTATTGAGGTGGGAAGAGGAAGAATGGTTTGTGGTAAGAAGACTATGATCAACCCACCAGCACCTCTTCAGAACTTCCTAGTGAAAAGACAAGTAGAAAATATCCTGTCAGTGAAAAAGGAAGTAAATGTGTGTGTTTAGGTTTCAGTCCGAGGATTTTGATGGTCTCTAAAATTCATAGATATCCGTAAACACTTAAGGTTGGAAGGACCGTTGGTCTCAGGAACCCGCGACCTAGATTACTTTACAGCCCCTCACAGTATAATAAGTATTACTAAAACAAAATTGGCAATTTTATAAAATCCATTTTTTTATACAATATTTTAACAGCGCAACTTACTCTGTGACTGACGAGGATACTCGTCATCCCTTAATTTTCGTGACATACACAATTGCGCACTCTCAAACTGGAGCGCCACAGTTAACTGGTTAATATGTCAGATTTTGTAAAGGCTAAGGTTCAAAGTAGTGCACATGCGAACAAGAAGGTGCCAGGATTTGTACCTAATGGCACCTCATGCAATCACTCTGGTTGCCATGGTCTGATGATGATGAATGCAAATTGGAATTTCCTTTTCTTCGGTGTTCCTAAACAAAGATACTTCCTTCCCGATGTTCACACCAAGCTGTGATTCTTCTGAAAAGACAATGGGACACCACTCAATTTTCATAATCTTCCGTCTATTCATTGCTGTAGAAGTTCCTGTGTCTGCTGCAGCATCAAGGGAAGCGGCAATAATGGTCACCTCGCTGACAATCCTTGGTCATTTCCTCCTCCTCGGACATATCCAGTTGTAATGGATATGCTGTCCCATCCATCAGTGTACGAGAGCTAAAAGGAAGATTAGCCATAATCAAAACAAATACAATTTATTAACAATTTTCAACAACCCAAGTTAGAAAATGCACCTTTAGATAGATATGGGAGCAAACGCGAGGAAGACGATCTAATTAACACAGCATTTATCAAACTGTGGGGCGTGCCCCCATAGGGGGCAGGAAAACTTTTCAAGAGGGAGGGAGGTGCGAGCATATTGAAAAGTCGTAAGCAAAAGATTATTTTTAAAAAAATATTAATTTACTGAAAGTAAACACAAACAAAAGACATACTGACATAATTACACTGATTAACACAGCTCACATAATTACACACATTTACACTGATATAATAACCTTGCAAATGTATCAGTACTGCACACAATATTTTATAATTTAACAATATATAAGTTAAGAACAAGTTTAATAATTATCAGTGACCCCATGGACTTGTCATATATAAAATTATATACAAAAAAAAAAAAAATTAACGCTTATCTTGATAATTTGTGTGGTTTATAATTAATCCCTTTATGGAAGATAAAAAAGTTACTCGTTTTGCTCCCCAATGCCCCCCTTTTCCACAAAGGCATGCGTATGTCATGTATTGGGTTGGAGGGTAGAGAAAAGGAATAAATAAGTAAATCCTCTCTGAAATAAATAAATCCTTCTCAAATACTGTTAAGGTCCTTTTATTATAATCCAAAGCCATCGGATTAATTTTTTGGATAGCAATGCATAGGAAAGATATTTTGGAAAGACGTATATATACGTCTGGGACAATCAACGCTTTGGGTGAGCGAGACGTTTATATACACCGGTGTCACTTATGAGATTAAAGTCACATTGTAGCTTTAGCGTCAAAGTATAGTATTATTGAATTCAATACATTGTTATCATGAGGAAGGGGGTTGCGATGAAAATCCTGATTGAATTTTGGGTCGCAAATATTGAAAGTTTGAGAAGCACTCAATTAATATTTGAGTAATAAATTGAATCGCTTACTTTTGGAACGTCTTAGCCATACACATTCCAAATAATCGAAGTAAAGCTTTAAGTTAAATGACTTCTAGCCGTTACTAATCCAATCTAAATATGAAACTGACCAAATCGTCAACCTTAAATACTAATCAAATAATCTACCAATCACTTTCGACAAGCTTTATGTTAATCACTATCTGCTATACTTTAGCTCCTAACCTCTCTATTTTGAAAGTTAATGCTTAAATATAAGACTTGATTTGCATGAGTCACATCTTCGGTAGAAAATTTTCAATAGAATGATATTTAAAAGAAACAGTTCGTCCCCAAGAGGATTAGTGGGAGTTGCGCGAAAAAACCCGTTGCTCAGTAAGGATACCAAATCCTGGTAACATGACAACGGTTCCACAAGACCACGTGGCTGTTATGCATTATCTTGAATGTTAGAGATTGGAAGGGCTGAGAATCTGCAGACCAAATGTTTGCCCTCTTGGACTCATGGATTTCTTATTCGTTTGAACAGTTGAATCTTTGCACCGTCGTATTGACCATTAGGAGATCACGATCAATGTTAGCACTGATTGATAATTTCTAGTCATGTTAGACCGCGATTCTACTGTGGTGAAATTTAGACACGTGGCGAGAGGGCAGTTAAGTCTTATTTTAATTAAATTTTCCTCACTGAGAAGCAAAGCAAAGGCCAAGGGCGAGGAACATTCGTAATTTTGAACGGTTAAATGAGAGGATGACACCTGAGCTGGAATGCCAATTTCTAAACTTCCCCACCAATCTCAATGTGAGGACATGGGCTCTGAACAGATTTAACGCACATCATCCCTTTTACATAGTGGGTCTTAAGTGACTCCAGAGCTTGAATTCGTTATTTGAGAAAGTCGGTCACGAGTTTGACACCACGACTACATTGCTATATCAACCACTTTTTCAATTCCTACTATTAGCCCACACTCTCTATATATTGATTTATCTTGGTGGAATTTTCACTCGTTAATAAAATACATTTTAAAGTGCTCCATTCAGCTGAAATTTTATATACATGATTTTTTGAATGGCAATACATTAATTTATTTATAATTAATAGAAATTAATTGATTAAAACTAATTATTCAAATAATTACAAATACAGTCACGTTGGCATCGTTTTTGGCGACTTGTGTCAAAACATGAAAA
The DNA here is from genome assembly GCA_019973935.1 of Trichonephila clavipes. Taxonomy (NCBI): domain Eukaryota; kingdom Metazoa; phylum Arthropoda; class Arachnida; order Araneae; family Nephilidae; genus Trichonephila; species Trichonephila clavipes. The sequence goes on along the minus strand of BMAU01004929.1, from coordinate 471,347 downwards.
GGTTTTTATCTCACATTTTAAAGTGCTCGTTTGAGCTTAAATTTTCTATACTCTATTGTTTTAGGTAAAAGTACGATAATTTAATTATAATTAATTAAAATGAATTGACTGAAACTAATTATTTAAAGAATTACAGGTGCTGACACGTTGGTTTCATTCTTAGTGACTTGGGTCAAAATTTTAAAAGAAATTTTTTTCTCACGTTTTAAAGCATTCAGTTGAACTGAAATTTTACAGACACGACTGTTTTGGATGACAATACGATACTTTAATGATAACGAATACAAATAAACTACCACTTAATGTTGTGATTCTGTCCTATGCATATACATATTTATACTAATTGTAACTATTTAATAAAAAGTAGCTAAAATAAAACTTTTCTTTGTTGATCTATATATATATATATATATAAGTACGAAGTGACTTTATTTTTTTATATTCTATGTTATATGAGCTATCAAGGCTCGAATGTGACTCCGTAAATGAGAGAACTGCTATGCTGTCTTTTCTTTTTATACGGATTATAGACGGAGACCTGTCTGAATATTGTTTAAATGCACTTATCTGCAAATTAAAGATGCTGTACCTTTTTGATATTTGTTACATGCTACCTATATTGCGTAGCAATTTTTAATGATCATTTGTGTAATTTAAATAATAGTTTGTCACCCTTTCGATATAGTGGCTTGTGACGTTGTGCTGTTGGGCCTGGGTTCGAATCCCAGAGATATCATGGATGTTTGTAAATATATAATGCCTGTGCGGCATGAGGGTACTTAAATAGTCGTCGAGACGCACATCCTCTCGTGAAGTTGTTGGAAGGGCAAGAGAAGTGGTAGGGGTTTCCCCCACCCAGGGTGTTCTTTCTCAAAATTGGGATAGAACCGAGACAAATCGTACTGTCATGGAACTTATATGGTTAATGTAGGATTTTGTTTTTTATGCTATAAATTACAAAATTTACCCCAAATTTTTTTGTGCTTTTAATTTTTTATTATTTAAATCAAAAAATATAAACAATTAATATTCGAGCATATGTAATTCTGCTTAAAATAATATTTTTTTCATGTATACGTTTGATTTCACCTAAGTAGACATAAATTCCATAAATGAACATCTTTCAAACATACCTGAGTGTGTGAAGGGATGTAGGGACCTTGACAACGTAGTAAAACATGGAGGGGAGAACGGCAGCGGCAGCTTCAAGATTCACCTGAACGGAATTTTTCGGGCTAGTTCAGTTATAAGTGACGCGTATCTTGTGCACGTTGTGTATATTTAAAAGTGGAAATTTGGCGATTTTATGAAAATTTTTGTATATTTCTGACGGAAGTTGTATTGAAAACGATTTTTTTCCTATCAAACTTCTGCATAAGAATTTTGATTTCTTCATTAAAGTAGATTGGAAATATGAAGTTAATTATGAGAAGATCAATTAATTAATAGTTGAATTAATGATTAAAGGTCAATTTAAGTGAAAAAATAAAAATGAATAAAATGCAATAAATTAATTAATGAAGTATTTAAATATTTTCTATTACAGTTTTCGAACAATGGATAATGTCAGACAATAATAAATGTGCAGACATCGAATTCGATGAAAATATGCCTTTTGAAAATAGCTTAAGATAAATTTTTGTCGAATAATAAAAATAAAAGCCGCTTGATAGAAATATTGAGAATTAAATTAGCTGATAATAATATTTTTACATGCCAAGCGGAGAGCGATGCAGACAAATTAATTATTGATACAGCAATTAATTTAGAAACAAACAATGTGTGTGTTGTTATAGTTTCAGAAGACATTGGCGTCTTGGTTATATTAACGGCATTAGTGAATGAGGATCATGAAATATATTTTTTGATTCCATCCAAAGGCAAAGTTCAACAAAAAATATTTTCTTCGAGAAGTTTAAAAGAAACTCTCCCAAAATGTAAAGAACATATTCTTTTTTTACATGCTTCCACGGGTTGTGATACTACATCTGCGTTTTTCAATAAAGGCAAAATTAAGTTTGCCAAAAATTTTGAGAAATGTCATGATCTTCACAAATCAGCAGAAGTATTCAAAAATGTCAACGAAGACTCGCGAATAATATATTTCCACGGGGTGTAACATGTATTTTAGGTTTATACGGAGCATCGGCAAAAATTAAAGATTTTTGAATACATTGAGATACAATCCTTTCATAAAAGCAATTTCAAAAAATACAAGTGTTCTTTTATCATCGTTGCCTCCTACAACTGATGCAGCATTTGAACATCTAAAAAGAGTACTTGCAAATCCAGATACGGCTAGGAAATGACGTAGATATTGATAATTGGAGTTGGAAGCATTTCAATGAGATGCTCATCCCAATAACAATGAATCAATTGCCAGCTCCGGATCATCTATTGCAAATATTATTTTGTAATTGCAAAAAGGGATGTGCGGCTGCTTGGGGTTGTCGAAAGAGTGGCTTCTACTGTAGTTCTACAGTGCAGCGACAATAGTTGTTCCAATACACCAACTATTATTCAAATAAATGAAGTCTGAAAATAGGGGGCGATAGGCCTAAATGCGGCGGGATGCCGGCAATAAAATTAACGTTGATAATACTCACGAGAGAGAAATAAAACCTTAATCCATAACAAAAACAAATATTTATTATGATTAACATAGGTAAACAACAATAAAAAGTTAATATTGAATTTAAAGGTAAGTAGTATTAGACAAAGAGGCACTTTAAGCAATGAAACACATTCTACGACGGGACGACTGGGAGAGTACGTCCGCTCGGTATGAGAAAACTCGTAGAAGTAATGAGTTGTAGCGGGCGCGACCAGCAACAATAGCGGAGGTGTAAAAGGTGCAAACAAAGTCGAAGAAGATATGTTATATGTTAAGTATTGGCCGAGTGGTTGATTTTTGTCCTGTGTGAGCAGGTTTTCATCAAAAATACATCTTCAGTGAACAGATATCTTCTTTATTGTGGCGCACACATCGAAGCTTAGGACAAAACTACAATACACTTTCACAACGACGAGACAAACAAATTCATGATGATATTAAAGCACAGCGGACAAGAGACAAGCAGAAGTGACATCTTGACGGACACAACACAAAAACACGGAGAAACAGCTATATTCACTGTTACATTATGACGGCAAAAAAGGAAGAGCGACGAACGCCATTACACAAGTTGTTTTTATTCTTTACCAACAGTGCAAGTGCGTGATGATTACGCAATCATAGCTATGATTGGATAGAATGTGCGGGACAGGAATTTCTGATGTAATAATATTCATCGATTACGATTAAAATGAGAGTGTTAGTTTTTTGAACCAAATAATCAAAAGATTATTTCAATATTGTAAAAAGTTAATTAAAGAGAATGCTAGAGGGAATTATTACATATATATATATATATATATATATATATATATATAAGGTACATTATTTAAATAAACAAATATTTTATTAATAATTGTCTTTTTTATTTAGTAACTATTTTATTGCTATTGTAAAAAAAATTTCAAATTTGAAAAAAAAAATTAAGATCACAATTTTTTTAATAGGTAAACTTCTTTACATATATCGTTAGCTGAACATTCCATTTTGAATTTTTTAATTTCATTCACGGTAACTGAAATCCGAGGTTTTCAAGTATTTAACGCCCCAGGAGCAGCACTATAATAATATTATGGAATTGCTCAGATTTTATCGTATATAGCAGCATTTGAAACATTTACATAAAAATTTACCATATTTTTCTTCCGACTTAATTTTCAATTTCTACTTAAATTAGCTTTCCTCCAACCTATACAAAAATAATGTACTAGTAATGTACTACTGTATTTTAGAAATGATTGATGAAGATAAAATATAATCTAATTTTTAATAAAATAAAATATCTTCCTTTCATCTAAGGCGCACTAAAAGATGTTAGAAGAGCAATCAATAGTTGATTGCTAATGCAGGGCTAAGAAAGCTATAACATATTTCTAGAATTATTTAGTTAAAGAACTCTTTTTTTTATTTAACAAATTTTCTTTGATTCATCCATAATAATTGCATTTATTAAATTTACCAGCGTCTCATTAGAAATTCTTAAAATTTCTTCATCAACAACGTGGTATAATTCAATTTTACTTAATTCATGTTAGTTCTTGTTCTCTTACAAGTATTAGTATGCTTAAAATCTTTTTCTTTTCTAAAAAAAATTCTGGATTATGTAGGCAGAAGAATGATGTGCTATTTTGTTAAATAAATTGTTTTTACTGTATTACTTTTTTTGTTAGTATTATCAAAGAAGAAATTTAAAATATTGGTAACTGAATTCTTTTTTTTTGAAGCAATGTATACATGCACTAAGTATTCTAATCAGTGGCGCACACAAGGGGAGGGGCCTCGGTTCCGAGCCCCCTTCCCCCAGAGCTCTTGATTTTTTTTCGATTGATTATAATCCTATGCATATAGTACTTAAAATTTAATTAAATATTCGTAATTGATAATTAATTTGATTAATTAACTTAACTCAGTGACGCAACAGCCCATAAAGGCCAAGACCTACTGTGCCCAACTTAGTATATGCGACCATGGTCCCTGAAGTGCATGAGCAGATGTGTTCGGTCAGGTGGTCAACCTGACGCGAAACCCCCAGTGTTAAAGTTCCAAGCAAGCTTGACTAATTAAAAATATTAGCACTTTGAAAACAAAAACGTGAATTCCTTTCTTTTGTTTTACAACTATTTGCTACGGATAAAGGAAATTCACGTCATCTATAGGAATGAGGAGTATATTAATCTTTTTTGGTGATTAATTAACTTAAACACCTTTGGAAGCGTGACCTTACAGGTGTATATGCTATGTTTTAAAATTTATATTTTTTAAAGTTATATTTTGAAGTTACACTCTAGGGCTATTAACAACACATCTCATAATTCTGGACCTTAATAAGGTGACGAGGACGACTTCGAGCATGCACTTCGTTCTCCAAACTTCACCACCCTACCTACTTGAGGTTTTTGAGCCTCCACAGTACAAAATCTTAGAACTTAATTAAGTATATGTGTCATTTCAAATTCCATGCCCTTAGAAGCGGTCACCAAAATAAATTACAAAGGAGTGTGTGTGGGGGGAGGGTTATATATTCACGGATCATTATTGAAAATGATCGAGTGAATAATTTTTATTAATAAGATTAAAAACTTGTACCAATCATTATTAAATTAATGTTTCCTGAAAAGGAGCATAAGTGCTATTGGGGATTGAGCTCTTCTTTCTGATTCCCAGTCAATTGACGAGGATGACACTTCAGCTTGCTCTCACTCATCCCACCCATACCTCTCCAACAGGAATTTTATCCCCGACGGATTTAAAATGCATACGCCATACGGCCTTCAGAAATTTGTGACCTGAACTCAATATTTGCTTTGATCTTCGAAACAACAAAGTAATCTTTAGAACAAACTGGTGTTTCTATAAATTCTTGCTTTTAGAAGTATATTTAAATATTTATCCCCCTTCCATCGAAAGAGCTTATTACGAATGTAATTAATAATTATCTCGAAATTGAAACGCATGTCTTCTTAAATGAAACAAATTAACCCCATTGATTACGACTATACTTTGTTCAGACAAACCGTTAATAATTAAAAAGAACACATCTCGATAGAAATGCTTCATGCTTAGCTTTATTAAAAATTCCTGAATATGAGAAGCGATGGGGGGAGAATATTAAAATAAAATGAAGCGAAGTCATTGAGTGTTCTCAATAAATAAAGCAAAACTGCATGTTTCTAAATTTCGAGGGTATTTGTTTTAAGTGAATATTTTCATTAACTTTATTGGTATTGCAAAGGGAAACTCTCATGGATTATTGACATCGGAAACATACTTTTAAAGCACCCTAACATCATCAAAGATATTAATTTTTTAAAGTGTTGTAATTCATTTTTAAAACTTCGGATGAGTGGCAACGCAGTCTATAAAGGATGATTTAATTCCTACTATATATATTAGTTCACTCTCTCCTATATATATATATATATATATATATATATATATATATATATTCTTGCTCAAATTTTCAATCGGTCATAAAATATACTTTAAATTCATCCATTCAAGTTCAATTACATTTTTTAAAATTTGTAGTGGATGACACTTGATGTCAATACAGTTTTTTCAAATATAAATTAGTCAATTAAATTAAAAGACGAATAAATATTAACAAACATTAATAATAGTTCAACAGCATATATAGAAAGGATAATCGTTCCATTGTATCCCTGTAGCGCAAGGGACTGCGCGTTGGACTTGTAATCCAAAAAACGTGGGTTCGAATCTCACATGGGATAGCCTAATTTCTGAGAATGTGATTTATTTTTTACAGTACTATTTAATGAAATTAATTAAATTTAATTAATGAATAAATAGCAATAAACAAGAAGAAAAGAGTCCAACACTCTATATAGAAAGGAAAATGGAAAATTGCAAGGAAATTCACTTTCTATTTTGTCACTTCATAGTGTGACTCTGTCATATATATTTACATATTTTTATTAATTGTAACTATTTTAAAAAGTAACTAAAATAAAATGTTTCTTTGTTTACCTAAGTAGGAACTGATTAATTTTTTTAAGTATATTAATTGTTTCCGAGGTGTTTGCTACAATGGTCAGCCGATCTCGGATTTTTTAAAGAAAAATTTACTAGCAGGAAATTTCTCAACAAGTTCCTGAATTCTTTGAGTGTTATACATGAAATGTTTGACAGAGATATATAAGTTCAAGAAATGATTAATAGTTTTAAAGCAATCAGAATTAAGTAAATTAATTTTTGTTCCGAGTACAGTAATTTGATTGGTTTAATAAAGATATGTTTTGAGAACAGTTTTGCTGTTGTTTACAGTCATCGTGATGATACAAATGTGGCGGTCGAAGGAAGTGAGGAAATTAACAATTTGATCTAATTCCTAAGGGATATGATCAATTCAGGGAAGATATTAAAATAACGTCTCTTGAAGGTCATTTCCCTGGTTAAAGTAAGTGTTTTGATCAAATTCCTGAACTGTTTTAGTGAAAAGATGAAATGAACAAGTCAGGATACGCACAGCTCTATTTTCGATTGCTACCACTTCCCTTTCCCCAGGATCGGCCTTCTGGGGTCTATTGGAAGAAAATAACACAGTGGGGATCATATTATATTTAAAAATAATTAACACCGAATTGAAACCTAAGTCGGAATTGTAAAAGAATGGCTACCTAGAAACGCTCATCAAATAGCTACTATAACATTATTTACCGAAATAATTCCACAGATTAACCAAACTCTGCAGTAAAATTATCCTTATTTGAAGGTCAAGGATTTAAGAAGCATCGTTGTGAGCAATTCAAATTACAATGTAAAAAAGACATATTTTGTAACACGAGATGACACAAATCAATGACGTGTTTTAACAAAAATGAATAAAATTTTTTTTTATTAATTATATTCATGAAAAAAAATGTTTGAAATTTTACTACAAATATAGTTTTTTTTAAACAAAATACTAACCTAATTATCTAATTCTGTTGTTAATTAGTTTTAAATTAATATTATTTGTATTTCAATGACTATTGTTGTATTACTTTACTTTTATTAATACACCATATTTGCTAAATAAACACTTTTAAACATTGACAATATTTCATCATTTCACTGAAACATTACAGGTACTTGATCAAATCACTTACTTTCATCAGGGGAATGACCTTCAAGAGATGTTATTTTAACATCTTCCGTGAATTGATAATATCCCTTAGGGATTTGATCAAATTCCTAATTTCATCATTTCCCTGCGGTATGACCATGGTAACATAGTGGTTATGATCATGAACTTGTATCCAGAGCATTGTGGGTTCGAATCCTGGCGCCACTGAAAACCCACCATGTAGAGAGCACTGATGCACGTTCTCAATGTCCTCCCGTAGGAGTGGTGTCGAAGTTAGAAGAGGGAAATTCCAGCTCAGATGTCGGCCTCGCACTTGGCAGTGGTTCAAAAGTACGAGGTCCGTTGCTAATAGCTCCATGTTAGAGCGACGTAAGTTAAAATCAAATCTAGGGATGGGATAAATACTAGAATAAACATTATACCTTTCATAAAGCAAGAATAAGCTAAAAAGGGATTGTCCTTTGTAAGATTCAAAATGCAATTTTTACCACATGGATTTAAATACATATACTATTAGAAACTCGTCACGAAATCATTGATTTTTCAAATAACTTGACTTTATGTATTTCATAGCAGACTTAGGAAAGGGAAAAAAATCCAGCATTTCGGAATAAGCAGTCCAATTATCTAGAAACTCCTTACAGATATTTCCTTAACCGATATGGCGGCAAATGTTGAAATTCTTTTGACTAATGAATATTGACTTTTATCGCAGCGTGGGTTTCTACTACGCAAATATAGATTCTTATAAAACAATTAACTATTGGATTTCATTCTTTTCTCGACAGAGCCAATGCAGTTCATTAGAAAAAGTGCCGCCAATAGTGCCAAGACTCATTTAAAGCCTATTGGATTCTATCAGACAACTGAATCGAAAATGATTGAGTGGATTTTATTATTGTAGTTTGGGAAACTGTTTGAATTAAGATATTGATTCGTCTTTCCCTCCATTCCAAGTGAATTATGAATTAACAGTTAGTATTTGTAACTATTGTCTAATATGCTTAGGATGTTATACAATAATGCTCGATGCTAAATATCTTACTCATAACTTATTTGAAGGTGGTAGAGTTAAGCTTTGGGTGGGTTGTTGGTATAACCTCTAGCAATCCTTTTTTTAATCATTTGACATTTTTACCCCTTTTTAAATGTCGCAATTTTGAAAAGGACAGATACTTCTCCCTGCTTTTTATCACGATTGTTGAACAGATATAGACTGGCTATAAACTGGTTAGATATGCATCTTTTAGGTCTTGCAGATTGAAAATTTGTTGCAACGGGAGTAAACCCGTTTCAAAGCTTAATTGGTTCCATGGAGCAACAGTTGATTTTTTTAACGAAATATTTGTCCACCATTTAATGTGTAGTAACACCATTGTACACTGTAAAATCCACAGCCAGGTTCAAACACACGCTCATTAACATCGTTGTTCACAATGTAGTCTTTTCTGTTTCCCATCCTTTTACGATGGTTGGATGAAGCAGGATTACGTTCACTTTCACTGTTAAGTCTTGGGCACCAGCATATTTACAAAGTTATCTGCAGTGATCAAAGGTCAATTTATAATGGATGCAAGCAGATTGAGACATCACATATGTTAGTTATGAACTCTGTAAGAGTTTTGAAGCAAATACACTACCACATCCACGTGGAAAACATCGAGATTAGTAATGTCAAACAGAATTTGTTTCTATCTACCATACGGTAAGACTCTATTTACGATGAACTGTCAAAATCTTCAGGGGTTTCACGATGTGTTGAAACTATAACCTTTATATAGGCACATTACCTTTGAGCCTTTTCAAACATGACTTTACCAAACTTCATACAGCTGTGATATCTCTGTATTTCATCAATGTTGTTCAGGGTTCTTAGCTTACAAGATTACTATACATGATGCCAATTGAACATGTGTTATAGCGTAACCATAAAAGGTGTTTTGCAATCTAAGGAATGTAAGAACGTAGTCAGTGACGTATGGAAACTTCTTGACGCCCTGATCTCCTATGTAAAAGTCGGACCTGCCTGCGAGGGATGGGCATTAAGTCGATTGTGATTGACCAGTGGACCACACCAGGACATTTTGGGGGAACCACCTTTACTAAGACCTAAGATGTGTATACTAGAGAAAAAACATTTATGGAGCACCGATGCAAGCTAGGCTGGAGAACCGGCTTTTCACAATCGGTTCGACTAGTTTTATTTAAGCAAATGATTCGATGAAAGTCGACTTTTTAAGATTATTCCAGCGATTATTTTCAGAGATAAAATTTAAAGAAATCTGTGAGTATATAAATGTATATATTGTGGTGATGCTTTTTTTTGAAAATAAAAACAAGAAAAAATTCGTAAAATTAATTTATTTGAGGAATGAATGAAATCTCTTATATGTATTTGTTACTGTATAATATATTTTTTAACAAAAAGCTCTTTTAAAAAAAAAGGACCGCATATTATGCGTAGTCTCTCATTCAATCATAAAGGAAAATATGCTTACGTACTAATTTTCTCGGAGAAGTTGTACGTGACCATCTCGAATCACGCGACCCATAAGCACGCAATACATCAATTTCAACAGTACGCTATTTGTGTTTTTTCTTATGCAGGATTGTAATGACCAAGATGTTTGCTCATTCCTTCATATTATTTCTTTTAACTATTTCTTAATAAAAATTCCTTTCAAATAGTCGCACACGAAATCCACATCTAGGTTGCCTTTTCTGTACAGTTGAACCTGCTTTTGTGTGGTCCTTTCTTATGCAATTTTATTTTTGTGCAATTTTATTTTTGTATGATTTTTGTGCTATCTTTTTTATGTGTGGTACATGAATTTCAGTGGTTTTGGCACCCCAGTAATGTTTTCTATCAATGTCCATACATACACTTCAAGAAGCTCTGTTCATTGGTTATAAAAATTCTCTCAACAATGCACGTTCCACTGCTTTCTCTCAAAGCACTTGCGGTACGCACATGATTAAAGACGAAACTTTCAATGCCAATTATAATATCAATAATTTGAAGACGTACATGAAGGGAATTGTATTTTTTTGAGAGTGGATATACAATATATACTGGGATCCAGCTTTCGAACACATCGGAAAAGCATTTTATTAAAATATATACTATCCTGAAAGGAGTATGAAATTACAAAAAAGAGTTCTATCACGCATATCTGATTATTGTGACATTCACAAGAAACTGACCATTGTGACAAAAAACTTATCACTTTATGGTGCCAAAAAATAAATTGGAATTTTATCTTCATATGACGAAAGCGATTTCGAACTAATTCATCACAGGAAGAAACGCGCTTTGGATTACGATGAGTAACAGTGAATTATGTATGAGCATTTTGGAAAATTTCTCCTTGTAGACACAACGAGAAATTAAATGCTTTTAAAATATTTCCACGTGGAATTTAATTATTTATTTTGTTTGGAAGTACTTTCTCATAAATTTCGTAAATAATTGACATATTTTTTAAGTGCGACTTTTTTTATGCGATCCCTATTCACCACATAAAGTTTTTTGTAGTATGTCGACAAAACTGTTTGTTACATGTAAATATTTATGAAGTTCGAATATTTTTTTGTGCGATTTCTTTTATGCGGTCCCTATGTACCGCACAAAGCAGGTTTAACTATATATTGGTTCCTCCTACTAAGTACAACTTGAAGCACTGATTCTTGGTACGGGTGAAATTTTAAAACACATTTTTAACATTGCCAAATTTTTTAGTGAGTACCAAACCCTATTAAGAAGATAGCATATCCAAAAACTTAAAATAGTTTTTAAAATAATGGAACCACCTTTAGTAATTTTCATCGAGTTGTAATTTGGCTTTTCCGCTAAAAAGAAAAAAAAAATTAAAACCGTACGAGAATACATTATAAATTGTAATAAAATATATAAAATACGAATAATAATAGTAATAGCTTGATAAAGATACTAAATATCATTCCATCTAGAGCAAATAAGTAATTTTTCAGCATTGCTAACTCTACAACAGTTATCCTAAAGCAGATAAATTGTTTACTTTAGCTTTGGAATTTTACTTCTTTTAAAACAGTGTTAAACGTTTTATAAATTATAATATTAGATTGGGGAAAAAAAGAAATTCATTATTTTTGAATGAAAATCAAGACTTTATTTAACATGCTTTGGATTGTCCAATTTGGGTCAAATATGTACAGTGTTGTTGTATAATTTGTTGCTATTTTAATGGTAACTTCATAATACCTCTCTCATAGAAGTCTTGGTCCTTATTGGCGAAAACCTCTAGTAATCGATTTTCACAATCTTCTCTTGATCCCAATTTCTTATCACTCAGGAAGTTTTGCAATGCAAGAAAAAGGTAGTAATGGCTTGGTGCCAGGTCCGGACTATATGGTGGATGCATTAAAACTTCCCAACCAAGCTCCTAGAGTTTCTGGCGAGTCACTACAGACGTGTGTGGTCTGAAGTTGTCCTGATGGAACACTATACTTCTTGGTTTGGTCAATTTTGGCCATTTCTGGTCGATCGCTAACTTCAAACGGTTCAGTTGTTGATAGTAGAGATCTAAATTTAGTGTTTGGCTTTACAGAAGCAACTCATAATAAATGATTCCTTTCCAGTCCCACCAAATACACAGTAGAATATTTCTGGACCTTAGTCCTGGTTTGGCCACCGTTTGGGCTGCTTCTCCGCGCTTTGACCACGATCGTTTTCGCACAATATGGTCGTATGTGACCCATTTCTCATCCTCAGTCACCATCCGTTTAAGAAATGGGCCGATTTCATTCCGTTTAGCTTCGCAGATGGAAATTCGACCCATCATGTTTTTTGGTGTTAATTGGTGTGGCACCCAAACATCGAGCTTCTTTTTGAATCCAACTTTGCGCAAATAGTTTAAAACTGTTTTATCATCGATCTTTAGCTTTTGGGCGATACTACGACTACTAACATGTCGGTCAACTTCGATTATTTCTGTGATTTTATCAACATTTTCAATGACGGGCCTGACTGTGTGAGGCGCATCTTTAACATCAAAAATGTCTGAACGAAATCGACGAAACCAAAATAGCACGTAATTAGCAGTTACGGTATCGGCACCATAAACAACATTCACAATTTCAGTCACCTGGCTTGCATTTTCGCCTTTAACAAAGAAAAACCGTAAAATGTACCAAATTTTCTCTCTGTTGACTTCCATTTTTAACACCTTGTAACTCACAACCGAATGGACCAAACAAAAAAAAAAAGAAAGAATTTTTTTGGTGTAAAATGTCACCTTGACAATGAGCATAAATTTGAAATTATTTCATAGATACTTCACGAGATATCGACACCACAACCATCTACCGAAAAATAATGGATTTCTTTTTCCCCAACCTAGTATATATCAGGCATCCTTGAAGTGGAATAAACTTTACATTAACATTGACTTAAGCCCAAAATTTTCTTTTTAAATGATAAAATAAATTTATTTTGGATCCAGATTATATCGATGAAAAAACTGCGGCAGAGAGAACAAAACACAGATTGTGTTACCAAACCTAAAATTAAAATTTTGCAATGAGCATCTTTTAATAATGGTTTATTTGAAAAGGAACAAATAAATACATCTAATGCAGCGTTTCTCAAACTGTGGGGCGCGGTAACACTACTAGGGGGGCACGAGCATATTGAAAAATCAAAAACAAAAGATTATTAATTTAAAATAATTATTAATTTACTGAAAGGAAACAAACAGAATACATTCTGACATAATAAAATTAACATTTTCACTAATATAATACACTCACAAATGTATCAGTACTGCACAATGTATTTTATAATTAATTTAACGATACTAAGTTATGAACAAGTTTAATTATAACCACCAGTGCAAGCACCATGAGCTTGTCATATATAAAATTTTATACAAAAATTGACGCTTATCTTGATATTTTGTACGGTTTATAATTAATCCCTTAATTATCGATTAAAAGTTACGTGGTTCGCTCCCCAGTGCCACCATTTTTCTTGTTGGTGAGCGTATCTTATGTATTGGGGAAAGAGGAAGAAAATGAGAGAGAGAATAAATAAGGAATTCCTTCGCAATCACTTTGGCGCAGCTTGGCCAAAGTTGGCACACATTCACCTTCACCTTCGCAATCACTGACGAGATCCTTTTATTGCATTCCAATGCCTTTGGAATAAGTTTATGTATAGAAATGTACAGAAGAGATCATACTTCAGGAAGACGTATATATACGTCCGGGGAAATTAATGCTTTGGCTGAGCGAGACGATTATATACACCGGTTGTATTTGAGAAAAAGTCGTTGTGTAGTATTGTAGCTTTAGTAACACAGTTACACTGAATTCAATAAATTGTTTTTTGTATGGAGGGGGTGCGATGAAAATTATGGTTAAATATTGAATGTTTGAGAAGCACTGATCTAGTGATAATAAAAATATTACAAGTTTCACAAAACTGCATGAAATATAACTTACAGGAAGTAAAGTTAAACTTGACGTCTTGAGTCGAAAAATTATCTCAACATTGGATTTTAAAAAATGCAAAAATAATTTTGAGGAAACTATTAGAGCCTTGAATTTGGCAGGCATGTTTCTTTTATTGAGCAGACATCTGCTAGAAACGAGTTTTTCGAAAATATGCAATCAAGGGAGGCTTGCTAAAACGCTATAGATAAAAATTCCAATTCTTTTTTTATCTATTAGACCAGCAGACTAGTTATTTGGCAAGCATGTTTTTTTAGAAGAAATGCTCTAGGAATGAATTTTGAGAAAATCGAGTCCCAAATGGGATGATTGCAGAAAGAACGTGTGACGACTTACGCGTCTTTTCTTTAACAAGTCCTTTGGGTTCTTTGGGCCAGAATTAATGGCAACTCTTTTCCAACCAAATCCAAGAAACGAGAAGTGAAGAGATGCAAATAATATAGGATAAATATAGGATCTTAGAGTAAGCGTAAGGGCAATGATGGCAATGTAATGGTAGTGTAAAGGAATGTTTGACAATTAACGTGCGTTGTGGTATTGGATGGTTATTGAAGTTGGCTGTTCAAAGATTCAAGTTCTACGTGTTGTGGATAAACATATTGGTGATCGATTAAAAGTTAAAAGTAAAGCTACTTACCACTATAGATAATGACAAGTTTATTACTGAATAATATAAGGTAGGATTGATTACTTATTATTATTATTATATTTGAAGATTAGGTGGTTCAATTATTGAGATAGGTCTGAATTATATTGTGTGTTGCGTACTGCGTCATCGTAGATTCTCTCATTCATATTAATTTATAACAGTATATTTGTTCAAAGTTTAAGTTGAATATCTTAATAAAGTCATATTAAGATAATGTTTGATTCTAGTTCTTACGTTAATCCTACACCTTCAGCTCACGCTGATACTTCGAGGGATGTACTTCCAAGGGGAGGTACATCACAATCGGAGGGGTTGCAGATTTAAAAAAAATGTTTTAAAATTATTTTAGCCATGAAATTTTTGGCAAGCGCCTTTCTATTGTTGAGTCGATCCACTAAAATTGAGTTTTGTTGAAATCAACTGTCAAAGGGTGGATAGTAAATAATTAAAAATAAAACTATTTGACAATGCATCTAAATATTTCTCCAAGATATAAAAATCTCCTGTGAGGAATTCTTAAAACAGATATAGAATACTTTCAGAAATCGGAGAAAAAATACAATTTCAAAAACATAATTCTTTTTCTGAACTCTTTTCAAATGCACTCAGAAATTGATATACACTGGTCTCAAAAAGTTAAGGTACAACATGTTTTTCGAAGCTCACCATAAAAAAAATGGCAGTAACAATAAAATGCATAGTTTACATAAATGATAATAACGAACTTTAAAAACATTAATGCAAAAACGATTGCTACCACTGTTATTTTATAGAAAAGAACGTATATTTATGAGTGAGAGAAAAATATGCAAATATCAAGCTTTCGTACTTTTGTGTGTAAGTTGTGTTGATTTTCAACAGTTGTTGGCAGTTTCGGTGACAATAGTCAATAGAGTTTAGAAAATGTCTCAGAGACGTCGTTTACCCAATTCGTTAAGGTGGCGGGCAGTTGGATGGATGGAAATGGGATTGTCGCAGGCTGATGCTGCTAGACGTCTCAATGTGTCTTGTAGTGTTGTTCAGCGACTTTGGGATCAATACCAATCCGAAGATTCGGTGTCCAGAAGACCTGTTCCAGGCCGACCACGAGCTACAACACCTGCAGAAGACCGTTTTCTAGCTCTTTCGGCACGAAGGAGAAGAACAACTACTGTGCCGCAGCTCGTTGCAGACCACTTTCAAGCATCAGGAAGAAGAATCTCCGCTACTACGGTGCGAAATCGTCTTCACAATGCAGGTCTGTATGTAAGAAGACCAGTTGTGTGCGTTCCCCTCAACGGACGACAACGAAGGAACCGCTTATGCTGGGCAAGAGAACATGTTTCTTGGACGCAGCAACAATGGGCTTCTGTGCTGTTCACAGACGAGTCCAGATTTACAATGGAGAGTGATTCAGGGCGTCTACTGATCTGGAGGGAACAGCGCACTAGATACCATCAATCCAACACTGTTGAAAGACACAGTTATAGAGGTGGTGGAATCCTGGTTTGGGCAGGGATCTCGCTCGGTGGCCACACTGACCTGCATGTGTTCCATGGAGGAACCGTAACTGGTCTTAGATATCGGGATGAGATCCTTGATCCATATGTCCGCCCATATGCTGCTGCTATTGGTAACGACTTCATTCTGATGGATGATAATGCACGACCTCACCGAGCTCGGATTGTTGAGGGGTATCTGGAGGATCACGGTTTGGAACGAATGGAATGACCAGCTCGATCTCCAGACCTGAATCCGATAGAACATCTTTGGGACTATCTTGGCAGAGAGGTTGCTGCTTTAAATCCTCCTCCAAGGTCGTTACATGAGCTGAAACAAGGCTTACTCTGTGTCTGGTCTTCGCTTCCTATTCCGGTGTCTGACAACTTAATAAACAGCATGGGAAATCGATGCCGCCAATGCATTCTAGTTAGGGGTGGACACATTCCTTATTAGAACCCATTTTTATATTGTTTTTATGCCATTTTACCACATAACACTGTGATGTGCTGTTTTCTCAAGAATGGACTTTTCCGCAGAGATTGCTTTTTTGTTATAAATCGTTTTTGCAATACACTTATACAAATTTCTATGACGCATTCAATAAAAAACTATTTAATGCACATATCCTCCAAATTTTTTGCTTCTACATTCATTCATTTGCAAATTAGACACAAAACCCCGATTGTACCTTAACTTTTTGAGGCCAGTGTATTAGTCTAGGTTGAAAAGGAAAGTGCGATTTCCGTAGGATCAACATCATACTCAAGAATTCAAAATTTTAAGTAGATCCAAGCTTTAATCCACAAAATCTTTGAATTAAGGGATAATACTGAATACTTAGTCGTGTGTAAACATTAATTAACTACTTAATGAGCAATTTCAAAAAGGACTCTCTAAAGTTTATAAAGCTATAATTTATATATATATATATATAACGATACATTTCTCCTTTCATCATTAATTTAATTAGTTAGGAATTATAAAGATCTAATTTGATATTAAATGCGGATGCTTAGATAGAGCGAGAGTGAAAACTGTTCCAAAATGTTAATAATAGGCTTTCGAAAGAATAAAATCTTAATATGATTCAAGAACAGTAGAACGTCGTTCATCCGAATCAATTGGGACCGGATACCGTTCGGATACGTGATTTTTCGGATAACCGAACACTGAATGCGATCCATGCAGTATATGAAACCGGACACTATGCGAATATTGAAAATCATCACATGCGGGAAACGTGCTTGAAGGAAAAGTAAAATAGGTGCAAAATGTCGCAATTATACCTTTATTGTGGAAAATAATCATTTATTTTTCGCTGTACCATTGTACACCTTTGTTTTTTCACTTCAAGGTCTTTGATTCTCTTGAGCAGCAGTATTTAAGTAGAACACAACTCTCATTGTTGTTGGTACTACTCCATAGCTGTCTCTAACGCAGAAAACGGCCAGCATTTGATGAACCCTTGCTACTTTGCTGTTATTGTCTTCGTCTTCATCCGTTTCATCGTCGACAGGGTCGGATTCTGCTTACACGGAAGTCAAAATCTCGTCATCATTTAGCATTTAAAATCCACTGAGTCTACTGCATCACATGCCATCCAGATTTCTATATTTTTATCGCATTCTTGAAATCTTAGGATCGATTGGACGAAGTTGGTAATCTCATTCCTGTATTCGTTATTGTAGTCTTTTTCGCCTTCTAAATTGACAGAAGTTGACAAAAAAAACTGGTTCGGATATTTGACGTTCGGATAAACGACGTTCTACTGTGTACTTTAAAATAATCTTACATAAGCATGTCTTCATTAAGAATTTTCTTGAAGCAAAGCGATTGTGAAATTTATAGGAATAAAGAACAACTCATTAACTTACTCAGTCATCGCGAGATCTCTGTAACTATTAGACCTACAGACTTTAAATTTAGCAGGCATATTTTCTTTTCTGAAGTAGAGATCCGCTAAAAACGAGGTTTACGAAAATTAACCTCCAAGTGGTTGCTACTTGTAAAGGAGGCTTTATAGAGAATAAATATTTCTATATTTTGAACTATTAGACCTACAAACTTGAAATTTGACAACCATGTTTTTTTGTTGAGCAGAGATCTGCTAATAACAGAGATTTCGTAGAAAGTTGCTCCAAAAGGGAGGATTGACCAGTTGACTTTGGCTCAAAACTTGTAGTTCGTCGCTAGAAGCTTTGGATTTGGGTTTTAGTAAGAGGTTTATACAAAATCGATCAACATGCTGTCTCATGAAAGTGTTTCGAGATCCAGTGTGCTTTAATGTTCATCAGCTTCTATTACTTCATCCCGTAGACTTGAAATTAAATAAAATAAGACTTTAAAGTATCCAACTACCCTAAAATCATGAATTTTTTCAAAAATTGACCAACATATTTTATCATTTTATTTTATAGAATGTCTTATTAGCTTTAAAAATATACCAAGTTTCAAGTTCCATTCGCTAGAACAAAAACTTCCAATGTTTTAATAAAAGCGGATGTCATAACTTTAAACAAGGTGTCAAAATTTAAAATGCGTTTTACTCGAAATGTGCTTTTTTTTCGAAAATGTTCAAACGGGGCCGGCGATTACTGAAAAAGTTTTGAAAATAATTAACTAAAATTTTCTTGTATGTTCTGTGTAATAGAAGTGTTTTAACCTTCAGATTTATAAATCACTGTTTTATTAAAATTGACAGTCCCTTATGTGAATATAATTACTGTTTTTTTAAGTAATTTCATATAATAACTAAGGTAAAGTGCTCTATTGCTAAACAGCCAATTTAACTTTATCGGTGTAGAGGTTTCCAACTCCTCTTAAAACTTTAAAAAATTCTTGCTGACCGAATAAGTACAAGTAATAACAAAATACCTTTTTAATGAAACATATCTTTGTATTTTCAAAATATTTACTAGCGCTTGAAGGGTCAAGAGACTAAAATATTTTTAAGTTTTTTCCAAAGAAACTAAATATCTCTCTCGCACTAAGTTACCCCTTTTAAACAAACAATAAAACGTTTATTTAAAGAACTAGAAACATTCGTATATAAATTCACGATTCATTTCCCTCTTGATCTCTTATTATTTGCATACATCGTTATTCAAGTATTTAGAAAGAGAGAGAAAAAAAGGCACATCCTGCTTGATCCCCAAAGAAAAACTTCATGTGACCCATTCCACACAAATATACTTTTATGAATTTCACTGGACCAAAACTTAGATTATTTTAGAAAGTTTCTTTTTTAAATTTGTCTTCTCAACTAAACCATGAAGAAAAGATCATGCTCCGGAAAGATGCACGGAGAAGGAATTAAGTGTTTTCAAAATGTTCCCGCAAAACTTGAGATGAGAAACTTTTTTTTCCCAAACTGTTTTAATGAACATGATGTTTAAGAGATATAATATCTTTGAGAAAGTCTCAGGTTAAGTGAAGTGATGCGTAAAAAATAAATTTTGTCGCATCTTTTATAGGAAGTATATCTGAGTTTTGGAGTTGTGAAAAGACACGTTATAAAGAGACTTGGTTGCGATGAAGAAATAATGAAAAAAATTGCGAGACATCAATATCTTATTGCTCGTTTACTAATATAAATGCTAAAATAAAATCACTGATAAAATATGTTTATATCTTATTTCCATTTGAGTTGAAAAATGTTTATCTAAGTTTTTTTCAAAACAATCAACATTACTACCAATAAAAATAAATTAATATATAATAGCAATAGTTTATATATTTTTTAGTTTTAAAATAAGCCTCTTTTTAATCTGTACGTCTAACATTACATAAAAATAGTCTTCTTTTTACTGTAAGTAGTGGTTGCTCCAAATTCTTATTATTCTATTCTATGTTTAAAAGGCCCCCTAATACTCTCAGATACACAATATCACAGAAATTTATATAAATCCTACCTAAGAACAGATTTAAAAATTTATTAGCATTGAAATGGTGAAATTATACAGTTCCGCTTAGGATGATCCCTTACACCAGGAGCTTGCGTTCTTAAAAGATTGTGATCCTAAGTTTCTGGAGTTATACTTCCTTTCAGCCATAAGGTAATTCTATACGTTTCTCAAACTGTGGTGTGCGCCCCCTAGAAGGGCGTGATAACTCTAGGAGAGGGGTACGAGCATATTGAAAAATCGAAAACAGAAGCTTATTTAAGAAATTATTAATTTACTGAAAGTAAACAAAATAAATTCTGGCGTAATAAGAAATAAATACGCATTTACACTGATATAATACACTTATAAATTTATCACTACTGCACAATTTATTTCATAATTAATTACGCAATGATAAGTTAAGAACGTGTTTAATAGTTACCCCATGGGCTTGTCATATACAAAATTATATGTATAAATTAACATCTTGATAATTTGTGTACAGCTTAGAATTAATCCCTGAACAGCCCATCCAAAGTGACGCGATTCATTCCCCAATGCCATCATTTTCAACGTTGGGGGAAGAAAAGGAATAAATAAGCAAATCCTCTGAAATAAGTGAATCCTTCTCAAACATCGTTTTGTTGTATTCCAAAACCTTCGGAATGATTTTATAAATAGCAGTGCGTAGAAAAGATCGTGCTTCTGAAAAACGTATTTATACGTACGGAGCTATTAACGCTTTGAATCAGTGATACGTTTTCAAACGCTGGTGGCCCTTTTGAGGTGAAAGTCGCATTGTAGCTTTAGCGTCAAAGTATTGTATTATCGAATCCAATGCATTTTGGAGAGGGGTGCGATGAAAGTTATGGTTGATTATTGGGTCGCAAATATGGAAAGTTTGAGAAGCATTGCTATACTAGGAAAACACGAGTAACGTTTTGCCGGTATGCCCAAGTGATTTCCCCCATTTGCGACCATTCGTTTTGCCATTCCTTATATAGCTTTCTCTCACTTATATATTCTTGTCGCCCCATTTCGAAGCAACACAGTTTTCATAGTATAAAGCTACAGTAAAGTGATGATGAATGCACGTATTTTGAAAAGTGTAATTCCATCATAACTACCAAGCCAACGGGAGAACTCATTAGCGTGCATTAGCGTCTCATTAGCGTGCATCAACATTTCTCGACAGCAGATTTTCTGTGGGAAACCCAATGGGAGAGTGGTAGCGTATCGCGCTTCCACACCACAGGTCCGCGGTTCTATCTCCGGGCTGGTCAAGTTCAACTCAACCTTTTATCTCTTCAGTGGGTCGATAAATAAGTACCACACTTGATTGGGGACTAAAAACTCGGAGTTTCGCATCAGACTGACCACCTGAGCGGAACATCTGCTCATGCACCTCAGCTTACTAATGCTGAGATGGGAGCAGTAGGCCTTGGTTCTCATGAGCTGTTGCCCCACTGAGTTTAGTTTAGATTTTCTGTGACACCTGGACTAGAGTCCATGACTCGATAGAGCCAAAGACTTAGGGGACCAGCTTAAGTATTGACAGAGGTTCAAAAGTGCAAGGTCAATCACCAATAACCGACAACTCACAAGTGCGACGTTAATAAAAATCGAATTAACTCGATTTTAAGTCTAGATGCTCTTTTTCAAAAACCTGAAGGAAGGAAGATTCGATCGGAGAACCTTCTATTCTGTAAGCGAGTACTTCAACGATCATGCTAAAATGATCGTCTTCGCGGGATGACTAGTACTGGTTTATATAGATGTAACACCGACACAAACTTTTCTTTCATATTATCAGAAATGCTTCAAAATAAATTCACGCGTAATTAGATCTTGAAAAGAAATAATAGAATTATAAGTTAATGTTTGTATTAAATATCTATGCTCTATTTTATATTTTAGACTTGAGGAAATACAACTCAAAGCTTATTATTTTGTCTTAATTTTTCTTTTATTGCATTCTGTCAATTAGAACATTATACTTAGATCTATATAGGGACCACAATTGATAATTATACAAAAAAAATTATACCAGAATTTCTTTTATTATATGTCATTTCTCTTATCTTTCCGAAGAAACTGCATGAGCTTTTGTTATTTTTTATCGACATCCTAAAAAGTAATAACTTTTGCGTGTATGGTGCATTTTCGTGGGCATTTTGGTATGATATTCCTCATTCCCTTTACCCCCCAAAGAAATTCTCTTCCATTTATCTATTGCTTTTGATGATAAAATGATTAATATTGAGATATTTCGAATACTTCAGGCCCGATACATTCAGACTAAAACTTTTAACATTAAGTCTATTATATCTTTTGATAGATAAAGGATAATACAACAAGACTCTTTATACAAGTATGTGAACACACACACACACACACACACACACACACACACACACACACACACACACACACACACACACACACACACACACACACACACACACACACATACACATACACATACACACACACACACACACACACACACACATATATATATATATATTAAAGCATTTGCTTTCTAGTCTGCAAAATCAATTTAGTCATATAAAACTAGAAAATGATAAAATTAATTACTTGTGTAAAATTAATCAAAATTGACATTCACTGATTTACCACGGTTGAAGAAAAATCCTTCAGGAGAAAGGAGAAATAATTAGGTTCTTTGTCAATAGTATTTAAAAGTTTAATGTTTAATAGTGTGTATTTTAAGGTAATGTGTAAAGAGAGTTTAATGTTCTTAAAATAAAGAAAATAATATAGTTTTCTCAAAGCGAATGAATTCAACTACATTATTTACCGGGGAATTATGAATCCAAATAGAATATTTAAAATAATGCGGAATAATTTTATTCTATTCAATATTCGTCTTTAACACAGTACTTGTTCTTTCTATAACTTTTATAATATATACTTTTCTATTGTGATAAATCCTTTGTGTGGAAGAAAATCTTTCTATAATGGGAAACAATTGCTTTCGTTAAATATTGCGTGGCAAACGACAATATCAAAATTTGAAATACGAACACACAATAAAAGCACAAAACAATATATATTAGAAACAAAATTTTCAGCATTTACTCCTTTTGTTAAAAAAGAATTCAAGTGCTGAGTTTGATAAGATTGAATTTGTGATAAATTGAATATTTTGTTTTTGTTCTTTATGAGGCAAAAACTATCTTAATGGCAACTCTTTATATAGAGATGAATTAATAAATAAAAAGTAGATGGTTATGGTAATAGTCTTATAAATGTAGCAAACTGAAGATACACTTGTAAAATAAATGAAGACCGTAGTTTATATCACCCCGAAACTTTAACTTAGTTGAAAAGATTGCTAAGAATATTTATGAATTTTGTAAATATCTAGAAATCAAACTGTACGTAAAACAAGTAAAGGTTTGGGAGAAAAAAGAAACAAGGACAAAAAAAAAAAAAAAAAAAATTCTTTTTATAAGTTCTCTTTTACTCAGATTTGATCTGAATACCTTGTGCTATGCATGCCGATATGTATCTCCAAGCTATAGTGGAGAATGTAAATTTCTGTTTAATATATTGGAACACACGTTGGAACTGTACATTGGGTTGTCCGAGAAGCTTGTGCTGATTTTGAAGGAAAATCAGTAGCGTAACATACACTCCCACAAACCCCCGCAACGCGAAAGGGGGAGCCTTGGCGCGATAAAGGAATCACGCCAAGCAGCTCTTGTCGCTGGCGGAATCCAAGACGGCGGACTAGCGGTATCAAACGTCATGAAGATAATTTTAAAAAATGGTTGTGAAATAATTTAAATATATTTCAAAAGAGAGAATTATAGGAAGAGATTGAGAATAGCCAAGTTCAATCAAATAATGAATAACAATATAATATAATAAAAAATTACATGTACTAATAATATTATGCAGTCTATAATAATAATCTTATAATATAATTTATATAACAGTAATTATATATGATATTCATATAGTACGATTTAATAATAATTGTTATATATAATAATCATATAATTTAATAATAATTATATATGATATTCATATAGTACGATTTAATAATAATTGTTATGTATAATAATCATATAATTTAATAGTAATTATAAAAAAGAATAATCATCGTATTGTAATAAAAAAACCATACACAAGAATATACATATAACGTAATATTATAAATAAATAACATAAAATTAATTTTCAATGAATAATTAAATAATAATTATAAATAAATAACATAAAATTAATTTTCAATGAATAATTAAATAATAATAATTATAAATAAATAACATAAAATTAATTTTCAATGAATAATTAAATAATAATAATTATAAATACATAACATAATATGTCATAATATTTATAAATAAATATAATAAAACAATTATAAATAACGAATATTATATGATTATTAAATATAATAATAATTGTATTTTATGTATTATTAATAAAATTATTACATAATATATATTAAAATTAATAATGAATATCAATTAAAAAGTACTGAAAACTTGCAATAATCCAAAAACTGCAAAAATATCAAGGTAACCATATTGTAATGTTATCGTCCATCTTGGTGAACATAAACAACTTGGCGCGTGACCTGTGATGTCAAACTAGTTCCTATTTATCGATGCTTTATGTTAAGGTGAGGAATTGTTTTGGCTCGAAGGTCACATTGTGGAAACCAAAAAACGCGGAGGACCATATCTTTTTAAGATGATTGCATTTATTAGTTAACTTTGTATCTCAGAAAAGGTATTCATTGTTTCATAAAAATCAATAAACATAAGTTAAATGAAATAATGGTTGTATTAGTTTTAGTATCAGTTTAATGACACAAATGTGAACCGTATCAAACTTTTCTACAATTTTTTAAAATCAGGAGTGCGATGGCTTGTTGAAATCCTCATCATAGACTACAAGTAAATGTCAAGGAATTTGTATCTATATTTAAGATTCTTGATCTTCATATAAGAAAAACTTTGCTCACAACTGTACAGAGGTCAATGTAAGTATTCGACATGCAACGATTCTGTGAATATTGACTATGAACACCTTACTGTGCAAGAACAATGAAACCATGTGTCATTATTTGTTGCATATTACAGTTCAGTATCTAATGTAGAAGTTTTTGTTCTTACAAAAACAAACTTACGCAAAAAATCACTTATAATTTTCAAAGGCAGTTTGGCAAAAGCAAAATAAGTATTCGACATATGACGCTTTGATAAATTTTTATACCAAGGAGCAAAATTACCGTTAATTGGGGCTCCAAATTTTGAAATTCAAAGTAGTATTTGGACTGTTTCTGAGAGCATTTAGAAAGTTTTATTTAAACAGTGAGCAAGATGGGCCGAAAACAAGGATAGTAGTCAGTGGAAATTAAAAATTTAATCATAATGCAATTAAAAAATTGTTGATCTGAAAACAAAATTTCGGCTGTTGTAAATAGGCGAAGAAAAAGTGTGCATTTTGTAATTAAAAAGTATAAAGAGAGAAAATCGGTTGATAACAATACAAGATCTAGTCGACCAAAAACATTTTGCGAAGTGGCGGAGCAATGTATTGTTCATCAAATTAAAAAGGAACCCAAAACCAATGCAACAAATTAAGCAGATGTTACCAAGGGTTGTTTGGACATAAATGCTTCGCCCCAAACTCTTAGAAATTACCTACATAGTAATGGATTTAAAGCTAGAACTGCTTGAAAGAAGCCATATAGTATATCCAATAAGAACCAAGTGCAAAGACTGAAATTTGCTAGAAAATATACAAACAAACCAGTAAAACTCTGGCACAATGTAATTTTTGCAGACGAGAGCAATCTTTTTGGATGCGAGGGCAAAATTATAGTGTAGAGGAAAACGCTATGCTAAATTGGAAGAATGAAATGTGGTGTCAACGGGTATAGCATGGAGGAAGAGGTATAATGGTTTGGAGGTGTATGGAGGCTGTAGGAGTGGGAAATATTATCGAAATTAATGGCATAATGGATCCTCTGTATTGCATACAGATTTTAAAAGAAAATTTGCGTGCCAGTGTCGAAAAACTAGGAATCGAGGAGGTCTACCAGTTTTACCAAGACATTAACCCAAAACACTCCGCTTACAATGCAAGGCTTTGTTTGCTATACACTAGTTATAGGTTATGACAAAAGAATCTCGACCTCAACCCAATGGAGCCCCCCTGGAGCATATTGGAGAAAAGGTATAGAGAGCGTCCTTTTTCTAACAAACGTCAAATGGAGAAGATCCTTAGAGAGAAATGGAAGAAAACTGACCATAAGGTGACAGAAAATTTGATTAAATCGATGCCACAGCGTTTAAGAGAAATCATCCGCCGGAGAGGAAGAGAGCTAGATCAGTGTTTCTCAAACTGTGAGGCGCCCCCTAGGGGGCGTGATAACCCTACAAGGGGGGTGTGATCATATTGAAAAGTCGAAAACAAAAGATTGTTTAAAAAATTATTAATGTACTACAGGGGAAACAAAATAAGAAAGGAAATACACATTTACACTCATAAATATATCAGTACTTCGCAATGAATTTTATAATTATTTTGAAAATACTACTTATATATATATATAAAGAACAAGTTTAATAATTTTCAGTGTCCCCATAGGCTAGTCACATATAAAAGTAAAAACAAAAATTAACACTTTTCTTGATAGTTTTTACACTTTATAATTAATCTCTTAAATACCGATTAAAAATTACGTGTTTGGCTCCCCAATGCCATCTTTTAACACGTAGACGAGCGTATTTGGGAGGGGGGCTAAAGAGGAATAAAGAAACAAATAATCTGAAATAAGTAAATCCTTCGCGAAGGCAATCAAGGTCCTTTTATTGCATTCTAAAGCCTTCGAAATAAATTTATGGATATCATTGCACAGAAAATATAGTACTTCGAAAAGAAGTATATATACGTTCGGGGCAATTAACACACTGGCCGAGCGAGACGTTTATAAATGCCGGGGGCATTAAATAGTTAAAAATCGTACTGTAAGTTTAGCTTCAAAATATAGAATGGTTGAATTAAAAGCATCGTTATTGTAAGGGGGGGCGATGAAAGTAACGATTGAATATTGGGTCGCGAATATTGAAAGTTTGAGAAGCACTGAGGTAGATATAAGTTTTTTATTATTTGATTTATTTTCATTTATTTTTATGTCTTGCCGAATACTTTTTGTTTAACTGCCTTTGAAAGAAATAATGGTGATTTTGTTAATTTATTACATTTAAATGTATTGCAAAAGATGCTGCATTTAATTTGGTTTAAAATCAATAAAAGTTCTTTTTTTATACTGTATTTATTTATTAATTCAATTCATGCAGAAATCTTCGCATGCCGAATACTTATTTTGACCGCTGTATGTCGACCCCAATACAGAAAACCTTTTTTTTATGTTTTGTTTTTTACTGTCTTGGTGAGTTGCTCTTTGTTTAGCACTGCTTTAAGTGATTGCCAGTGAAATAATTGCTTATTATTGTGTTCTTTCAATAAGTGAGTTTGTAAAACGTAATAAAATTCTAGAAATGACACAGAGTTGACTGATTATCCAGAAAGCGCTGTAAAATAATATATTACGAAATACGTGATCAGTCTTTTTTAGTCTTTTGTGGAAAACTGATTTGATATTTTATTAGAAGTTACCGAAAAAAGCAAATTTAATAAGACATTCAATTTAAAATGCTATTTTTTATGCTGAAATTATAAAAGAATTTTACTTCTCTTATATTGCGTCTAAGTTTCGGCAGTTCTTTCCGAATAAATAAAAGATGTCATGTTATTTAAGAATATTTTAATGTTTATATCTATACAACATACTAAAAAAAATACTTTAAAAAAATTAGAAGTCTTCAAAGAAAATATAACAATTTTTTTTTCAGTACCGTCAAATATTTTCGTTTCATCACAGAATAAATATTTTAGTGGATTCTGAGTAAACTTGGAATGTGTTTAAACTGTTGAACAAATCCATCTGCGAATCGCCAGTGCAGAGAGTTTAATTAAATTTTTTGCCCTGGTGTTGACTCATTAGCATATGCATTAGAATTTACCTTTATTTTTCGTCAGATTTTTCGAAAGATAGTAAATAAAAATCAATATTTTTCCTCCAGAAGCGGAGTTCATAACTCTTCTTTTACGTGATTTTGTTTTAAAAACGTTTCTGTTTAATTGAAGTCATTTAAATTGCAAATTATTTTATTCCTTTGATGGCGAAAGAGAAAAAAAACATTGATCTACATCATTATATTGGGTTGTTCGGAAAGTAATTTCGTTTTTTCCCGACAGAGGACTTAACTGTATTTTTTGCACCCAATTTCACAATTTAAGCCGTATAATTTTTATATGCTTTGAGAGCTCATATAGCAAAGCTTGTGTGTGAAAAATTCCAATTAATTCTACACATTAGTTTTTGGTTGGTGCCTTTTTAAATATGGAGAGCGATAAGCAGCATTTTCGACATATCTTATTGTTTTACTACAGAAAGGGTAAAAATGCTGTTCAAGCCAGAAAGAAATTGACCGATGTGTATGGAGAAGGTGTGTTGACAGTACGCCAGTGCCAGAACTAGTTCGCTAAATTTCGATCCGGCAATTTTGATGTCGAAGATGCACCACGTTCGGGAAAGACGGTTGAAGCTGATAAAGACGCGATAAAGGCATTAGTTGATGCGAACCGGCGAATAACAACACGTGAGATGGGATTGAGGTTTAATTTATCAAATTCAACAGTTTATGACCAATTGAAAGGCCTGGGATTATCCTCGAAGATCGATATATGGGTTCCCCATGTTCTCACAGAGAGAAATCTGTGTCGCCGCATCGACGTCTGCGATTCGCTTCTCAAACGTCGCGAAAATGATCCGTTTTTGAAGCGCATCATCACTGGGGACGAAAATGGTCATGGAGCAAAAAAGATGAACCGGCTCAAACAATTTCCAAAGTCGATATTCCCGAAAAAAAGGTGATGCTGTCTGTTTGGTGGGATTTTACAGGAATCGTTTTTTTTTTAGCTTTTACCGGATAACACAACGATTAATTCGGAAGTTTACTGTCATCAGCAGGACAAACTGAATGATACAGTTCAACAGAAAAGGTCAGAACTAATCAACAGGAAAGGTGTAGTGTTTCACCAAGACAACGCGAGACCTCACACAAGTTTCGTCACTCGCCAAAAGCTTTTACAGCTTGAATTGGATACAATTCCACACCCACCATATTCTCCAGACCTGGCACCATCGGATTATCATTTGTTCCGGTCACTCCAAAATTTTTTAGACGGTAAAACCTTCATCTCAAATGACGAGGTCAAAAACCACCTCGATCAGTTTTTTGCCATTAAAGACCAAAACTTTTATGAACGTGGAATTATGCTACTACCAGAAAGATGGCAAAAGGTGTTGGACCAGAACGGCCAATATATAATTTAATAAAGTATTTGTTTATTATACGAAAACTGTCTTTCATTTCCACACAAAAAAAAGGAAATTACTTTCCGAACAACCCAAGAGTAGAGTGATCTTTCAAAATATTTCTTTTTTATTTGTATGGATATGTTAAGTTTTTCTTTTAAATATATATGTGGCAGCCAAAGCCAAGCAGTCGGGCGCAGCAAATCAAAACTAAAACTCTTGGACATTAGAGCAGAATTAGAGAGAAGAGAGAACGCGAGAGGTGCGCGAGCAGGCGTTACCTCTGAATATCATCGTCAAACTTATCTGTAAAAATATCTACCTTTTTAATTAATTTTTGTTAAAGTTTTAAAATAAATGTGAAGTAAGACAAACACGTCTTGGACCCCTTGTTGTCTCCCACAAATTATGGGGGCTCGGCCGCGATCGATAAAATTTCGATTTTGAACCAAAGTCTGGACAATGAACAACAGCGTCCGTGAAGGAGACGCTCCGCCATTTTTTCGAAAACTTCGTTCAACCTGTGTAAGGTTTGAACTCAGATAAATATTCAACCTGTGTAGAGGTTTGAACTCAGCATGAAAATTCCGCCTGTGTAGAGGCCGGGAATGAAAAAAATATCGATTTTGATCAAAATTTGGAACGTGAAAAAAAAAAAAAAAGCCGTCCGTGGAGGAGACGCGCCGCCATTTTTCGGAAACTTCGTTCAACCTGTGTAGCGGTTGAATTTTCCAACTTCATTCCGCCTGTGTAGAGGTCGGAACAAATAACAAAATAACCTGTGTAGAGGTGTATTTTTCAACGAACCATCGACAAATATTCCGCCTGTGTAGAGGTTGGATCCACTCACAAACACCTGCGAAGAGGTGTCAATTCGAACAATTTCAACTATATTACCTGCGAAGAGGTGAAATCAGTGGAATCGAAATTTTCTTCATTGGATACATCGTACGTGCGAGCAACAAGGGAGCCAGAAGAAAAAAAGGTAGGATCTTTCCATATTTTTCTAAAAATGTATAAAAACGCTCTTAAAGAGGATCTCATAAGAGTTGTTGAGGATCTAGACGGTTCTGTGGAGAGTACGGACACTACTGCTATACTAAAGACTAAAATTGAGAACAGTAGTACATTTGAAAGTGATCCAGATTTCGTTAAAACTTTAATTCAAAACTGTATAGATGAGAGGGTATCGCAAAACGAAAGAGAGGTAACTTTAGAAAAACAGAAAATTGAGCTCACGAAACTTCAGTTAGCAAAATTTCGAACTTCAAACGGCTAAAAATAAAGCATTAAGTTTAAATCCTGCAGCTAAAGTAGAAGATAAACAGTTCGAAACTAACATAGAAAAGATGATAACAAGTATTAAAACTTTATCTCTTCCTGTTCCCACCAGATCCGAAAACTTTAATCTGTTCTTCCAATCATTAGAACGCGCATTTTTAACCAAGAAAATAAATGACGAATATAAATCTGAAATTTTAATAAATCTTCTGGGCGAAAGAGCTCATAACGTCTTACTGTATATTAAAGAAGAGGATTTAAATGACTATGAAAAACTAAAATCTATAGTACTCAGAGAATTCCAATTAACCCCTCGCGAGTGTTTAAACTCATTTAAAAATGCTGTAAAATCATCAGGCGAGACATACATCCAATTTGCTGCAAGATTGACGGCAAACTTCCAATATTATTGTTCGTTAAGAAAAGTTAATTCCTTTGAATCTCTATGTGATCGTATAATTTCTGATAAATTATTTGAAACTTTAAATAAGGAAACTGCAACTCATATTGGCATTCGAGAAGCAGAAGATTGGTTTAGGCCTATTGATTTAGCTAAAGAGTGTGATATTTATATTTCATCTAGAAGCGGATCACATAAAGAAATTCCTATTACTTATGGATATACCCAAGACCCCTTTAAAAATAGATCACAAAACTTTAAACCAAAGATTAAAGAGAACTATCCCCAATATCTTGAAAGAGAAAATAAAAATTGCTTTATATGCGGTGATTCATCTCATTACGCAAGAGACTGTGAGAAGCGTTTTAAACCTAAAGAATCGAACGACCACATCCATAATAGAATAAACGTGAATACTTTGAAAATCGAAAGCGAAAAACAAAATAGCGATGAATTCTCAAATCTTCAATACGTAAACATTTTTGTGGAAAATCAACCCGTAACAGCCTTGATCGATTCAGGTTGCCAGATCCCAGTTTTAAATTCCTCACTAATTAGAGTGCAAACACCTTCCGAAGAAATCATAACATTAAGTTCATGTTTTGGCGAACAGCGAATGGTAGAAGTTAAACCCATAAATATTTCTCTTGATCAACACTCTACCGGTATAAGTGTGCGAACGGCGATATCACCGACCTTGACCGAAGAATTTATTATACATCCCAGTGTATATTCTGAAATAAAAAAAAAAACTAGGCCACGCAAAGAGCGATGTTTTATTGAATGAAAGTGAATCCTCTTTAGTGCTCATGCTTATGCTTATCCTAATGTTGTTTCTGTTTCAAATGTGATAGAAAACTCTAGTTATGATTTGTCACATGTTAAAAACTTTAATACTAGAAATGATTTGAGTTCTCTAATTAAGGATTATAAATGTAATAAAATTAAGAGTACTAAGTTAAAATTGAGTATTGTAAGAGAAAAATGTTCTGATATAGTATTGTGTAAGAAAGCCAATGGTGCCATGAAAACGAGTTCCGTGGAATTTATCTCCCGATCTCCTACCCCTTCACCTATGAATAGTAATTATCGACGGTTTGTGTTGCTCCGAAAAATTTTTGAGCCTTGGCAGTGGAAGCGAAGGAAAAAGAGAAATCGTTTTGAACAGACGTCCAGAACTCTACAGAGGAAAATATCGATGCGTTCAACCAAAGATCAACTTGTTAAAAAAGACGTTCTTATGCCTGTGAAACACAGTTTTTCCTGTGGAACGTTCCGGATGTCGAAGAGGTGCCTTCACATGATGGAGAAACTGTCTAGTTCAACAAAACTATGATATGTTAAATCTTTGTATATTGTCGTATAGTCCTTGTTTGTTCCGTTTTTTTGTATGTTTCAGATTCTCCTCTGGTCTCCATGGAAGTACCGCTGCGGACAGCGTACAGTCAGGCTGGCCGTTTGTGGCAGCCAAAGCCAAGCAGTCTTCGCGCGCAGGCGCAGCAAATCAAAACTAAAACTCTTGGACATTAGAGCAGAATTAGAGAGAAGAGAAACGCGAGAGGTGCGCGAGCAGGCGTTACCTTCTGAATATCATCGTCAAACTTATCTGTAAAAATATCTACCTTTTTAATTAATTTTTGTTAAAGTTTTAAAATAAATGTGAAGTAAGACAAATACGTCTTGGACCCCTTGTTGTCTCCCACATATATTTTTTGAAAAATTTGTGTTGAGTAAAGTGAAATGAAGGAATATTCAAACACATTAAGGTGTTTTTTATAGGGTTCAAATGACATTTTAAGTGGTTTCTTTTATTAATTATTAAGCCTTTTAACATATGAAAACGCTTCTTAGAAAAATTTATAATTTTTTTTGTAATCGAGATAAAAAGACACTTAGAGTATATTACTTGGAACAATGTTTTTCTCAATTCCGTTCTCTATCCAAAATAAACAAACCAGTAAAAAATTTAAAAAAAGAAATCTGTATTTTCTTTTGGAAAGAATATTATATACGACTTTTCAAAATCTATCAATCGATTTTTAAAAAACAGGATGTTCCGTAGCGACAGGAAGCAGGGGTCAAGCGGCAGTGGTTAAAAGGGGGTGAGGGCATGTCAATTCAGGAAATAATAATAATAAATAAATCATAGTTTTAAAAAAAACTCAAAAACACGCTTTTATAGTGTGTGTATGAATCGAACTAAAAAGTAAAAAATAATTCTTATTATAAGAATAAAATGACTAACGAGAAAATTATAATGTCTTTGGGATAAAAGCGTAGGGTACTCTGTATTAATTGTTATAATTTCTTACTAGTTCTATTCCGAAATGCTGAGTTAGTGTCAAAATGTAGTACCAAGCACCCCACGCTTTTACCACAATGACATTATAATTTTCTCGTTAGTCATTTTATTCTTATTTTAAGAATTATTTTTTTACTTTTTAGTTCGATTCACTATAAAAGTGTGTTTTTTATTTTTTTTTAAAAAAACAACAACTATAATTTATTTTTCATTTCTTAGTTCTATCTACAATAAAGCTTGTTTTTTTAGTTTTTAAAACTATCATTTATCCTATGTTGAATTTATCCTTGAGTTTGATATTTGAGGCCAGAATTATGTGGCTGCTGAAATTAGTTTTGCTTTTTATTGATATTAATTAATGGATTTGAAGGGTATTTATTCTCTCCGTTAACGGGGCCTCGGATTGCTATAATGTTAATTCGTATCATCACTTCTAAGCGTATTGCTTTATAAAAATAAATATTTAGCAATTATAACATTAATTATTTTTATTCTCGTGCACGAGTGTTTTTTTATTTCCATTTTCAGAAAAACTACGCACTCACTCACCCTACTTTTTTCACATAAAGAACACTTTTTTTGTTTTATTTTTTATTAACCAGAAGCCTATTTTGCGGCTTTTGGGTTGCACTTTAATCTTTTAGTTGCTAAATCTGGAATAAGTCACCAAATCTAGAATTGGCATATGGAATTAGTCGCCAAATCTGAAAATAATTTATGCAATTAGTCGCCAAATCTAGAAACGAAATAATAAATTAGTTGCCAAATCTAGAAGCAATATAATGAATTAGTCACCAAATCTAGAAAATCCTTAATTATTAAAATCCTGATTAGGACAATAAAACAAAATTATGAAATTATTGTATTGTCGTGGGTCGTTGACAAATGTGCGAAATTTCCAATTAGTCTGACCTTTTAAAGTGGGTAAAAATCGAGCTCAAAGATTCCATTACATACAAGTGAAACTTATAAAAACGTGTTAAAAAACTTTATTACTTGATTAAGTAATTACTAGGATAATTAATTGAGTAATAGCACGCGTATGTAAGATAACAGTGAAAAAAACCATCATGAAATGTTTTTTTCAAAAATATGCTAGTCCTCACATAACTTAATGATATATATATATATATGGCACTTTTTAAAAAATTTTCTCGAACTGATATTACCTCTTCCCTTCCTCCCATGCCCGCTTGACGCTAATTTTAGGGACGTCCTTTGTATCAACAGTAATGTATTTTACAGGTATTTCCTCAAATGTGAATCCTTGCTTTTTGATCGCATGACGATTTTGCTTTTTGAATTATAAAATATTAAAATAAAATTGACTGTGTGAACTCCGTTTCTACTAACAACCGACGTGTTCTCATGTAAAAGGGGGGAGTAGGTAATAAAATAAGGGTAATAACTAACGCATAATTCTGCCCTTCATAAATATATTTTAATTTAAAATTATTCACTAAAAATAATTTGACAACGGTATTAGTTGTTTTAAAACAAATACAGCATTGAAAGTAGCAACCATATTCTTTTATATTATTGAAATAAATTCAATAAAAGAGAAAAAACTCGCTGTTTTTTGAGAAGAGAGTGGTTGTATCAATCGGATATAAATGATAATTTTGCTACAATTTTTATAAGTGATTCGAATCACTTAAAATTTAATTATTTTTCTTCTATTCGATACAGTGTATAAAAATGTTTTTTGATGTCAATTTTGAGAATCGGTCCATTTTTCGCTGAATATTTATGCATCTGTGTTTGACTGCCAATTCCGGAAAAAACCCTATAAGTGCTAATATAACAATCAGTTTTTATAGTAGATTTAAATCTTTCTGGAATTAAAAAGTGAATTTTTGTGAAAGTGTGTATAAGATTATTTGTTATTGTCACGTCGGATCTGATTTGAAATTCAACTGATTTTTGTGTTCAATATATTTTGTCTGAATGAATATATATTAGTTGATAAAATAAGTAAATGTATTTAACATTTTTTGTTGAATAAGTAAAACTGAAATATCTTACTTACTAGATGAATTACCAGA
The DNA here is from genome assembly GCA_019973935.1 of Trichonephila clavipes. NCBI lineage: Eukaryota > Metazoa > Arthropoda > Arachnida > Araneae > Nephilidae > Trichonephila > Trichonephila clavipes. The sequence goes on along the minus strand of BMAU01004929.1, from coordinate 435,685 downwards.
TTTTTAAAGTTTTGAGTGTGTTTTAAGAAAGCCGTTGAAATAAGAATGGTGCTCAAGATAAAATCTTTAAATGTGTTATTACAGTAGAAAGGGTTATTATAAACAAATTAGTTTCTCTATTAAAAATGAATAAATATTTTAGTTCCATTTTGTGAACTAATTTCTGATAAGATAAATAATTTATGCTTTGTGGAATTTGAAACTTTTCCCTTTATATTTCACGAGGATTAGTGGTGTAACGTACACCTCTGCAACCCCGCATTGCAGGAGGGGAGCAGGGTTCAAGGGGGCCCAATTGTAAGATCCGACATAAGACGCAAAACCTGATTTTGCAGGGGGGAGGAGGTAATATTCTTCGTTACGCCACTGACGAGCATCGTAAATTAATCAGACTTTGAAACAGATTGGTACCACTTTCATTTAAAAATACAAACTCATCTGTTGCTAAGCTCTTTTTTCTAAAATTTAAAGTTTCAGAATTAAAATTATCCACTGTGTAGAGGGGGTTGATGCACGTTAAATCTTCCCACTCGGAGTTCTTTCGTTTTTTGGTGTGATCCACGGTAGTTTGGAGTGAGGGTGCTCTCGTTACTTTCATCGTTTACTCGTTAATTATGACTCTCCTCGAATGCTTAAGGTAGATGATCAGTTCACGCAAGATGTTCAAATAACGTCTCTTTGAGGTCATTTTCCTTATGTATGTAAGGGGCTTGATAAAATCCCCGAACTGTTTTAGTGAAATGATGAAATGAACAAGTCAGACATTTTTTTTAAAGATATGGAGTTGATATTTAGTAGATCGGTAGTATTACCTGTATGGTTTTGGAAGTACAAGGACTCGACTCCCCAGGTGTCTCCCCTGCCCTGGACAGCAGTGAAATCCCTAAGGGATAGGATCAATTTACGGGAGATGTTAAAATAACGTCTCTTCAAAGTCATTTCCATGATGAAAGTGAGGGATTTTATCAAAATCCGAGCTGTTTCATTGAAATGATGAAATTGACTAGTCAGGATTTGCCATAACAAAATGTTGTTCAGGGGGAGAGGAGAGTCCTTGTACTTCCTAACCATACAGGTAGTACTATCCATTCCCTTGATATTAAGCCCATATCTTTAAAAAAGTGGCTGACTCGTTCATTTCATCATTTCACTAAAATATTTCGGGATTTGATCAAATCACTTACTTTCAAAAGGGAAATTACCTAAAAGAAACGTTAATTTAGCATCTTGAGTGAAGGGATTCGATGAAAGTCCTAATTTCATCATTTTCCTGTGACATATATACGTATGACAGAATCACAATATTAAGTGGCAAAAAAAGAAAGCGATTTTCATTTTTATATAGGGTGCTGGACTCTTATTATCGTTTGTTACTATTAATTCCTTAATTAAATGTAATTGATGAATTAATATTTGAAAAAAGAGTATTAACATCAAGTGTCATCCACTACAAGTTTAAGAAAATATATTTGAACTTGAGTCGGTGAATAAAAAATATTTTATTAATGATTGAAAATTTGAACAAGATATATATATATATATATATATATATGAATAAATACATATAGGGAGAGTGTGAACTAACAGTAGGAATTGAATAAAGTGTAAAATGCTCCGTATTATTAATTAGGTTTTTCAAAAAGTAGAGGAGTTTACGCTAATAAATATTTTGCCTTTTATATTCAGATTTTAGACAAGCTTTTCTGTATATTTGTATGACGTATTAAAACAATGTAAATATATTTTAAAATTTTAAAAGATCATGGTATACATGAAACATTGAAATTAAATGTAAAGCTAAGCACATTGAAATGTTACAAAACGCCAGATAGGAAATTCGTCCGACATTGCATGATTTTATTCAGATGTGTATGCAGTCATCAGCTACACGCTTCTTATGTTGCTCTAATTGTTACAATAATAACTTTTGCTCCTTTTGGGTCACAGTTTTTCTAAAAGCCCTTCTTATTTTAATCAAGCAAAGTTTCATGCTAATGTGGTTAGATAAGTTTCATTAAAAATAAATAAAGTTATCTGATTCGCTTCGTAACTGAAGCTGAAATTCTGAAACTGAATTTCTATTTATATCTAACCGAAGAAAGACATCATTATTTGATTATGAATGTAGGCGGTTTGAAAATCACAGTTTTAGTTAACACGGAATGAATGATTTTTTGAAGAGAAGCATTTTTAGTTGTACTCTTTAAATACAGTTTAAAGTTTTGAAAAGTAGTTTTGAAATATTTTTTTTTGTTACTGCAATTTTTTTTTTAGATTTCAGTCTTTTAGCTTGTTTTAAAATTAAATTCGCAAATTTGCAATATTTGTAAATAAAAACGATTCGTTAACCACCCGTTCTTCGGGTATTTCATAATGCTCATGCCTTTATATATTTAAAATTATTGATATCAAGTTCTAGGAATACACTTTCGATTGTACTGAAAAACATTTTTACAGTCCTTTCCTATTGATTTTAAAAGGACAAGATTTGAATTTCTGAAATGGAAGTATAGTTATCTCTTACGCCCCCATCCCAGGGCAGTAGATTTCCACAAAACCCATTCTTAATGGTTCAGTAATGAACAAAAAAATGGCTGACAAATTTCAAGTCTGTTGGTCTGATTGTTCAAAAACGAGAATTTTTGTTTATAACGCCCCAGCAACCCGCTTACTGATTTTTAATTGAGATGAGGAGTTAGTTGATGCCTGTTCTATAGTTACTGAAATCACTAGTTAATGTTTTAGAATTAGTGTTTTGAAATTTCAATGGGAACATATAAAACCAGCACCGCTGAGCTAGTTTTCAGTTTCTGAGTCACTGATAAGGAGACATCAGTTGGTTGATGTATTTGGGAAAACAACAATTAATAGGAAAAGAGGAAAAGAATTCCCTCTTGGTCCAGTTATTAAGTACTTTTACTTTTTTCATGTGACCGCGGGTAGCCTAGTGGTTAGAGCATCGGACCTCAGACCGGAAGGCCTGGGTTCAATGCCCGATGCCACCAAACACCCTCCGAGTACACAAGGAGTGCGTGCAAGTTAAATAAGTGGGTCTGAAAGCCTTGTGGGCTGAATCACGAGTGCAGGGGACTGGAGAATATTTCCCTCCCCTTCAGTTCCATGTCTAAATTGTACCCGTGGAGATAGGTGGTGACGCCATCTGTCGTCCCATCGGAGGATTTCGCCGGGCTAACTCGTACTGTCACCTGTTTGGTGCTCAAGACCTAGACCAACAACAGGCGTACTTCTAGCCCCTTGCCGCGATGAATTTCGCGGGCCTCGATCTGAGTACGTCAGAGAGGTGGCATTAGAAACAACAACTTTTTCATTCCTGGCTTTGTTTGGGGAAGTCTACAAAACTGTTTTTGGCAAATACGAGGGAATCTCTAGAATGTTATGGTGATCTTTCTAGATTTTTTAAATTCTTCTGTGTGGCATTCCATTTTCGCCTTAACTTTTTTTTTGAATTTTCAGGGTTAAGTCTAATTAAAAGATGAACTCTTTTTCGTAAATTATTTGGTATCTTGACCTATTATAGTTTTTGCTCTAACCCAGTGGTATTCAAACTGTGTTCTACGGAGCCCTAGGGATCCACAAAGCCTAACCAGGGGCTACACGAACCACTTTAAAAAAATCGAAAGAAAAATTGTAAATGTGAATGCAAAATGGATTCACGTTCTCTATGAAGTTTATATAACCACAAGTATCTAAAGCTTATCCTAGTGATTAAGAAACTGAAAATTTTAGTGACGAATAATTTTATTTTGGCAATTCTTTTTAATATATTATTGCAATATAATAAAAGAATATTATAACGCGCGCGCGCGTTTTTTCTTTAATATGTACTACCAAGTATATTATGAATATTCTATTATTTACTATCCCAGGGGTTCCACGAAATATTTGTATACTCTTTAGTGTACAATGTTTTGCAAAACTAAATCAGTTTCTAATGGGAAAATGCACTATTTTTATTTGTGGAAAAAAACACACCTATAAGAGGAAGGAGAGGGAACAACTTATCGACTTATTAACTCATTCGATGCTAGAATTAAAATTTAAGCAACAACAGCTCTTAAAGTTTAGGTTGGAAATTCCTCCAAAATACACAAAATTTCACAAGCAACCAACATCATTATAATGTGATTCAGAACAATGTAATTAAGTGAAAAATAGTTTTCAATTTGAGTGGCTACAAAAGCAATTAAGCACAAAATATGAAATAGGTCTGCAGATAATTTGAATAGACCTAGACTTCTACAGTTTGTGTAAAAAACAATCGCATATCCCACTTATTAATAATAATGAGAAACTTAGATCACACAAATTAATATTATTAATGAGTAAATTATATTCAAGTTAGGTTAAAATTTGTAACAACAAATTCAATTCATTTTTTTTAATTGCTTTTACATAATTTGTCTATAACATATTGATCTACTTTAAATATTATTTTAAGATATATTTTTCTAAGATGGGGGTAAGCTTGGTTTTTCTTTCTGTGAAAACACCTTATAGTGTATACCTAATACATAAGGGTTCAGTAAGTTGCAAAAGTTTGAAGATCATTGCTCTAACCTTACCACACAAATATTTTATGCAGACTACACATTTTTTAACCAAGGCATACAACGCAATATCCTCAGCCTTTTTTAGATCTCCTCAAAATTGCGGCCGTTTTATTACTTCATAAGCAATTTCAGCGTTCCCCATCCCTATTAAGGGGTTGATTCCACCCACTTCTGGGGATTTATGTTCTAGAATGACATCAATTCAAACCTATGCATTTTCCAAGGGTGCTAGTGTAGAGTTGACGGTATTTATTTTAAGAAGCAACTCTCTCTGTTCTTGCCGCCGTTATTTGAAATTCTCATTTTTCTTTGATAGAAACTTTTCTTTTTATCATGGCAAGAGAAATCCATCAGCAATAATTCGGTTTTGCTGTTTCGCGTCGAGCGATATCGGCTTTTCTTAGATTGCTATAGGCGTAGACATTTTGAGATCTGACATTCAGAACTAAAAGTAAAGGATATATTAAGGGGTTTTTCGAATATATAGTTTCTACTTAATCTTATTGTGTTCATCATTCTGAATTTTTGAAAATTACAATGAAATTAGTTGTTGAAAAAAATCGAAGATTCTTTTTTTAAAAATTACAAGAGATTAAAAAACCATCTTTATGTGACTTTCTGAGAAATGTAGAGTTAGATTGTTATTCTGTATCGTATAGTTAATTGATTTAATCATAATCTGTAATTTTTTAAAATCTATTACTACAATTCAGTAATTTATCTTAAATATACAGAACCCATAAAATGGTATTTTTTTCCTCAGTGGTCTTTCATGGGATGATTTATAGATCATTTACACACCGTACGAATTTGCCTTCGTACTATTAGAAGCATACAAAAATATGTATAAAAGAATAATATATATATATATTTTTTAAGGGGCTACTTCACGCGGCCTTTTGCATAATTGTCGAGGTCACGGACTCATTGCTGGCGCGTCATGAGTTCGAACCTAGTGACGTGTAGGGGATGATGTACGTTAAGTCTATCGAAGCTCAAACATCCTCCCGTTGGTGTGGTGTGGAAGCTGGGAGGTGGAGGTGCCAGCTCAAGTGTCGTCCTTGTCACGTGACCATGGATCAAAACTACGAAGTCCGTCGCCAATAGCCGTAGTTAGAGCTTTATGGTGCGGCGTCAATAGAACACTCTCTGAATCATTCACGCGACCTTTTGCTTACTTTCATCATGCAGTGCTTCTCAAACTTTCAATATTTGGGACCCAATATTCAATCATGATTTTCATCGTACCTCTCCCTCCGTACAATAACAGTGTATTGAATTCAGTCCTAAGGCTATTATACTATTTTAACCTCTTAAATGGCACCAGCGTATATATACGTCTCGCTCAACCGGTGAATTCAATCTCACGGACGTATATATACGTCTTTCCGAAGTACGATCTTTTCTGTACACCACGATCCATAAAATTATTCCGAAGGCTTTGCAATACAATGAAGGGACGTTGAGAGTGTTTGCGAAGGATTTACTTGAATCAGAGGAATAAATAAGGATTTCCTTATTTATTCCTCTCCCCCACCAGGCCGCGGTAGTCGAGTGGTATAGGTATCGGACCGTGGCTTGCCTTGTCACGAGTTCGAGCCCAGTACCGCTAAAGACCCGCCGTGTAGAGCAGCGATGCACGTTAAATCTGTCGAGAGCTGAAACGTCCTCCCGTTGGTCTGGTGTGGTAGTTAGGAGAGAGGGGGGGGTGCCAGCTCAGGTGTCGTCCACGTCACTTGACCATGGTTCAAAATTACGTGGTCCGTCGCCAAAAGCCCTCGTGCAGCTGAACAGTGCGACGTTAATGTTCAATCAATCAATCAACCTCCCCCACCAATACATTACATACGCGCATGAGGCATTGGGAGCGAATCTCGTAACTTTTACTCGGTAGTTAAGGGATTAATTATAAACGGTACAAATTATCCAGATAAAGTGTTTATTTTTGTACATAATTTTATGTGTGACAAGTCCATGAGGTCACTGGTAATTATTACACTTGTTCTTAACTTAATATTGTTAAATTATATTGTCAAATACATTGCGCAGCTGTAATACATTTATAAGTGTATTATATCAATGAAAATATGTTAATTTTGTTTATTACGTTAGTATGTATTTTGTTTCTTTACTTTCAGTTAAGTTAATAACTTTTTCTAAATAATCTTTTGTTTTCGACTTTTCAATATACTCGTGTCCCTCTCGTAGAATTATCACGCCCCACTGTTCGAGAAACGCTGTCATTATGTTATAAAGGATCCAGTTATAGTTTAGGAATAGTTTAAAAAATTGACTCGCTGTACAACCACTCATTTTTATGTGTTTATTGCATTATTAATATTTGAATAAGAGAATTTCATAAAAAAAATTTATGTGTGAAGTAATTTTTTTTAAAATAAGTTTTTTGAAATCCACGCACACACACACATTCTCTCATTAAAATAGTAGTTTATATAGTACTATGTGTGCAAAGTTTTGGAGCTTTCAGAAATGTTCCTCTTGCATTGTCATTTATATTTTTGAGACATTGCGATTTAAAGCAAACACTTTTATCTTTAGGTAATGCATACTGGCACATTAGAGTAAAAATTTAAATTTTTAAATTGCAGAAGAATCAGAAATAATTCTTTATTTTCCTATAAAAATTGAAAAATAATTTTTTCACTCATTTACGTGAACTGACTACCTTAAAATTCTGACTTTTTTGTCAAAGATTATTACATAATTTTACTTACAAAACTGATACTAATTTATTATTTTTGATTTTTCAGGAAAACATATTTAGCATTTCTTTTTCTCCTTAAGTTTTATTATTGCGTTTAAGTCAACTTTTAGTTAAAATTTGTGTTTAAAGCTCTCTTTGTCCATGCTCTAAAACTCGAGAAAAGAATACTAACTTTCATTAAATTCCTTCGGGAGTTCTATTTAAGTGCACGGTTTTTTAATGCAAAATATATTTCTCTTATTTTATTTTATTTTTTTTTTGTCATTTTGTGGAACTTTATACAGGTATAAAAGTAACGCATTCTTTTTGTTACGCGAAACTTTTAGCGAAAACTTTTACTTTGCCCAGTTTTTTATTTCCTAATCTAAACTGTTTTGTTAGCTCTGGCGGTAGGAAAGAGAGCATTTTTTTTGTTTTTTTCTCTTATGAAGGAGAGGAAATAGTATATAGTTAAAGTACAAAGACTTGGATTATAAGAATGAAAAAAGAAGAGTATTAATAAAAGAATGAAAAGTCATTTCACAATACCAGTATTACACATTGTAGAATTTAAAAAATACCATATTAAAACTTGTTTTTGATATGAGAAGGTGGGGGGAGAATGCTCAATATAAACTGTAAGTGAAAAACTTATGTAAAGCGGCATTATACAAGTAGATGAAAAACGAAGACTTACTTATGTGGATTTCTCCAATTGTATAGGTGTGGCCGCGGTAGCCCAGTGGTCAAGGTAACGGACTCGTAGCACACATGTCATGAGTTCGAGCCCAGTACCACTGAAGACCCCCCATGTAAGGGGCGATGCACTTTTAATCTGTCGAGAGCTCAAACGTCTTCCCGTGGGGCTGTAGTGTGGAAGTTAAGAGGGTGTGTGTGTGCCGACTTAGGTGTCTTCCTCGTCACTTGACCAGAGTTCAAAATGACGAGGCCTGTCGTCAAAAGCCCTCGAGTAGCTGTGAGTAGTGCGCCGTTAATATTCATTTACTCCCGATTGTAGAGGTCTCTGCATGTATTCTTGAAATGTTGGATAAATTTCCATGGTCCAGGTATATCCATGGTTGAAATGTATTATGGATAGGGTACATCCGCGGTTGAAATGCATTATGGTGCGGGTATATCCGTGATTGAAATACATTATGGTCCGGGTACTTCTGTGGTTGTGAAATGTATTGAGGCCCGGATACATACTTGGTTGAAATGTATTATGGCCCGGATACATTCATGGTTGAAATGTATTACGGCCCGGGTACATACTTGGTTGAAATGTATTATGGCCCGGGCACAACCGTGGTTGAAATGTATTATGGTCCGGGTACATCCGTGGCTGAAATATGTCATGATCCAGTAGCATCCTTGGTTGAGATATCATAGATCTAGATACATGTGTAGTTAAAATGTGCCATGGTCCACAGGTACATACACAATTAAAATGTGCCATGATCCAAATACATGCACAATTAAAATGTGCCTTGGGCTATAAATTTACGTTATTCACAACCAACCCTTTGGAAGAAGAGAGTTGTGATATGCTAACTAGCTTACTATAAATAGGCGAGGTTTTTTAGCTTGAAATAAAAAGGAGCGGAGATATACTCGTGACAGGGAAGATTGGTATTAAAGGCATAATATTAGAACTATATAGAGCTTTGATTAGAAAGAAATCTTAAAGTGACGATTGATCACTAAGATTGAATTAAGATTAGATTAAATCAGATAATATAGCTTAGATCCTGAATTAAAAGAAGGATCCAGTTTGTTAGTCGCCTAATCGCTTACGTGTTAATGTAGTTGTTGCACTTTTACAGTTTTCATTGAGACATTCTCTCAGTATTATTAGTTGAAATTGTGTCTGTTCTTAGTGTTGAAATAAATAGATTAGAGAGATTTGAATCATGTCGAGCGTTTCTTCCCTTCTCCCCACACATCGAGGTACTCGCTTGTATGTATAAATGTGTATTTTGTTTGTTCACTTTCAGTAAATTAATAATTTTTTTTAATAAACCTTTGTTTTTGACTTTTCAATATGCTCACGCTCCCCTCTTAGAGTTATCACGTGCCCTAGGTGGTGCAACCCACAGTTTTTGAGAAAAATTGGTTTAGTAACAATGTTTTGTTAAGTAATGTTAATTAATATAGAGGAAGTCGATTACTGATCCTTATAACAATGAAGATTGCAGACTCTCACTTTTCTAGAATGTGTTTTTGAAAACTTGAAGCTGTTGGATATTTTAAGTGTTTTAAGAAGCTTACAAACACAATCATTCATTTCTTACTGGGAATTCAAATTCGACAATCATGGCAAGAAATCTGGTCACAGAAATCCTTCTTGAATAGAGAAAAAAAGCAATGCACACGTGTTGTTGACGTCATAATTAACTCCCGATGTAAACAAATGTAGTTTACGTATTCAAAGGGTCGATTAGTAAAATCATTTCTTTATACTCAAAACTGTTGCCTTACTTTTCTTTTCATGTTTTCTAAGAAAACTAATTGAAAAAAATAATTTTTTCTTGTGATCTTTTGTTTTTCTTAATAAAAATTAATAGTTTCTCTGGAGTATGAAATTTAATCAAGTACGCTAATTTATTTAAATTTTAAACACCAGTGTTGGTTCTTCAGTTAAAAAAAATTCTCGCATCATTTTTAAAATTCAAAAAATTATATTTTTCATGTTATGTTTGGTTTTAAAAATGGTTGAAGTTAATAATGTAATTAAATAAGCAAAAGTACTTCAATGAAGGCAGTGAGTAGTATAGTGGTTAGAGCATCGAACTCCAGACCGGAAGCCTGGGTTCGATGCCCGATGCCACCAAATACCCTCCGAGTACACACGGAGCGCGTGCTCATTAAATCAGGGGGTCCGAAAGTCTTGTGGGCTGAATCATGAGTGCAGGGGACTGGAGAATATTTCCCTTCCCTCCAGTTCTATATCAAAATTGTGGAGGTGGAGATAGGTGGTGTCGCCATCTATCGTCCCTTTGGGGAATTTCGCCGAGCTTATTCGTACTGTTACCTGTATGGTGCTCAAGGTCTAGGCCAACGACAGGCGTACTTCTAGCCCCTTGCCACGATGAGTTTCGTGGGTCTCGTTCTGATTACGTCAGACAGGTTGCATTAGCCGCAACACAACAACATTTCAATGTACAAAGCTTGAGAAGGATATTCTCTCACACATCCATCAGTGTTCGAGTGTTAGAATAAAAATCAGCCATACTCAAAAATAAAATTTATCATCATATCACAAGTCTCAACAACACAGGTTAAGAAGTGAAACTATTATTAAGTATTAAAGCAAAAGCGAGGTAGATGGGATAACTAATATTTAATTAAGAAATGGATTACTTACTCTTGAAGCATATTGGCAATACAAGTTCCGAATATTCGAAATTCCATTCTAAGCTGTTCTACTTTCAAATCGATGCCACTACAAGTCAAATGTCTAATTGACCAAATCGTCAATTACCAATTTTAAATATTAAGCAATTGATCAATGAATCCCTTTCGACTAGCTTTCTACTACTTTACATTAATCAATAACTTCTATCATCTATAGCTCCTAACCTCTCTCTCACTTAAAAGATAAGCCTTGATTTACATATACCGCACCTTCTTCTTCGGGAGAAAGTTTTAAATAGAACAATATTTAAAAGAAGTAAGTTTCCCAAGAGGATTAGTAGGAGGTTCGCGAATAGACCCGTTACAAACTGACATTTTATTTACTTAAAATAACTGACTAAATTCGGAGCAGTGATTTCATAAACGAGAATAAATGAATAATTTCTTAATATTCAGAGTCAGTTGAATTAGAATATATCTTTAAACTGTTTTAAGAAAATTACTTTAAAAAAATTATTTAATCTTTATTAATAAAAATTATTTATTATTTTTTTGGCAAAAAACGAAGAAAGAATGACACATTTTCAAAACATTCTTTTATGAAAATTGCTTCTATAATATTATAATTAAGACTTCTTTTCAGATCTTGAGCTAGGAGTTTTGAGGAATTCATTATTTCAGAGTTACGATCAAAAGAAAAAAAATACCGAGTGCTTTTTTGTTAACATTTCTCTTCTCCAATCGATTAAAATATGAATAAATTCTTTTCTAAATTATATATTTCGAAAAACGTAATTCAGGACCCATACAGAAATCTTACCTATAGGTAGGTAGAATATTATTTTAGAAACATTTTTCTTAACCGACCTTCTACCGACAATACATATAAGTACCACTCACTTTAAAATTACATAGAATAACCATTTTTACGAATACTCTGACGATACTTAGCAGGAATATTCTTTTAAATTTCCTCTTCCGAGATATATAGCAGCAGGGGTTCTATTATGAGTATTTTAGCGGGGAAGGCGAATAGTTTTATAGCAGAAATTACGTTTTCAGCGCATTGCAAAGATTGTTATTTTGTTCCGAAAAGATGGTTAACCTCAAAAGGTAAGTGTCTGATTTTTTCTGTAAGTTAATGAAGACCTTAGAAAACGATTTGACTCTTAAGTGAACAGTGAGTATAATTAAGGTAAAATCCTAGGAGAGCCCACACCCTTGGCGACGAACCGAAAAAAGCGCCAAGCCAGAACAAGATGGCGCCAAGCGAAACCGGCAAGGGAATATAGCGGGATAAGATGGATGCGTAATGAAACTATATGTAAACAATACAGAAATTAAACATTTGAGATAAAAAAATATAAAAACAACACTTACTTTCTTACTCCTGATTTTTTTTTCCTAGTGGAGGGTACAGCGTAACAACAGGTTTTAAAAAAAACTTAAAGGTCTCATCGCTAAGCGAATGATCAAAAAAACGCCGCCATATATATTCTGCGAGGTAATGGTCGAACATACATTCGGCGTGGCTGGTACGATTTCGAAGAATGCGTTTTATTGCCGACCATGTTACATCATGCCGATCATTACATTTAGGACATTCATTACTACGGAATCAATCCTTCCTGCATACACCATTCAATCAATTTTTCTGAGTTCCTTTCGCATTCAACAAAGTAAAAAATTCTGAAGTATATTCCCTCACACACGCAGCCAGCCTGGAGCCCAACTACAAAATGAAGTTTGAAATGCGCGCCCACAAAATATGAAAATGCTAGAAATAGTTAGGGTTGCCATGTGTGGTGTTTAAAAGTAGGGTTACCAAGATGGCGCAATTATCGCCAACCAAAGTAATTCGGGCCAAGGGTGTGGGCACTCCTAGGAGTGAACCATAATTAATTTTACAGTTAAAGGTCTTTAATGAATTAATTAGCTCTAACTAATTAAATTTTAATAAAGTTGAGTATTTTGTTTATGTATATCCCTTAATTTTCAATGTAGTGATTCAAAAAAAATATTGCATTAAAAAAACTGCAGCGAATCATAATACGGTAGATAAAGAGTTAAAAGGAAAATGTTTTGAAAAGCTATCATTCTTTCTTCATTTTTTCCCCGAAAATTTCATTTTAATAATTTTTTCTTGTGACATTATTCTTAAAACAATTGTATGAGTATATTCTAATTCAAGTGACATTAAATGTCAAAAAATTATTTCATACGCCTTTTCAAAACCACAATTCGTAATGAAGCCAGTCACCATAATTTTATCCAGTAGGTATTGAAGAACATGTTTTTTTAAAAAAAATATTTTGAGAATTTTTTTAATTATATAACAGGTAAAATGTTTTACATAAAGGTTACTTTAAAACCTAAGAGTATTCCTTGCTTTAGAAAAAACAGTTTAAATAAACTAATATTAACTCAAAATAAACACACACACACAAATGAGTTCACAAATAAATTAAGGGTTAAAATTTATCTGTTACGTAATAAACGCCATATTTTGGACTTTATTCTAACATTTTCTCGAAAAGCATGAAGTATGCTTAGTCGGAATTTTTCCCTTTGAGGATTATAGAATACACATAATGTATTTCGTCCCTCACGGTTACATTTTGTAAATTTCCGGTCTATTACGGACCTCCATAACTCATTTCAAAGCATACCGAATTCATTTCGGACCTCCATATTTCTCTTTCTGAGTTCCATTATTACATTTTTGGCCGGAGGAATCGGAAATGCTGTTACTCCGTTAGCTCTCCGTGAAATTGTCGTCCGCAAAGCAATTAGTTCGTTCCATATGTTTGCGAGCTCCATGATTTCTATTTTATTCTGTGTACTAAATAAGATGATTGAAATATTTCCATTAAGGTATCCGACTACGTTCGGAACTGTGATTTAGAAAAAGCGTATAAATGAATAATTTTCATGATATTTAGTGTCACTTGGGTTAGATTGAATGTATAAAATTGTTTTAAGAATATTAATAGAATAAAAAAATATTTAAATACAATATTTTGAACTTAGAATTACCTATTTTCAAGACATTCTACGTTTATGAAAAATGCTTCGACAATACTAATAATTTGTTCATATAAAGTAAAGATTTCTACAGAGGGTCTGATCTAGGATTTTTGAAAAATTCCCATTATATTCAGAGTAACTACCAATTACAACAATTATCGGTGTTTTTTTTTTCTTAAAATTTTTCAACTTTGTTGTATTAAAATATGCATAAATCCACTTCTAAGTTATATATTTCAAAAATCCTAGTTCAGGTTTTGTACAGAGGTCTGAGCTATATATAGGCAAAATATTATTATTATAAGAAGCATTTCCCATAAACGGAGAATGTTTTGAAAATAGATAATTCTGTGTTCAATTTTTGCCAAAATAATGCATCTTCCTATTTTTTATTATAATAGTATTCTTAAAACAATTTTATACATTATCAGTGACACTAAATGTCACAAAAATTATCCATTTATACGCTTTTGCAAAATAACAGTTCCGAACGTAGTCAGATACCTTAAAGGAAATGGTGTTAGCTTGGAAATTTTGAGAAAAAAAGGCTTTTATTCTGGGATTATATATATATAAACGTTCGGGAACGCTTTTCTAAATAAATATCAGCAACTTTTTCTTCCCCGAGACATTAACGAAATGGCTGTCAGCTGCTGCTTAATTTTTTTACCACGGCAATTAAACCGGAGCTTCATACTCTACAGAGTTCGTTATTTTAAACATTTTAAACTCCCTATTGAGTTCCAAAACTTAAACACACAGCCGTAATCTAACCCCACTGTAAAGAAAAAAAATGTATGCTGACAGTAACTCGAGAAGGGCTTATTTCCTCTATAAGTTTTGACTGGGTTAAGCATAGCGAAAGCAGCATGCGTTTAGCGTAAATAACAGAAAGGGGCTCTATGCTTTCCTGAAATGGCCCTCTTGACACACATTCCTTCACAGAATGACAACGAAATTTCTTTTTTATTTTCAACCATCCTTTTTTCCCACCCTAGTAGAGTGTCGACAGACTGCTTAGAGTGTGACTGCAGTTGCGCAACGGATGTCAAGAGAGCTCTATTTTCCTCTCTGGAAAGAATAATGAAATAATAAAAAAAGAAAAATATTATATGAATACGGACGTTTTATTTCGGAACAATATCGTACTACGCTTGGGTGTCATCTTTCTCTAAGAGTTTTATTGCTAATGATGTTGCGTAGTTATGACAGCGTTTCTCAAATTCTGGGGCGTGATGACTCTGTAAGGGGGGGGCGAGCATATTGAAAAGTAATAAACAAAACATTATTTTTAAAAAAATATATTAATTTACTGAAAGTAAACAATCAAAATACATTCTGACGTAATAAGGAATAAAATACACATTTATACCGACATAATAAACTTACAAATGTATCACTACTGCACGGTATATCTTATAATTAATTTAACAATACTATAAAAACAAGTTTAATAATTACTATTGACCCCAATGGTCATATGTAAAATTATGTACAAAAACTAACTTATTTTGATAACTTGTACGGCTTATATTTAATCCATTAACTGCTGATAAAAAGTTACTGGATTCATTCCCCGATGTCACGGTTTTCCACGTAAGCACGGGTATTGAGGGGGCGAAGGGGAAAAGGAATAAATAAGCAAATCCTCTGAAATAAGTAAATCTTTCGAAAATACTATCACGGTTCTTATATTGAAATCCAAAGCCCTCGGAATAATTTTATGGATAGCAATGCACATAAGAGATCATACTTCGGAAAGACGTATATATACGTTCGGGGCAATTAACGCTTTGGCTGCTCAAGGCGTTTATACTCGCCGTTGGCACTTCTGAATTTAAAGTCGCGTTGTAGATTTGGCGTCGAAGTTTAGTATTTTTGAATTGTGTTATTGTAAGAAAGGGGGTCACGATGAAAATTATGGTTGAATATTGGGTCGCAAATGTGGAAAGATTGAGAAGCACTGGGGTTTGGATTTTTTGAAATGTGTGGAGAGAACATGTATTGGTGTCAAAATAAGAATTAGTTTGTATGAAAAGTGTAAAAAAAAAAACCAAATAAATATCCATTTGTAATGTAAACAAACGATGAAATAACTTTATGTAGTCATTATTTACTAGTGTCCACGGTAGGTGGTCATTGCCATGGACTCGTGACCGGTGTGTCATGGGTTCGAGCCCCAGTGTCACTGAATATCCACCGTGTAGAGGGGCTGATGCACGTTAAATCTGCCGAGGCTTTTGTTGCTTGGTTTGGTAGCTTAGAGAGGGTAGTGCCAGCTCAGGTGTTGTCATCGTCTCTGGATCGAGGTCCATCACAAATAACTTTAACCTTTTATCTACCGCATTATGATTTACTGCAGATTTTTCATGCAATATATATTTTTTTTTTGAATCACTCCATTGAAAATTAAGGTATATACATAAACAAAATACTCAACTTTAGGAAATTTAATCCGTTAGAACTAATTAATTAATTAAAGATATTCAACTGTAAAATTAATTATACACACAGTTTACTTAAAATAAATAGTCAAATTATTTTCTAAGGTCTTAATTAACATACAAAAAAAGGGAGATACTTGACTTTTGGTATTAACTGTTTTTTCGGGACAAAAATGTTAATCTTCGCAATCCGTTGAAAACGTCTTTAGCTGAAATCGCAATTTCTGCTATAAAACTAAACTCCCCGCTAAAATACGTATAATAGAACTCGTGCTGCCATATACCTTGAAAAAGTGGATTTCAAAGATTATTCCTGCTAAGTATCGTCAGAATATTCGTAAAAATGGTTATTCTGCGTAATTTTAAAGCGAGTGGTACTTATAAGTACCGTCGGTAGATAAAGGGTTAAAGTCGAATAATGTTTCATTAATGATTTTTGAGTGGGAAGATGTTTACTGGTAGGTATGGTGATTAGTAGATCGAAATTCCTTAGCACGAGCTCCCCGCGCCCCTTGTACGGCTTTTAGCTGCAACGTTAATTAACTATCAATCCAATATGAATAGTATTTTCCTTCTATATGATAATCATGATAAAAATAGCAAGCACATGAACGAATGACTTTATCAGGTTTATTTTCTTATAAATATTATAATGCTCAACAGTTAGATTATTTGAATCCTATTTTTTGAGGAAATGTGCTAAAATTAGAATTAGAAAACAGAATTACTTTAAGGGTTTCTTACAGAAGTAATCCAAATTACCTTAAAGTTTCGAGAAAAACAATTCCAACGGTAGATCAATTTTACGAACCATTTTGCAGCTTCCCTGCCAAACTTAGGAGCCAGCCTGGGAATAGGAAATACATCAATTCAAATTTTTGAGCTAGACTAAGTTTTCTAGTACGACATCCTCGTAGAGTTTGAAAGTAATTTAAAAATTAGCTATTCTCTCTTCACGGAAAATCTTGATATATTTTGTAAAGAAAATTATTTTGTTTTTTATTTTTTAAATCTTTTTCTTGCCTAATGGAACTGAGCGATATTAATAAGTAAAAATACAATGATTTATAGTTTTTAGGAGTATGAATACATTGTGTCTGTGCAAGTTGATTTTTTTTCCCAATCAAAATCTAAAAAGTAATTTTCATCAGCTAGTTCGTTCTTAAGTAGAATAAAAATGAAATTGAAAGATCGAAATTATAGTAATTAAAGTATTTTTTCCCCTAAATTGCTATGTAATGGTTATATTGTAATATCCCCCCCCTTAAGGTATCCGACTACGTTCGGAAACGTGATTTTTCAAAAGTTTACAAACGAATATTTTTTTAAATATCTTGTGTCACTTAGATTAAGATACACGTATGAAATTGTTTTAAGAATATTATTACATAAAATAATTATTTAATTGCGATATTTTGGCAAAAAATTAACATAGAATTATTTATTTTCAAAATATTCTCCTTGTATGAAAAATGCTTCTATAATAATAATATTTTGTCTTTTGATAGCTAAGACTTCTCCAGAGAGCCTGAACAAGGATTATTGAAAAATTCAGACTTATTACCAATTGAAATAATAATCGGTGTTGTTTTCCTAAAATGTTTTCATTTTGATGTATTGAAATATGGGTAAATCCACTTCTAAGTTATATATTTCAAACATCCTAGTTCATGCTCTTTACAGGGGTCGGAGCTACATATGGGTAAAATATTATTATTATAGAAGCAATTTTCATAAAAGGAGAATATTTTGAAAATAAATAGTTCTATGTTCATTTTTTGCCAAAATATCGCATTTAAATAATTTTTTTTATAATAATGTTCTTCAAACCATTTTATACGCGTATTTTAACCTAAGTGATACTAAATATTAAAACAATATTCGTTTGTAGGCTTTTCAAAATTACGTTTCCGAACGTTGTCGGATACCTTAAAATGTATTGATATTTTTCATTTAAAGAGAATTTTATGCATACATATATATGACCATAGTAGCTTAGTGGTTATGGCCATGTACTCGAGGCCAGTTTATCGGGAATTCAACTCCCAGTGTCACTGAAGACTCACCGTGTATAGGGGCCGAAGCACGTTATATAAATTGACGCCTCAAAATCCTTTTATTGGCCTGTTGTGGTAGTTTAGAAAGAGGTTTTCTAGCTCTGAGGCTGTCTTCGTCACTTGGCTAATAGTTCAAAATTAGGAAGTCCGTCACCTCAAAGAATTTATATTTTAAGAATCCCGAAGGGCTTTAGGACCTCACCCATAAACGCCTTACGAATCATATCTGGTACTCCTCCAATTCACCTTTCTATTAATAAAGCTTTTCTTAAGTACCAACCCTGGAAATTTCGAAAACTTGAATTTAATAGTTTTATTGACTGTCATTTCATTGAAAATTTTATTCCTCTCCACTCTGTGAAAGCTCGCAATAGAATTATAAATTTTAATCAATTGCAGGGCCTAATGAGTGGGAGGTGTACACCGATGGATCCAAAATTGGGACTGAGACCAGGTTTGCCGTGTGCATTTTTTATCGGGGGTCCCTTTATGAGACCTATTCTTTTAAATTAAAGCCCTACAATATTGTTTTCCAAGCAAAGGTATCTGCAATCGGACTCTCCATTCTATAAGCTGTTGATAAAAATGTTAAAATTAATATTTATACTGATGGTTTATCATCCATTCTTTTCCTTAAAAGTCTTAACAATAAATCTGCCTATCTTAATTTAATAATGAATAAACTCTCTATGTGCTGCAACATTTATAATATTTTCTGGGTTAAGGCTCATAATAATAATAATAATAATAATAATAATAATATATATATATATATATATATATATTAATGTGATATTGCAGATCATTTTGCTAAAGTCGCTTCTACTAATGGTGTAGAGGTGAGTGTCCTCGCCCCTCGCTCTTATGTCATCAAAACACTTCAAAATAAATTAATTGAGAACTGGGAGAGTTGATGGTCAAACTCTAATACTGGCTTACGAGTCAAATCCTTTTTCCCCAGAGCCAGTTTGGATATTAATCCCCATTCCAGTTACGTTACACAATTCTCAACAAACCATGGCCCATTAGTTTGTTATTTGCATCGCTTCAAATTAAAAACTACTCCCAATTGTCTCTATGGTTCTGTTGGGGACGCTGGCCATTATGTGTTCGCATGTCCTCTGACTAAGGATTTCCATTTGGTCTCTCTGTCTAAAAATGCTAAAAAAGGCTGGTTCCAATTTATCGTTAGAAACCCTTCCATTCACTCTGAACTAAAACCGTGTATTAAAATTGCCTCCACAATCCATGATCCAATTCCTTAGGTGGCAATGGATTCATGCGATGACAAAAGACGGTTTTTTTTTCTTTCGCCTTCCCCAAATGTTTCCTGCCCCCAACCCTTTTTTATTCTTCGCAATCTTTAAACCTTATTTATTTTTCTCACACAATATATTGCGGGCTTCCTGGTTTAACTCTTAGTTAACAATTTGTGTATACCTTAAGGTTAATTTCTTGTTTTTTTTCCTTTTAGCAAAAAGGATATCTTCAATAAAAGTACGTATATAGTGCAGTTACCTTTAAATTTGTATTTTGTTATTTTACTGTCTTCTACTGTTTATAAAAAGTAAACTTTCATTTTGTTTCAATAAAGACTGGACGTGGGGGTGGTTGTATCCCGAGGGATCGGTTTGTAGCTCTAAACCCTTTTTGGGTGAGCTCGGTTCCTTTGGACATTCCACCACTAGCCCTAGTGCTGCTTTATACAGCGACAATAAGACATTCTCTCTCATTATAAAAACAGTTAATATCCTCGTAAGCACTCATAAAATTCTCGTTGCTGCAAATTGATACATTTTCATTGATTTCACCAAATTTGGATCCAATTTTATTCTTACATTTTCCCCTTTTATTTTATGCTGGTCAAAAGCATATTCCTATCAATAAAACGGTTTTCATTTCATCTGTTCTAACATTTTCGTATGATGCAGTAGTCCTCAACTCTCCCGGGGCACGGACCGGCAACGGGCCGCTCGAGAGAAACACTGAATGATCTCCAATTCACTTATTGTAGTGTTTTTCTCTTGGATTTGTGAAACTTTCCACGGAAGTCATTTCCATTGCCATGTTATATAATTTTATATTCATTTGTCGGTGTAGATGTATTTTATTCTGTAGGCATATTTAAATAGAATTAAATTAAAAGTATAAAATCTCTCTCTCTCAAAACTTTCTCGCAGGACTCTTAAAATTGCAAATTTTTCAATTTTTTGAAAAAAAAATGTATGTTTTAGCCTTAATTTTTCTGAGAATTTTGGTTCCAAAATTAATTATGTAAATTAGTTTATACTGTGAAAACTTCCGAAGGTTTTCAGAAATAAGTAGTGAAACTTAAGGTATCCGAACACGTTCAGAGTACTTTTTGACAAAATAACATATTTAAACATATAAAGGCTTTTTTAGGATTCAATACCAATAAATACTAATATTTAATCAACAATATTTAAAATAAATTGCCTGAATTTCATAAAAATCACAATTATATGTGTAATTTTAGCAATAATTTTGTAAAACTTCAAAGCAATTAGAGGAAAAAGTAATAAACTTATATTAGTAAAATAATTACCAAAGCATTCTAGAGGCATTTATCTAGAGAATGCACTAAAATTTTAATGTTTTATTAAAATTTGAAACTTTTAGAGATGATTGAGTAAACGTTATAAGAAAAATAACGCCTTTATGAGACCATTATTTAAATAACATGCCCTAACTCAAATAATATTCATACTATAAGAAATATTTTAGTACATTCTCTAGAAAATAGCATAAATATCAGGTGCAAAAAGTTTTATAGAAATACATTTGTAATATTTTGTGTCATCAGACTCGCCATGATAGATTTCGAGCAATTTAAATGCCCATTTCTGGTAGATCAAAGACCCACTTCCAGTTTTTCTAACTTAATAAAATTGATTGTAACTTGGCCTCTAAGAAGCATAGAATCAAATCAAAGTATGTTTTGTAAAGCCAAAATATAGATGTATTAAATAAAATAGAAAACAAAAATATCGGTCTTGTCCGAATTTGGTCATTTTCAACGTGTTCGGATACCTTAAACGAAAACCCTATCTCTTTCTCTTATCTTTAACTTCATTTTTCGCAAAACAAAAAGTTTTAGCTTCCGCGCAGGATTTCTCAGAAACTATTTTTGGTATCAATTTGAAATTTTATACACGTGTTCAAAATAAGGCTCTTCATAACTTATACTTCAATTTTCAAAAAAAAAAATTAATAGAATTTTTTTATATGAGTTTTAATTATAATTTTTTTCTTAAAAATTTAAAATTTTCGGTATAACTGAGTTTAAAAAATATTTTTCTTTCTTTAAATTTCTTAAAAGTCAGTATAACTTCAAAAGGGAGCATTTTTATACCAAGTAAATTTAATTTTGATCACTTTTGTACTTTAGAATCCTGCGTGGTGTAAAATACTAATTTTTATATTTTTGAAAACTTGTCAAATTTTTATTTCTCTATAACTTTTTAAATTTCTTCTCAAATTCTCTGAAATTTATAGAAACAATGTATGTATATATATGGTTATGTGGTAAAAATTTCAAATTATTGTTTTGTTTTATTGCTAAGTTACATTTGTTAGTAGAAGAATGTTTTTCGAGTGCACGGGTATCTGTTAAGGTTCCTGTGAGCCCTTAAAATATAAACCATCAAAACCCCTTTCCCCTCAGCGGGCCGCTTTGAAACTATCGAACGTTGACCAGTCCGCAGCGATAGAAAGGTTGGGAAGCACTGGTATAATGTACATCTTGCTTTAAGATTATTTTAATCAACCTTTCTATTTATAGAGAGGCCTAACAGAAGCTAAAAGCTTCTAAGTAGCTACAGATGGACTCCAAGGGTTGAAGATAATATTTAACGTTTCAGTTTTCTATTTCAGTAGGGGAAAAAAACGAATGTTTCTTTGATGTGTGCCGCTGCGTGCTTTAATACGTCAGCCGCTTTTTGCGTAGTCGTTTGTTGAATGGAAAAGATGTAAGGGAAAAAATGGATGGAAACAGGCCTGTATTTTGATACTTTTAACTGTATGCTTGGATTGATTTAAAGATCAAATTTTTTTAAAGACGCTTGATTTATAGTTTTTTAGTGTTAGTTAAATTGTTTTGTAGTTGCAGGAGTTTTGTTTTTGTACTTCATTGTACATCAAAAAAAAAATTACTGATTCTACAATGCTAGTTTCAATTTAAGAATAAAAGATTTTATAAGTCTCATTCATGATGAAATATACAATAATCGTCAAAATTTATCATATCCATATTTGTATAAATCAATTTAATTATGATACACTTACTTATTCTACAGTAAATGTCTGTTTATAGATATTTATATAAACGATCAGTTGCTAAGCCCCAAAAAGGTAAAAGTAACTAATATCTTCAGCGATAATAATATTTAATTAAGTGTTTTTAAGAACCCCCCTATACTCTTTCTATTTCTTTGTGTAATTTCAGTGTGGCCGTGGTAGCCGAGTGGTATAGGTATCGGACCGTGGCTTGCTTTGTCACGGGTTCGAGCCCAGTACCACTAAAGACCCGCCGTGTAGGGCAGCGATGCACGTTAAATCTGTCGAGAGCTGAAACGTCCTCCCGTTGGTGTGGTGTGGTAGTTAGGAGAGGGGGTGCCAGCTCAGGTGTCGTCCACGTCACTTGACCATGGTTCAAAATTACGTGGTCCGTCGCCAAAAGCCCTCGTGTAGCTGAACAGTGCGACGTTAATATTCAATCAATCAATCAATGTGTAATTTCAGTGACTTACACATATTTAATTTTCAACTACTTGTATTTTTTTTTTCAATTTTCATTAAAATAAATTTTTTAAGCAAAACATTATAAAATACTTAATTGCTTTACATACACTGGTGTGCAAAATTTGAGGAATAAACATTTTTTCATTTATATTGTAAAGATCTGCTGAACCGTTTATAATAAAAGTGGGTAAACATGACAAAGGAAGGCTGCTTTGCTTTATTGTCAATAAGATTTGATGTCACGCTTTTATTTTAACTTCGTGGCCGCGGTACCGAGTGGTATAGGTATCGGATCATGGCTTGCCTTGTCACGAGTTCGAGCCCAGTACCACTAAAGACCCGCCGTGTAGGGCAGCGATGCACGTTAAATCTGTCGACAGCTCAAACGTCCTTCCATTGGTGTGGTATGGTAGTTAGGAGAGGGGGTGCCAGATCAGGTGTCGTCCACGTCACTTGACCATGGTTCAAAATTACGTGGTCCGTCGCCAAAAGCCCTCGTGTAGCTGAACAGTGCGACGTTAATTTTCAATCAATCAATCAATCAATTTATTTTAACTTAACTCAGTGGCGTGACATCCCATGAAGGACAAGACCTACTGTACCCAACTCAGTATACACGACCTTGGGCCCTAAGGTGCATGAGAAAATGTTCCAGTCATAGGTGGTCAGTCTGACGCGAAAACCCCCAGTGTTTTAGTCCCCAAGCAAGCTTGGTACTCATTTGATCGACCCATTGAAGGGATGAAAGGCAGATTCAACCTCGCCCAACCTGGAGTGACACTTGAACTGGACACCCCCTCTACTAACTACCACACCACACCAACGGGAGAACGTTTCAGCTCTCGACAGGTTTAACGTGTATCGCTGCCCAACACTCCGGGTGTTTAGTAGTACTGGGTCGAACTCGTGACATGTGCCTGCTATGATCCGATATCGTGACCACTGGGCTACCACACACAGCCCTAATACTCTAAGTCAGAGGTTCTTAAACTTTCGACCCCCGCGACACCTCTTTATGCATCAGCGTGACTGTGGTCCCCCAAGATTTGGAACATCACTCCCCGACTTAATATTCTTGATCAAAATACGAGTTCTAGTAGAGTTTTTTGGGGGGAGGACTATTTAGTGTTTTCGTTTAATAAGGTACATCTTTCAATTTTTCCACGAGGCCTTTCAAAGTCTATAAAAGAGGGAAATCTCAACGTTACATGAGAGACTCCGCGGACCTTTTAGAGGTGCGCTGTGGACCCCCAGGGGTCTGGGGTCCACAGTTTAAGAACTGCTGTTCTAGAGGGCTTTAGTTTTGCTCCTCTTTCTGAAGGCATACAATGCTATTTGAAACGTTTGTAAACAATGTTACAAAAATTACGTCAGGTTAATGGATTACGATGGAGAGCAGTTGGAAGATAGGAGGTTGACCATTTCCAAGGTTCTCAGTGTGTTCTGAAGTGTTATTTCTAAATTATGAAATCATTTCCAGGAGTTCGGAAAGATATCCGGATGACCAGCTTAAGAGCTTCGAAAAGTCATCACAAGCCATATTTTGACTTGAGCTGTAAGGGGTAGTTGGGGGAAAGGAGAGTAGTTCATGTTGATTCAACACATAAAGGAGAGACCTCTGGTACTTTCTAGGTATACTGCTTATCACAAAGGCTTAATGAAGCAATGCTTGATGACAGAGGGTCCAATGGTCAGCCACGGCCAGCTCTAGTAGTTTTGCCACCCTGGACAAAAATAGAAAATGCAGCCCCTCTCCCCAAAGCCATAAATTATAATTAAAAAAAATGCTCATACAGGTACCCACCTGTAAAACTTGAATAGTTCCTGCAAAGGCAGCATAACAATTTATGTATGCATTGTTTTAAGTCTTAAAAATATATCTACTAAATAATTAGGGAAGTAATTATATGTTATTATTTTAAACGAGTAATATTTAGCAGAAGCAATCGTCTATTTCAACACACAGGCGAATTTCTTCGAAAAAGAGTCTTCTGATGGGGGGCATCGCAAGCTTTATTTTATGTAACTTACAGTAACCACATTCAAGAATAAAATAAAATATTTCCTGCCGTTCTCTATCTGCAAAAAACTTATTATCCTAGTCCCCTTTTGGATAGCTGACATTGGACACCGTATGGGTGAAAAGAATGTCCGTTGTGATCCCACTCGAGGATGGGGAGAAAGTTACTAGTGAAAAATGTGTAAGTATATCAATTTGCATGATTTAACATTTAATCCCATTTAGAACCCTTCAGAAAAGAAAACTGGCAATAAACATTCAGAGTACAAAATAAGGAAATAATGTATTTTAAGGTATCCGACCACGTTCGGAACCGCAATTTTAAAAAAGCACATAAATGGATAATTTTCATGATATTTAGTGTCACTCAGATTAGAATACATGTATAAAATTGTTTAAAGGACATTTTGACAAAAATATTTTATGTAAATAAAGGGGTTTTTTTTTAAAGGAATAGAACTTTAAATTGCAATAAAAACAACGATGTATTATTCGATTGACATGAATGTTTTTTATTCGAAAAATAATCTTGAGGCATTACATTTTAAATATGATTTCTGGCTAGGGACTGCCACGGCTGACTCGGATGTAGTCCAATCTGGACGACCAATTTTTGATGACTTTTTCCAACATTTGTGGCCGTATATCGGCAATAACACGGTGAATGTTGTCTTCCAAATGGTCAAGTGTTTGTGGCTTATCTGCATAGTCCAATGACTTTACATAGCCCCACAGAAAATAGTCTAGCGGTGTTAAATCACAAGATCTTGGGGGCCAATTCATAGGGCCAAAACGTGAAATTAGGCGGTCACCAAACGTGTCTTTCAATAAATCGATTGTGGCACGATCTGTGTGACATGTTGCGCCGTCTTGTTGGAACCACAGCTCCTGGACATCATGATTGTTCAATTCAGGAATGAAAAAGTTAGTAATCATGGCTCTATACCGATCCCCATTGACTGTAACGTTGTGGCCTTCATCGTTTTTGAAGAAGGATTCCACCAGCCCATAAAGCAGACCAAACAGTCAGTTTTCTGGATGTAACGGTGTTTCGACATACACTTGTAGATTATCTTCACTCCAAATGCGGCAGTTTTGTTTGTTGACGTAGCCATTTAACCAGAAGTGCGCTTCATCGCTAAACAAAATTCGCTTATGAAAATCGACCATTATTTTCGAAATAAAACTGCACAATTTGAAAGCGTTGTTCAGGCGTGAGTCTATTCATGATGAATTGCCAAACCAAACTGAGAATAAATCACTTGACAGCTGTTAAATCGGTCGCCATCTTGAAAAGTAATGCCAACTTAAACTTCTATATATATATATATATATATATATATATATATATATATATATATATATATATATATATATATATATATATATATACCTGGAAAAAAACCTCTCTGTATAATATTTACGCAAAAAATTAACTTAGAATAATCTTTTTTCCGAATGTTCTCCTTTTGTGAAAAATGGTTTTATTGTAACAATATTTTGCTTGTATATAGCTCTGACCTCTCTATAGAGACTCAACAAGAATTTTTGAAAAATTCACATTATTTTCAGAGTTTTACTACCAATTCAAATAATTAGTCGCGTTTTTTCTTCTTAAAATTGCTCCCCTCTGTTGTCGTAAAATATGAATAAACCCACTTCTAAGCTATATACACTCAGGAACATTGAAAATAGCGACCCAAGAAGGAAGTTAAGTACAATCGCGAAACTTTGCAAATAAGTATAGCGTAATGTGATATGCAAATGATCCCAGTTTTGTGCCAATACGCATGCTCATACACGCCGAGGTGGCGCTACAATCAGGAAGAGGGTGCTATATAAGCCGGCGCAAATTCAAAGGTTTATAAACGTGACGATTACCAGCCGATTGTAAGAAGACTTTGGTAAGCGAAACATGCCGGATAAACGTGCTAGAAGACATTTCTCACAGTTAAATGAGTTTGAGAGATGCCTGATCTTCGGGATGAAAACTGCAGGTTGGTCGACGCACCGTGTTGCTGACCAGGTGGATCGTTCCGAGTGTGCCGTTAGAAATTGTTGGGAGCAGTGGACACGAGTAGGTACCCATGCGCGAAAAACCTGGTCTGGAGCGACCAGGAAGACCACGAGGAAGGAAGATCGAAGGATCATGTGGCAAGCACTTGTGGACGCCACAGTGACTCGTTCAACGATACGAGCAGACGTCGGCGTAGCAATTGTTCCACAAACAATTTCCAAACAACTTGCAGAAGCAAATCTTAAATCCAAGCGCCCTTTCCGTGCACTCCCTTTAACACCTGAACATCGGCAACTGCCTCTACAGTGGTGCCAAGCCAGATCAACGTGGAATGTCACAGATTGGCAAAAGGTTGTGTTTAGTGATAAATCCCGGGTTGTTTTGGGGACAGATGATAACCGTGTACGGGTGAGGAGGCGCCCTGGTGAGCGGTACAATTCCCCCACACTGTTCTATGTCACACTGCCCGCACAGCTGGTGTAATTGTCTAGGGGGCCATAGCCTATGATAGCAGATCCACTTTAATTGTGATGCATGGAACCTTAACGGGCCAACGTTACGTTGATGATATTCTTTGACCCCATGTAGGATCTTTCCTAAATGGTCTCCAGGGGCAATTTTCCAGCAAGATAATGCTCGTCCGCATACAGCAAGAGTTGCTCAAGACTTCCTACATCCTTTTTAGACTTTTCCAAGGCCGGTCCACTTCCCCAATTTGTCCCCTGTAGAGCACGTGTAGGATCAGCTAAAAAGGCAGATGCCATCGTGTCACTCTGTATATGATTTAGAGTTGGCTGTTCAAGATTTGTGCGTCCATCTGCCTCGGGACAACATAAGGTGTTTAATCAACTCAATGTCGGACCGTGGGGCGGCATGTATTGCAGCTGGAGGTGGTCCAACGCGCTATTGAAGTTGTCCAGTATTTGTGTCGTTGCACACCCTGTATTCATTTAATTGTCTTGTTTTTGAGATCAAGTGAATCTCTTATGTGTGTCATTATGTGTATTAAATGTCATTTCAATCCGATGCTTTCTTCTTGGATCGCTATTTTCAATGTTCCTGAGTATATTTCAAAAATTCTAGTCGAGCCTCTGTAGAGAGGTCTGAGCTATGTACAGGCAAAATATTATTCTAATAGAACCATTTTTCACAAAAGGATAAAATTTGGAATAAAAGATTATTCTAAGTTAATTTTTTGCCAAAATATGATGTTTAAATAAATTTTTTTTGTCAAAATCTCCTCAAAATAATTTTATGCATATATTCTAATCTAAGTGGCCCTAAATATCATGAAAATTATCTATTTATGCGCTTTTGAAAATCACGGTTCCGAACGTAGTCTGATACCTTAAATAAAATACCAAATTCCCACTCAATAATATTCCAGAAAATATATCAAACGTTTTGCAACTAAAACCAAAAAACTCCTCTTTTTAAATGCCGCCTTAAAATTTGCCGCCCCTGGCAGGGGTCCGGTTTGTCGTGCCCTAGAACTGCCCCTGGGTCAGCATCTCACTCACTCCAGGACCCAGAAGTGCCCGCTTGACTTGGTACAGACAACATTGTCCTCGGACGTAACCGTAATGAACCTGTATTCGCTTCACTGAAGAAACTAGATTTAGTCTAAACACTGATCCTTGGTGTGTTAACTTATGGATATGTGTGTGTGCAACACCACCAGGGTCCTGTTACCATCCCTTCAACATCATGTAAGGGGATCTCTATGGAGATGATCGTGTTGTAAGGGTGTACAGAGCTGCATGTCAATCAAGGAGATCTCAGGGCATTAACTTTGTCCCGAGAGCTGAAAATATAAACAATTTTCGATTAGCTGCAATTTTTTGAGGTTAAAATTAAATAATTCGTTTCTTTTATACGTTATTTATTAAGGAATGAGGTTCAAAAAAGTGTAAAATATTTAAAATATAATCATAATTTTTTAAAAAAATATAAGCATATGAAAATAAGAAATATTCAGTTTTACGCTGCGCATGATATTTTCTAAAATAGTAGCTATAAGTAGAAGCAATAAGTTGACTGATAAAGTTAAATATATCCTTATTACACTATAGCTGTTTTTTTATATAAATAGAATAATAAATTATATTTTTTTAAAATAACAAAATTAAATTAATTTTTTTTAAAATTTCAATATTTTTAAATATTTCTAAATAGAAAAGATATATAGCATAAGACTAAAATTAAGTAAGGTTTAAAGAGTATGATAAATTTTACAATTCAATGAAGTTTTATACATCAAAAGGGATACTAGTTAAAAAAAATAGCATGCGCAACGTAAAATTTACTTATTATTTATTAAAGAAATATTTCTTATTTTCATACTCTAATAATTTTTAAAGTTATCGTTATATTTTAAACATTTTGCACTTTTGTGACAACTCATTCTTTTATTAATAATGTGTAGAAGAGTCGAATGATTTGATTTTTGTTTCAAAGAATTATATCTATTTGAAAATTGTTTATATTTTCAGCTCTCGTGACAAAATTAACACTCCTGAGACCTTTTAGTGAACTGAGGCATGAGGAATGTGTAAGTATTACCAGAATGCAGTAGAATCTCAATTTTTACGGATGATAGCATTCGTTCACAGATGGATTGATTGGTCATCTAATACCTCGAGATTGAGGATACTGTACGGATGGAGTTACCAGCCAGATATTTATACGTGAATATTTACAATATGTTTGGAATGATCTTGGCAGACCAATTACAGCTCGTCAAATCCCTCCAAGAACCCTCCTGGAGTTGAAAAAATGTCTTGATGTAGGTATGATAGTTGTCCCTCCAAACTGATAAAAGTTTTGTAAAGAACCTGCGTAGTGGCTTTGTTGCTATTGGAAATCATGTACCACATATTAACCTTCCACCAGCGCGCTACATGGATTTGAACTAACATGCTTGCTTACAAGAGCATAAATCATGGTCATGAGCTTATATAATTAATTTTTAACACTTTTTTTTAAAGTAAAATCTTTAAGTATTTTCATACAAAATTTCACTTGAATTGGTTCAGTAGCACCTGAAAATTGTCCTAAAATCGTGTACCCGCACGTTTTAAAATTTTTTGCACTCTAATGTATTTTGTAAAAAACATTTTTTAAAAATTTTCTAATTTATTTTCCTTAGTTTCATGTAAGAACTCTTTTTTTTTAAATTTAAAAATTAGGAAAATAACGAAATTCGCTACTTTAGCAACTACTTTCATTCAAAAAATTTTTAAGCGTGAAAAAAAGAATTAATTTCGGACCACAAAATGGAATTTTAGGGAAATAAAACCATGCATGTAGTTATGCCTTTTCTTCTCTGGTATTAGTTAAAGAAATTCTTTCAGAGATGGCGCAAGACACGTCATCTGCAGTTGCTATAGAAACGTTTCTAGTAGAGCTATGAGGAATTTTATAGTTGCCATGGTAACGTGGCAGGACAGATGCTATAACTTGATAGCTTGAACAGCTGTGCAAAGTTAGCTGACTGTATTACGGTAATACAACAGACTACGAGTCTGGACATGTTTCATTTACAACATTCGTGACGTTAAATTAAATATAATATATGGAAGAAGAGAATAGTTCGTCATTTGTCAAGTTTTAAAAACTTCATTATGTTTTAAAGCTGTATATTAAAACGCAACGAAGTTAAATGAAATTCAATTCCTCACAAAATGTCAATCATTTTTCTTTAATTGTACTTCCAGTGTTTTAGTTATAATATAAAACTGGGTGATATTTTATTGTAAGAGCTGTTAATTTAAAACGTTTTTAAAGAAACTAATTATTACATTTAACATTCGGTGGAGTAATGCTGAAGTTTATGAAGGGTACATCATAAGGTAAACTTAGAAGGGGAGGGCGTGACTATGGAAATTCACTTGGTTCGAGATTTGGTGTAATAGTAATACTCCTTTAGGGTGTTCAACCCTCAATGTAATTCCACCGAATGGCCAGTCAATTCGGAGAAAATAGCCTTCGAAATTCATGCTTAGCTTTTATACAATTAAGTTTTAATTTCCTTCATAGCGTGACTGGTAAAATGCCTGCTTTCTACGAAAGGCGAACAGGGTTCGAATCACGCGATAAACTTTTTTTCAATTCATTTAATTTTTTTTTAAATGAAATAAATTTATTTAAAAAGGACTTATATATTAAATATTTTACATAATTATAAAATAATTGATTTAATAATAATATATTTTACAAATTATTTTATAATATATGTAATATGTTATAAAAAATCTCAAAATGAATTTCCTTAGTCGTGGCCTCCCCTTGTGAGTAGACTCGTCATGGGTAAGAAGTAATGAACATTGGGTATTTAAATCGTAATTTTTGAGAAAAACAGAACATGTACTCAAATTTCAAGATTTTTAGAATAATTTGAAGCCTGATAAGTAAAAAGAGTGAATGAAAAATTTTAATTATACTCACGCGTCTCCGTTTGCACGGACTGAAACAGCGTATTAGCTCCTTCTTTACGTGTGATGATATTGTTTGTTCAATTCATACTATTAGCTCACACTCTCTATATATTTATTTATTTATTTTGGTGGAATTTTCAATCATTAATAAAATACACTTTAAAGTGCTCCATTGAGCTGAAATTTTATATACATGATGATTTTGGATGACAATACAATAATTTAATTATAATTAATAAAAATTAATTGATTAAAACTAATTATTTAAAGAATTACAAATACAGCCACATTGGCATCATTTTTGGCGACTCGTGTCAAAACTTGAAAAGGCTTTTTTCTCACGTTTTAAAATATTCATTTGAACTGAAATTTTATACACACGATTGTTTTGGATGATAATTCGATACTTTAATGATAATTAATACAAATTAATGACCATTTAATGTTGTGACTCTGTCATATGTATATACATATTTATATTAATTGTAACTATTTAATAAAAAGTAGGTAACATAAAATTTGTCTTTGTTGATCTAAGTAGGAATTAACTTAAACATTTTTTTTTACTTGTTTAGATGTTAGAGTTTAAAAGAGAAAAAGGCAAACACCGGAAAGTTGATTTTATTTTCAAAATTTTTTTAAAACTCTTATCTTTACATGTATTTAATTTTTCTTTCTTTTTTCGTGTAATATGTATGTAACATATATTTATGTTATCCAAATGAATAAGTAATAGTAATCTAATTGGCAATTTTATAAAATAAACCATCGTTTTGATCCAATAATTTAACAGCGCAACTTACTCTGGAATTGACGAGTAGACTCGTCGTCTCTCGATTTCCGTGACAGGTTTAATATCGTGCCCTCAAACTGGAGCGTCACACTTAGTTAGTCCTAGGTTTGAGGGAGCAGTTTTCAAACAATACAATGTAGTGGAGAAGAATAATTTTTGGAGTGTAGTTGAATGAAATCTCGAAGTACTCACTTGGCGTGTTGCGGAAATTTGTTGAAAGAAGTGCCATTAAGTGTGTTGTCCTTGTCTGACCATATGTCAAACTTAAAAGGTTTTTCCTCAATAGCTCGATGTGTTCTGTTTGAGTGACATCACTTACTTTTGATTGTTTATGGTATTCTATTGATTAAATAATATTCGAATTTAAAATATTTGAATCTAATATATTGTTTGTTTAATTGATTCTTCCCCATTATTGTTTGTTTTTGGTGAAAATTACAGGAAAGGGTGGAAAAAGCTATTTTTTAAGATGTTCTGCAATTATACAAGTAATATAATTTATTTTAAGTCAATTTCTTCTTTGAATGGATGAATAAAAACTATTTTATTAACGATTGAAAATTTGAATATATATATATATATATATATATATTATAAGATATATAGGGAGAGAGTGAATTAATAGTAGGAATTAAAAAAAGAGCATGATTTGTCTGCATTGTTGTAACAATGCACACCCGATTCAGCTAGTTTGGCTGAAAAACAGGTTTTCGACTCTAAATTTTGTCTTTGTTTTAACAGTTACATTGTTACTACAATAGAGACGAATCTAAGTTGCGTGCAAACTCAGTAATTAATTTAATTAATGAATTAATATTTGAAAAAACTGTATTAACATCAAGTGTCATCCACTACAAGTTTAAAATAATTCATTTTTGAACTTGATTGGATGAATAGAAAGTATTTCATGAACGATTGAAAATTTGAACAAGATAAATAAATATAGAGAGAGGAGTAAGCTAATAGTAGGAATTTAAAAAAGTATTGAATGTATATGCTGAATTGCATACAAGTATTACAAATGATTCTTAAATATGGGTTGGATTATATACATACTTAGTTAAAATAACACAAATAAGATTTTCTTTAGTTCAAAAATATTCCAGTTACTAAGTATACCAATTACCTAAGTTACCAGCATTTAAAAAAATGTGTATTTTTTGTTTAAAATTTTCTGATTGCACAAAAATCTTTGAAAATCTTTAAATGATATATAATAATTTTTTTGTATCGAAACATATGCTACAACAGAACTCGATTAAATGATAGCATTAAGAGAAAATAGATCTTTAAATAGTGAATAAACATCAAATATAGAATTATCTCTGTTATTTAAAGTTTTTCTTTTGTTCATTAAAACTAGAAAAAAATATTTAAGATAAGAATTTTTAACTTTTATTCACATGTCAAAAACTTAAAGTTATTTTCTAGAATGTTTTTCAGGAAGGAAACATATATTCTCTGGCAAAGATACAGAAAAAGTATTTATAAAAAAAACAACTGTTCACTCATAAATTTTATCCATTCTATTTTTAATTAGAACATGATGCTTCTTCCGCATTTTTAAAAATTTTACAGGCAGCAAATGATTTTATTTTTACGAGGGATATAATTTATACAACTGTAGATACTCGCAGTTGTAGAACAAATTATGCATTTTTAATATCATCCTCAGTATAATGTATAGTAATATTTTTAACAAATGACTATTTACAATTGTTCTCGACAATATTTAAATAAATAATTATTTACAATTGTTTCGAATATTATTGTTCTTCTAGAATCAAAGAAAATAAATGAAATTAGAACTTATAAAACAAATGTCAGAGGTTCAATGGCATTTTGTTACATTATTTTGCACGAATCAATGCAGCAATTTATAAAAGAATTGTTTTTTTTTAACTTTAAGAATTGATTTAACTTTACAAATTTGTAAGTAACGAGATATTTTATTGGCAGCCTTCAATTCTTTGACTTATGTTAAAAATGCTTTCCAGGTATAGAAAGGTATGATTTAAAATTGGCAAAATTATTCTTAAAAATTTCCTTCTGTATTTCTTAATTCGGATTTCTAAAGTTTCCTATAATTTTTGGTAATTTTTAGAAAATCTGTAAACATTTCCTTTGAAGAACTCTCCTTTTAGCGCCCTAAGATTTCAATTTAATGCATTTCAATATTTAACTTTTAAGTTTGATTTTTTGCGGCTGAAGATTGTATGTAAATTAGTTATATTAGTTGAAATTCTTATTTTATGATACCACATTTTTGTTAAAAAGTACTTTTTCCCAGTATAAGCTTGGGGCTAACTGGATTTTATTTATTCCGGAACAAAATTGAAACTTGTTTGTTTATTAAAATTATTTACTCTCGACTAGGATATTGAACTTTATTCTTTATCTATACTTATGACTTTTTTTATAAATAATTTTCATTTCTTATACAGATAATTATGAGGAAATATTGTTTTAAAATAAAAATTAGATTTTGGAGTATATCACGTCATTATATTAAATGTCCTTTATTTGGGTTTCCCTCTCAGTATGTATTACGCCCATTTAGTATCAACTTATAAACATGTTTATTGTTTTATGTTACACAAAGCGCTTAAGTTACCGTAAAATGTCAAATCAATAACATTAGAAAAAGCTTAAATAGACAATAAAACGTTTAAATATGGAGACAGGAAGACAAATAGTGTTATGAAGTGTATTAGTTTTCGTTATTTGTTGACTCAAAAAGAATTTCTCCGTATTAATTTACAGTAGAACTGTTGGATTTATTACTCTGCAATTTCAGACTATAATTGAGCAGTTTTTTTATAAAAATTCTACGGTAACCAGTTATTTAGTTTAAATACAAATTTAATGGTGTTTCACTATATAGCATTTCAGTTTAAAGAATTCGAAATTATAGAGATCTTTTTGTAGAAATAAATGTTAGTAAGTTGGAACATTTCATTTGTTAAATAAATTTTAAATTCAAAAAAAAATTATTTAAAAAAAATACTTAAACGCAAGCAAAATTAGTTGAGCAGAAGTATACGAAATAAAAGAAGGATTCCCTGCTTACAATGTACAAAATCTAGATGCAGCTAGGTAGTATTTTAGTAATTTACAAAAGGTTTAATATAAATGATTAAAATTAGCAAATAAATAACACGTGGTAACTCAATTGCATCAAAATTTAGATTCTAACATCGGCTGCCTGCGGTATTTCGTAGGTTATGATAGTGAAACTGTGACCGGTGCGTTCATTCTGTCTGGTACTGGTAACTTGGGGATTAGTCATGTAGATGGGCTGATAAATATCAAATTTGTCGAAGATTGAAAAAAATTCCTCAATTGGTGAGGTGTAAAAGTTTATAGTAGGGAGTTTTACTCGTCCTCATCATTTGATAAGGGTTAAGCGGCGCAGTAACCTAGTGATTATGTTCACGAGTTCGAGGCCGATGTGTTCTAAGTTAAAGCCCTTGTAGAAACGCCAGGTAAAGGGGTTTAATGTCCTCCTTTGGCATAGTTTGGCCATGGTTCAAAATTATGAGGTCCGTCGCACAAAATCCCTCGTGTAGCTTTATAATGAGACGTTAATATTCACTCACTCATTTGGCATAGTTTGCTGGTTCAAGAAGGAGTGTGCCAGCCCAGGTGTCATCCTAACCACTTGATTATGGTTCAAAATTACGAGGTCCGTCACCAATAGTCCTCGTGCCAACTTATAGTGTGACATTCATATACACTCACTGAAGGTAGTTGAAAATTACAAGGTCCATTACAAAGTCTTTGTTACCTCAATGTGCAATTTGTGGCCGTGGTGTCCGATAGTCATGGTCATGAAGTCGTGGACGGCAAGGCGCTACTGACGACCCGCTGTATAAAGTAGGTTTGCACATTTAGAATGTCTAGGTTTAAAGTCCGAACGTTAGAGTAATGTAGAAATTAGAATAGAAGGATCCAATTCGGATTTAGTTTTCTTCAGTTGACCGAGGGTTAAAAGTAGGAGGACCGTCGCCGACAGGCCTCATGTAGCTTCAAAGTACAACTTTAATAAACGATGGATTTAAGTCCTACATTAAAAATCAATCAATCATTATATTTTAACGTTAAAAAAGAATTACAAAGCAAAAATCTCAGGATTTAATAATAAAATCCTGTGTGGTTAGAATCGCATCATTCACAGGAAAATGTCAGTTCCCATGAAATAATCGATAATTTCATCCAAAAAATAGATACGAAGGAAGCCGTCGTACAACTCTACTCGATATGACTAAAACATGGAAAACGTCTTAATTGTGAGTCACTTTATAATTATATTTTCTGGAACTGCTCATTCACGCTTTTCACCTAGGACTCATTACGTAGTCATAAAATAAATTCATTTAGCGTTAAGTAAAGTGCAAGTAATGGGATTTTCAAGCTCTGTTTTGGGTTTTAATGTTAAAATTTTATGCTGGTTTTAATCAACAGAGTTGCAATTTCGGATAAAAAAAGACGTTCTGCAGGTTTATTATGTTATCTAAGAACTTGTACTGTGCTTATGTTAGTATAATGGACAAAATTCTAAAGATATTTTGAGATGATTGAATTAAAGAGAACCGGATAAATGATTTAGGAACGTTTTTAATATTTTATAATGTATAACCTAGTGAAGTTGTGTTTTTAATCTCTTTTCTTAAATGTATTTTTACTTTGCTCTATGGATTCTAATTTTTCTTACACGCCCAAGTTCATTTTACAAAATTGTTTATGTAGATATGGTAAGAATAGAAGGGGATTAAATTTTCTGTCTTAATGCTTAACCCGTTCAGGACGGGGCGATTTTCTATGAGACGCTCGCTAGGGACGGGGAGATTGCAGAAGGACCTGGGCTACAGGACGGGGTGTTTGCGTCGCTAAGCCTAACTTAAGAAACAAATGCATAAATAATAAAATTTCGGCCCTAATTTCCTAATTTTTGGTACTCTTTAGATTACTACATAAGTTGTCTGTTACATTAAAACTGGAATGTAATAACGTTTTTCCTTTTAATTTATATGGAATTATACAAAAAAATATTACTTACAGTGGGAAATAAATTTTGTAAGCGCTATTCAATTTTTTCCAAAATTTTCATTGACGAAATACATTAATAAACTTTTAAGTTTGTAACAAAAGTTATGACAAAGATTATTTACAAAAAAATAGCAAATTATAAAATGAAGAATGAGTGTGGTAAATCTCGAAGCATAGAGAAACGCCAAGTCCTACATTGTATGATTTGCAAGCATAAAATGTTTGTTGCGTGTTTTTTATTTACTCACGGTTTATGACTATACACTTTGGCTTTTTTCACCCTTTTTGTTCATATTAAGGTTAGGAAAATGCCTTAAAAACAATTAAATAATAATCTGAAGTCAAGGTTTTGGAAATAAGAAAAGTACGCGAAATATATCCGAAAGCAACAAAAACTGTAACAGAATTGACGATAAATTCCTGTAACACTCCTCACTGTTAAGAAAAAAATAAAAGAGCATTGGGAAATTTATCAGAAACGCGAATGTTATATATCAAGTGGAAATTTTACGAGCTATTTGTTTACATTTCGAATATCCCCTCCCCCGCCACAGCTGATGAGCAAAATACCAAATCCAAGCAGAATATAAATAGACTGAAGATCAGGCTACTCTATGCTCAGCTTCAATATAATAGACATAGGGTGTCATCTAGGGGTAATTAAAAAACGTTCCAGCTGAAAAGTCACATATGCATCGCACGGCCTACGAGACCGCTTTTCTAAAATGCATATTTGTGCTGCCCGGCCATGAGGTGGAAAACTATCGTGCAGCAGGGCTGATACTCGTTGAATCTTTCGAAGTTTAAGGACCTCTGTTGGCAATGTGTAGAAATTAAGAGAAGATAAGAGGACTGTCAGTTCAGGTGTCGGTCTCGTCACTTGACAGCAGCTTAAAATTATGAGGTCAATTGCTAATGGCCCTCTTCTTGTTGTTGTATTGCCCAAGTAGTCCTAAGAAAAGGCATCCGAAGGCGTTCAAAATGGCCCTTATTATGTCGACAAACTTTTGCGAATAAAGTAGTCGATGCTCCATGGGTTTTAGGTCTATGTGTTGGAGTTTAGCGAAAATAGAAGGCCAATTAAAGATATGATTAGGAGAAAGTTGAATGTCA
The DNA here is from genome assembly GCA_019973935.1 of Trichonephila clavipes. Taxonomy (NCBI): domain Eukaryota; kingdom Metazoa; phylum Arthropoda; class Arachnida; order Araneae; family Nephilidae; genus Trichonephila; species Trichonephila clavipes. The sequence continues at coordinate 397,336 of BMAU01004929.1, read as the reverse complement.
GGACAATTAGGACAAGTAGTGTAACTTTGGTTATTTAGGGGATATTTTCATCTATTTAAAATGTCTTGTACGTAGTCTGGCTAAGGTGGTTGAAATTGCGAGGTTACAATTAAGGTCTTGAATGAAGTGCTTCTTAACTGGATGGGAGGTGAGTTTATACGTCTGGCTATTGCATCGGCATCGGCAAGGGTAAAGTTATTGGAAAGTTGAGGGAAATTTCGGGCCTCCTTGGCAAGGTTTTCAGCTTATTCAGTGATGAAAATGTCTACGTCGGCCGGTATCAATTGCAAAGGGCCAGTTTCTTACGCTGCTACTATTCTGTTTATAAGGGCAATTATATCCTGGGTCAGTTGAGAGTTGCCCTGTGGATCGCCTGGAGTGAAGATCTAGAGTCTGAGAACAGTAAAATGCCACTGGAACTCTCAATTGCCCTGTTGTGGTAGTTATCCTAAGCTCCTTTAACGCCCATAAGCTCTCACGTAAAACTTGATGAAATTTTACTCTCTTGTTTCTTGGAATTGCTAAATTAATAACGAATCAATTGACGTCAGAGGTGAGGAGAGGGACGTTTTGATGTAAATACCTTCATGCTAGACTTGCCGCGCCATCGTCTTTGTCAATATAATTTTTTCTTTTGGTTTAAAAAAAATCTTTAATAATTTTGATTTTAATGTAAATGTGCTTTGAATCCTAACTGTTCTTCAAGTGAAGAAAAGAAATAACTGCATTAAATTGATTTACAATTAACACAGGGTAATGGAAAAATATCACAGACCTCTAAAATATAATGAAGATTAGAGCTCGACAGGGCAAAATGCTCCATAGACTATCCTCAAAGACTATAACTTTTATTTTCGTTTTTGTATGTGTTGTCTCTAAAAGTATCCACTTTTGGCGAGATTTGCCCCTTCTTATACCAAATATTTTACTTTGGAAATAGATTATGGCCGTGGTAACCTAGTGTTCATGGTAACGAACTCGTGGCTGGCATTGTTGGTTCGAGTCTTGATGCCTCTAAAGACTAGATTGGCTGATGAACGTTAAATCTGTCGTTATTCAAAGTTCTAATTTGGCGTTGTGTGAAAGTTAGGAGAGTCCGGTGCCAGCTCGAAATTTTCATGAAAGTGTGTTACGGAAGCTTGGAGAAAGATGGGTGTCGAGTCACGAATTCGAATCCTAAATGTTTTTGAAGACCCCTGTGTAGAAGGGGAGAAGCACGTTAAATCTGCCTTGACTCAAAGTCCCCAAGTTGATGTGGAATTTATTGAAGGGAGTGCCAGCTCATGTGTCGCCTTCAGCACTTTGACCGAGGCTCAAAATTATAAGACCCGTTGTCAATAACCCTCATGCTACTTTAGATGTTAACAAAAATTTTCTCGCTTGTACCTAGGATTTATATTTAAGTCACATACTTGGTTTTTATTAAGGCTGTCATCGGTCAATGTTAAGGAATAGGACCCGAATTTGGAACATTTTTTCAGATATGAAAGAGATGAAAAATTAATATGATATTCTGGCTTCACTATCCCTTATAGAGTAGCATTTTTTATCATACATCTCATTTTTAACCGAGTTGACCCATTTTTTTCTGGTATGAAATGTGTTTCGCGTTTTTTCTCCTATACCGTAATGTTAAATGAGCTATCCCTGCACGTATTCAAAAGAGAAATAGAGTATTCATTGAATATTTTGAAATTTTTTAAAACACTATATTGTTAACAGATGTATAAGTTATAATGTTCCAAATTTCCATGAAATTTGAGGTATTTTTCTGGCTGAAAATATGCTTCGCGTTTAGTTCATGTTCTCGTACTTTTGCCGAAAACAGCCTTAAAATAAAACATTCATTTCCCTTGCAATGCCATGTTTTTCAGGTTAGGCTTTCGCGTAAAGAATGTTTTGGATCAAAATTACTTGTATGTCAATTTTAAGAAAAGCTTTTGAGCTAGAACAAAACTTATTTTATTATTATTTTTTCAACCATTTTTGCTAAAGATAAGCAAATACAATAGTGCATTTTTCCATGGACATATTTCAAGATTGCAGACATGATTCCCTATTTTTATAATAGTAGTCACCAAAGCACTTATAACAAAATTATGCAAAGGTACATTACCCAGAAGGCATCTGTATGCATCAAAATTAAAAACTTCTACAAAATTCAATAAATAAAAAGAGCAGAAAGCAATAGAGCGACAATATATATATATTTAAGCTTCTGAAATTCTTTTCTTGTTTGGGCATCCCATATTTTTCGTTATCTCGGATCATTATTTACTTTCAGTATCTCATTATAACTGATGTTCTGACAAATCAGCCTGTTATAACCTGTTTTTAACTACCGTGATCACAGGAGTAGTTCCAGAGTTTAGAGAGCCACGGTTCATATAATCAGTTCGAATAGATAAGAATGGTGTGCGTTTGGCGTATAATTATTAGTTTGTGCCGGAGCATTAAATCTTCAAATTACTCAACTCTATGGATACATTATGCATATCTATAGATAGGGACGTATTCAAACACGGTAGAAAATTACCCGTAAAGTTGTTCAGCTTCTTCGTTTAACTCGTAAAATGTAATGGCTTTAGATGGGTTTTGTTGTTCTTGTGGGCATTTCGATAACATATTTCACATTTATATGCCTTTATTATATAGAAATACACTTTAAATTCAATATTTAGTATTTTTAACGGTAATAAGACGTGAAAAGTATGGTAACTATAATTAGATGAAGTGTAGTAAGCAAATATAACAAACATCCCGGTATAAATTTTCATTGCACAATAATACAAATTTGAAATGCGTCAAATTTATATTAATGTGCATTATAAATATTTTGGCTTGATTTAATGTTTTATTAAATCAAACCAAAATATTTCTATTGACGAAGCAAGTTAAATCTGTCTTGAGGCTCTAAATCCTCTTGTTGGCGTGGTGTAAATTCTTTTTCGCAAAAATAAGAAAAAGTAATACAATTTGTGAAGATGAGTATTGTGGTTAAACATACGCTAAAACCTTTTTATTATTGGCTGTATATCACGGCATTTGGCGAAATTGATCAATGGTCACGTCGGTTAAACCAAATATCGATTAACAATGCGACCGTGGTAGCTTAATGAGAATAGACAGGGACTCATACCCAGCGAGTTATGAGTTCGACTCCTGGTTTCACTGAAGACACTTCGAAATGAGAGGAAGATGCGTGGTAAATCTGTTAACTCAAAGTCATCACGTTAATATGGCAAGAAAGTTTGGAGAGTGGAGCTCCAGTTTATGTGTCGTGATTACCACTATACCGTTGCTTAGAACAACGAGGTTCGTTGCCAATAGCCCTCGTGCTGCTTCGAATTACGACTTTAATAAACAATCCATCGAGATGTGCGTATGTGTTACACTTTTTTACTTAACCCTTACCTGACCATAACATTGCTAAAAGTAGATATTTATATGCAACTATTTTTATTTAATTCCTACACTATTAGCTCACACTCTCTACATATTTATTTATTTATCTTGGTGGAGTTTTCAATCACACACATTAGTAAAACACATTTTAAAGCTCTCAATTAAGCTGAAATCTTACATACATGATTATTTTTGATGACAATACAGTCATTTATTTATAATTAATAAAAATTTATTGATTAAAGCTAATCATTTAATGAATTATAAATACAGACACGCTGGCATCATTTTTGGCTACTTAGCGACCCTTTTGGCGAATCGTGTCAAAATTTGAAAAGTTTTTTTTCCCTCTCGTTTAAAAGCATTCAGTTGAACTGAAATTTTATAGACACGATTGCTTGGGATGACAATACGATACTTTAAGGATAATTAATAAAAATTAATTACCTTTGATGTTGTGATTCTGTCATATGTATTTACATATTTATATTAATTGTAACTGTTTAATAAAAAGTAGCTAAATAAATTTTTTCTTTGTTGATATAAGTAGAAATGGACTTAAATTTTTTTTTACACTACTTGTTATTTTAGTTTATTTTTTGACGTAAAATAACAAAATGACGTTAAAAATACATAACAATGTGTAGTTTTTTTTCGATCAATGTGTCAATTCAATTTGAATCCATGTGTAGTTTGTCAGGTATTTTATGCATTTTATACAGCAAATATACTTATTACACAAAATGAAACATATCGAATAACAAACAACGTGTGAAAACACAGTAATATATTATTACCCGACACAATAAACTACAATAAATTATAAGAATTCAGCCAGTGAATGCTTCATCATTGGCGCCAATTGATTCGACAGGTTTTTTTCTTAAGCGTTCTCGTTTACGTAATTACGTTCGCAACGTTCTGTATACAAAATGCAGATAAGGTTATAACTAAATACGACAATGCTAATTTTAAAATGAGGAAAAATGTTTCCCGTGGTCATGAAAGGTTTTAAAAATTGGATGAAAAAGTGACGGAAGGAAATATCAATCATTTTTCATACTTGTGCAAGTTTATTTGTATTTAACCTTTTATCTAACACATTATGATTTACTGTAGTTTTTTTCATGTAATATTTTTTTTGAATCACTACATTGGAAATTATGGGACATACATAAACAAAATACTCAACGTTGGGAAATTTAAACCGTTAGAGCTAATTAATTAATTAAACATATTCAACTATAAAATTAATTACGTACACTGTTCACTTAAAATAAATAGTCCAATCGTTAGGGAAGATCTTCATTAACATACAAAAAAAAATATGACATTTACCTTTTGACATTAACTCTTTTTTCGGAACAAAAATGACAATCTTCGCAATCCACTGAAAACGCCGTCAGCAGAAAAACCGCCGTTTCTCTACAAACTATTCGCCTTCCCCACTAAAATACTCATCATAGAACCCGTGCTGCTACATATCTTGGAAGAGTGGATTTCAAAGAATATTATTGCTAAGTATCGTCAGAGTATTCATAAAAAAAGTTATTCTGCGTCATTTTATAGAGAGTGCTACTTATAAGTTCCGTCGGTAGATAAAAGGTTAAAATATATTCTTCCTGTATAATTTTTTGGAAATATATAAATGTAATATTTGTGGATCTTATTGACTTTTTTTAAATATATAGAATCTACTGTTAAACACACGAATAGCTGTATAAAAATAGCATACCAGGGAAAAAATCTCTATAATTTCACATTCTTGGTTATATAAATTCCCTTCCGTGACTCGATGCATACCAATCTCGAATGAATCTACTTAGCGTCCTAAGTTACCCGTATTTGAATGCGATTATCAATTAACCGTAAAATTCACGTATCGTTGAAATCCACCGCCCGAGGCTACACTGAGTGTGAAGGGTGTTTGTCGGGACTCCCTGGGAGATGGTATTAGTTCACTGAGATGTCACAATAGTCATTCGAGCTCCTGTGCGGAGCTGATAATTTCTGTTCCATTGCCCCCAGCAATCCTTTCACTCACTGCAGAGAGCAGTGTAGCGTACTTTCGGGATGGCATTATTCGCGCTGAAGGGTTGATTGTAGCGATTTGTTCTTCCTTGAGTTCGCGTCATTATTTAATTCCCACTCTGGAAGATAACGAATAGATACAGATAAGAGACAGAGAAGAGGAATATTCAATGGATAAATTATACATATATATACATATATATACATATATACATATATATATATATGTATATATATGCATATATATACATATATATATATGTATATATATGCATATATATACATATATACATATATATATGTATATATATATGCATATATATATATACATATACACTGCTGGACAATTACTAAGGACGGATCACAAATTGCTATGTAGCATAACATTAGGCGAGACATGAAGCCTAGTAGGATAAAATATAGTTGCCACACTGTTCAGACATTAGAATAAAGAATATTTATTGTTCTGGAAAGTACAAAAGCTGTGAAACATCTGAAAGGAAAAAAAATGTTCATTTGATCTGCGTACGGAGAAATGGAACAATGCATCTAAAAGTCAGCAGGCACCTTAAAGAAAGGTATCAGTACGGGATATGTCCACCGTGGAGTGTGATGCAACATTCCACACGTCGTACCATACTTTGCACAACATTATCCAGCAGCTGTTGAGGCAATTTATCCCATTCCTCTGTGAGTGCACGGATGAGGGTGTTCTTGTTTGTCGGAGGATAGTTTCGACCAGCAACTTGCCTCCCCAAAGCATCCCACACATTTTTAATGGGGTTTAGATCTGGAGAACGCGCTGGCCATACGAGACGTTGAATACCCTCGCTGTCTAGACAATTCTGAACAGCGAGTGTTCGATGACATGTTGCGTAGTCGTCCATAAAAACAAATTTATCACCGACAGCACCACGGAAAAGACGAACATGAGGAAGTAGAACTTCATCAATGTATCGTTGGCCCGTCATAGTCCCATTCGCAACCACTTGTAGACACGTGCGGCCATTGATCATGATGCCGGCCCACATCATGATACTGCATAACGGATATCGGTCCTTTTCCTGGATATTTTCTGGACGATAAGCAGTACCACTCTCGCGCCAGATCAGTTGGCGCCTACAATCCGATGACAGACTGAACCTACTCTCATCTGAGAATAGTACGCATGCCCAGTCCTGTTCAGTCCAATTGTGATGCTCACGACACCATTGCAAACGGTCAGTACGGTGCTGTCTGGTCAATGGGACACACACAACATGTCTGCGTGCGTATAGTCCTCCTCCCTTCAAACATCTGGCAACAGTTTTTCGGGAGATCTGCTTTCCTGAGGCAGCAAGAAACTGATTTGCCGCCTGCTGAGCTGTGGTGCGCCTGTTCCTTTTTACTGATAGGACGACATATCTGTCTTCTGCAGGCGTCGTACTTCTAACATGACCTCCCCCGTGCCGTCTACTACACATTCCAGTAGTTTTAAATGACTTCCACAGCCGTGAAACAACGCTGTGAGCGATGTCGAACTCCCTGGAAACATCTGTTATTTTTTCGCCATACTTCGATCTTTCCAATAATTCGGCCACGCATAAAATCATCTATGTGATGTCGGGAAGACATATCAAAAATTTTAAGTTCGTCTATTAAATCTTTCCTGTAAAACTTTGACTTGAAACAACAAATGTCCACACGTGTCAAAACCTTTAAAGCTCTTATGAACGCTATCACGTGATGAACAGACGTGGAAAAAAATTTGCATACTCATACTTCTTACTAAAATCTCAAACTTATTCTAATTTTCCACATTTTGCTTCCTTTTATTTTTTGGTTGCTATGGATGATAGTGTTATACGTCCTTAGCAATTGTCCAGCAGTGTATATATATATATATACACACTGGTGTGCAAAAATTAAGAACGAGACGGTTTTTTCAATATAACTTCGTACAAAAGCTTTCCAAATCAACACATTTAATACCGTAATATCCCCAATACGTAAGGACATGTGTAATGTAAGCAACACTTACTAAAAGCGAAATCAGAGGGATAAAAAGAAGCTTGATTGAAAAAGTAGCATGGAGCGCAATGCGACTGAAGGCCGAAACATCCCTGTAATGGCTGTCCAGCAAGAAACATCCGGTCTTTAGTAGGGGATATGATCTCACCTGACTGCTAGGCAGGTTTCACAGCGTCTGCCCATGCTGAGAATGAGGGTGTCAATGAGATGTTGAGGCATTGCTGCCCATTCGTCTTATAGCGCCAATCGAAGCTCCCGAATCGTTACTGGTGGTAAGGTACGAGCTGCCAAGCGTCTGCCTAGAAAATCCCATACATGCTCGATGGGATTGAGATCCGGAGATCGTGCCGGCCAATCCATACGTTCAATATCCTCACTCTCTAAGAGCTGTTCGGCAGCTACTGTGCGATGACATGGTGCATTGTCGTCCATGAAAAGGAACTGCAGACCCATAGCGCCTCTAAAAAGACGCACATATGGAAGAAGAATCTCGTTACAATAACGGGTCCCGTTGACTGAACCTGCGTCGAAGATGTGAAGGTGTGTACGACTACCAAGCATGATGCCTCCCCAAACGAGAACACCGCGATCTCCATACCTGTCCCTTTCAATGATGTTCGAGGGATGATTGCGGCTTCCCCGCTCTCTCCAGATGAGTATGCGATGAGAATCGCTACTCAAACTGAATCTGCTCTCATCTTTAAAGAGTACTCGTCCCCATTAATTGTCTCTCCTATTCCGGTGTTCCCGGCACCACAGAGAACGCCTTCTCCGATAGGCAGGCGTTAAAGGTACACACCGTACAGGGCGTCGTGCAAACAAACCACCACCGTGAAGTCTTCTGGCCACGGTAAAACGCTATATCGGTCGTCCAGTCGCCTGTGTCGTGTGTTTATCGATTTCTCCCGCATGTTTCTTCTGGCCTGTAAGACAATGTACCGGTCATCTGCAGGTGTGGTTCCTCGTTGACGACCACTACTGAACCCCTGGATATCTGTTCCTGTAGTTTGAAATTGACTCCAAAGTCGTGAAACGATGCTGTGAGCAATTCCGAACTCTGCAGCCTCACTTGTCACACTGCGACCTTCCTCCAACTTCCCAATGATTCGACCTCGGGTAAAAGCATCCAGATGTCGTCTAACAGATTGATTATTCTCCATTTCTCGCTGAGGCAGCAACTCGGTGTGATTTTAACTGCTATACGGCGTGCAATCTCTTTGCCAGAAATACTGATCTTCCACCGACAACATGCTTTATACTACTCAGACACTCCTCCATTACGTCTACCTGCATATCTGCGCATGTGCTACCGTACATCACCTTACTTAATCTCCTGATTGGTCTTTCTGTCCGCTCTGCGTCTTCGTTCAGCTGATATGCTAATTTTTCGACTTCGTCCTTAATATTTGCACACCAGTGTATATATATATATATATATATACATATACATATATAGTATAATAAATTAAAAGTGAAGAATAACTGGAACCCACTACTAAAGAAGTAAGAAATTGGAATTCAGCAAACACAACAAAAGTATATATATATGTATATATATATATGTATATATATATGTATATATGTATATATATATGTATATATGTATATATATATGTATATATGTATATATATATGTATATATGTATATATATATGTATATATATGTATATATAGTATATATATGTATATATATGTATATATAAGTATATAAATGTATATATATGTATATATATGTATATATATGTATATAAATATATGTATGTATATATATATGTATGTATATATATGTATATATGTATATATATGTATATATGTATATATATATGTATATATGTACATATATATATGTATATATGTATATATGTATATATGTATATATATGTATATATGTAATGTATATATATATATATATATATATATATATATATATATAAAAGGGGTTTTTCAGAGGTATAGAACTTTAAATTGCAATAAAACAACGATGTATCATTCGATTGACATAAATTTTTTTTATTTGAAAGATACTCTTATGGCATTACATTTTAAGTATGATTTCTGGCATAGGACTGCCACGGCTGGCTCGGATGTTGTCCAATCTGGACGTCCAATTTTCGATTACTTTTTCCAACATTTGTGGCCGTATATCGGCAATAACACAGCGAATGTTGTCTTCCAAACGGTCAAGCGTTTGTGGCTTATCCGCATAGACCAATGACTTTACATAGCCCCACAGAAAATAGTCTTGCGGTGTTAAATCACAAGATCTTGGAGGCCAATTCACAGGTCCAAAACGTGAAATTAGGCGGTCACCAAACGTGTCTTTCAATAAATCGATTGTGGTACGAGCTGTGTGACATGTTGCGCCGTCTTGTTGGAACCACAGCTCCTGGACATCATGATTGTTCAATTCAGGAATGAAAAAGTTAGTAATCATGGCTCTATACCGATCACCATTGACTGTAACGTTATGGCCTTCATCGTTTTTGAAGAAGGATTTCACCAGCCCATAAAGCGCACTAAACAGTCAGTTTTTCTGGATGTAACGGTGTTTCGACATACACTTGTGGATTAGCTTCACTCCAAATGCGGCAGTTTTGTTTGTTGACGTAGCCATTTAACCAGAAGGGCGCTTCATCGGTAAACAAAATTCGCTTATGAAAATCGACCATTATTTTCGAAATAAGATTGCACAATTTGAAAGCGTTGTACATACGTGAGTCTATTCATGATGAATTGCCAAACCAAACTGACAATAAATCACTTGAAAGCTGTTAAATCGGTCGCCATCTTGGAAAGTAATGCCAACTTAAACTTCTATACATGGAGAAAAAAACACTCTGTACAAAAAAATTACATAACGGGGCCCGCTCTGTACAATAGGTTTTTGAACAAATTCTCAATTTTTCTATTTTAATGTGTTATTTTGTTATTCATGTTTGAAGTGACTTTCAGAATAAGAAATATTGTAATTTTTACAAAAACTAGAGCACTCTATCTTAGTGACTATATGAAACTGCTTAAAAAACAGTGATTATATTCACATAAAGAACTGTAAATTTTGAAATGAAACAGTGATTGATAAATCTGAAGGTTGAAAGTTTAGCATTGTTTTACAGAACATACACAAAATATTTGAGCATATTATTTTCGAAACTTTTTGAGCGATCGTTGTCCCCGTTTGAGTTTTTCGAAAAAGACGCATTTTAAAGTTTGACATCTTGTGTGTAAAGGTATGGCATCTTCTTTTATCAAAACATTTGTAGTTTTGGTTCTAGTGAATGGAAAATAAAACATTTGTTATTTTTATTAAGCTAACAAGATATCCTATAAAATAAAATAATAAAAATATTTGTCAATTTTTGAAAAAAATCATGATTTTAGGGTAGTAGGATACCTTAAGATTACATAGAGAATGTTCAGCAGTGGAAAATGTTTTATAAAGTAGTTATAAAAACAATGATGTTGATAAAAGATAAGCAGCATAAAAATAATTCGCATGTGAATCGATTAAAAATTTACCACTAAATCATTAATAAATTTGAAATGAAAGTGATTCGTTAAATTACTTTAACTTTTTACTTAAAACGTATGAATTTTAATTAAAACCAACCACTTTAATATTGGCAGATTTGTTTTCCTTAGCATATTTAGTAGGGGATAATCAAGCGTTCCTTTTTCAGATTCATTTCCTAATTAAATTAGAAGTTTTTTTTTTAAAAAAAGGAAGGTTTCTTTTTTTTATATATGTACAGAAAGTTTTTACATGTAATTAAAAATTTTCACTGGTTTCAATGGATACTTCATTAGAAAGTAGCAGTAAGTTGTTTTTATATTGCATTATAAATTGCGCAAGAGAAGAAAAACAATTTAACAGAAAAATAATGTTCCGATTCGAATAAGTGAGGATTATTTTCAGTTTTTAAAATGAGCTATGCTTTTAAGGAAATGCATTAATTTTAAATGACATGTAGAAGAATTCGGAAACAGATAAATAATTTATGTAAGAAGTAAATTCATTAAAAATTAGCTTGAATTAAGCCACGAGACTGAAATTGTAGTACAAATGATTCCCATAAATGAAGTGCTATGTAAATTTTGATACTGTTTACAATGCTACTGACATAAGTTATAACACTACAAATTATTATATTCATTATAACTATTATGATATAAATTAAAAATTATTGAAGATATGGAAAATTACTATTAAAGTTTTTTTCTCAAATGATGACCATGGTTTAAAATTACAAGGTCCGTCACCAATTAGCCCTCGTGCAGCTTTACAGTGCAAAGTTAATATATAACTCTCTCACCCAAACAACGTCTTATGATGATTTAATATACTTAGGACATTTTTTTTCTGACGATACTGTATGTAAAGGGTTTTTTAGAGGTATAGAACTTTAAATTGCAATAAAACAACGATGTATTATTCGATTGACATGAATTTTTTTTATTTGAAAGATAATCTTATGGCATTACATTTTAAGTATGATTTCTGGCATAGGACTGCCACGGCTGGCTCGGATGTAGTCCAATCTGGACGTCCAATTTTCGATTACTTTTTCCAACATTTGTGGCCGTATATCGGCAATAACACGGCGAATGTTGTCTTCCAAACGGTCAAGCGTTTGTGGCTTATCCGCATAGACCAATGACTTTACATAGCCCCACAGAAAATAGTCTTGCGGTGTTAAATCACAAGATCTTGGAGGCCAATTCACAGGTCCAAAACGTGAAATTAGGCGGTCACCAAACGTGTCTTTCAATAAATCGATTGTGGTACGAGCTGTGTGACATGTTGCGCCGTCTTGTTGGAACCACAGCTCCTGGACATCATGATTGTTCAATTCAGGAATGAAAAAGTTAGTAATCATGGCTCTATACCGATCACCATTGACTGTAACGTTATGGCCTTCATCGTTTTTGAAGAAGGATTTCACCAGCCCATAAAGCGCACTAAACAGTCAGTTTTTCTGGATGTAACGGTGTTTCGACATACACTTGTGGATTAGTTTCACTCCAAATGCGGCAGTTTTGTTTGTTGACGTAGCCATTCAACCAGAAGTGCGCTTCATCGCTAAACAAAATTCGCTTATGAAAATCGGGAACAACGGCAATCTCGTTTTGGGCCCATTCGACGAATCTACACCTTGCTTGATGATCGTTTTGACGAATTGCCAAACTAAACTGAGAATAAATCACTTGACAGCTGTTAAATCGGTCACCATCTTGGAAAGTAATGCCAACTTAAACTTCTATACCTAGAAAAAAACACTCTTTATAATTTATCTCGTATATTATTACTTTAATGCATTTTGCATTCTTAAATCTATTTTTTACAATGTTTTGTTTATTTATTTTTCCTTGGCCTTAGAGTTACCCTCTGTTATAAATTCGACAAAATTAATATATTTTGCTGGTTAAGTTAATCTTAATTCTTAAAATGGCAACATGCTTTCTTCGAATCTTGTGTTGTGATTCATATTCGAATTTGAGTTTTAGATTTAGAACATGATAATCCAGTTTTAGCTGCTTTTAAGTTTTAACGGATACCACCTTATTTATATTCTGGATCTTTTTCTAACAATTTATTTAACGTATATTTCGAGGTATAACGAGCAGATTGAGCACAAAAAATAAATTCGAAATGTACGAGGGGGGTATCATACGCTGAATATAAAACTGATAGCTTCAAAAATTGTTGTTCTTACTAATCTCCCGTCTGGTTAAATGAAGTCAGACCAGATCAGTGAAATTGTTGACTTTAATGAAGTCCGATACTAGAAGTGGACTATCATAGTCTAGCACACTTCCCAGTCTAGTCCGAGGAGTGTTAAGGTGAAGCCTGTTCTAGCTGGCATTTAAGGCAAATAGGAAACCTCTTATTGCCTCCAGAAAAAGTGAGACTTTTTTAGGGCCCACTGGCAAATCGGGACAGACAAGTGTTGGACTGTCTGTCACAAGGAAGAGATAAAGAAAGACGTGGTCTTCTGCCTTTATACCATTTATGAAATGGAGGTTTTAACCCTTTTGCCTTGAGAACAATTCTGCCTCAAAGCTCACATATTTAGAAGGGACAGGATGGCCGGCAATTCACTTCCGTAGATATTGACATGGGACAGGATGCATTGAAAATGTACTTTGTGATGGTGGGAGATGAGCTTAATTTTTTGTTGGATAAATATATACTGATTTCATCTCCTATGATCTCTTATATCTCCTACGATTTTATTTCTTCAAAAATAAAGTAGTTTATGTTCATTCCATACTTTTCCATTTATTTTCATCCCACTTGAACACTATATCTTGACATCAAAAGATAAGACATGTAGATTTCAAGTTTCTTCGTAATAATAAGTTATAGTTTTTTTAAAAAAACTAAGAAACACGCTTTTATGATTAATGGAACTAAAAAGTAAAAGAAATAATTCTTAATATAAGAATAATATAAGAATAAAATGATTAGCGAGAAAATTAATGTCTTGGGGTAAAATCGGGAGGGGGCTGCTCTATATCAACTGTTATAATTTCTTACTAGTTCTATTCCAAAATGCTGAGTTAGAGTAAAAATTTAGTACATAGCACACACCCCACGCTTTTACCCCAATGACATTCATTTTCTCGTAAATCATTTTATTCTTATATTAAGAATTATATTTTTACTTTTTAGTTCGCTTAATCATACAAGCGTGTATTTTAGTATTTTTTAAACTATAATTTATTTTTCATTTTTCAGTTCAATCTACAGTAAAAGCATGTATTTTTAGTTTTTTTAACTACCATTTTTCATACACTTTTTTAAAAAATTTTTAGCCTGTGACCGAAAAAGTTTGCCCATTAGAACACATTTTTTTTCGCATGCACGTGTCTTTTTTTATTGTTATAGTTTCCATTTTCAGAATGACTGGGAATTGCTTATACTATGATAAAGAATTGCTGACGCAAAAAGCAAAACATTTTCGCTTTTAGGGTTACTCTTAATCTTTTAGTCGCCAAATCTGGAAATGGGATCTGGAATTAGTCGCCAAATTTGTCAATGGTACATGGATTTAGTCGCCAAATCTGGATTATCCTGTTCAGGACAATGGAACAAAATTATAAAATTATTGTATTGTCTTCGGTCCTTGACAAGTGTGCAAAATTGCGAATTAATATGACCTTTTAAAGTGGGTGAACATCGAGTTCTAAGATTCCGTTACATATAAGTGAAACGTATAAAAGCGTATTAAAAGGAGGTGCGTGTTTTACCTAAAAATTACAGTTTGGAAGTATATATGCGCATAATACCCTGGGACACATAGTATATTATTATTCCTATCTACAACATAATTAAAATTTTTTGTGTTAAATTTTATCAATATTTTTGCCTTCATTATAATGCACGATATTCTTCAAATTATAGTTGCTAATACAAAAATAAAAGTATTTAGAGTAATTTTCCAATGTCATATTCTTATAGATATCGAATAATGCTCTATGGGCAAAGTAATATGCATTTTCAAGCTTTTTAAAACCGTTTAAATATTGAAATGTCTCTCTGAGAAATATATATTCTTAATAATATCTACTACATCCATTGACTCAAATTTATTTTTCCTTTAAGAAGGGAAAAATTGATTTTCACAGACATCGCCTCCTTGAGCAGATACGAAAACCTTCATTCTCCCAACTGCCCAAACAAGGTCGTAGTGCTATACCCCACCCTTCTGAACATGACCTGTCAAAGATGAAGGATTTTCCTTTTTCAACCACCTTTTTCTTCCCTAATTCTTGCTTCATCCGAGGGGTATCGCACGGGAGAGAATACCGGAATGTCTCCCTCTCTCTTCCCCAGACCCACAAGGTGATTCTGGAAAAAAAATCCGAAGAATATGGGGGAAAAAATATGAATTCTCTCAGGGAATGTAGTTGAAGATCAATTTCTTTCGGTATAATGGAAGAGCCGGGAGAAAGTTTCAGATAAAAAAGGGATTTTAGGACACCCATTTCCGCTCAACCCCGCTGGCAGTTAAGAAAAAAATAAAATCGCAGGAACTAGAATGGCTAAATAGCGAAGAGAGAAATATTAAAAAAAATCTCGCTTGTTAACGGAACAATTTATTCTATGGAAAAATTATAAAAAAAAGGAGATTTAAAAAAAAGCTATAATTAGATATGTTTTAAACAAAGTAATTACTTCCTTGTTGAATTCTTACCATTCTTTTTTACAGTTTGCTCCAACTTTTAAAATAATTAGAAGATATTTTAAAGAAAGTATATTTTTACGAAAAAAAATCCTTTTAAAATTTTCGTTTTATATTTAGGGTGGGCGGACTCTTTCTGGTCAAAGGCTACTTCTAATATTTTTAAGGTGTTACGGTTTCCTCCCCCCTCCGGTGACGTAGATATGGCCATTCTGCATTAAATTATATGTTTCCTCTTCTTAACAATTATTTTCGATATTGCACCCCTCTTTGAAAAATGACAGATTACTACTAGACCATAGAGCGTGAACGTATTCAATGCGGCGAGCTAAGAACAGACGTAAGCCGATGAATATGAAACCGACGTATATACTTTGTTTGTTCGCTGCCAAGCCCCGCACCATCACGGGGCATGACATCTTCAACACCAGAATCCAATCCTGTAGAAGCGCAGAGTGTGGGAAGGTGTCTCAATAGCCAATAACGAGCGATCGCGGGAGAAGTTGGTCCTCAGCATTTATTCTCCTCTTCAGTCGGCGTATGGGAAAAAATTCATTTCTTTGACTGGCATCGTAGAGATCGCTGCCCCCTACAACGACAGTGAACGTTTTAAGTATCATCGTTTGTTTCCAATGAAGGTACACGTGTCTTCTACACATGTATCGAATCATTTGCTTAAGTGTAAACACAGTCGAATCAATTATTAAAAGCCGAGTTCTCCAGTCTAGCTGGCGTCGGTGTTCCATACATATGTTTCTTTTAATATGCGAGTCTTGGGTCTTAGTAAAGATGGTCACCCCAAATTATCTTGGCGGTCCACTGGTTGATCGCGATCGACTTAATACCCATTCTTGGTCTATGGTTTTAGCTATGTGATTTCATTCGAACCGTATGTGTTCATTCCTGATTTATCGTGAGATGCCTTGTACAATGAACTAATTCATTTCACATCTGCTAAGATTTACCATTAGTATTAAATCATGGATTATTTATGAATATTGCACTACAGAGCTACGCGAATGGCGTAATTTCGAACCTAAGATTAAGTGACAAGGACGACGCCTGAGCTGGCATCCCCCTCTCCAAACCATCCCATAGTGTGGACTGTTTTAAAGTCCAATGTCTCAACTGCCGTATTGATTTTAAGTGCCACAATAATAATAATAATAATAAAACAATTTTAGTTTGTTTGATTGTTTTTAGAAACAACGAATTTTTAAAAAAAATTGAAAGTGATAAATATTAAAATGGAAGGATTATGAACAGAGGAAGTTTCTTTAAGCATCAATAGACGTAACTAAATACTCCAAACACATATAACGAATTTCAGAAAATATTTATTAAAAAAAATTATGTATCGTAAGGGTCAATAGTACTTAACGCACAACTTTGACGGAATGTACAGGGTAAGTAAAAATGATGGACCCGATTTAAAAAAAAAATCTTATTTTCGAAACTATTGCATATGTTACAATAAGTAATACATGAATGTAAAGAGAAATGTACCAAGTTTTTTTTCCGCCAGTGATCAACAGCTAGTTCAAGATCATTGGGGTTGAAATCCAAACAGGGCGACAATGACAGAGAAGAGTTTTTGCGCTTTAGAGGACGGACGTTTTTTCCCCCCAATTATTTTGATGAAACATGCATTTCGAAATCTTTACGGAAAGGAGCACTAACCAACAAGAACAGAGAGCTGCGATAATATCATAAATTTAAGAAATCAGGTTGCTTGTGTAAAAAGAAAAACAGAGGCTGATCAAGTGTCTCGGAAGTAGTAGTGGAAAGGTTGAGGCAGAGTGTTGCCACCTGTGAACTTGGAATGCCCCAGAAAACGGTATGGAAAATTTTATGAAACAAATTAAATTTCAAGCCGTATCATTTGTAATAACGGAGGAAGAAAGCAAGAGCCCTTTGAACCATTGCTAGAGTGATGCTACAAATGGCTTAGAGATTGGACGTACGCTGAGTAACTAGAGCGCACATTTGTAATAAAAAACAAACTTGGTATCTTTCTCTTTACATTCATGTATCGCTTACTGTAATATGTGCAGTCAGTGGCGCACACAAGGGGGGAGGGTCCTCGGATATGAACCCTCCCCCAATGCCCTTGATTTTTTCCGATTGATTATAATCCTATGTATATAATACGTAAAATTTAATTAATTACGAGGGTTGGGGCATGAGTCATGGCAACTATTTTTTTTCTTGTTTATATGTGAATGGATCACAAACGTATATGTGTCGTGTGGAAATTCTACAGGCATAGTGTGTATACAAAAGAACAGATGGCTCTGTGATAGCTGGTAGTGGCGCAGCGAGAAGTGTGAAATCAGTCAGTTGGTGAGTGTCGTGTGATGGAAGTAACCCGTGCTGAGCAGCGTTCTTACATCAAAATAGCCGTTCTCCGAGGGAAAAATGCGATGGAATATCACAGTGAATTAGTAAAAGACCTTGGAAATAATGCCTTACCATACCGTGCAGTAGCACGGTGGGTGTACTGTGTTGTCATTTTTTGCACTGTGAAGATGTATACTACCGTAATAAATGAGTGTGTTACGATATTTCAGTGCTATTCATTGTCCACACATGTAGTTAACACCTTGTCCTTTCGTCTGTATATGTCACATTTTCCAACTGGATTGGTATTTTCAAGAAAAAAACAGTTGCCATAACTTTTGCCTCAACCCTCGTATTTGTTATTAATAATTAATTTTATTAGTTAATGCTAATTATTTATTATAATTAAATTAATTTTTACTGTTTTAATGTTTTTTGTTCCCGAAAATCGACAAAATCAAAAGAATATGTTGGGCGGCGTATTGGAGCATGATAGAAGAATAGTGGTCCCTCCCCCCTTTGAAAAATTCCATAGATTATATGGTTTTCTTGAAATCGGGTCCATCATTTGTACTCACCCTGTATAGTATCAACGCCGAGAACGAGCCAACAGCGCCAAACCAGCTACGCCACCCAGCTGGCACAATAAAATTAAAGAACTATTTAATTTTTACTAAATGGACATGAAACTTTGCAATAAAGCTGTAATGATTCTGCAAATGATTGGTTGAGGCTTTAATGAGAAAATCCTGATTTATCAGAAATTTATGGGGATAAAATATGTTGCGCCCCTGATTAAAAATTTTGAACTGTACACTAGATTCACAAAGTTTCTCTACAAGAGAAGATTCTCTCTGTGATCGTTAGGGATCATTTTCTCTGAACTTTTTCCTCGTTGATCGAGGCCTATAATTATGATCTGGTATGTCTCCTCATTAATACGTGTTCCATCCTTAACGAAGACGTGTTTCGTACAAACTATTTAATGGATATGGCACTGCAAGTTTATATCTTACATGATAAGTGTTCAGGGTGCATTTTCTGAAAAAGAATTTGACATTGGAAGCTATAAATTGAAAAATATATACCGTAAAATCCGGCATATAACGCGCACCTGTACTTTCAAGGAGCATTTTTTTTTATTTTTAGGTATAACGCGCCCCCTGTTTTACGAAAAAACCTGAAATGTATATGCGCAAAGCTCCAATGTTTTGAAATCATTGATACGAGGTATTATTCCAAGTTTCAGAAAAAAATAGAATACTTCTGAAATGCGATTATTATATTTGATTTTATATTGTATAACATTCAAATTAATCGTATTTTCTTTTCTTTTCAGGTAAGTTATATATTCTTGATGGATTATTATTGTCATTGCATCTCGTGTGAGTAGTCAGAGTTTATTAGTTTTTTTCTCACTAGTTCTCATTTTTATACCCGGAGTATAACAAGCATCCGTTAATTTCGACCTTAATTTGTTGTGTTAAAAGTGAGTCTAACACAAATGATAGTCCAACACCATATATAAAAAGGAAAATCGCTCATTGTGTCCCTGTAGCTCAATGGATAGCGCATTGAACTTCTATTCCGAAGGTCATGTGTTCGAATCCCACCCGGGGTTGGCTTAATTTCAGAGAATATGATTTCTTTTTACTATGTTATTTTATTGGAATAATTAAATTTAATGAATGAATAAATAGAAAAAACAAAAATAATAGTCCATCACCATATATAGAAAGGAAAATGGAAAGGAAAATTGCTTTCTATTTTGCCATTTAATATTGTGATTCTGTCATATGTATATACATCTTTATATATAAAAATCTTCTCTGCGTGTATATGTGACTAAACGGCTGGACTGATTTTGATGAAATTTTTTTGTGTGGGTTCAAGCGGGTTCGAGAATGATTTAGATTCACAATTCGGTACGATATCGCAATTAGTTAAAAATATATTAATTAAAAATATTAAAAGCATTCAACTCACAATATTCACATGCATTGCTGTAGCAAGGTTATTGTTATAAAAATGATTTAAGTTAGCGTGTCGAAAATCGATTTTCAGCCAAACTGGGTCTTTATTGTTACAAAGATGCAGAGGAATCATGCTTTTTAGCGTTTTTAATTAATATCGTTTCAAATAATCTTTATATATGTAATTCTTCTGTGCGTGTGTATGTGACTAACTCCTCCTAAACGGCTGGACCGAGTTTCATGACATTTTTTTGTGTAGGTTCAAATGGATTCGAGAATGATTTAGATTCACAATTTGGTCCAATATCGTAATTAGTTAAAAAAATATTAATTAAAAACCTTAAATGCATAATTGTTTTACCCCTGTGTGCTGTTTATACGCGGCAAGAAAAAAAGAAAGAAGAGGGGAAAATTGTCCGATATTTTCGCCGTTTCTAAAATTGCAATCTAATTTTTCTGTCAAAATCAGACAAAAAATAATTACAGTATCGGAAAAATTGTGCCACGATACGGCATATATCTTTATTTATATAATTCTTCTGTGCGTGTGTTTGGGATTGAACTCTTCCTAAACGGCTGGACCGATTTTAATGATATTTTTTGTGTGGGTTCAAGTGGATTAGAGAATGATTTAGATTCACAATTCAGTGCGATATCGCAATTAGTTAAAAATGCGCCAAAATTATTTAAGGGTGAATTATATTATTTGCACGATTGTTCATAAAAAAATCGTGGGCAATATTCTTGAAACCAATATTTTGAGTGGCAAACTTCAAGTTGAAGTTGTACTTCTACCACAGATCCCAACGATTCTTTCAGACTAACCTTCCCATTCAAATGTTTGCATTTCCCATTCGCTTGGCATTTGATATGACCATTAATAAGTCACTAGGTCAAACAATGAAAATTTGTGGCTTAGATTTAGAAAACCCTTGCTTTTTTCGAACAACCAATTATATGTTGCATGTCCGAGGTTTGGCAAACCATCGCATTTGTTTGTTTATACCCCTCAAGGATTAACCAAAACATTGTACATTCAATGGCATTACGATAAGTTTATTTTTTGTGCATTAAAAATATGCCTGTTATGAAAATAGCACGAGTTTTATCTTTTTTACTCTTTAATCAAAACAAGTTTAAATTTCTATGCAGAATCGGTTCTATATTCAACTTAGTTCATAGTTAATACATACTCACACGCAATAGATAGGTCAAATTGTGGTAACTGTGCATGTGATGATGTCAGGTATTGTAATAACTGTGTTTATGAAAACTTTTATCCAAACGGTACAGATTGTTACAACTTATTCATTTAAAAAAGTTTGTAATTTTCGTATTTAAGACGTGTGTACAGGACAACGTCATTAGGGACCGCTAGTACTTATATATTAACTGAAAGTATTATTTAAAAAGTAACTAAAATAACATTTTTCATTGTTGACCTAAGTAGGAATTGACTTTAAAATACCGGATGTTTCTAAACTAATATAGGAGCTTTAACGGCTTATAGTATTTATTACATATAACTTACAAGTACAATTCATAATTCGAGTAAAAGAGTAACTGAAACAGTTTTACTTACAAGCTTACAAATGTTCAATGCAAGCCTCATTCGTCACCCGGCACACATCAAGTCGATAGGTGAGTTCATCCCAAATTTTGTTCAGTGTGTCTGAGGTAATCCTTTCAACAGCTGCTTCAATCATGTGTCTTAAGTCTGGAAGGTCATCTGGTAGCGGAGACACAATCCTTAATGAACCCCCGCAGATAAAAATCACATGGCATCATATCGGGTGAAGGTGGAGGCCATGCGAAACAAGCTTTATCGTGAGGTCCTTTGAGGAAAATCCATTGACCAAATACAGTGATGTTCAGCCAATCGCGTTCTGAGAGATACCAGCGAAGCGGTGTACCATCTTTTTTCCAAATAAAGTTATCTGATTCTCAATCTTTCAATTGAGAAAATAGCCATGGTTGTAGAGCATCAAGATACGTAGAACCAGTTACAGTTGTTTCGCCGAAAACGAAAGGCCCATATACTTTCCGCCCTGGTATGGCACAAAAAACATTCAATTTATTTGAGTCTCGTTACGATTCTATCATCTCGTGAGGATTTTCTAAGTTCCAGATGCGTGCATTATGAGTGTTTATATATCCACTGAGGTGTTCGCGGGAAGGTTCGTTGCACAATAATAGCAGATTCTGTCTTTGCATCCTGGGGAACACAAAATGCTTTCTGTTCATTAGTCATCATTTTTCTACTAACGCGGTGATCGACGGGAAAGGGGAAAAGATTTAACATACGTTTCACGCGCATGCGCGCACATGCAAGCAAACAAAACTCTTTCATTCGATGTATGAGTTATGCTAATAAGTTAAATGTAATAAATACCATGAAGTGTTAAAAATGCGATATTCATTTATAAACACCCTGTATTTATTTTTATATCACTTGTTATGAAAGGAAAATGTTTTAAAAGTATGTCATTCACTTTTTATATTCTTAAAACAATTTTATATGTGTATTCTAATTTCACTGACAATAAATATCAGAAATTTATTCATTTACACGGTTTTTTCAAAATTATGGTTCCGAAAGTAATGTCATCTTTAAGGTATCCGACTACGTTCGGAACCGTGATTTTAAAAAAGCGTATAAATGGATAATTTTCGTGATATTTAGTGTCACTTAGATTAGAATACATGTATATAATTGTTTTTATAAAAATATTAATTTTAAGAAAAAAAAATATTTAGATACAATATTTTGGCCAAAAATTAACTTAGAATAACCTTTTCTCAAAATGTTCTCCTTTTATAAAAAATGCTTCTAAAGTAATAATATTTATAAAGTAATAAATACTTCTTTAGAGAGTCTGAACTATTTTTTAAAAAAAAATATCACATTATTTTCAGTTACAACCCATTGAAATAATTATCGGCGTTTTTTTCTTAAAATTTCCTTCCTCTGTTGTCGTAAAACATGGATAAACCCACTTCTATGTTATATATTTCAAAAATTCTATTTGAGCCTCTGTACAGAGGTCTGAGCTATATACAGGCAAAATATTACTATAATAGAAGCATTTTTCGCAAAAGGAGAATATTTTGAAAATGGGTCATTCTATGTTTATTTTTTGTCAAAATAGTGTACTTAAATAATTTTTTATTGTAATACTATTCATAAAACAATTTTATATACATTTTTTAAATCTAAGTGACGCCAAATATCATAAATATTATCTATTTATACACTTTTGCAAAATCACGGTTCCGAACGTAGTCGGATATCTTAAACGGAAACACATTTTTGGGACACTTAAAAGGTATTGAATTGTGGCACTTATTTTATATAGCGGAGTGCTTCTCAAACTTCCAATATTTTGCGACCCAATATTCAATCATAATTTGCATCGCATCCCCCTCTCATACAATAGCGATGAATTAAATTCAATAATACTATGGCGTTAAACATACAATACGACTTAAACCTCTTAAGCCCCCAACGTATATAAACGCCTCACTCAGCCACTGTGTTTATTGCCCTCAGACGTATATATGCGTCTTTCCGAAGTTTTATCTTTTCTGTGAATTGCTATTCATAAAATTATTTCGAAGGCTTTAGAATGCAATAAAATGACCTTGACAGTGTTTGCGAAGGATTCACTTCTTTCAAGAGGATTTCGTTATTTATTCCTTTTCTACATCCCACCCCCTCAATACACCCCCATATGCTTATCTACGTGTTAAACGAGGGCATTGGAGAGCGCGAATTCCATAATTTTTAATCTACATTTAAGAGATTAATTACAAACCGTACAAATTATCAAGATAAATGTTAATGTTGGCATATAATTTTATACATGACAAATCCATAGGGTTACTGGTAATTATTAAACTTGTCCTTAACTTAGTATGGTTAACTACAAAATAGATTGTACACTACTGATACATTTATAAGAGTATTATAACTCACACTTATAAATTATTACAATATAACAATTATAATTATTGTTATTACAATATGAGTGTGCACTCATATTGTAAATGAGTATTTTATTTTTTTGTTATTGGGAAGATCCCCTTGGATCTCACTTTGAGAACGAGAATAATTTTGAGTCAAAGAAGAACCAGTAGCCATTTTTGTAAATAACTTTCTTTATTTGGTTATCTTTCCCAAATAGAATCAAAGACTTTTAATAACAAATAAATCAAAATAGCTTTATGAGGTTTAAAAGGGACTTTCCTTTATATTAACTTAGATATTTAATGATCCAATTAATTAACAATTAGAATATCGATCACGCAGAGATTACCGCAATAAGATATCCCAGAATTATATTCAATAATGTTCCTACTGAACATTTAACTTTAATCTCACTCCTAATATAAAACTTTAATTATAAATCAATATTTACCACACTGAATCTCAGCTCTTCCTGTGCCTAATTTATCCACCTAAAAATCTTCAATAATAAATCTCTAACTTCACTATTATAACTTCCTGCTTCAATCTCTTTCTCCTACTGCCTCTCACTTTACTATTCCGTTTGACTTAAAAATACTTTATGTAATCTGCATAACAAGGAATTCCTGTCCTCTTTTTGGAGTTGATTGGAAATAGGTAGGGAATTAAATTTCCCTAAAAAAGACGTCTCAGAAGGTTAGTGATAAAGTTCCGTATAGATTTGTCACATTATGTCAGAATGTATTTGTTTGTTTACTTTCAGTAAGTTAATAATTTTTAAAAGAATTTTTTTTTTTTCGACTTTTCAAGAGGCTCGTGCCTTCTAGTAGGGTTATTATGTCCCCTAAGGGGACGCGCCGCACAGTTTGAGAAACACTTATGTAGTGTATTTTAATAGCATTGATAACTAAAAAAATGTTAAATGGAATACATTTAAACGTTTGCATCATTCCGGAATTTAGTTTTTTTTTGTTACTTTTTAAATACTGTATTTCAAAAAGTCATACGAAAATCCCTAAAAAAAAGTTTTTTTTCAAAGCTTATTCTTTTTTCCTCGACTCTTTCCTCCCTGTAACACTACAGGAGAAGTGTCTGGACTTTCGACATCACCCCTTGAACTGATATGAAAACCTACTCCCTCCCTCACAACCCCGAACAAGATCGTAATACCTTTCAACAGAACAGGGCCTGTCATACATGACGGATTTTCCTCTCTTTCTCCACTCCTCCCCCCGTCAACCCTTCGAAGGCTATCACAGAGGAAAGACTCATGGAATGTTTCTTCCCTCACACGCCGAGGGCTTTTGGAGAGAAAAAAAATCCAGGAGATGCGGTCGAAGATCAATTTCCTAATGTATAATGGATGAGAGTAAGGGGATGTGTGAAAAAGCCAGAAGAAAATCTTAGATAAAAAGCGGATCATCCGTTTCCTTCCTAACCCTCGTTCTATTCCCCTTATGACAGTATATTGTTATGACAGCGAAAAAATGAATGGGTTTGCAGATATGGTATGGAATGGAAATAACTGCATAAGTTATTTGTCATTTGAAAACCGATACTTTGTATCATTGTATCTCAAAGTTAACCAAAAAAACGGAAAGTGTTGGTAGGATTGGAAATACAGATAGAAAAAGGGGAATCGAAGAATTATAGTTTTCTTTAAGGCGATTGATTGACTGAGCTCGAAACCGTGATTTTTAAAAAAGTATATAAAATGGATTTTTTTTAATATTTAGGGCCAGTTGAATAAGAATATTCACATAAAATTGTTTTAGGAATATTATTTCAATAAAAAGTATTTAAATGCAATTTTTCTGACAAAAGTATGAATGAAAAATGTCGTATTTTCAAAACATTCTCTCTCCTTTTAAAAGAAAAATTCTTCTGTAATAATATTTTTGCCTATATACATCTAAGATTTCTCTACAGGGGTTGAAAGAGGATATATGAAATATTTAATCTAGAAGTGGGGATTTATTCTTTTATCTTACTATATTAGAGAAATAATTTTTTAAAAAAGAAAATCACCAGAGTTTATTGTTGTACTTAAACGAAATTCCAGAGAACTTGCCGAATTTTGTGTCATGGCGAGCAGACTCGACCTGCGTAAAAAGTAGTGACCTTTGACTATGTAAATTGTAATTTTTGAGAAAAACAAAACATATCAAATTTCAAGATGTTTAAAATATTTTGAGACCAGGCTGGAGCAAAATAAATAATAAAAAAAATACGAAAAGTTTAAGATGAGAACTTACGAGTCTCCGTATGCACCGTCTGAAACAGTGTATAAGCTTGCATACCGGATTTATTTGTGTGCGATGATAATGTTTTTTTAGATGTTAGCCTAAGAAAACAAAGGTAAGCGTAAAAAAGTCGATTTATAATAGGGTCCTTCAGGTATCCAGTAACACAAACAACCTTACGCGAAGGTGTTCACACTGTTATAAACTAAGATCAAGATGGAATCGCGTTAAAGGTGTCCCATTATGTATAGTAGGTGAATACCACTCCACAGGAAGAATTTAAATTCTTATTGTCTTGCCTTTATTATTTATTTGTTTTAATTGTAATTTTGAATAAGATGCATGAAATAAAGGGTTTTTTTCAGAGGTATAGAACTTTAAATTGCAATAAAACAACGATATATTATTCGATTGACATGAATTTTTTTTATTCGAAAGATAATCTTGTGGCATTACATTTTAAATATGATTTCTGGCATAGGACTGCCACGGCTGGCTCGGATTTAGTCCAATCTGGACGTCCAATTTTCGATGACTTTTTCCAACATTTGTGGCCGTATATCGGCAATAAGATGGCGAATGTTGTCTTCCAAATGGTCAAGCGTTTGTGGCTTATCCGCATAGACCAATGACTTTACATAGCCCCACAGAAAATAGTCTAGCGGTGTTAAATCACAAGATCTTGGAGGCCAATTCACAGGTCCAAAACGTGTCTTTCAATAAATCGATTGTGGCACGAGCTGTGTGACATGTTGCGCCGTCTTGTTGGAACCACAGCTCCCGGACATCATGATTGTTCAATTGAGGAATGAAAAAGTTAGTAATCATGGCTCTATACCGATCACCATTGACTGTAACGTTGTGGCCTTCATCGTTTTTGAAGAAGGATTCCACCAGCCCATAAAGCGCACCAAACAGTCAGTTTTTCTGGATGTAACGGTGTTTCGACATACACTTGTGGATTAGCTTCACTCCAAATGCGGCAGTTTTGTTTGTTGACGTAGCCATTCAACCAGAAATGCGCTTCATCGCTAAACAGAATTCGCTTATGAAAATCGGGAACAGCGGCAATCTCGTTTTGGGCCCATTCGATGAATCTACGCCTTGCTTGATCATATTTAAAATGTACTGCCACAATATTATCTTTCGAATTAAAAAAAATTCATGTCAATCGAATAATACATCGTTGTTTTATTGCAATTTAAAGTTCTATACCTCTAAAAAACACCCTATAATGAAGAAGACATTCTGTCACACATACCGATTATCTACAAACCATATTTTCTAAAATTCTATAGATTTCTTTTTATATTTATAAACAAAATATCAATGCATGAATACACAATAAATCTCGCATTATTAATTTTTTTCCAAAAACCATCTTTTAAACTAAAGTTATGCTGCAGAATAAAACTTAAAAACAAGAGAATATTATCCAATACGCGACGCACTCCAAGGAGTAGTATCGTTAAATTATTGGAAACCTATTACAAGAGAGTACGCATGCTAATAAATCGCTTCCCTCTCCCTTAAGGATTCTTCTCTTTTTCCCTCCGACTTCTGCCCATTTCCCCTTCATTTGGGGCACAATTTTCTCCTCCGTTTTCCCTAAATGAGTCGGGTTGATCGAAGCGTAATTATCGTCTTGGTGTCTCATTAACCATGTGTTTCGTGCTCGGAGATGAACGATTCCGCGCTGAAGGTTAAATGTCATTCATGGAAGTCTTGTTGTTTATTGCTGAAAGTATGCGAGGAATAATGTCTCTTGTGAAAGCAGACACAAATAAAAATAACGGATGAAATAGCAGTTTTAGTATATATGCTGTATCAAATAAAATAATTTAAGAAGTTTTTTTTTTAATTTATTTTAGTACTAAAAATTTGATCAAAATATGGAAATTTGTTTGATGATTGATGAAAATATTAGAAATTTTATTTTTAAATCTATCTTTATTTTAACGAGATCTCACACAGGTATATACGTAACATTTAGATAATAAGTATTGTGAATAGTAGTCGAAATGAACATTAAATGAATATTTTTAAAATATGTATTTGAAGTTCATGAAACCCCGTGGCCACAGGTTCAAGGTTCTAACCCCTGGCAGGGCAAGGTTGACTCAGGATTTTATCCCTTCAATGTTTCGATAAAATGAGTACCAATCTCGCTTTTGAAATAAACAATGGGGTTTTCGAGTCAGAATGACTATCGGAGTTGAGCATCTGCTGATGTACCTCAGCGACCAATGACACGAAAACTGAGATGGGCAAAGCAGGCCTTGGCCCGTAATCGGCTGTTGCATTTCTTGTTTTATGTGAAGTTCATAAAACATATAAATGGCAACTCTTTTGTCTGTAATGCCCCTGTAGCTACCCGCAACACACCTTGGGAGTCGATTTCCACAAAAACAATTTTCAGGAATCTCTACTCAACAAAAGAAATATGCATGCCAAGCTTCAAGTTTGTAAGTCTAATAGTTCAAAAACAATAATTTTTATATATAACATCCCCGAATCCCCTCCCTGGGAGTCAATTTCTATGAATCCTGTCCTTAGAGGATCTTCACAAAAGAAATATGCCTGCCAAATTTCAATTCTGTACGTCTAATATTTCCGGAAATCACGTGATGAGTGAGCGAGTTGCTTTTCTTCTGTATATATACTAACCGTAACCCACTCGCTATGCTGGGTGTTTCATACTGTATGAATATATACTTTATATTTATGCATTTAAATTATTGACATCCAAATTTTAGCATTAAGCATTCAATTGTATTGAAAAACATTCTTATAACCCTGAACTCTTAATTTCAAAAGGACAGGACTTAAACTTTTAAATTTGAAGTAGAACAATATGTTACGCTCCCGTAACCCTCTACTCACCAAAACAAACATGCATCCCAAAATTCAAGTTTAAGTCTAATAGGATCTTGCATACAAAATTTCATTACTGTAGGTCTTGCAGTAAGAAAACGAGAATTTTTTTTTATATTTACGCACAGTTGCGACCCCTTCACTCCCCTCCATAGGAGTCGATTTAAGCAAATCCAGAAAATTTCATTACTGTAGCTCTAATAGAAACCCACGTCCATTAAATCTACGTTGGAGAACTCAACAAAAGAAACATTCTTACCAAATTTGAAGTCTGTGAGAGAGAAATGGTTCAAAAACAGGAATATTTATCTGCAACGCCCTTTAACTCTCTGTTCCCCTCCTTGGGGGTCGACTTGCTTTAGTGGATCTCTATATGAAATGAACATGTTGGTAAGTCTAACAGTTCCGGAGATATCATGGTGAATGAATGAGTCGCGCTTTTCTCTTTTATATTATAGATTTGCAGGGACAGATATATAATAGCATAGTTATTTTAAGAATACAATTATAAATTATATTAATATAGAAAATTTTCTTATTTCTATAAATAACACGAATTATTCTCCGAGCATTTCACCTGTATAATGAAATATGCAGGAATTTTCAAAAGGAACTAAATAATACCTTGAATATTAAGCTGAATTGAATGTTCCAAATATTGTAAATATTTCGGGAAGAATTTCCAGTGCATTGTGTCAACAGCACGAGAAGGGTCAGTGAGGAATTTCATTGATTTCCATGGTAACCACGGGAAGAGGGTTTTGACATTTCGACACGGGTGTAATAGACTATTAGTGTAAAGGCTTATTTCATTGCATTCCTCCATTTATATTCATTATGGTTTATTACGCAAGTTCACTTTGCGGGAATTTAATGTCAATTTGCTCATCCAAATATAGATTAAATGCCTGGCATTGTCAGATTGCTTTAAAATTAAACAGATTTATTCACATAAATAGCTTCCTTTTTCTAATTAGTTAAAAACTATGACTTTTTGTTGGGTTAAAATTTATTCAGGAAAATCAGTGTTGTATATTGTTTCGTAAAATAGAATCAGACGTTAGTTCGTCTTGTTGTTTCCCATTTTCGCTAAATTCCTTTAATGTTATTTACCCTTTAGTGTATACCAAAAATAGCCAGCTCTATTTGTTCTTTTTATAAGTTATATTCCCTATTTGTTTTGAAATTAAGATGCTATTCTACTTGAATAATTCATTAAATGCAAATTAATATGCATGCATATTTCTAACAAAACTTTCTGTCACTAAAGACCAGTTCGCATAAAAGGGCTTAGGTTTAAACATTTCGAGTCTTAACCCTCTCACTGCACATCCCGCGATTTCCACGGGCTAGGTGTGACAAATCTAGTATTCGCGTTTAATTCACAGCCATCCCTCTCAAGAAGAAACGGTAATATTCAGATTAGTTCGACTATATAAAGTCAGAGTTTGTTGAATTAGTAGATTTGGAGTTAGGAATCAACAATAGATTACGTTCAGTTGAAAATTAGCTGATTCCCCTTATTTCCTTAATAATCATTGCTTTCTCCGTGCTACTCATTTGACATTCACTTTATGAATAGTTGTTGTTGTGAACTTTGTTATTGGTTAATTTGTTTAATTAAATAAATAATTGTGATTATGGAATTCTCTGGTTCTGCTTTCATTCCTCCCACATCCTTAGGTAGGCAGGACAGCGAGAGAGAAACTTCGGGAAGAAGTTTCTCACAAGCATAGATGCAACAAAATTTTTCGTTTTCCGAGGGTATGCATTTTTTCCGACTATTCAGTTATGCAACCCGTGCTGTTCTTGTTTATGTTTTCATTTATGTCTTTATGTTTATATTTTCATGATCTAATTCTATATTTTAAAATAAAAACTTTTTTAGAATATTTCTTTTTTTTATTTTTTAACTCTAAAATGTAGATTTGCTCGGTAGATTTGAAATACATAGGTAGGTGAAGTGTCGTCTTCTCTACAATTGACCGGAGTTCAGAATTACGTAGTCCGTCGGCAGTAGTTTTTATGTAGCTTCAAATATGACTTTAAAACCAATTCAATCAATGATACCAGACAGTAAAACTTGTTTAAGAAGCTTATTTTGTTTTAATTCGCGATATAAAATAAACTTAAACATTTAAGTAGGTGCATTTCATTTATTATGAATATATCAGCTAATGTGCTAGTTATTTTTCAATTCCTACTATTAACTCACACCATCTCTATATTTATTTATCTTGTTGGAATTTTCAATCGTTAATAAAATAATTTCTATTCATCCAATTAGATTCAAATAAATTTTTAAACTTGTAGTGGATTAGACTTGATGTTAATACAACTTTTTCAAACATTAAGTCATTAATTAAATTTAATTTTTTAATTTTAAATTTATTCTGCGTTATTTCCCTTGTAGTTACAATTAGCTGCCATAGATGGTGCCAGTACCTTTTTTCTAACAAAGTAGGAGTTTGTGAAGGTCCCCTTGGACCTCACTTTGAGAACGAGAAAAAGTTGGAGTCATATAAGAGCCAGTAGCCATTTTTATAAATAACTTTCTTTATTTGGTTATCTTATCCAAATAGAATCAAAGACTTATTAACAAATATATCTAAATAGTATTATGAGGTTTAATAAGGGTCTTTCCTTTAAATTAACTTAAATATTTAATGATCCAATTAATTAACAATTAGAATATCGATCACGCAGAGATTACCACGATAAGAGATCCCAGAATTATATTCTATAATGTTCCTATTGAACATTTAACTTTAATCTCAATCCTAATATAAAAATTTAATGAGACTTTAATCAATATTTACCACACTGCAGTTCAGCTAAGCTTTTTCGGAGATTTTATCCTCCTAGAAATCTCCAATAATATCTTTCTCATTTCACTATTATAACTTCTTACTTCAATCTCTCTCTCCTACTGCTCTAACTTTACGATTCCGTTTGACTTAAATACTTTATCTAATCTGTATATAACAAGGAATCTTGTCCTCTTTTTGGAGCTGATTGGAAATAGGTAGGGAATTAAATTTCCCTAAAAAAGACGACTCAGAAGGTTAGTGATAAAGTTCCGTATAGATTTGTCACAAGTTGACGTTAAATTTTTTTTATATTATTCGATTACTACTGCAAAGAATATCAGTAAGTTATAAAAGTAACAACTATAGATAAAATTAAGATAATGATCCAATTCTTATTTGTGAAAATGTTGTGTGTGTGTGACAAAAAAGTAAAAATATTTCGAATAACAAAAGAGAGAGAGAGAGAGAGAGGGACTTCAAATATTTATATTTTTGAAGAATAACTAGTTGAATAAACTAGATAATTAACTATTCAAATTTCAAAAAGACGAAAATAAACAAACAAAAACAAGTAAAAAATAGATTTAATAGCGTTAAATGCAAATAAACCAAAAGAAAATCCCGTTAAGTTATTGTCGAAGAAATATTGTTAGAATTAGAATATCCGATTCCCTGTGATGTAATTTAGGGAAAAAAAGTTAGAATGCGTATAATACATTTTTCCTTTTAAAACTCAAACAATATCTGAAGCGGAGATTTTTTCAATCAACATGTTTGATGAAGAAAAAGATAATTCAGTCATAGATGTTTGCCGAAGTTCAAATTTTAATCTTGTATATTCGTAAATTGAAGGAGCAATCTTTGTTGGACTATGGTGTTTCATTATTCTTATTCAATTTTATTATTTTTTGTAACAAACCTATTTTATTGATTGACTTAAGCTGAATCTTTGTGTTATCTGGCTCTAGTGCAAGTTTAATTGTACAATATGGAAAATTTGATACTTTAGTTTTACATACAGTTTCTTCAGTATTAATATAATTATAAATTAAAATGTTCATAATTTCATCCTTTTTTATAAATGTTTTCTAACTATGTTAAAGAGTAAGAGTAAAATTTAATGATTCTCTTACGAAAGATGACATTTTGAAGACATAATCACTAAATTACTAGAAACTTATGACGAAGAAGCCGTTTTACACGCCTGATATAATTGCTTCTCTATCTTTTTTCTTTTTCGCTACGCCAGGCGCTGTTCCTAAGTCATTTCCCCTTCATTTGAGATAATTTTCTCCTTCATTTTCCCTAACGGATTCTAGTGGATTGAGGCGAAATTATCGTCTTGAGTGTCTCATTAAAAATTTTGCAAAGTGCTTAGGGACCAGTGAGTCTCTTTTTGGTGAGCATAAATGCACCCCACCCCCAAAAATTTTTTTTATTTTTCGTACTTGTTGTCACGTAAATACTATATAAACAAAAGTAGTGACGCATATTAGTAACAATCGACAATAATTGTTGATTATTAATAGTTAAGGACATTGTTTAATTCTCTAGAACTGAAACTCAAAGTTCTCATGTTACACGGTGTAGAAATCTAATGAAATAGGTCGTAAAATACCTGGTGTTTCTAAAAGAATATCGGAGTTTTAACGCTTTATATTATTTATCACATATAAGTTACAAGTATAATTCCTACATTGTATGAAAAACTAGCTGAAACAGTTTTGCCTACAATTTTACATGTGTTCAACGTGAGCCCCGTTCATCGCTCGGCACAAATCAAGTCGAAAGGCGACTTCATCCCTAACTTTTATGTGTGTGTATGAGGAAATTCTTGCAGCATTTACTTTCATCCTGTGTATTAAGTCTGAAAGGTCAGCTGGTTGCGAAGGAACGTAGTTACAATCCTTAAAGAACCCCCACAGATAAAAGTCATCTGGCGTCAGATTTGGTGAACGTGGAGGCCATGCGATAGAAGCCTTTTCGGGAGGCTTTTTTGTGGCCAATCCAGTGGTTGAGTACAGTATATATAACCAATCACGCACTGAGAGATGCGAGTAAGGCGGTGCACCATCTTGCTGCCAAATGAAGTTATTTGGTTCACTTTCTTCCAATTGAGGAATAAGCCATAGTTGTAGAGTATCAAGATATGCAGAACCAGTTACAGCCTTGGTCGTCCTGTACTTTTCCCTTTATAAAGACAGCCAGTTGTTTCAAACTTATGATACCACCTATAAATGTTATTACCATTTGGAGGTTGACAACCGAACTTAATACGGAATTCTCGTTGCGCAGTAATAGCAGATTTTGTCTTTGCAAACCGGAGAACACAAAACGTTTTCTGTTTACTAGTTGCCATTTTTCTACTAGTGCGTTGATCGGCATCAAAGGGGGAAACTTAGCATACGTTTCACGCACAATCGCAAACATTCCAGTAAAAAAAACTGTTTCAGTTGCTCTTTCATTCGATGCATGAGTCACACTAATATGTTATATGTAATGAATACTATAAAGCGTTAAAACTCCGATATTCTTTTAGAAACATGCGGCATTATTCATAAGATTTTTCATATTAGAGGGACTAGAAGTTAATATATCTGAGACTGCTTTTCTGACAATAACATTTAACATTTGTCAAGAAGCCTTTAAAAAATTATTTTTAAGAAAACATTCAATCGATATTGTGATGACACAATTGGGTAATTTTTCCATATATTGCTGAGCTATTTAATAAATCTTTTCACTTTTTTCCTGTATGGTGTTGTAGCATTAGATGTAATGGAAAGTTATGTCCGCTTTTGGAATAAAACAAAATAATAAATCTATCAAACATTGAATAGACATTTAAGAAATAATATAATAAATAATATAATTGCCATTATTATTTATTAATTCATACCAGCTGGATGGCAGTTTGTGCATTTCATTTAAAAGAAGGATTTATCCCTGCAGGTAACAAACTGAACCAGTGTGTGAGAAGTTGGTACCTCTCTCTTGGGCTTCTAGATAAGAAGAAAGAGTGATAAGAGTGTTACACTCTAGATAAGAGTGTTTCTTCTAGAAAGAAACACTCGATATGATCCAATCAGTCTATTTATTTATCACACAATGAAAAGATTAGTCCAATTAATAATAGTAAGAGAATGTCTCGAAGCAAACCATGAAAGCGGAACAACGACGGTAAAACACGAATTATTAGGAGATTATCAAACTTGATACTTACTTTATAAAGGATCTAACCTGTCTTCCAATTTAATCTTCTATCAATTTAATCTCAGTGAACAATCCTCACTTTAAAACTTTCTCCTAATGAGTTCTTAATCACAATATTTCAAAAATGATACCTTCAGCAGCAATCTCATCTGATTCGAGTATATCTCCTCTCTATTCAAGCTAGAAAACTTCGACTATATGTATTAAGTTTATTTGCATATCACGATTTTCTTCTTCCAAAGGGTTGGTTGTGAATAACGTGAATAAGCGTTTGCCTGATATCGTCTTCGTTTTCAAGTTTTTGGGGCCTTGAAAATTTTTTTTGTAATGACTGAAAAATATAATAATCCAAACCGAAGGTGGTAGGTCTGGGGAGTAGGGTGGACGTGACAGAATTGCCGAGTCTAGCTCTGCGAGTTCGGACGAGACCTAATCAGCATGTTTCCTGGCATCATCACGAAGTCAAGCCAAGATTATATGGATCGCCAGGCTCTTTCCTTGGAG
Organism: Trichonephila clavipes; assembly: GCA_019973935.1. NCBI lineage: Eukaryota > Metazoa > Arthropoda > Arachnida > Araneae > Nephilidae > Trichonephila > Trichonephila clavipes. The sequence continues at coordinate 361,780 of BMAU01004929.1, read as the reverse complement.
TACCGATTTAAACCGTGCAATTGTCTTTCCAAATTTAGCTTTTATTTCAGTTTCATCAGCTCAAAATATATTGTCCTCGATTGTCATACCAAATACACATTTTTCCATTCAGGCTTAACTTCAGTTTAGAGGTGGAGAGGTCAGGGTTTCCTGTTTCGCAATATGGTGTTTGCCTTAGGATGTTTTCATAGTTAATTCATTTTTCATCCCCTTCGTGAACTCAACGGTGCTGACTGGTCCATTGATGTTTCAATGGACCTTTAGACATTGCAGAATTCCAGGCAATGAAAAAGTGGACTCTCTGGCCAAACATGGCTGCGATCTCCCACAGCCTTCTGGTAGCTTGTCATGCAGACAGTCCTTTTCAAATATTTCCAGATCCGTGGGAAACTACATTCGCCGAATTCCAGAGAATGATGCTAGGGGAAAGATCTGGGAGACCCTAATCCATAGTCCAGTTCTAATGGGTCTTCCTAGACAGAGGTTTTCTGCTGTTTGTAGAACTCTGACCGGTCTTTACTTTCTTCAGTAACACCTACACCGAATTGGTGTGAAAGACACTCCAGACAACTCTCTGTGTCTTTGTGGAGAAGCTAAAAATTTTGTTCACCTAACAGTTTGTGCTTCCCCGGCTAACACAGGTGTTTTAACCTTTCTTCTGACAACTTTACTGCAGAGGCTGGTTTATATTGGGCTGCTCGTAGGGAAAGGGCCTATACAACCCATTCCTCGCCCTAATTTTTTTAAAAAAAACATTTTTCATCCCCAATTATGAATCCGGTCTAAGAAGGGTTTGATTTTGTTCCTTGCAAGCAGAGATATGCCAATGATGACACGATTATTAAAATCTTCTCCAATATTTGAATTTGGTCCAAAATGTTCTGTTTTATCTTAATCAAGGCTTTCCTCTATCTCCGGTGCTGTTAAAAAGTATTTTACTGTAGGATAGAGCAGCTTATCAGAAAGTTCGAAATCCCTTACTTTGAAACACATCTTATGACTTTTAATTAAACTAAATTACCTTTTTCATGTTCTGTCCGAAATTGTTGTTGTAACTAATCTCCCGTCTTGTCAGATGAAATCAGACCAAGATCAGTGAACCAAGACCAAGATCAGTGACTATCACGGATACCTTCCCAGCCCAACCCATGGCAGTTCAAGATATGTTGAGGTGAAGCTTGTTCTAGCTGGTATTTAGGGCAAACAGGAAACCTCTTATTGCCTCCAGAAAAAGAGAGACTTTTTAAGTGCCCACTGGCTAGTCGGGAAAGACAAGTGTTAGGCTGTCTTTCACAAGGAAGAGATAAAGAAAAAGTCCTGGTCTTTTGCTTTTACACCACTTATGAAATGAAGGTTTTAACCATTTTTCTTTATTTGGAGCCTTTTGCCTTGAGAATAATTCTAAATCTGGGAGCTCTGAAGTGGGACAGGATGATGTAGTCCCTTCTTTGCAAGAGTTTCAACCAATTCATTTCCCAAGATATTGACATGTGACAGGATGCATTGAAAATGTACTTTGTGATGGTGGGAGATGAATTTAATTTTTCGTAAGATAGATAAACTGATTTTAATTCATATGTGAGCCCAGTTTTTGATGTGTTGAGTTGAAGTACGGCTGTCAGATATAATCTAGACATTTTCGTAGTTATTTTCGCTCGTGAATTTCTTTAGTTCCTTGTCAGTTGCAATTAATTCACTTTGAAAAATGGAACACAGAAATCTGGGTTACATCAGAAACGCACCTTCACCAAACACTTTAAGTGAATTTTTACGCTCTTCTTGATCATTTCTTCCTTGTTGGAATTCATTCAAAATACAATGGCATAAACTTACTTTATTATCTGCCATGGGTTCCCGATCATGTCTCCTTTAAAATTATCATGAAACATCTACGCTTTAGTTGATTTGGTTGGTCAGGATGCACGCATTTAGTGATAAAAGAAAAGAGCTATGTATGATTCAAATGAATATGCGCTACTTTAGTGCTTCTAAAACTTTCAATGTTTGTGACCCAATTTTCAATTCCAATTTTCATCGCGCCCCCTCCATACAATAACACTGCATTAAATTCAATAATAATTTACTTTGATGATAAAGCTACAGTACCACTTTAATTATAAAACTTACAAATTATCAAGATAAGTAGTAAGTTTTGTATATGACAAGCCTTTGGGTTAATTAACTTATATTGACTTAACCTATTAACTTAGTATAGATGAATTAATGATGAAATACATTATGCAGTACTTATATATTTATAAGTATATTATATCAGTGTAAATATGTATTTTATTTATTATATCAGAAAGTATTTTCTTTGGCTTCCTTTCAATAAATTAATAAATTTTTATTCGACTTTTTTCGATATGTTCACACCCCCTTCGTAGGAATATTCCGCCCCCTAGGTGGCGCGCCCCACAGTTTGAAAAACGCTGGCCTACTTGATAAAATTTTGTGTTGATTCTAAGGTCGCTGGTGCAGTTTGGGACTTCAAATAAACATACATTGTAATGAAAATATCTTAATTTACCTTAATTCAATCAATTTACTTTAAAGCAAGATTATAAATTGAGAAGCAATCAAATTAATTGTCTACCTTAAATTCAGGAGACAATTATTTAAGCACTTAACTGAGTGAACTGACAACATTCGCCAAATCTCGTACGTGTTAACTGGATATTCCCAACAAAATATTCATATTAAGTTCACCAAGGCTTCCAAAAGTCACTTCGCAAATTTCACTATAATAGCAGTTTACGACTAACTCTTACACTCACCTTGCTATAATTTAAACAGCACTCAAATTAGCATAAAATCAAGTTATCTCTACGGAAGGCTATTTTAAACTCAAACAATTGTTAAAGACGTATTTTCCTCCAACAGGATTATTAAAAGAGAGTGATAGGACCCGTCACAACTTCTTGTGTAACCGGAATGGACGGAATTTTCACCTCTAATATTCTTTAATATTTTTTCGGTTATAAGCAAACGAAAATTTAAGTATTTTTATCCGCTAAATTTGAAATAAGTTTATTTCAATTTCATCAGTATTTCTAGAAAAGTAATTCGAATTTTTATTCAAAAATAATTTTTTTCCTTATTACTGTGATAATTTTAGCAGAACATTGTTTTGACTTTTTTAAGTTAAGGTATCCGACTACGTTCGAAACCGTGATTTTGCAAAAGCGTATAAATGGATAATATTTATGATATTTAGTGTCACATAGATTAGAAAATGTATATAAAATTATTTTAAGAATATTATTAGAATGGAAAATTATTTAAGTAGAATATTTTGACAAAAAATGGACATAGAATGACCCATTTTCAAAATATTCTCCTTTTGTGAAAAATGCTTCTATTAAAATAATATTTTGCCTGTATATAGCTCAGACTTCTGTACAGAGGCTCAATTAGAATTTTTGAAATATATAACTTACAAGTGGGTTTATCCATGTCTTACGACAACAGAGGGGAGGAATTTTAAGAAAAAAAAACGCCGATAATTATTTCAATGGGTTGTAACTGAAAATAATGTGAATTTTTGAAAAAAATAGTCCAGACTCTCTAAAGAAGTCTTTATTTTATACAAGCAACTTTTTATTATTTTAGAAGCATTTTTTATAAAAGGAAAACATTTTGAAAAAAGGTTATTCTAAGTTAATTTTTTGCCAAAATATTGTATTTAAATAATCTTTTTTGTAAAAATGTTCTTAAAACAATTTTATAGAAGTATTCTAATCTTGAGGGACATTAAATATCATGAAACGTTTCCATTTATGCGCTTTTTTAAAATCGCGGTTCCGAACGTAGTTAGATACCGTAATAGATTAAGATCAATTTGATGATTTCACCCTTTTCTTTTCTCACGAAAATTTAAAATGCTCCGCTATCTCCTTTATGCAATTTATTTTTACGATCTATTTAAAAATTTCTATAACTTATCATCGCATTCGAATTCACATGCACAATACCTTACACTATTTACACACATCGAATGCATTTTACACATATTCAATGTATTTTAAGAGGTAAACTCGATTGCGACTTGAATCGTTCCGTCTGCTGTCCATCTACAAATAGGACTGAACAATATTCAAAATACTAAACTGAATAGAAATTTCCAAGTTGAGAGGGATTTTCAAAAAGTCTATTTCGAGTGGCTGAGAAATAGTCAATGGAAGCTTCGGTGGTTTCCATAGTAACCAGTTCAAGAGGCCTTCCACATTTAGCCATTCCGAAGTTCTGTGCATATTTGGAATAATCGAATAATACCCAGAGCTTAATCTCATTATCTGCTTCCTTCATTTGAATTCGACATGGGTTAATGCCGCCGGCTTGATTTCCGAGCCTGATGCCATCTCTCGGAACCAAATATAGCTCATATAACCCGGCATCTGAAATAAATCTGGAGATTAATTCTTATTGGATGTTGTGTGAAAGCTTTGTTATTGTCGATTTTCGAATAATGTAAGCCAGAGGGATGTTTCCGAATGATACACATAAGGCCTAACGAGAACGGATATAAAGAGATTATATTCGCCAGTTTATGTATTTTGAGTACAATGATTATTTTCTTATGCATAGAATAAATTAATATGTTCTTTTGCTGACCCTGGTGTTAGTGTTTTTCGAATGTATGAATCCACCATCGGATCATTTTTGGAAATAAAGTAGTTATAATAGAATACAATAAAAATATCCTCTGTTGAGGATGAATTTTATGTCCCCGTATAAATAGTTTGGTGCTTTTATTTATTTAAATATATTTTTTTAAACATCGCTTTCTAGTTACAACTATATTAGTATACTAGCAGGTAAGCCCTTTCTTCACACGGGCGAATTAAAAAAAATTAAACAATACAGATTGAAGGATAAAATTTTTTTTTAATGAGTTAATTTTAAGTGAATTGCAAATAAAAAAAAGCTTTTTGCATATCTCAGTTGAACAAAGACCCTTTATTTGTTAAACTTTAAGTCTGTAGACCTAATAGTTAACAAAAGGGTTTATTTATTTATTTATTACGCCTTGTAATTCTCTTGTGGGTCGATTTTCGAAAACACCTTCCTGATCTCTACCTCTACATCCACCATCTACCTCTGCTTAGGAAAAGTAGCGCATTGTTACACATTTTGCGTAATGAACGATTAAAATAGTGTAAATAATTTATATTTGTGTGTGTAATACGTTAATATTACTTTCTATTGTATTTATTCTGTGTTAAATTTGTAATATTTGCAAGCAACGCCGTTCCTTGACAATTCCATAGAAACATAGTGAGATGTTTTCGATAGAGCCACGTTGACATCATTTTTGGCGAACACTTTGGAAACTTGGCGAAGGATTGAACAGTGTAGAAGTTGTTATGCTATAGCACCACCTGGTTAGGGAGCTGGAACAAAGGGGGTAGCAAAAAAAAACACCTTCTCCACAAAAAAATACACATACATGCCAATTTTGATAGTCATCGGTTGAACGGTGTTGGAGTGATGCGATTTCATACATACAAATATCCATTTATATATATATATATATATATAAATTTGTTTAAATAAATAGTCTATTAATTTTATTTGTTTAAAACTATATCTATCTATCTAATATTCACTAATCAATTTCGTATCTTTTATGAAAGGGTTATAAATTATTCAATATGTATTAATTCTTTTTAATGTATGATTAACTATTAATATACGCAGCATAACAAACTTAATAAAATCAATATATATATATAATATATATATATATATATATATATATAAAAGTAAAGTAAAGTGATTCACTCACTCATCATGGTATCTCCAGAAATATTAGACGCACAGGTATGAAATTCGGCAGGCATGATTCTTTAGTTGAATAGAGATACGTTTGGAAAGGATTTCACAAAAATCGACCCCCAAGAAAGTTGGGGGAGGGGGTGTTTAAGGTAGAAATTTTCATTTTTAGCTATAAGACCTAGATAATTGAAATTTGGCAAATATGCTTATTTTGTTCTGTAGAGTTGCAATAAGGATGGGTTTTGTGAGAATTGACTCACAGGGGAGTGATTGATACGGGTGATGAGGGGGTTGTAGCTAAAAACGAAGCTAAGTTTCTAAACTATTAGATTTAAAAACTTGAAATTTGGCCAACATCTTCTTTCTGTTGAGTAGAGAACCACTAATTACACGGCTTTTTTTTCAAAAAAATCTTCCATGGGAGGTTGTGGGGATGTTACAGATAAAAAGAAATTCCCTTTTTTCAACGATTACACACAAATTTGAAATGTGGAAGTCACGTCTCTTCTTTTGAATATGGATTTGCTAAGAGAAAGGGTTTTTTTCTGTAACCGTTTTCCTAGGGGGTTGTCTGTTTATTGTAGATAAAAAAAAAATTCTCGTTTTTGAATTAATGGACCTATATAATTGAAATTCGGCAAGTCTGTTACTTTTGTTTATTAGAGAAACGCTAAAAATTTGTTTTGCGGTAATAAACGCAGAAGGGCAAGGAGGAATTCACAGAAAGGTAAAAGATAAAATTTTTTCCGTTACACAAATTTGAGTTCTGTCCTTTTTACTTAAGAGACAAAATCTATAAATTTTTTTTTAATACATTAAAGGTCTCGTGATAAGACTACTTAGATGAAATTAACTGAAAAACAACATACAATCTAATGATGCAATGAAAAATCCAGCAAAGAGGATAATTATGGCTCGTGTGTAAAACATCTTTGCATCCTTTTTGAAGTAAAAACCCTACATTATTATTATTTAATTGCTCTTTAAAAAAGATTGCTTCTTTCATGAATTAAACTAATAAAAATGGACAACATAAAAAATTATAAAAATTAAAAATTAATGAACATAACCCAATTGCAATATGATTGTATTATTTAGATTATTGTCTCATAAAGAAACAAAAAAAAATACTTAAAATATTTCGTCTGAAGCAAAAAAAAGTAAGAAAATATGTATGCATTTGAATAATATTATATTAGTTATTTCAATTAACTTGAGTTCAATTAAAAATATACCAGTCTAACGAAAAGTTTTTAACCCCACAAATAAAATCCTACATAATTCTCAAAACAACTTTTTATATCTGATCGTAAAAGGAGAAACGATTTTGTATTCAACCAAAAAAAAAAGAAAAAAGGGAATAAAAAGTTAAAATTTTTGATTATTTCGAATACTAAGATGAAGAATTCTTTTAAAAAATATAAATGAATATCCGTTAAATAGGAATGTAAAATATAAACAAATACTTTTAATCTCTTTATGAAGAAAACAGCTACCAGTTTTCGCTATTCTTTTGCACAGTTTATTTAGTTTATTCGAATTTAAAGTTCTCAAAGGGGTCTTAAAACTTAGTTCATCTCTTTGTTCGGAATGAAAAATTATTCTATTTGAATTTACACTTAGTCTGGGAAAAACGCAAAAGATTACCTTTTGTCAGACGACATTTTTAGTTCGTTATTGTAAGTCCCCTGGGAAAATAAGGAATAGGGCTTACGTGGTACAGTTAAAATGGGATAAAAAAGTTTTTTTTCTTAAATGTAAAAAACTTTATTTTAAAAATAAATATAAACTTCATGTTCATCAGTTTTATTTTGTTAAATTTCAACCTTACCACTAACTTTTTAAGTTTGTTAAATGATTTTAGATCAGTGCTTCTCAAACTTTCAATATTTGCGACCCAATATTCAATCGTGATTTTCATCGCGGCCCCCTCCCATACAATAGCAATGCATTAAATTCAATAATACTTCATTTTGACACTAAACCTGTGACAAATCTATACGGAACTTTATCACTAACCTTCTCAGTCGTCTTTTTTTAGGGAAATTTAATTCCCTACCTATTTCCAATCAGCTCCAAAAGGAGGACAGGATTCCTTGTTATATGCAGATTAGATAAAGTATTTAAGTCAAACGGAATCGTAAAGTTAGAGCAGTAGGAGAGAGAGATTGAAGTAGAAAGGCATAATAGTGAAATTAGAAATTTATAATTGAAGATTTCTTGGTGGATAATTTACTCTCAAGAAGAGTTGAGATTGTGTGGTAAATATTGATTTATATTTGAAGTCTCATTAAACGTTTAATTTAGGAGTGAGATTAAAGTTAAATGTTCAATAGGAACATTATTAAATATAAATCTGGGATCTCTTATCGTGGTAATCTCTGCGTGATGGATATTCTAATTGTTAATTAATTGGATCATGAAATATTTAAGTTAATTTAAAGGACATTCCCTTTAAAAAACCTCATAATACTAGTTAGATATATTTGTTAATAAGTCTTTGATTCTATTTGGATAAGATAACCAAATAAAGAAAGTTATTTATAAAAATGGCTACTGGCTCTTATCTGACTCCTACTTATTCTCGTTCTCAAAGTGAGGTCCAAGGGGACCTTCACAAACCTACAATTTGACTTTAACTTATTACGTGCTGCCAGCGTATATAAATGTTTCGCTCAGCCAGTGCGTTAATTACCCCGGACGTATATATACGTCTTTCCGAAGTATGATTTTTTGTGTGAACTGCTATCCGTAAAATAATTCCGATGACTTTGGAATGCAATAAAAGTACATGAACAGTGTTTGCAAAGGATTTACTTATTTCAGAGGATTTGATTATTTATTCCTTTACCACCCCTCCCCCCAATACACCCCATGCGCTCGCCTGCGTGTTAAACGGTGTTATTGTGGAACGAATCACGTAATTTTTAATCGGCATTGAAATAATTATTTATAAACCGGACGAATCATCAGGATTAGTGTTATATGCAAAAATAAATTTTATATATGAAGATCCCATGGGTTATTGGTCATTATTAAACGATCTCAACTTAGTATGGTTAAATTAACTATAAAATGCATTGAGCAGCACTGATATATGAATGTATTTTGTTTGTTTACTTTCAGAAAATTAGTAATTTTTTTAAAAATAATCTTTTGCTTTCAACTTTTCAATATGCTCACGCCCCCTTGCAGGGTTATGACGCCCCCCCCAGGGGCACGCCCCACACTTTGAGAAACACTGTTTTAGAGAATGATTTAAATAATTAAAACACAAAAATATTTCCCATCTGGACATAAGTGAAATCGTTGCACAAATTATTCATTCGAAAAAGTTTATTCTATTTTTAAGATTAAAAATTCAAACAGCTTTTCAAATTTATCCAAATATATTACATTTGTAATTCCTATTGATTTCATTTGTAGGGAGGAAACACATATATATATTAGTACTCTCACACTTTGAATACACAGCAGAAATACGAATATATTGGATTTAATAAATAATCGTAGAAGTATTCAATATACTGTGGAACAGAGGCGTATCTAAAATGTGCATTTTGGGATATACCATATTATTTTTGATCCTAACATTTTCCTTAATTTTTTACTAATGTACAGAACTTATAAAACTATTTCAAAATAAAATTTCTTTAATATTTCTTGCTTGTTTCATCTTTATAGTAGATTTTTTCAGAAAAATTCATTGGGATACATTCTTTTTTTGGGGGGAGATAGCATTAAAAGTAATTACGAGTATTTTTTCAGATTTCATTATCATATAAATTTTGAAAAAAAATCATGTTTTGCTAGCCACAATTTAAAAATTTGAAGTGAAAATTCTGAAACTTAGTTTTTAATGTTTTTTTTATTTATTTTAAGTGATTTATTCTTTGAAGTCCTTGAAAAATTTAGTATGGAATTAAAAATCCAACTTAACTCTTTGTTGATATTTAATAATTACTTTTATATCCAAGCCCAAAGAAAACATAAAAATTCTAAAAATATTTTCGATTTTTTTTAAATAAATACATTAGGAACTTTTAAACTTAAGTACATACTCTTCATGATAGCATAGATAGAAATTTTTTGTAGATAACTTTATAAAGTCTTAGGAAAAAGGAAGTGTGTGCTTTGACAAAAATAAAAATTCGAGAAAAACACATTAAAAGTTAGTAAAGATATAGGATTGGAATTGAAAACACACTCACAAAACTTCAAATATCTAATATAGAGTTTGCAGCCAAGCTTTTCAACCTGATGCACCAAATTAAGGGAACAGGGTAACCTGTATGCAATTTTTTTATGTATATGCATGTATGAAAATGTTTATATGTACCCTATTTCACCACTCATGAAATATACACTTCAGGGGTATGGAAAGCTAAAATCTTATTTTTTTTGACAATTTGAGAATTTCACATAGTCAAACTGTATAGATTTTAACCTTTCTAAAATATCTTACTTTCACCTCTAGGGTAATTAGCAGCCTTAAAGCCTACTTTTAAATAATCGTTGAAACTGGGCCACGCCCATTTGAATGACGAAAAATGTAAACAAAGTACTTCATTTTTGCTTAAAAGTTGAGCCTCTGATATAAACCAAAACACATTTATTTCTTATTGTAAATTGAGCCTTTTATTTTTTTTATTTCCTAGCCGATTAAAAGTCTCACTGTATACATTAATTGTAAATTTTGAAATTTTGTAGTTCGATGTACCTTTTCTGGGAAACTACTGTTCACGGGTATGTAAATTTTTTATGATATATTTATCATGAGTAATATATACTGAAACGAGCTTTTTTTGTAAGAAACTAACATAAAAAAATTTTTTTACAAATTTTTTTACGTGAAAAATGAGTCAAATTTCACTATGTTTGATAAAATACACTCATGTCCATAAATTAAGGATAATTCAGAACCACACAGAAATTTAACTCTAAAATAAAAATTTCACCTGTAGAATTATCCCACACATCTTGAAGAAGAATATACAAATTACAGAAAGCCACCAGATGACACGGATAGTACGTCACAATGACGAGAGTGTCAGAGAGGGGTATATAAGGAATGGTGTCAAAGAAGTAAAATTGTTCACAAGCGCTTTAAAAGCCTTTCAGTGCAATAACCGCATAGTTATGGCACAAAGAAAGCATTTGGAAGATTTTTTTACGTGGTAGAATTATTGGACGACTGGAATGTGGACGTACCCAGCTGGAAGTATCCGAGGAACTTAGAATCACCCAGAGTGTCATCTCCAGGCTTTGGTAACGATTCCAAGATGATGGTAATGTGAGTAGATGTTACAGCACAGGTCGCCCCCGAGTTACAACACTGAATGAGGACCGGTATATTTGGCAGTTACTGCCAAAAGAAACAGACAGAGCACAGCATCAGACATGTCTCGTCCTCTCTCTTCAGCTACCGGTACGACAGTTTCAAGACAGACCGTGTACAGACGCTTAGGGCACATTGGTCTATATGCTCGTAGGCCTGTCAGATGTGTTCCACTTACCGCAACTCACTGTCGCCTGCGATTTTCCTGGAATAGAGAGCATGCATTGTGGACAACACAAACAGTGGTCTTGTGTGATGTTTTCTGACGAGTTCAGGTTTAGTTTGCTGTCTGATTCTCGCCGGACCAGGTACCTGTTACTACCAAGAGAACACCATTGAATGACACCGTTACGGTGGTGCAGGATGGCTCGTTTGGGGAGGAATTATTCTTGGTTCCAGAACTGACCTGCATGTTCAGAGTGTAACGATTACAGGTCACATCTATCGGGATGTCATTCTGGAACAACATGTACGTTTGTTTTGGGGTGCCATGGGTGCTGAATTTCTGTTTATGGATGACAACGCCCGTCCTCACCATGCAATTATTGTAGACGAATGCCTTCAATCGGAGGATATCACCCGTATGGATTGGCCAGCATACTCACCGGACTTGAATCCAGTAGAGCATGTGTGGGATATGCTTGGCCGACGAATTGCAGCCCGTCAACTCCCTTCCACCTGTCTATCGGAACTTCGGAGGGAATTGCTTGATGAGATGTGTAATATTCCCCAAGATCAGATTGATAATTTGATACTTAGCATGCCTAGGCGTTGTAAGGCCTGTATTGCATCGTCAAGGGAGACATTCTCCGTATTAACCATCATACTAACCATGTTATACTGTTTTTTGTAGATGGGTTCTTTTTTGAAAATTTGCTCCAGGGAGTAAAAATCTCAATTTTTATTAATTACGTCAAACATATAGCATCTTTTGTGCTCTTTACCTTTTGTTTAATAAATAGACTTTACAAATAAGTGAAATTTGTTTTGCTTCTGTTTCTTTCTTTTCCTTAATTTATGAACATGAGTGTATTTTATAAATTATGAAAAATTTCAAAATTAGCTAAAAGCTCATTTCAGTATAATGAGAAATGGGTACTTTAATTGTATGAAAAATTTCAAGCATTTACATATACAGATTTTGAGAAAAGGTACATCGAAAACAGTCAATTTAACATTGTCAATATAGAGGTTTCAAACTCCCCTTTAGGAGAAAAAAAATTCCACTATTTTTACAGAAACAATTATCTAAAATTATAAAATTGTAAGGAAATATTTATATATTTGAAACTCCTTCTAGAAATGTTAATATTTTTGAATATTTTTATGAGTTTTCTTAAAAGAGAGAGAGAGAGAGTTTTCACCACAGTTCTGTGCATAAGATTGATATTACTATTGGTAGTTTTTTTTTCATTTCTTTTTTCTTGTCGCGGACACTACAAAAACAATAAAAACAACTACTGTATTTATTTGAATCTAAGCCATATTTTCCCCCCCAATCTTAGCCCTACTGAAAATCGAGTGTGGCTTTCACAAACAGAAGGACAAAAATATTCGTTGGATGGGGCAATGAGAGCAATTACAAGTTCATGTACGTATTTAAAGATTTATAATACTGGTAAAATAATTAATTATTATAACCTCTTATTAGTTCTCGTTTTAAATTTTATTTTTGTAAAATTGGATATCGTTAATACATTTGACACTATTTTCAATTTTCCACAAAAACTTGTTAAGAATTTGGGATGTGGCTTAGAATCGATGGTGGTTTAGATTCCAATAAGTACGGTACATCAAACTTTAATGATTTTCTTAAAAAAATAAATGTTTATATAAATCCTTGTTGAACAGTAAAAGCCGTTAGGTAGCGCTGTTGCAGTGAGACACTTCTATTTAGAAGTAGTCTTGTGGAAACAGCAGTGCACGCGTATCTTTCTTAAGATGTAAACATGCTCGCTAGTGAAAAATTCTCTTGTGAAATACGCTTTTTTCGAAATTCTAACTTGTGAAATATGCTATTACATGTGAACTGTTCTATTCATATATTAAAATATTCTTTTTAGCATTGAAATATATCCAAAAATATCAAATTGAACTTGGACTTTTCATTGAATCAATTTTTTTCAACAGACTGGATGTCGAAATCGAAACCTTTAGCCTTAGATTACAATTTATTACAGTCCGCAAAGTTCGTCGCTAGTGCTAATATACAATCCTTGTTTCATAAACATAATCACCATGTATTTTACACAAAAAAACTAAAAAAACTTTTCAACACTTTATATGGAATATAAGAAAAGACATAACATCGTAAATACGCTATTATCGTAAAAAATTAAATTCTGAGAAGCATCCATTTAAAGCAGTGGTTCTCTAACTTTCACTACTGGCGACCCAATTTTCAATCATAATTTTTTTCGCGCCCCCTCTAAAAATATTAATGTATTGAATGCAATAATAATGCATTTTGGCGCTAAAGCTACAATACGATCATAATTATAAACCGTACAAATTAACAAGATAAGTATAAAATTTTGCCTATGTTACTTTTAAGTAATATATATTTATATATTTTTTTTATCTTTTTAGTTCGATTCAATATAAAAGCGTGTTTTTTAATTCGTTTTAAAACTATAATTTATTTTGTAATTTTTACTATACACGATAAAAATCACAATTCCAGTGAATAATTTAATTAAGAGAAAATATACTTACCTACTTTCAAGGACTTTTCAATTTTACTTTGAAAATTTTAGAAAAAATCCAATAAAACTAAAGAAAATGTTCCAAATGTGCGTGTCCTTAATAAAGGACATAAATCACAGACACTTTTCGCTAACAACACAGGAACGTTATTTTACAGCAAAACTGTCATATTTTGTTCACGTTTTTGTAGTTTTGCTATTGTTTGATGATCTACAAATAGCATTTTGAACTTTTCTTTTTTGTGTCTTTTTGACAAGGTGAAGTGCTACATTATAGCTTCATAGGTTTCTTCATAGAGATCTTTAAGCAGCATTTGAAAATTTCAAATTAACTCAAATGTTTCATGTCTAACGCTTTTCTGATATTTACTTTCGCTATCTTGATTAATATGCATTATTTCAGTAGGTTCTTCAATTACTTGATCAGTTTCAACTTCCTTCAATAGGGATAACAGATGCCCATTTTTTTAATGTTCTTCTCATTTACATTTATAAACCGTAATAAGTCGTACAACACATCAATCAAAACCACAAAATTGTTCATGGGGAAAGTGTAGCATGTTCTAAAAAATTGTGTAAAAAGTTTTTCATTATGCATCATACGTTTCAGAATACTCATACAAATAATTCTTGGCCACGTAATTCTTCAAAGTGCTCAATATGCTTATCCATATATCATAAAACTCTTTCACATGGAAAAAGGTGAAACAGAAATATATTATATATATTTACAACTTCCCTAAAAAAAGAATGGTGATAACCATACCAGTAAGTTCGAAGGTCAGCTAAAGTAATATTTTAGGTTAAAAGAAATGTAATAAAAAAATCTCTCATCGTGGGATTACAGCAAAGCAAACAAAATATTTTTTTAATTTGGTTATAGGATCAAAGATGGCTATTGAGCGTTTTGAAGTGGAATCTTTTATTTTTTATGATCACCAGATGATAAAAATAAATTATGTCAGTGTAAATGTGTATTATTTTATTATGTCAGAAAACCTTTTGTTTTACTTCATTCCTAAAAATTATTTTTTAAAACCTTTTATTTTCAATATGCTCGCGTCCCCACAGTTTGAGAAACACTGATTTAAAGTCTGAAAGGCCAGTAAAATAAATGAAAGAGTTGAATGATGCTCTAGATTTCAGTTTTTGCTTCGACAACTGTTTAAAAAAGATACATGGTAAAAGAATATATCTAGAGCAAGGAAACTTTGTACACATATTTAGAAAAATCACATAATTAACAAGTAATTTAAAATTTGTTTTTAAAGTCAATTCTACTTCGTTAGAAAAATGTACTGGCGTCATCTGTTGCAGCCAGTTGTAACTTCGTCAGAAATAAAGCAGAATAAATTTAAAATTAATAAAATAAAATTTAATTTATGAATTAATATTTGAAAAAACAACACTGTATTAACTTCAAGTGTTATTCACTACAAGTTTAAAAAATGTTTTCCAACTTGAATGGAGGAAAAGAAAGTATTTTATTAACGATTGAAAATTTTAACAAACATAGGGAGAGAGTGAACTATAATAATAGAAATTGAAAAAACAGGTAGTAAAAAATTCGATAATTTGGTAATTTTTGGTATTATGTCCCCATAAAGCAAAAAAGTTTTTGAGTTCTGTTTAGCTTTGAAGGACACGAGAAATATTTAATTTTGAATAGTTCATTGAGTTCTTAAATTTTTTATATCAGTAATCTCTTTTGCTAGTAGCATGAAATCCACATATATCATCTCACATTTCAGTAGTAATTAAGCTGAGTAATCTTAAGTTTGAATTCCCAATTTGGTTATTCGAGTGATTTTGACTCACGAGTTATCAGAGTTTACAAAGTGCGTCCCGTGATAGTATATATCGCCTTCACACAGCCGAGCGGTGACCTCAAACAAATATCTTGACCCTCATAATTTAGTATAAACTGATGTCCATAATTAGGAATAATAACTACCCTGATGAATCCAATTACTATTGAATCAATAAGGATAAACCAATTTCCTAGTTATATAATATAATGCAATACATTCAACTATACATAACATAATACACGAAATCTATATATAGGATAAAAGCGAGCCCTTCACTCATTAGTTAAGAGATTTCTGGAACTATTAGATCTGTGTAGAGTCTTGAAATTCGCCTGGTATATTCCTTTGTGAAAGAGTAGAGATCCGCTAAGAGCGGATTTTGTGGAAATCGGCACCCAAAGAGGGTTGCGCGAGTGCTACAAATAAAAATTACTGTGTTTGAACTATTAGACCCCCAGATTTGAAATTTGGCAAACACATTTCTTTTATTGATGAGGTAAAAAGGGTTATATGTCTTTGGTGGGGGTTTCAAGAAAAACGGTTTTTTTTAAAAAAAATAGTTTCCGACATTCTCTTTTACGAAAAAATAAATTTTGTTTTGAAAAAAATTTTTTTTAATGCCAGTGTTTCCAAATTGGTACTTAGTTTAGAGGTATCTCTCGTGGATCAGGTGCCTTCTTTGTCAAAAGATGTAGACTCAAAATCTTAATACCTTAGTGTTGCAGTACTCTTATTACAATGCATAATGATCTATAGAGAATTTTCATACTGAAATTTCGATTATTTTACTATCAAAGTATGATTTTATTAAGTACTGATATGATAAAAACGAATCTGCGTGTTTATACAACCTGTTCCTTCACATAGTGATGAACCTACTTCTAAAAGAGCATTTTGTTTTCCTAATGCACATTCATTGATCGTATTTTTAATTTCAGTCATGTTTATTGAAATTAAAATAATACACGGGATCATGAAACGCACTTTTCCACATTAATACTTAATTGGATTCTGCAGTAATTTTCTTCTCAGAGAATCGGAATGATTTGTCATTGATCTGAATTGCTATGAATTTTAATGAATTTTGTTGAGTTATTAGAATGCGAAAACATTTCAAAGGCCCCTAACGCATTTAAAAGACGCATAACTCGCTAAAGAGAAATAAATTACTTTTTAGAAAAATAAAGCAAATAACGATGTTACTAATTTATTACGCTAATGATCTTTTTCGTTTCGGGAAGGGACAGTATTCAAGGTTTTGAATAAATTATGTTTAGGTAGAAATAAATTATGTAGTTGAAATCGAAAAGGTTGACAAATATTATTTTTTAAATCGGTTACAAAAATGGCTCTTTACTTAAACGTAATAAGGAAAATAAATCACAACTCCCCTTTCATTATTCATTGAGAGTAAATAAATCAAACTTCAAATAAAAAATACGCTGTATTAGTATTTTAATTAGTTCATACATATACAGGGTGTTGCCAAATTCGATCGACAGATTTAGAGGGGTGATAGTAGGCACCATGGGAACGACAAGCCACCGAAGAACATAGGATCACAAACGAAGTTTAGCCGTTGAAAAAAAGCGATAACAGTAGCCGTCGGTAGGATGATGCGCCAGACGAGAGGCCAAACGAATGCTGGGATTTTGAGCACCGTGGTAGAATTGAAGAAATCTGCACGTATGCAAATGTCCTAATTCTTTCGGAGTAATTGCAAAAAGTAACAGCCACTACGAACCAGAACGTATGATACATACCAGGTGGTTATAATTCAAGTTGCACAATCCAGAGATTTATAGAACTCGTTCTGCTTATCGGATTTTGATGAAACTTGGAATATGTTCTGTATGGATCATGGGGAAAAGGTTTCTGTAATAAAAAATGGTTCAAGTTTTGACCACTAGGAGGAAATGTGGTGCCCAAAGGACAAAAGATATGTTAGAATCGTTAAAAGATATTCAATTACAGAATATGCTCAATATGTGCTCCATTGACATCAATAACGTGTTGAAAGTGCATTAGCGTTTTCAATGGTAGAGCGAAGCAACTTGGGGCATTTCAGCCACATTGCGTATAATGCTAGCTTTCAGAGATCCGGTAAAGTTCTAATTCCTCCTCTACAAACACGGTCGCTTAGAAATCCCCACAACCAGAAATCACAGAGTTTTAAGTCGGGTGAGCGAGAAGGCCATGCATCTGGAAAATATCTGGATAATCACGATTATCCTCAAATTAGCACTAATCAGTGCTTTGACTCGGCGCCCAATGTGAGGAGTTGCTCCATCTTGCATAAAGATAGTGGTCTGTAAGCATTATCGTTCATGTAAAGCAGGAATGATTAACTTTGACAAACGTACGCTGAATGGTTCTCAGGCTATGACTGCCAGTTTATATAGAGGTCTTACGGATTTGCAAAAGGAATATTCGATAAAAGTCATCTGGTGGTCAAAACTTGTACTAATTTTCTTCATTGCACAAATCTCTCTCCCGTGATCTATGTAGAATATATTCCAAGTTTGAGCAAAATCCAATAAGCAGAACAGGTTCTACAGGCCTCTGAGTAGTGTAACTTTAATTACAACCACCTGGCACATGATGTTGCACCAGCGCATTTTTCGATTGTGGTCCGTAACCACCTCCATTCTAAATATCTCGAGAGGTGGATTGGACGCCGTGAAACCATTGCCGGACCTCAATTCCTTGGAATTATTTTCCTGAAATCGCTTGCGTATGAGACGACGATGACTGCATTGGAGGATCTCATGTCACGGATCCTCGTTGCATCAGCTGACATCAACAGCACACTGGATTTGTTTGAACGCGTCCATTGATGTTGGCAGGATTATGATCTACGCGGCCACAACTTCGAACATTTCCTGAGACAATCACTTGTGGTTGCATTTCTGATGTCGAACTATGATGTATTGTTGGTATTGTTAACATGCTTTAAAAGTGATAAATGTTTTTCTTACCTCTTATTGTCGAGTGGAATAGAAAGGGGCATCACACCCTTCGTAACTGTTTTTGAAAATTACTCCGACTAAACGGGGTTTGCGACCCCATGTTCTATGGTGATTTGTCAACCTCATGCTGCATATTAACAGCCCTCTGAGTTTGTCGGTCGAATTTGACAACATCCTGTTTTAATTTTTGAAAGTTGAGTTTCTCAATACCTACAAAGTCGGCGTTTCTTTTCATTGAAAAAAACTTTACAACCGAAACATTTATATTTCTTTAAAACTTAAGAAGAATGATCAAAAGTTGATAATTTTTGGTTATAATTTTAAGAACCTTCTGCATGCAAATAATAACACGAAATTTAGCTGCCGGAAATATATTAAAAACTCAAGGTAAAAAAAAGAGGCTCTTAACTTCTCTTATGAAAGTATCCTCACTCGAGAAAACCAGTTAATGTGTGCAATGTCGAATGTAAATGTATTGTAACTTTGATCGGGGTTCGAGGATTTTATACAAATTATTCTCAAAGAAGAAAAACAGTTATTTAAGAGAGATGAGTATTTATTATCAAAAATCCAATCCTTGAAATACAGGATTCAGCAGCAATATTCACAGAATAAATTTCAGAAGGTCTTCACACTTTCCACAGCACTCGAACTCAATTATCAGTGTTTAAAATACAAGTATGTAACGGATTATATTCACAAGCACAGCCGAGCTAATCAGTTAACACTAGTCAAAAAAATGCTCACAAATCGCGGTTTGAATCAAGACTGACCTTTTCGGCGAGCATCGCTCTATTTATAGACGCAGCGGAAACTTAAAGAAGAAAACCGCTCGCGTCATAGAGCGTGACATTAATTGATTTCTCTACAAATTTCTAGAAGAATCCAGAGGGTCTCTAACCCGCCAACATGGTCGCCAATATCGTCAAAATAGTCGCCAAAATGATACCAACTTGATTCTATCGCCAAGATTTCGCCAAATTCTCATTGAATCGTCACTATAGAGTAAGGGACAGCATTGCTTGTGAATATTACAATTTTAGCATAAAATAAATATAACATTACACATCGAAATACAAATTACTTACACAACATTCGTAACAATATCATTAAACAGCTATCGAGTAATCGAATGTTAATTATACTAAGCAATAGTATAAAATAAAGTTTAACTCATTTTGTATTTATCTTACAATATTTTAAAATCGTGTATATCAGAAGTGCGGCCCGCTGTAATGCTGCACGTCCTCAAATGAAATCGTTTGGGTTTGCCAGGCCTGTTATAAATCATCGCCTTTAAAGTGCGTGAAATATTTATCATTCAGTTTACTTAATCGTCGTTTGGTCAAAAGATAATGAATGGTCAGTTGTGTTCCGCTCTGGTCTTGGAATTCAATGAATGAGAAATGTAATAGTTTTCGTTGTCTATGAGGGAATTAATTAACCATGTTAAAAGCTGTGTGCTTTGTTCTCTGATTTAATAGGGCACTGATCAAGGCTCTTTGGGCAGTGGGTGCATTTGAGAGTTTTGTAATCGATGGATTTAAGCCCTCCCTTGTAGAGCTTAGTTTATAAAATGGAACTTTAGAGATGACATCACAAGTGTATTTACATATACACATATTTGAATAAGTTTGTATGGATTCACATTTGATTGATGTATTTAAGTTACTGTGTATTCATGGAATTTAAACCCAGATCTCGGGTGCTCATTAATAAGTCAAATATTATACTTAGAACAAACAAGGCTATATAATGTTCTTTAATGTTACACTTTTAAATTTGCTTAACAAGTAGTTTAACTCATTTAAAATTGTTTTTTAACCACTAACTTTTTGTTAAAAGAAATTGGTAATAACCAATAGGCTCAATTCATGTGACGTCATAATCACATGATAATGATAATCATGTGTTTTTAGCCAATCAGTTCAAAATCTCATGTGACATCATAGTCATATGATAAAAGCAATTATGTGTTTTCAGCTAATCAGTTCGTTGTTGCCAATTTTTGATGTTTTCAGAAACTTTCTCTTAAAAAATACAAATTTGTTAACAACAATAATGCACAAAGGCAGACAAAGCGCAAAACGCATTTCATTTAAAAATACATGCATTAAATTAAATTTAAACAAATTTTTTTATAACGTTTGAACATTTTTATCCAATTATAAAATTCGAAATTTTACTCTAGTTTTACAAATAGAATAACAAGTACAATCATTTTGAAATCTGTTTTGAATTCAATAGAGAACACGTGTTTGTCTTTATCATGTGACCGTCATGAATTGATCTCATTGGTGCTAATTGGTGTTACACTAATTAGCACTCCCTATTTACAACTGCATTGGTTTCTCACTTGCGAAATAATAAATTTATTAAATCGTTCAATTTTTCCATTATTCCAGAAAATTATTTCAATTCATGCTCTCCCTGTATATATATATTTATTTATATTTCTTGTTTAAATTTTCAATCGTTAAAAAAATACATTTTGAAGCGATCAGTTGAGCTGAAATTTTATATGCATGATTATTTTAGATAACAATACAGTAATTTAATTATAATTAATAAAATTAATTGATTTAAAGTAATTATTCAAAGAATTACAAATACAGCCACATTGGGATCTTTTTTGGCGGCTTGTCTCAAAACTTGAAATGTTTTTTTCTCACATTTTAAAGTGCCCATTTGAGCTGATATTTTCAACGCACTATTGTCTTAGGTGTCAATACGATAACTTAACTATAATTAATTTAAAATTAATTGACTAAAACTAATTATTAAAAAAAATACAGATACTTTAATTAATTAGTGACTTGGGTCGAAACCTTACAAGATTTTTTTTCTCACGTTTTAAAGCATTCAGTTGAACTGAAATTTTATATAAACAATTATTTTGGATGACAATAATATACTTTAATGATAATTAATAAAAGTTAATGACCGCTTACTGTAGTGATTCTGTCCTATGTATACACATATTTATATGAATTGCAACTATTTAATAAAAAGTAGCTAAAATAATATTTTCCTTTGTTGATCTAAGTAGGAATTGACTTAATTTTTTTATATTACTTGTTATATATATTACCTGTTTTAATTATGGAGAGAGAGTCGCATTAACGTCACACTATAAGGCAACACAATACATAAGAACTACTTTTATTAACAATATGAATTCCGTATTCGAAACGGATAAAATTAAATTTAAACATTGGTATGAA
The DNA here is from genome assembly GCA_019973935.1 of Trichonephila clavipes. Classification (NCBI taxonomy): domain Eukaryota; kingdom Metazoa; phylum Arthropoda; class Arachnida; order Araneae; family Nephilidae; genus Trichonephila; species Trichonephila clavipes. Next base: position 339,955 of record BMAU01004929.1, on the reverse strand, counting down.
TATGCAAAGGAACGCTAATATTAAATCTAAAAATACTTTTCTTTCAATGATTTCTAGAAGCGAATAGTTGTATTTTAGAAGAATTTCCTCTAAACCTTAAGACCGAAACGGTTGTTCAAAACTCTAACCGAAGTTAGAATCCTTTCACGTATGAAAAATGAAATTTACGATATTTCGCGTCAAAGTTTCCGAGAAAACTGTTCTGCCGCAGGAAAGTTTGTTTCACTTCGGAGCACAGCACCGGCGATAAGGGCTGTTGGGTGCCGGTAAATAATTCAGGGAGTTTTCCAAGTGAGAGAGTTTCACAATAGTTTAATTTTGTCAACTCATTATAAATGAATAAAACTTTTCATTTAAGGTATCCGACTACTTGCGACAACTTTTTTTAAAAAAAAGTTGGAGATAGGGGGATTTTTTTGTGATTTTTAGATTCATTTAGTATATTTTAAGAAAAAAAATCCTAAAATTGAAAAAAAAAAAAAAAATTATTATCAAAACGGGAAAAAACTGGCAAAATTGTACAAAAAATTACGTAAATGGGGCCCATTCTGTACGAAGATTTTATGAACAAATTCTCAATTTTGATATGTTACTTTGTTATTCCTGTTTGAAATGACCTTCAGGATAAGAGATATTTTAATTTAAAAAAAATTGAGCACATACACTTTATGTTAGTGATTATATGAAACTCCTTAAAAAACTGCTTAAAAATTCCCATAATGGAATGTAAATTTTGAAATACAACTGTGATTGGTAAATCTGGAGGTCAAAACACTTACGGAAAATACACAAAAAAATTCAGCAAATTATTTTCAAAACTTTTTGAGCTTTTCGAAAAATACACATTTCGAGTAAAACGAAATTTAAAGTTGAACATCTTGTGTTAAGTTATGGCATCTGCTTTTGCTAAAACATTTCTAGTTTTTGTTCAAGTGAATGGAAAATAAAAAGCTTGGTATTTTTATTAAGCTAATAAGATTTTTATTAAGCTATAAAATAAAATCATAAAACAAATTTGTCAATTTTTGAAAAAAAAATCATGATTATAAGGGTAGTCGTATACCTTAATACTGTTCTCTTCAGGGAGACTAAATAAACTTAGAGAATCAAATTTTTTTTATTTAAAAGTATTTATAATTTTGTTTTTTCCTTAAATGCGGGGATGTAAAAAAGTCCTAAAGTGATTTTTAATGTACTAATATTGGTGGTCAGTACTTTTTTACTTCATGTATTATGTATTTAAAGCAGGGCTGGGCGGACCTTTCCAGGGTACGGGCTGCTTCAAGCGTTTTTAAGGTATTGCAGTCCGCCTTGCGGTGTAGGTGTGGTCTTTCTGTATAAAGTTGTATGTTTTCATTACTTAACACTCGTCTTCGACATTGTACCCCTCTTTTAATGCGACGGATTTCTATTTGATACTTTTCCGACAGCCGGGCGCAAATGTCGCTAATTGTGAACCAAACGCGAGCCAAGTTGCCAAGCGATGCCAATGACAAAACAGCCAACGGAATAAAAGTCGAAAACGTTTCAACTACAAACAAATATTAAATACTAGTAAGCAAAACAAGTTCAACTATAAACAAATATTAATGAATTGTAAACTAAACAGTTTTACCCTCCCAAAAATGCTTAAAATTATTGATTTTTCCAGAATACGGTGATATCCTTCAGAATTTGCTCAAATGGGTCGTTTACTCCTCGTCCCCCACGTACATTTAGTGAGGAATTTTCATCATTTTTTAAAACAAAAATTAAGATGGAAGAAAGAAAGAAAGGAAAACGTGCTTTGTTTTGACTGAACTCAGAGAATAGAGCACACGGCCCTAAACGAACATTCCGTTTATGTTTGTAAGAAATTTGGCGGAATTCTACATTATTTGGAGATTTCTGGCTTGCACCCGGCTAACGGAGAAGTACCTACTATTTTTATCTCAAAAGCCCAAGGGACACAAAATTGTCAAGTTGAATGCTTGAACAACTACAAGTGACTACTAGACTGTGGACGTACTCAATTCTCTGAACAAAGAACATACGTGATCCGATGAATCTGAAATCGACGCATGTACTTAATTTGTTCACCGCTATCCCACAATGACGTGGGATATGACACCGACTTGAGAACTCTATTCCATGAAAGCGTGGAATGTAGAATGATGTCCCAACAGCCAATCCCAGGTAATTGCGGGAATAGAATTCCTTTTTGGGTTGGCATCGCAGTGATCGCTTTTTCCCCCTACAGCGTCAATAAACGCGTTAAGCGTCTTCGCTCACTTCCAATGAAAGTATATGTGACATATACACATTTATCGTATCATTTTCTTAAGTAATCACAGTTGCATTGAATGTGAAAAGCTGATTATCCAGTCTAGCTGGCATCGGTGTTCCGTAAATGTTTCATTTAGTATGCTTATCTTAAGGCCGTATCATACGTACACGTTACGAGCAATTTTTCGTCCAATTCGTGCATTTTTTACTCAGTTGCTATAGAACGGCTTTCGAACATTTGCTAGTGAGCTGAAAATGTTGTTCCAAATAAAAGTTGCTAGAAATTCTTGCCAATGGGGTTCTTCTGCGCCCTACGTTAGAAACAAGATGGCGGCTTCGATTTCGTTAAACGCATCAGATATGGCGTATAATACACTGGTGTGCAAAAATTAAGAAAGAGACGGTTTTTTCAATATAACTTTGTACAAAAGCTTTCCAAATCAACACATTTAAAACCGTAAGATCTCAAATACGTAAGGGCATGTGTAATGTAAGCAACACTTACTAAAAGAGAAATCAGAGGGATAAAAAGAAGCTTGATTGAAAAAGTAGCATGGAGAGCAATGCGACTGAAGGCCAAAACATCCCTGTGATGGGTGTCCAGCAAGAAACATCCGGTCTTTAGTAGGGGGATATGATCTCCCCTGACTGCTAGGCAGGTTTCACAGCGTCTGCCCATGCTGAGAATGAGGGTGTCAATGAGTTGTTGAGGCATTGCTGCCCATTCGTCGTCTTTCAGCACAAATCGAAGCTCCTGAATCGTTACTGGTGGTAAGGTACGAGCTGCCAAGCGTCTGCCTAGAAAATCCCATACATGCTCGATGGGATTGAGATCCGAGATCGTTCCGGCCAATCCATACGTTCAATATCCTCACTCTCTAAGAGCTGTTCGGCAGCTACTGTGCGATGATATGGTGCATTGTCGTCCATGAAAAGGAACTGTAGACCCATAGCGCCTCTAAAAGACGCACATATGGAAGAAGAATCTCGTTACAATAACGGGTCCCGTTGACTGAACCTGCGTCGAAGATGTGAAGGTCTGTACGACTACTAAGGATGATGCCTCCCCAAACGAGAACACCGTGACCTCCATACCTGTCGCTTTCAATGATGTTCGAGGAATGATTGCGGCTTCCCCGCTCTCTCCAGATAAGTATGCGATGAGAATCGCTACTCAAACTGAATCTGCTCTCATTTGTAAAGAGTACTCGTCCCCATTCGTTATCTCTCCTATTCCGGTGTTCCCGGCACCACAGAGAACGCCTTCTCCGATGAGCAGGCGTTAAAGGTACACACCGTACAGGGCGTCGTGCAAACAGACCACCACCCTGCAGTCTTCTGGCCACGGTAAAACGCGATATCGGTCGTCCAGTCGCCTGTGTCGTGTGTCTAGCGATTTCTACCGCTGTCTGCCGCCTATTTCTTCTGGCCTGTAAGACAAAGTACCGGTCATCTGCGGGTGTGCTTTCTCGTGGACGACCACTACTGTACCCCCAAATAGCTGTTCCTGTAGTTTGAAATTGTCTCCAAAGTCGTGAAACGATGCTGTGAGCAATTCCGAACTCTGCAGCCACACTTGTCACACTGCGGGCTTCCTCCAACTTCTCTCTCTCCCCCAGTGATTCGACCCCGGTAAAGCATCCAGATGTCGTCTAACAGATTGATTATTCGCCATTTCTCGCTGAGGCAGCACTTCGGTGTGATTTTAACTGCTATACGGCGTGCAATCTCTTTGCCAGAAATACTGATCTTACACCGACAACATGCTTTATACTACTCAGATACTCCCCCATTACGCCTACCTGCATATCTGCGCATGTGCTACCGTACATCACCTTACTTAATCTCCTGATTGGTTTTTCTGTCCGCTCTGCCCCTTCGTTCAGCTGATATGCTAATTTTTCGACTTCGTCCTTAATTTTTGCACACCAGTGTATTTTAAACAGAATGGTGCTCCATTTCTGCTTACGCCCATTAACATAAACGCGAACGAAATAAAAGGAATAATTTTGGATGTTCGTTTTCCGAAGCAGAAAAATTGGCGAGTAATTTTTCAATGTAGAGATAGAGTGCGGCTGACGTCAGAGCATGTCGTTTTGTTTACGGCAGTGTTTTTCAAACTGTGGGGCGCGCCCCCTGGGGGGGCGATAAACCTACAAGGGGGCTCGAGCATATCGAAAATAAAAGATTAAAAAAATTATATGCTGAAATGAAGTAAAACAAAATACTCTCTTTCTGGCATAATTAAAAATACACATTTACACTGAAATAATATACATATACTATCTGTGATATTACGTCATCAAAAATAAAAGCTTCTACTTCAAAACCTCATTTTATAGCTATCTTTGATACTATACCAAATAAAAAACATTTTATTTGATTCGCTGTAATCCCATGATGAGAGACTTTTTTATTACATTTCCTTTTCAAACCGAAAATGCTACACTTTCAGAGAAAAAAAAGACAAAACCCAAACCCATAATGAAAATTTTTTTTGGGAAAATAAAAAGTTCATCAGTGTTAGATATTATTGCCATCAGCTGTAGGCAGCAGAACGTATTTGTTGCAGTTTGACCTTCGAACTTACTTGCACGGTTAGTTACGTCCCTGCTCTTATGTATTTGTTTTTCATTTAGGGAAGTACTAGGCCAAGAAGTCGCCAAAAGCCCTCGTGTAGCTGAACAGTGCGACGTTATATTAACTCAACTCAACTAGGCCAAGATTTATTTTAATGAGCTATCCCAAACATATAAAGCATAGTGAAAACCGTTTTACATATTTTTTAGAACATCCATATTGTAATAAATACACTTTTAATCCGCGAGCGGTCACGCCGAGCACAGAGTGCACGAAATCGGTAATTCTGGCAAATCTGTTTAATTGTTACCAATGGCCCTGACACTATCCTCCTGTTTGACAATCTTAACGTGAACTAAAATATATTTCTCACATATCTCCCTCTTTTTTGGAAGTAGCAAACGTTTTTTTACTATCTTAAGGTACTTGTTTTGTCTGAGTTCCCGATGTGATAACTTTTTTTCCGAAATATATTCTGTGTCCTTGAAAGAAGGTGTGAGTATATTTTCTCTTAATTAAACTATTCACTGGAATTACGATTTTTATTGTGTATTATAAAAATAATTATCAAAAAAGGATTGGGGTGACTAAATAACCCCGCTCGACCATAACATCGAGTGCGCGCCTGCTCCAGGGTTAAAACATGTTGAAGTCTTTTCGCTTTAAATATTAAAAATGATACAATTATTCTTCATCGGAATTTTTTTATTGTTCATTATTCAACATAAATTCTAAATGGTAATTATATGAGGCTTAAAATTACAGTTCGCTTAAAACTAATTATAATTTAAACAATCATTTTAAAAAAAAAATATTTTACATTTTTGTAAAAATTGTCGCATACTTGGCTTTACTCTCCTTACAATTCAGTGATTTTATATCAATAATGTTTTATTTCCTTATTAATGAACTCGTGCAAAGAGCGGCACTTCAGCCGGTATAGTTTTTAATGTATCAGTGCTGCACAGAGTATTTTATAACTAATTAATTAATACTTCAAGTTAAGAATGTTTAATAAGTATTAGCGACTTCCATGGGCTTGTCTTACAGAGCAATGTTTTTAAAAGGAATGCTTATGATTAGAAATTGACCCTCGGGGTTATTTTTTTCTATATTTAGCTGATATCTATATTTTGTCTTCTAAGCAACCACCGCATTTTGCAATATGTTCTAATTTAAAAATTAGAGAAAGGAAAAATAACATAATACTTATCCTATTACTTATTATTTTTTTTTGCTTAAAAGTAACATATACAAAATTTAATACTTTTGTCATGAATTTGTACGGTTTATAATAAAGATCGTTTCTTTAGCGTCAAAGTGCATTATTATTGCATTCAGTACATTATTAATGTATAAGGGGGGAGCACGATAAAAATTGTGATTGAAAAGGGGGGTGAGAGTATTGAAAGTTTGAGAAGTACTGGTTTACGGCAAACCTTTACCCTTAGATAGGATGAAAATTTGGTCCAAAAAGTTGGAACCAAAATGTACGTGTGATACGGCCTTTATAAAGGTGGTCACCCCAAAATAGTTTGGTTGTCCACCGGGCGATCGCGATCAACTTAATGTTTATCTCTGATTTAAAGGTTTGTAATATTCAATGCATTAATACGTCATAGCAATATTGGCAAAAATTGTGCGCTAAAGATTCCAATATCATTAGGTTGCTGCAAGAAACGCCCTTTTACGTTTTATAAAAAATTAAATTTCCTGATTAATAGATAATTCAAGTAATTAAATTGAAATTACTTTTTAGCCATCTTTTATTTGTTTCTTCAGTTATTTTTGGATAGCATTTTTGTTCCGTTTCAATTAAATCTTTGATTTTTAATGCTTAAAAAATCAAATTTTTTTAAAAAAAAACTTAAGAGAGGTAATGCCATATTTTTTTCTTTGCATAAATATCTATGGAATTTGTTACTTTCTATGGTTTTGCTATATTAATTCTTTACATGCAAGGAAATTACAAAAAAGAAAATAAACCTTAAGGGACTTGGTATCCCCAAAATGACAAAACTGTCATTTATTTTTATTTAATCTTATTGTTTGCATTTTTATCTTTCGATTGATATATCACTTTTGCATGCCTTAAATTAGAAGCTGCATAAAACTATTTGAATAATGTAAATTAAAACAGATTATCATTTCCACCACGCCCCCTTTTTAGAAAAAAACTAAAGAAAGCGTTTTGATAAAAGAGAAAATCTATTTTAAAAAGAGAAATAATAACTATAAAAAAAGATGTAATATAAAGCAGGATATTACCGAAGGACTACAATGATGTAATTTTTATTCTTTGTGAAATGTGCGCATGTAAAATTTTTGAATTAAGACATTTTAATATTAATAATTTTATATATATAAAATTTCAGTTCTTATTCCTCGCATGTTTTTCATACAAATAAAATATTTCAATATATGTGAAGAAAAAAACTAAAATTTCTGCTATGACTGAACATTTTTTTTTTACAATTTTCATGAATTTTCTTGTGCAATTACTGTTCTCTAAAAATTGATCATTTATGAAAATGTATGGGTTGAAAAAATACGAAAAAGCAATTATCTTAAAGAAAAATGTATCGCTAATGTCTTAAAGTGGCATTTTTTAAAGTTTATTTAAGCTTATTACCCTTATTTTTTCAGAATAATAAACTTTAAAGTGGTTTTTCCAAATTGTGTTTTTTCCCATACGTTTGTGCATTCAAAATACTATTCCTTCCACAATTATTTTCCAATCCCTTTCATTTTTCCCTGCGTGTTATATATAAAGCATGTAACAAAATTAGGGATCTATTTTTCTGTATTTTTTAAACAAAAAAGTAAAAATGTAGGAGGCATTAGCTTTTCCCTTGAATTTTAGTATGCATATCAACATTTTCTTTTTTTCCCAAAGCTAATTTTAAAATTGATCCCTAAAATGTTGAACCCTGCATTCCTAAGTAACATCCTTAAAAATATCAAAAAAAAATTTTCAGGTCAAAAAATTAATAATTACAAAAAGAGTAAAATTTTAAAATGATCTTCAAAAAATAAAAACTTTTAAAATTGTGTGAATAATATGTGAAAAATTTTGTCTCGTATCATATTCTTGAATAGAAACATTATATGAAATGCTAAAATGTAATTTTTAAATACAAAAATAAAAAAAAAATCCCAAGCTACACCTGTGCCAAACTTTTCAATATAGAGTTAGAAATTAAAAAATATACGTTTAATCGTTTTATCCTTTTTTGTACTTGTTTCATTCAAATTTTCGATGTTCATAGATTAAAAAGTTTTCTGTGGTAGTATAGTGGCCATGGTCACGAGCTCGTGGCCGGCGTGCCATGAGTTTGAGCCCTAGTACAATTGAAGATCCACCTTGTAGAAGGGCTGATGAACGTTAATTTTGACGAGGCTCAAAGTCCTCCCTTTCGTGTAAGATGCTAGCTCTGAGAGTGTATGTCAGTTCAGGTGTTGTTCTCGTCTCTTTGTACTGATCTCGTTAAATCTATCGTCGCTTAAAGTCCCTGCTGGCGTGGTAATTTAAAGAGTAGGTATCAACTTAAATGTCGTCCTCATCACTCTTGATAAAAAATGAACTGTTTATTCAATTTTTTTGATGTGTGAGAACTAATCTGCGTACTTCTGATCCATATTCCTGTGGCCGCGGTAGACGAGTGGTCAAGGTATCAGATCGTGGCTTGCCTTGTCACGAGTTCGAGCCATGTACCACTAAAGACCCGCCATGTATGGCAGCGATGCACGTTAAATCTGTCGAGAACTGAAACGTCCTCCCGTTGGTATGGTGTGGTAGTTAGGAGAATGGAGTGCCAGCTCAGGTGTTGTTCACGTCACTTGGTCATGGTTCAAAATGAAGTGGTCCGTTGCCAAAAGCCTTCGTTTAGCTGAACAGTGCGACGTTAATATTCACTCACTTACTCTGATTCATATTCCAAAACTATTTCGTTAAAGCATATTCCTAATACACTTAAATTCCTTTTATTTTTCATCGCAGTTGCTTATACTCGTGTACGATATATTTAATTGATACCTAAATTGCTTACAGCGGATTTTTTTCAAAATAAAATTTCGTGAATGAAAAAAAGATAGCTTAAAGTCAATGATATTCGATGCTTTGGAATATTTTTAAAACCTTACATGGATTTTAACACGACTTTTATCAAGGAAATACTTTATTTTAAAGCATTGAAAGGACAAAAGAAAAAGTTTATCATGCAGTACACACAAAGGCATTCTCCTTCTTTCCTTTTCTATCATCATGCAAATTGGAAGAATTAAAAGGATTAAGGGTCTGAAAAATGCAGGACACAAAAACGATAATTAGTTTTGCATCGCACACTTTTATAAATAAAAATGGCCTGACACATTGTAAATGTGTAATAGAGAATTTAAAAATTTCCGGGATGAAAGTTAATGACGTTCCACACTCGACTTCTCGAACGCTGAAATCGCCCTTTATTCAAAATTTTGACCGTAAAATTTCTGGTTTAATCCTGCAAGAAGTCGGCTTTGTTGTTATTTTTATCCTTCTGCTCAGGTATTGAACATTCTTGTAATGAAGTTATTCAGTTTAAATTATGTTAAGCCCCACATTTTTTTATACTCTTAGTCTTTTTCTTTTGTTGCATGATAGAAATACTTAATGAAGTATTGACAAAATATGTCAAGTATAAAGGAGAATATGTATTAAAACAGTTTTTTTATTAGAAGGAAATGGATAGTTGATTATTCTAGTAATTTAATATGTACGCTCAGAAAATTAACTAGAGGAATATAGACAAAATATATGTAGCAATGTCACCTATGTAGTTAGTTTTTAGCCATTACTCGAATACTTTGCGGGGTCTGTCACGATTTTATAAAACAATAAACTATTTTTAAAAGTTATTGATATATAAGTGATTTTCATGAAGCTTCCGATTATAACGACAAATATTCTTATGGCTCTCTCCCTTGATTTAAAAAGACCAATGTTTGAATCTCTAAAACGGAAATATAATTATCTTATACTCTCCCATGACTTTGTTTCTTAGTTGAATTCTGCAAGGCCCCATTTTAAGCAGATCGTTAAAAAAAAGAACGTTTTCCGAATTTAAAAACTTTA